>CAJGYO010000007.1:76544818-77744818 GCA_904845875.1 Miscanthus lutarioriparius | reverse complement strand
GAATTTGTAGGACCAAAAGCAAGCCCGATCATAATATTTTACAAGTGGTAATGGTCCGAGAAAAAGAGAAAAGTGGATTATGGAGTTAGGGGAGGATTAAATCCATAATACCATATGGGGACATGAAAGGATCTAACAATGCCAAGAGGGGGGGCTGAATAGACGTATCTAACAATGCACTTATTGCATCATCAACCTTCTTGCTCAATTCTTCCTTCATCTTGCTCATCTCATCTTGCATCTTTTTCATTTCATCTTGAAAGAGCTTGGCTTGAGCACTCATCAACTTTTCAGCTATTTTCTTGGCCATTTCGATGACAACGGCTTGCATCTTGTCGGACTTCGACATTGTTTCTTCTCACGCGGTGTAGCACAAAGAGAAGACCTTTCTCTGATACCAATTGAAAGGATCTAACAATGCCTAGAGGGGGGGTGAATAGGCATATCTAAAAATTAAATGCAAATGCTAAGTTCAAATTTGTCAGTCAATGTTGAAAGTCTCGGCGTTTGGGTCAGAACTCCCGATGTTGTTAGAAGTTTCAGCGCAAACGTCAGCAGTTCCGACGCCTACATGAACTACAAAAGCAGTGCCAAATTTAACTTTGCGGATAAATAATCTTACAACCCCACTTCCTAGTGGTTTGGTGAAGATGTTGGGTCACTTCCTTGACGTAGTAATGCCTCCAAACCATAGATCGAGTCCTAACCCTAAAATGAAGTTTGGGAGAGAAAGAGACAAACAAATACAAGTAATCTCTAGCAATCACAACAACAAGCACATGGGACACAAGGATTTATCCCGAGGTTCGGCAACCCCACTAAGGAGCTCCTACGTCCTCATTGTTGAGGTGACCACCAAGGTCGGAGTCTTTTTCACCTCCTTGCCTCTCTCAAAGCGACCACAAAGGTCACTTGAGCTTTCCACTAAGAAATCAACGGGTAATACAAACTTCCCAAGGCTCTTCCACAAGATGGAAGCTCTTGGGCAACGCCTAGATGGCTAGGGGCAAAGCCCCAAGAGTAATAGACGCAAAATCAACCGGCTTGACAAAGAAATCAAGTGCTCAAGCTTGCCAAAGTGATGCTCTCACTTAATCCACTCTCCTTTCACTCAAAACCCTAAGGGAATCGAAGATTAGAGCAAAGGGGGAAGGAGAGGGGTGCTTTAGTTGCTTGGGAGCTGTTGAGCATGAAGTGGGTCAGCTGTGAATGAGTCCATAATGGTTAGAAGTGAAGAGAGGGGTATTTATATTCCAAGTGAAAATCTAACCGTTCAGATCTACGTTGGAAGTTCCGACGCAGATCTCGGAACTTTCGACGCTAACAGAAAACATTATTCACATAGGGTTGCAAGTCCGCGCGTGCAAGTCAATGTCGAAACTCCCGACAAACGTAGGGACTTCTGATGGTCAGAACTTCCGACGTGCGTAATTAAACTACCAGCCAGCACCGCTGATGCTGGGACTCCTGACATGGGTCGGGATTTCCAACAGTTGAAACTTCCGACGTACATCGAGAGTTCCAACGAGTGTAGATAGCCGGCCAGCAGAACCACCGATGTCGGGACTCCCGGCTTGGGTCGGGACTTCCGACTGTCGAAAGTTCCGACTCACGTCGGGACTTTCGACGTCCACAGTCACCGCGCAGGCTAAGTGACTGGGAGTCAGAACTTCCGGCAAGAGTCGTGACTTCCAACTGTAGGGAGTTCTGGCTTACGTTGGGACTTCCGACACCGACAGTCATAGAAAATATAATCTACGTGCTCGTAGAGTGCTAGGGTGTCTCTCTTTTGATTTTATTTTAATGCTTGAGCACTCTATCTTCCTCAGACCAACTAAATTTGCATCCCTCTTTATAGTGCGGCGGATCCTAAACTCAAAAACAAAATTAAAACCTTTGGAGAGCGTTTTGAGTTCGTCCGCCTTTTCAGCTTCAAGAATTGAGGGATACCATTTCATCTTTATCAACTCTTTGAATCTTTCATGGGACTAATAGCTGTGACATATCTCATTAAGATCACATTAGTCCCTAATTTGGATGTCATCAATACACCAAAACCCACATAGGGGGCAAATGCACTTTCAATCTCCCCCTTTTTGGTAATTGATGACAACCAACTTAGGCTTTTATAAGAATGAAAGATTTTAAAACTTTTGAACTCCAAAATTTATGAAGAGCTCCCCCTTGATGTATGCATGAATTTGAATTTCAATTAGCATCATCTATACTTGATTTGCATACGTCAAGACAAAAGCTCCCCCTAAATTTTGCAATCCGTGGGGTGCAACAAGTGTGTGTGAACAAATAGATATGTGTGAAAAGAAATATAATATGACATGTTATTTCACACAACAAGTAAAAGGAGTATGATGGCCAAGATTTCAAAGTAAAAACTTGAAGCAACACATGGCCATACAAAAAAACATCCACCATCACAAGTATAGACAAGTACAAGCGAATAAGGTAGATAAAAAAAACTTTACTTATCCTACAACCATTCATCACAAACACATATAAATAGATGTCCATCACAAAGTAGCCACCACATGACTTAGTTCATACAAGCTAGAAGTTTTAAAGTCTCAAAAGGAAATAACCAACTAACTTATTACAAGATATCAAAGCCTAACACTCCCCCCTTGTCAACAAGTGCCAAAAGGGGTAGGCCGCATGAAAAACCAACTACTCATCCTCATTGTGGTCACCGTCCTCACCACCGTCGTCGTCTTCATCATCATCGTCCTCGAAATATTCCTCATCTTCTTCCATCGCTTTGCCCTTGCCATGAGGGCGAGAAGTCGCATCATCTTCGTAGACCGCACAAGCCTCATCATATAGAGCCAACGGATCATGGGGAGGCACAAACGGTGGTGGAGGAGAAGAGACAATCCATGTGTGCTATTCCAACCGATATAGCCTCTCTTGCATATCGTGCTCACGTTGAGCACTAGCACAACACTGTCCAAACATGTATGTCATTAGGAACTTGAGCTTGTTGGGCTTCTTTCTAGAGGAGGACGAAGAGAGAGGCTCAGCACTAGAAGAGCGAGCAACAACAGGTGGTGGTGAAGCACCACAGCGAGAGCGAGAACCTGAAACACCTTTCCTTTTTGCTTTGGCTGCATCACTTTTCTCCCTGAGTTCTCTTGCAGCAATGATGGAGGTCTTGTTGGATATCTTGAGGAGCTTTTGCTGAGTGTCATAGGGAAAGCGGATGCTGGATACTTGCTCAATGACATGCATAATGTACGGTGCATAGGGAAGACGCTTTACCGAATCCTCAGTAGCATCATGTATCTTGTTCCAAATGTATCTGCTGATGGAAATTTTCTGAAACTCGTCTCCAAATCAATGAAGAACCTTCTGTGAATCATCATGAAGGAAGGTGGAGTCACCTACCTTTGGATACAAGATCTGTCGGAGGATGTTGTTCAGAACTTAATAGTAGGGCTTCAGAAACACTGTCTGTCCATCAGCTGTGTGTCCATCAAGATACATATGTTGGTACTCCTCCAAAGCGATATCCTCATACTCAGTCAACTCAGTTGCAATGCGGTCGCTGTGACTCAATCCAAGAAGGCGAGAGAAAGTGATGAAGTCCACCTTATAATGCTTGCCTTCGGTGGTCTAATGAATAATGTCAACAGCACCGGTAGGGTCTCTCTCATGATGATAGGAAGCATAAAACTGACATATGAGCTCATTGTTCCAATGCTTCCTAAACTCTAGCAGGTAGGACAGCCCCATTGAGTTGATATCTCTAACCATCTGCTCTAGCTCGGGCTCCTTGTACTTACCAAGAGAGTATGCATCAATGCACTTCATCTGCAGGACCGATGGCTCCCTTTTCTTCAAGAACTTCCGATAGAGAATGGAATCATAAAAGTCATAATGGAATGGGTGCCAGAAACGATACTCAAGTCGTAGATCCTTTTCGTCCTCAGCATAAAGGTTCCTTCCCCTCTATGACCTAATGTCCTTAACCTGGTGATGATAGTCCACTGGTAGAGGAGGAGTCCAGCCACCAGCAGGATTTGGAGCCATGGCGGGCTCCCGCATGATTAGTGAAACACCCGTGAACGGAACAAGCTGAGAGACAAACCCTAGACTGCGAGTCGGGGTGCGAGTCGGTGGAGCTGCAATGGTGCGGCTGGCACACTCAAGAGCTTCCTCTTCTTCATCAACAATTGGCACATCCCCAACAAAGGCCGGGGCTGGAGGAGGAGCGGCAGCCGATGACCCTTGATTGACATGGTGACGGGCAGCACGGGAACCACCAGCACCACCACGCTGGTTTGCCGCCTTGGTGCGGCCAGACGGCTTGGGGATGGCGGCATGATCTTAGTTCTTCTTGGATCGCTTCTCCTTATGACGCGAGGGACTCCCACCGTCCATGACTGCGAAGAACACGAAGAGGGACTAAGAAACAACGCAATGAGACGCGAACGAACATCGAGAATTGAAGACACATGAATGGAGTGGTCACCCTAGGGTCGGAAGTTCTGGCCATAGTCAGGAGTTCTGGCCTAGCGTTGGGAGTTCCGACGGTCAGAACCTCCGACGGTCTCCGAGACCTCTGATGCCCAAGGTGACCATCCCATTCATGGGGCTTCAAATCATGACACACATTCATACAAGGGAGATAGAGGAGTAGAGAGGAAGAAGGAATAGAGTCAAAACGCAAGGTACATTGGAGTTAGGGTTAGGACGCCACGGTAGTACCTTGAATCGAGAAAGGAAGGAGATGAAGAAGAACAAAATTCATAGGGCACGAACAAATCGACGAACGCAAGCACCTCCACCAATGAAATCTCCACCACACAAACAGAATGTCCACCACGATCCAAGGAAATACTAGGGCATGGGTGGTGGAATGGGGGTGGGGAGATCGGGACTGTCGGTAAGGCCTCCAGCGGTGCAAAGAGAAGGAATGGGGGCCGGAGCTCCTGGTAGGGCGGAGGAGCGGGCAGAGCGCGACACAGCGGCGCGAGGAGGAGTGAGGGCGGGGCAAGGAGAGGCGATGGTGGCGCGTGGAGAGAGATGTAGGGCTATGGGAGGGAGGGCAGGGAGAGAATAACCGTAGGAGAAGGGACCGGGCTGAGTAAATGAGATGATGAAACGGTGCAGCGCGGTCAAAACAGACGATGTGGCGGTCAAAAACCTAGATCTGCATCGGGACTCCCGGTGTACGTCGGGACTTCCGGCTGTCGGGAGTTCCGACCTACGTCGGGACTTCTGACGTAGGGAAATTGAAAAACCCTCAAACTAGAACTCACTACACCATGTGGGGCAAAAATATGATGGACGCTAACATTTTCACAAGTTACTAGATTTCATTCAACCAACACAAAGCAATAGTCACTCATGAAAATTATAAAATAGATTTTGAAAGTGTCACACAATGTTTTCTTAATTCTTTTCTCCTAACTAGATCAAACAAAATGTGTGTGCAAGGAATCAAGCCACGTTACGAGAATCAATGATATTTTGTTCACTCCTCAAAGCACAAAATCTTGACTCATCAAGGGGCTTTGTGAAGATATCGACTAATTGCTTTTTGGTGCTCACATGATGAATGGCGATATCTCCTTTGGCTTCGTGGTCTCTCAAAAAATGGTGCCGGATGTAAATGTGATTTGTTCGAGAGTGGTTTACAGGGTTGTTTGCCAACTTAATGGCACTCTTGTTGTCACACAAAAGTGGAATCTTGGTTAACTCACATCCAAAGTCCTTTAGTGTTTGCTTCATCCAAAGTAGTTGGGCACAGCAAGCGCCGGCCGCCACATACTCAGCCTCGGCGGTGGACAAAGCAACGGAATTTTGCTTCTTAGAGCTCCAAGACACCAAGGATCGACCAATAAATTGGCAAGTCCTGGTAGTACTCTTTCGGGTTACTTTACAACCGGCATAATCCGAATCGGAATAATCAAGTAACTCAAAAGTGGAGCCCTTAGGATACCACAAGCCAAGATTAGGAGTGTGTACTAAATACCAAAAAATTCTCTTAACGGCCATCAAATGACATTCTTTCGTATTAGCTTGAAATCTTACACACATGCACACGCTAAGCATAATATCGGGCCTAGATGCACAAAGGTAAAGAAGGGATCCAATCATGGAGTGATATACCTTTTGATCAACGTCCTTTCCTCCTTGATCAAGATCAAGATGTCCATTGGTTGGCATAGGTGTCTTGATGGGCTTGGCCTTGTCCAAGTTAAACTTGTTCAACATGTCGTTGGTGTAGTTGGTTTGACTTATGAACGTCCCATCCTTGAGTTGCTTGATTTGAAATCCAAGGAAAAACTTCAACTCTCCCATCATGGACATCTCGAACCTATTTGTCATAATCCTACTAAATTCCTCACAAAAATCCACATTAGTACTACCAATTATTATGTCATCGACATATATTTGGCATACAAAGATATCATGATTGACTTGGTGAGTAAACAAAGTAGCATCGGCCTTTCCTATCTCAAAACCTTGTTTGAGTAGGAAATCCTTTAAGCAATCATACCAAGCTCTAGGGGCTTGTTTGAGCCCATAGAGTGCCTTGTCGAGCATGTAGACGTGGTTTGGATACTTGGGGTCTTCAAAGCCTGGTGGTTGCTCTACATACACCAACTCAGATAGGGGGCCGTTGAGAAATGCACTCTTCACATCCATTTGATATAGCTTGAAATCATTATGGGCGGCATAGGCAAGTAGAATATGAATTGATTCTAGCCTAGCCACCGGTGCATAGGTCTCCCCAAAATCCAAGCCTTCAATTTGAGTGAATCTTTGAGCCACCAACCTTGCCTTGTTCCTTGTTACCACGCCATGCTCATCTTGCTTGTTGTGGAAGACCCACTTGGTTCCAATCACATTTTGCTTGGGCCTTTCCACCAAGGACCAGACTTCATTCCGAGTGAAGTTGTTCAACTCCTCTTGCATGGCTATCATCCAATCTGGATCATCAAGTGCCTCTTCCACCCTACGAGGTTCCAAAGGAGAAACAAACGAGTAATATTTACAAAAACTTGCTAAACGGGAATGTGTAGTTACCCCTCGTCGAATGCTCCCCAATATGTTATCAACGGGATGATCCCATTGAATGGATTGATGCACTCTAGGATGTGGCACTTGAGTTGATCTTTGGATAAGTCCATCATCATCAATATCATCATGGTCATGATCGATTGGAAGATCACAATCATGAGCTTGTGGAGGGTTGACTTCACTTCTTTCTTCATTGTTGAGTTGAGGTTGAGCTCGCTCATTATTGACACCATCTTCATGAGAATGACCTTGTGCTTCATTTGATCTCCAATCTTGATTATTTCTTGTTGCAGAAGCTTCACCATGTTCATTGGATGGAACATGATAAATAGTTGGATCAAGATCATCATGCACAACATGGTATTCATCTTCGTCTTCGATGGGATTTACTTCACCAATGGCAAGCTTCTTGATTGCTTTGTGTGGAGCTTATTCATTACCTACAATCTCAACATTGACTTGCTCTTTTTGAGAGCCGTCGGTTTCATCAAAAGTCACGTCTACCGCGATTTCAATCAAACCAGTGGTTTTATTGAAAACACGTTATCCATGTTTGTTAGTGCCATAACCAAGTATGAAACCTTCATCAACCTTTGGTGCAAACTTAGAGCTTTTGGATTTCTTGTTAAGTATGAAACACTTGGATCCAAAAACTCTAAAGTAGTGCACCTTAGGCTTTTTACCAGTTAGAAGTTCGTAGGCGGTCTTTTCTCTTTTATTGTGAAGATATAAGCGGTTGATAGCATGGCATGCCATGTTGACTGCTTCCGCCCAATAGTTGGTTGGAGTCTTGTACTCATCCAACATTGCTCTTGCGGCTTCTATGAGCGTTTGGTTCTTCCTCTCCACAACATCATTTTGTTGTGGAGTGTATGGAACCGAAAACTCATGCTTGATTCCTTTTTCATCAAGAAACTCTTCAATGTTGGTGTTCTTGAACTTCATCCCATTGTCACTTCTAACTCTCTTGATTTTGACATCAAACTTATTTTGGGCACTTCTTGCAAACTTCTTGAAGATACCTTGGACTTCACTCTTTTCACGCAAAAAGAATACCCAAGTGAAACAAGAATAATCATCAACAATTACAAAACCATATTTGTTACCACCAATGCTTATATAAGCGACGGGTCCAAATATGTCCATGTGAAGCAACTCCAATGGCCTTTCGGTTGTCAAAACATTCTTGACAGGATGTTTAGCTCCAACTTTTTTCCCGCTTGGCATGCGCTACAAATCCTATCTTTCTCAAAAGAAACATTTGTTAGTCCAAGGATGTGTTCGCCTTTTTGAAGTTTGGCCAAGTTCCTCATCCCAACATGGGCAAGTTGGCGATGCCATAACCAACCCATGCTAGATTTTGCCATTAAACAAGTCTCAGGATTTACTCTATTTGATGTGAAGTCAACTAGATAGAGTTTCCCTTTTAAATGATCCATGATCCATAAATGCAATAGAGGAATCCTCCCTTCTATAGACTTCCACACCCGTATCCGTAAAGAGACAATTGTAACCCATCTCACAAAGTTGTGAGACGGACAACAAATTGTATCTCAATGAATTCACAAGTAAAATATTTGAAATGGAATTATCATTTGATATGGCAATTTTATCCAAACCGAGGACTTCTCCTTTTCCATTGTCACCAAACACAATATTTCCACTTTGATCATGACTTGGTTGGAATGATGCGAACATATCCTTCTCTCCAGTCATATGATTGGTGCATCCACTATCCAACACCCAACTTGTTCCACCGGAGGAATATTCCTACAAAGACAAATTAAGCTTTTGTTTTAGGTACTCAAAAAGATTTGGGTCCTAGGGGGTTAGTCACATAAAACTTGGGCACCCAAACACTCCTCATAATTTCCTTTCTCTTTTGGGCACCAACATACTTAACTACAATCTTGCCATCCTTGCCTCAACAACACATATAGTCACTAGCATAGCACTGTTGAAGTGGTGCTTGTGGCTTAGGGACATCGGATTGCTTCGTCTTGATTGTCTTGTTACTTGTAGGTTGGATCTTTGGAATGTAGACCTTGTTGTTGTTGGCCTTGTATATTAGCTCATCAAGAGCAACGCCCTTGTTGAACTTCACACAAGGCACACCATTGATCATGTTCCTTTCATTTGCCTTTCCATCATACCTATTGTAGCCAATGCCTTCCTTGATTGATGGGTGCCTTGATGACTTGTATATAGTCTTGTTAGATTGCTCTTGACACTTGCACCCATTCTTCAATATCATCTTCAACCTATGAATCTCTTTGTCTTTCTTCTCTAACTCAACAAGGTTAGTTGTATATGCATTCACATCAATTTTATAGCATCTTTTACAACCAACACTAGTGGAGACACTAGAGTCTTTGGTTGCCTTAGGAGAAGTTGAAGTGCTAGCCCAAAGAGTACTATAGTTTAGCTCAAGATTTCGATATTTTTCTTCCAAGTTTGTGAGGCTTTCTTGAGCTATACTCTTCTCATTCTTGAGGCTAGCTACTTGATCATTAACCGAGGAATGTTCCTTAGTCAATTTCTCAATTGAGTCATTGGCTAAAGACAATTCAACGGTTAACTTCTCAACCTTCATCTTTTCCTCAGCAATAGATGCTTCAAGAGCAAGATTTTTCTCTCTCTCTTGAGTGATTATATCTCCTTGCATCTCTAGGCATCTATCCCTCTTCTCTAATTTCTTCATGAGTGTTTTTATTTTAGTGAAGGCCTTTTTACCAAATTTCTTTATCATGATTGCTTCAATTTCTTCTATGTTATCATCACAACTATCATCCTCATCACTAGAGGAAACAGGTGTAGTATGTACCTTCTCCCCTTTTGCCATGAGACAAGTTGGGGTGTAGTAGTTGTTGTCGATGACGTTGGAGAAGAGCCTCGGTGGTGAAGATAGGTTGGAGAAGAGTTTTGGTGGTGAAGTTGAGTTGGGGAAGATCATGGTCGGTGAAGAAGAGTGGTGGATGGCGATGTTTGCGGCTCCTTCTTCTTCTTCTTCTTCTTCTTCTCATCATCATCACTTGAGTCACTATCACTTGACTCCCATTCTGACCTTCACCTCTCTTCTTGCCTTTGTTCTTCTTGTCTTCATCCTTGTCATGCTTGTGCTTCTTTTTCTCATTAGGACAATCGGCTATGAAGTGACCGGTTTGACCACATCCATAGCAAAATCTCTTTTTGAACCTTCTCTTTCCATCACCATAGGTCTTGCGGTTGCTTTTCTTCTTCATAAACTTTCTAAGATTTCTAATCACAAATGCAACCTCCGCATCGGAATCTTCTTCTCTACTTGAGGAATCATCCTTCACTTTCTTCTTCTTTTCTTGACTTAAACCTTGACCTTCATGTTGTTAAGTTGCTTTAAGGGCTGCACTCTTGTTGAATCCCATTGCATTAGGATTTTGATTGTGAGCATTGATTGCATCTTCATCTAGACACTCATGATGCTTGAGTTTTGAAAGAACTTCTTGAGGTGTCATCTCATCATAACCGGGCCTTTCCATGATCACGGACGCTAGCATGTTGTTCTTGGCTCTATAGGTTCTCAACATCTTTCTAGCAACCTTGTTGTCATCCCATTCGGTGCTTCCAAGAGCTCTTATGCGGTTGACCAATGCCATGAGCCTATCAAACATGGATTGTGTTGTTTCATTTTGCAAGAATACAATTCTTTCCAATTCACCATGAAGTAACTCTATGTTGCCTTTTCACACACTTTTATCTCCTTCAAATGACACTTTCAAAGTATCCCAAATTTGTTTTGCACTTTCCATTCCATTCACTTTTCTAAACTCATCCAGAGCTAGGCTTGACACAAGCAATGCTACAGCTTGTGCATTTTGATGGAGGTTGTGCACTTCTTCCGGAGTTATATCTCTATCTTCATCGATAGGAATTATCACACCAACATCCATAACTTCCCAAAGTCTTGCGGCAATGAGATGCATCTTCATCTTGTAAGACCAATCGGTGTATCTTGTTCCATCAAAGTGAGGTGGCTTGCCAATGTTGATGGACGGAGTATGTAGTGTTGAACCTTTTATGAGTTGTCCATAGTCAAAACTCATGTTTGAATATATTCCCTTTCCATGAGCATGCTCACCGGCTCCAATATCACTAGCGGCATCTTTGTTTGCTTCATTCTTGTCACTAGTATCATTCTTCCCACTTATTGCATCATCAACCTTCTTGCTCAATTCTTCCTTCATCTTGCTCATCTCATCTTGCATATTTTTCATTTCATCTTGAAAGAGCTTGGCTTGAGCACTCATCAACTCTTTAGCTATTTTCTTGGCCATTTCGACGGCAATGGCTTGCATCTTGTCGGACTCTGACATTGTTTCTTCTCACACGGTGAAGCGCAAAGAGAAGACCTTTCTCTGATACCAATTGAAAGGATCTAACAATGCCTAGAGGGGGGGTGAATAGGCGTATCTAAAAATTAACTGCAAATGCTAAGTTCAAATTTGTCAGTCAATATCGGAAGTCCCGGCGTTTGGGTCGGAACTCCCGACGTTGTCAGAAGTTCCGGCGCAAACGTCAGCAGTTCTGACGCCTACATGAACTACAAAAGCAGTGCCAAATTTAACTTTGCGGATAAATAATCTTACAACCCCACTTCCTAGTGGTTTGGTGAAGATGTTGGGTCACTTCCTTGACGTAGTAATGCCTCCAAACCGTAGATCAAGTCCAAACCCTAAAATGAAGTTTGGGAGAGAAAGAGACAAACAAATACAAGTAATCTCTAGCAATCACAACAACAAGCACACGGGACACAAGGATTTATCCCGAGGTTCGGCAACCCCACTAAGGAGCTCCTACGTCCTCGTTGTTGAGGTGACCACCAAGGTCGGAGTCTTTTTCACCTCCTTGACTCTCTCAAAGCGACCACAAAGGTCACTTGAGCTTTCCACTAAGAAATCAACAGGTAATACAAACTTCCCAAGGCTCTTCCACAAGATGGAAGCTCTTGGGCAACGCCTAGATGGCTAGGGGCAAAGCCCCAAGAGTAATAGACGCAAAATCAACCGGCTTGACGAAGAAATCAAGTGCTCAAGCTTGCCAAAGTGATGCTCTCACTTAATCCACTCTCCTTTCACTCAAAACCCTAAGGGAATCGAAGATTAGAGCAAAGGGGGAAGGAGAGGGGTGCTTTAGTTGCTTGGGAGCTGTTGAGCACGAAGTGGGTCAGCTGTGAATGAGTCCGTAACAGTTAGAAGTGAAGAGAGGGGTATTTATACTCCAAGTGAAAATCTAACCATTCAGATCTACGTCGGAAGTTCCGACGCAGATCTTGGGACTTCCGATGCTAACAAAAAACACTATTCACATAGGGTTGCAAGTCCGCGCGTGCATGTCTATGTCGAAACTCCGGCAAACATCGGGACTTCCGATGGTTGGAACTTCTGACGTGCATAATTAAACAACCAGCCAGCACCGCTGATGCCGGGACTCCCAGCATGGGTCGGGAGTTCTGACAGTCGGAACTTCCGACATACGTCGGGAGTTCCGACGAGCGCAGATAGCCGGCCAGCAGAACCACCAATGCCGGGACTCTCGGCTTGGGTCGAGACTTCTGACTGTCGGAAGTTCTGACACATGTCGGGACTTTTGACGTCCACAGTCACCATGCAGGCTAAGTGACTGGGAGTCAGAACTTCTGGCAAGAGTCGTGACTTCCAACTGTCGGGAGTTCTGGCTTACGTCGGGACTTCGGACACCGACAGTCACAGAAAAATAATCTATGTGCTCGTGGAGTGCTAGGGTGTCTCTCTTTTGATTTTATTTTAATGCTTGAGCACTCTATCTTCCTCAGACCAACTAAATTTGCATCCCTCTTTATAGTGCGGCGGATCCTAAACTCAAAAATGAAATTAAAACCTTTGGAGAGCGTTTTGAGTTCGTTCGCCTTTTCAACTTCAAGAATTGAGGGATACCGTTTCATCTTTATCAACTCTTTGAATCTTTCATGGGACTAATAGCTGCGATATATCTCATTAAGATCACATTAGTGTCCTGAATTTGGATGTCATCAATACACCAAAACCCACATAGGGGGCAAATGCACTTTCAAGACATTTGCAAGGGCAAGGTAAGTTTCCAAAGATGTTTACATGTGGTATCTTTTAGCATCATATAACCTTGCCCTTTGCATTGCATTCTAGCAAGTTAATAATTTTCAAGTTCCAAAATTTTTATTATTTGCTTGCTTTGGTCGTGTTGTCATCCATCACCAAAAAGGGGGATATTGTAAGGAAAATGGACCCTAGGCCCATTTACTTTGGATTTTGGTGACCGGACGCGGCCCTTATAGGGACCGAACGCGTCCAATCAGTTGCTTGACAATAGTAGGCGTCAGTAGTTGTGACCGAACGCTGAGCGAAGCAGTGACCGGACGCACCGATGACACTGTTCTTCGTCACGGCAATGTTTTCAGTGTGACCAGACGTAGCGGCACTGAACGACCGAACGCACAAAGTATAGTGTCCGATCGAGTCCAGAGAGGTTCCAGAGTGGCGCCAGCGCGACCGGACGCGTCTGATCGAGTGAGACCTTACTCAGCTCAGAGTCCGATCAACGCGCACGCTCTAACGGTCGGGACGACTGGACACGTCCGGTCAGGACGACAGCAGCGTCCAGTCAGTAGCAGAAAGCTGGGTTTTACCCCCAACGGCTACTTTCTCGGTGGGGCTTATAAATAGACCCCCCAACCAGCCATTTGAGAGTAGGAGAGTTGAGGAAACATACCAAGAGTGTTGATACACCATTTTAATGATCTCCACTTGCATAGTGCTTAGTGATTCATTAGGTGATTAGTGTAGGTGCTTTTGTGAAGTGCTTAAGTTGATTAGACCACCGCTTATGCGCTTGCTCTAGGTTTAGGCCTAGTGTTTAGTGAGATTTACATAACTCTTATCACTCGGTGCTTGCGTGCACTATTGTTGTACATCGGAGGGGCTTGTAGTCTTGCGAGATCACATCAACCGCGTTTGTGGTGTGGCTGTAACCATGTACCGAAGGGAACAAGGCCCGCAACGGTTCGGCCAGAAGCTTGATAATGAAAACGGCGGGGAGCATCCAGGAGAGGCTTGCCAGAAGGCACGTCGGAGACCCACTTGCGCGTGGGGAAGGCCTGAGGCTATCCACGGAGTTACCTGACTAGGAGCTTGGCCCTTGCGAGGGATTCCTTGCGAGGGGCTCCAATGAGGACTAGTGGGAAGCTTACGAGCTTCTCGATACCTCGGTAAAAATATCAGAGTCGTCGATGGTAGTTTGCATATCTCTACCTTACACTTTAGCTTTTGCATTTACATTGTTTGCATAAAACTTTTTGTGGTAGAGATAGCAATACACTAGCAAAACCATAGTTATACATTTAGATTGTTTATCTTTTGCATAGGTTTTAACTAAGCATAGAAAAAGAGGCCATAGTTTAGAGTTAGAGTTTTAAGTTGCCTAATTCACCCCCCCCCCTCTTAGGCGTCATGGTCCATTACACTATACAACTAGTACTTCAAGCAATGGGGGAGCTCCTACACAACTAGTAAGCAAAAGCACAAAGCTCCTAAGCTCACTAGCAATGCTCAATAACAAGGCAACTAATTCCAAATTAGAGAGCGCAAATTACTTAGCTACACAAACTAAGCAATGTGACTAACAAGGTTACTCAAAGCAAATTAGTCACGCAAGAGCTACTTCTATGCTACACAAGCAAGAAGGCAACTAGCAAGCTACTAAAGCTAAACTAGTCACAAGAGCAACTACACAAGCACAAAGTATGAAATGTAAATACAAGCTTGTGCTGCACGGAATGTAAACCACCGAGAAGATGATGAAGACAATGTTGACACAGTGATTTTCTCCTGAGGTTCACTTGGTTGCCACCAAACTATGTCCCCATTGTGTTGACCGCTCACTTGGTGGTTCAGCGGCTAATTGGCATCACCCGCCAAGCCTGCACGTCGGGCACCACAAGAACCTACCCCGAAAGTGAGGGTAGCTCAATGACACGCTCAACTAGAGTTGCTCTTCATGATCCCCATGGGGTAAGCACAATCCCCCTCACAAATCCTCCTCCGGAGAACCGCACAATCTTCTCACGTGCTTCAATAGAGTCGCAAGCCACCAAGCCGTCTAGGAGGTGGCAACCTCCAAGAGTAACAAGCACCACCGGCTTGCAATACAATCACCTAGTGCCACTCGATGCAACCTCATGATGCAATCGCACTAGAATCGCTCACTCACTCGATCAGATAATCACTATCAAGCACACGTGAGTTAGAGGGCTCCCAAACACACCTACACAAGCCACCAAGGCTTAAGGGTGCTCCGCAACTAGTTCAAGCCTAAGCCCCACCTCTATTTATAGCCCCCAACCCAAATAGAGCCATTGGAGCAAAGCTGCTGGTTTCTATGAGGGCACCGGACACAGCGGTGCCTGGCACAGGACACGGTGGTGCCCTACCCAACGGTCGAATTCCAATGGCTAGGGTCACCGGATAGCTAGGGGTGGTGCATCGCCATAGGGGTGGCGGTGACCACCCTGGCCAACTACACGAAACACCAGCTCTCTGGATAAAAGGGGCGGTGCCTCGATGGTGCACCAGACAGCCCCTAGCGGTGCCACCGCCCTCCTCAAGACGGTGCACGCCGGACACGGCGGTGACCGAGTCACCCACGCTGCTGCTCTCGGCCTCGGTCTAGTGGGCACCGCCTTAGGGGTGGCGGTGCCACCGGACAGGTAGTGGTGGTGCCCCTAGGGCACCAACCAACTCCTCCCTCTCGGCCTCCAGGTGGGCACCGCCCTAGGGGTGGCGGTGCCCCCCATGCAGCACTTCGAGCCCGGTTTCGCCTCCTCTTCTTTACCAACTTCTTCACCTTTGTAAATGTGCTAACACCACCAAGTGATCACCAACTTGTGCATGTGTGTTAACTTTTCACAAACATTTCACAATGGATTAGTCACTCAATTCACCACACCACTTGATCCTAGTAACGATACTGAAAGGATCAAGATGCCCAAGAGGGGGGGTGAATTGGGCTAATTCTAAATTTTCTTGCAATAATCAAATCCTACGGATAGCCCAATTAACCCCTTGTGCCTAGAAAAGTGTTTCTATCAAACTAACGCACAAAAGACTTGCAACCTATGTTCCAAACTTACTCTAGCATGGCAATTCTATGAATGTAAAGACAAGTATTGAATTGCTTAAAGTAAATACTCAAAGTAAATGCTCGAAGTAAAGAGAGAGAAGAACGCGGCGATGTTTTGCCGAGGTATCGGAGAGTCGCCACTCTCCACTAGTCCTCGTTGGAGCACCTGTGCAAGGGTGTAGCTCCCCCTTGATCCGCACAAGGATCAAGTGCTCTCTACGGGTTGATTCTTCGACACTCCATCGCGGCGAATCACCCAAAGCCGCTCACAATTTGAGTTGGGTCACCCACAAGCTTCGTCGGGTGATCACCAAGCTCCCAATCACCACCAAGCCGTCTAGGTGATGGCGATCACCAAGAGTAACAAGCACGAACTCTCACTTGACCACGCGAAGCCTAATGAGAAGATGGATGCACACTTGACTACTCTTGATTCACTAATGAGGTTTCACTCTTGGATTCTCAAATCACAAACACCTCACTAGGACCTTGCTCTTCTTGGCACTCACAAACGTGTTTCTCAGCTGTTGGAATGAGCAAAAGTACCTCCACACACGAGTGGAGGTTCTATTTATAAGGCAGCCTGAAAAACGAGCCGTTATGTGCCTCTACAGGGTGACCGGACGCTCCGGTCATGTTGACCGGACGCTCTGGTCAGTTCAACCCGCGAACCAGTGAAAATGAGTTGACCGGACGCGGACAGGGTCCGGTCAGCACTGACCGGATGCGTCCGGTCGCATTAAACCCTTACTGGAACCTTACTGTACTCGACCGGATGCTGAACCCCCAGGGTCCGGTCAGTACTTACCGGACTCGTCCGGTCGTAGATTCTCTTCTCTGGAACCTTACTGGAGTCGACCGGACACTGCCTCTCAGCGTCCGGTCACACCGAACGTAGTCCCTTGATCAAATGAACTGACTGGACCCTACGGCCAGCGTCCGGTCGCACCGGGGCCAGCGTCCGGTCAGTATTTGACCCTCCATTCACCTTCAACTCTCGATCATGTGTGAATGAAGTTTGCTCCATTGGATCTTAGGCATACGTAGGAGCTACCTAGAGCTAGTTTCAACAAGTGTGCACCACACCTAACTCACTAGACACATCTAGGTCAAGCTACCCGTCCATACCCCCCTTAATAGTACGGCCAAAGGAAAAACAAAGTCCTAAACTACTCTAAGTGTCACTCCAACTCCAATCGACACTTAGAACTAGTCATCCTTAACCTTGTCGTCCATCCTTTGAAAACCAAAATGATTTCCATCGTAGGGGCATGACCACCTCGATTGCCCAATCTATCACCATTACCATGACCTAACTTAATTGCCTCTACAAAACACACGTTAGTTATAGTAATCTTGTATTGTCATTAATCACCGAAACCCAACTAGGGGCCTAGATGCTTTCAATCTCCCCCTTTTTGGTGATTGATGACAATACTACCTCGAGTATGTGAAAGAGTGAGGTTTTTGACGGACTTGGTTCATATAAGCTTTTGTCGATAAGAACAATAGTGTTAGTCAAGCTTATATGACCCAAGCCAACACAATGTACTCAAAAGATATGAAGTATGCATGAGTACAAGAAACAAAACTCATTTGCATCGGAGTATAAACGCGGAAGCAAAGGCAAATGAGCATAGCACAAGTGATATGACATATAAATAATGTAAAGTAGAGAGCACACATGTCATATATCACAATTATGTAGATATCACTATCACATAGATATAATAATATGCATGAAAGTAAATACACGAATGCATAATAGTAAAAGTGTATCGCACATAGAATCTCCAAATGCAATAATATAAAGCTAATAATAATCTAAGCTCCCCCTAAATAGACGCTCCCCCTGAATCTACATACTCGTCCCTCTCCCCCTTTGGCGTCAAACACCAAAACTAAGGGTCGGTCGGTGGGGCTGCAGCGGATGAGTCGAGCGCTGAAGTACGTGTAGCAATGTGGAACTGGGCGCCATCATCATCTGACCCTGAGCTCTAAACTGACTGACCCTCTGAAGCAGGAAGTGTCACTGAAGCGATCTGGGTCTGAGCTAGGGCAGGTGCTGCCTGTGAAGCTGCTGGTACATCTGTAGGATCTGATGATGCGACTGAGCTAGTAAGCCTCTGTGTCGTCACGCCGACGGGAGCTATAGTAGAAGGACCGGTGGCATGCATATGGGGCGGTGTAGGCATGCCTGTCAACTCGCTAAAAGATGCTCCAAGACTCCTGGAGACTGATGTGTTAGGCACGAAAAGCGAGGATGACTGATCTGGTGTGAAGCCCGTCTGAAGTGGAGTGAACTACGGGGCTACCACTGGTGATGCTAACCACTGGGACAACTATACTAGAGGTGAAGCAAACTGAGCTGGAGGCTGTCCCTGACTCTGGAGCCCACTAGGCTGTACAGCTAGAGTCATCATAGTGGTGGCAGGCTGAGCAAGTTGGGGAGAAGGCTGTGGCTGTGGAGCCCCAAGAGCTGTCACTACATGCTGCATGAATCCCATGAGCTGATGCTGCATAAGTAACTACTGCTGATGCATCTGCTGCTGCTGCTGCTGGAGAAGCTGCTGCTGCCTCTAGAACTCATCCTAACGAGCCTGGAACTATGCAAAGTTGGCAGCAGTCTCCTGTGCCTATCGTGCCTGATCCTGCTGCATCCGCTCGAGAATGGCAATCAATGCAGGGTCCATCTACGGTGATGGTGGAGCTGAGCTAGAATTGTCGGCCTCTACATCATGTCTATGTGGAGGCATCTGAGGAATCGGCAGATAGTCATCATCCGAACTATCACTAGACTCGGTCATCTCCTGCTGTGCCTCAAGCTGCTCCTCCTCTGTAGCGGCTATGCCTCTAATGATCTTGTCCAGTTGAGCTGCTGACTCTAGAACATCTGGACGACGACTGGGCTGAGCGGGTGCTTGTGGAGTGCTGTGCCTGATCCTCTGTGCCATGTTATATGCGGGAAACTCTGTGGTGGCAGCCTTGTATTCTGCAACCATCTCAGGTGTCCTGACCTGCACAGACTTGAGCATCAAGAATGTGACCCAATGTGCATAAGGAAGCTGTCTGTGACCCTTGAAGCCCTCGGCAATAGTATCCTCCTTCTCTGATAGAAGGAGGTCCCAAATGTCAAACACGGTCTGCTACATCAGGGCATTAAGGAGCCAGAGCTGTAGGCGAGTCAGACCCTCTCTGTATCCCAACCTAGGAAGTAGTGTCCTCCTAATAATGGCCTCTAGCACATGAGCTGTAGGTGTCAGGTCACTGGGGTTCCTGCTCGACCCCTCACCAAAGGGCTCCTTGAACCAATGTCGCACCAGATCTGTAGGGGGCACCAACCCTCCATGAGGACGCCTAGGAGGCTCCTGCTGTCCATAACATACCTCATGCAATTTGACAGGCTGATCATGTAGTCTCAGTATCTCCCAGGCCCTGAAACACATCACCCTGTAATCTCTGCCGTTGAATGCAAAGTGAATGAAGTTGTGATGCGGATCAACGTAGAGTGAAGCATAAAACTGCCGAACCCAAGATGGTACATATACTCCTGTCCGGCCAATCAGATCTGCGAGCCCTGGCAAATATGACAATTAGGGGCGGATGTGCTCTCCAGCTGCTGCCACAATAGACTCTAAACTATAGACTCTCTGAGATCTGAACACTGCCCCACTGTTGAGATAGGCATTATAGAAATCCTCCTGGAGCGACGTGTAGAACCCCTCTGCTGCTCTCTCATCCCTCCTTGGAGGAAACCACACATCGAACTCAACAAACCTCAACTGGCGAACCTGTCTGGCCGTGGCGGCCCTCAAGTCAAGGTGTACCACTGGAGGTGGACCCTATGGTCTGGGCGGTGGGCGTGAACCTCTGTGCTGTGTGGCTGGTCTCGGTGGAACTGTAGCACTGGTACGACCAGAACGGCGTAGCTGGGGTGCCTGCTTGGTCTCCTTGGCCTGCTGGCCCTCCTGAGTCTCCTAAGCTGGCTGAGGCTCTGCTGGTGGGGGCTGCTGCTGTGGCTCCTGCTGGGACTCCCCCTAAGGCTGAGGCTCCTCTATGGCCAGACGACGTCCTGCCATCATGACAGTCCCAGGTGGACCACCATGACGACGCTTAGCCTCCTCAACTGCTGCCCTCTGTGCTGGTGTGAGCTGTGGATCTACAATGACAACACCACTACGAGTGCCACCTCTCTCGGCACAGTCTACGGCCTTAGCAACTATAGCTGCTCTCGTTGTCTCTGCGTAGGGGTACTTGCGCTTCTTAGAAGTAACCTTCTTCGTTGCTTTGCCTTTCGGTCCTGCAGGCTTGCGAGGCGGGGGCCTTCGATCATCATCACTTGGACCACCACCAACATTCTTGGTGCGAGCCATCTGATCTGATAAGAGGATGAACTGCCGTTGATGAAGATCAACTGTTAAACTAACACTCCCGAGGCTTGGCCTCGATCCTTACTCGCGAGCTTGGATCCGAGTTGACTGCCAACTGCCATAGGAACCTCAACGGCACCGACTTGCTGCACGATAGAATAGATGGATATACAAATAAATACAATATATCTAATAGATACGAAAGACCTAGGAAGCAAGCAATGTAGGTGCGAGATTGAGATGATGGGCAAGCTACCTGACGAACCGGCGATCTGAGAGAAAAAGGGACGTGTCACGCGGGGGAAACCTTGGAACCAGCTGAGGCTAGGGTTACAAAGAACAGTGAATGAATTAACAGCCCTGGATGATTTGAAATCAGTGCATAGCCATGGATTTAGGTCACAAGCAAGGTAAATTCAACACAGAGATTAGGCCTTACCAAGCAATCGAGGAGAAAGGCTAGGGCTTGGATCAATGGCCTTGAATGGCCCTCGGTGCCTAGGAAGCCGACGGCGGCGCTGAGTCGCGGGAGGCGCACGGGTCAGGCGAGCGCGCGAGGAGGCTCGCTGGCGGACGGAGCCGGGCGTATGGTCGCGGGAGATGGGAGGCTCACGGCTGCGGTGGACTAGTGGCATGGGAGAGCTGCGGCGGCGACCTGGTGGCGGCGCGGGCTAGGGCAAGGTGACTATGGCGATTAGGGTTAGTCGCTGCTGGCTGAAATCGAAGATACGGACGGTTAAAAGGAGATCCCACGTGTAATGGAGAAGGAAACAGGGAAAGAGATCGAAAACCGCACGTTCTCCATTGACCGGACGCTCCAGTTGTAGCGACCGAA
This sequence comes from Miscanthus lutarioriparius, assembly GCA_904845875.1. Classification (NCBI taxonomy): domain Eukaryota; kingdom Viridiplantae; phylum Streptophyta; class Magnoliopsida; order Poales; family Poaceae; genus Miscanthus; species Miscanthus lutarioriparius. The sequence continues at coordinate 77,723,404 of CAJGYO010000007.1, read as the reverse complement.
CGCTACCACCCAACGTCCGGTCGATTCTAGAGAGGTCCAATTCCTCTGGAATCACGACCGGACGCGTCCGGTGGTCCATGACCGGACGCAGGCAGGGTCCGGTCAGCTCAGCCTGATTTTCCTTCAAACGACCGGACGCTGGATCCCTTCCTGACCGGACGCACAAACACAGCGTTCGGTCACTCCTTCAGCAGCAGTTCACCTCCTGTTAACTGACCGGACACTGGACAGCAGCGTCCGGTGCAGCGTCCGGTGCACCTTTTCCAGCAAATCTTCAAAGTTCCTTCGCGCTGCCTGTTCCCAATCAAGTCCCAATAAGAATAAGATCCAAATAAACACTAATTGGGACTGATGTGAGTGACCTCTCTCAAACCCTCATATTTTTCAAAATATTTTGCCTTAGGCTATAATTCTTTTTAAGAAAATAAGCAATAAGAGGGCAAATGGAATAAAACGACAAAACAACATCCATGTATATGCAATACTATGTAAGTAAATCTAGTTGCTTGTCAAGTTTGATCTAAGGTTAAGCTTCTTCACACGCTTTTCGGCGGTTATCTTAACCATGTTAGGCAAGCCCTACATACATTGCCAAAAATTAAACATGTTGCATATTACAATGAATGCAAGGGACAACACAAGCTCAATTTTTTTTGTGAAGTTGCTAAAGTCAAGTACATTGAGCTCATTCCGCAATCTACAAAATGTAGCCTCATCTAGCGGTTTAGTGAAGATATCCGCTAATTGATCTTCGGTTCTTACACCTTCTAGTGATATATCATTTTTAGCAACATGATCTCTTAGAAAGTGATGGCGAATATCTATGTGCTTGGTGCGAGAGTGTTGAACCGGATTATTTGTAAGTTTTACCGCACTTTCATTGTCGCACAAAAGAGGTACCTTTTCTAGAACTACACCATAGTCTAGCAAAGTTTGTTTCATGTATAAAATTTGTGCACAACAAGCACCAGCGGCAATGTATTCCGCTTCGGCGGTGGACAAAGCCACAATATTTTGTTTCTTGGAGGACCAAGACACAAGTGATCTACCAAGCAAATGGCACCCTCCGGATGTGCTTTTTCTATCAACTTTGCAACCGGCATAATCCGAATCGGAATAGCCCACTAATTCAAATATAGCTCCTTTGGGATACCAAAGGCCAATGCTTGGTGTGTGCTTGAGATACCTAAGGATTCTTTTTATGGCAATTAAATGTGTTTCCTTAGGATTAGCTTGGAATCTCGCACACATACACACACTAAACATGATGTCAGGCCTAGATGCGGTTAAATATAACAAGCTACCAATCATAGAACGGTAGAGAGTTTGATCAACCGGGTTACCTCCCTCATCTAGGTCGAGATGTCCATTGGTAGGCATTGGTGTCTTGATTGGCTTACATTCATCCATCTTGAATCTCTTGAGAAGATCTTTTGTGTATTTCTCTTGAGAGATGAAGATGCCTTCTTTCATTTGCTTGACTTGAAAACCAAGAAAGAATGTAAGCTCACCAATCATGGACATCTCGAACTCCTTTGACATCAATTCACCAAATTCTTTTCATGAGTCTTCATTTGATGATCCAAAAATAATATCATCAACATATACTTGACAAATGAAGATGTGCCCATCAAGCTTCTTGGTGAATAGTGTGGTGTCGACCTTCCTAATGGTGAAGCCCTTCTCAATGAGGAAGTCCCGAAGGCGCTCATACCAAGCTCTTGGGGCTTACTTGAGCCCATATAGTGCCTTGGACAACCTATAAACATGATTAGGATATCTAGGGTCTTCAAACCCGGGAGGTTGATCAACATAGACTAGTTCATTAATAAAGCCATTTAAAAATGCACTTGTCACATCCATTTGATATAGTTTTATTTCATGATGTGATGCATATGCAAGTAGGATACGGATGGCTTCTAATCTTCCAACCGGTGCAATGGTCTCTCCAAAATCCAAACCTTCAACTTGAGAGAACCCCTTTGCCACTAGTCTTGCCTTGTTCCTCACAACAACACCTTGATCATCTTGCTTGTTGCGGAACACCCACTTTGTTCCAATGACTCTTGCACCTTTTGGTTGCTCTTCAAGAGTCCAAACTTCATTGTGAGTGAAGTTGTTCAACTCTTTATGCATGGCATTGATCCAATCCGGATCTTTAAGAGCTTCTTCTACCTTGGTAGCCTCATAGCAAGAGACAAAAGAGTGATGAGCAATAAATGAAGCAAGTTTTTGAGATCTAGTCATCACTCCCTTTGATGGACTCCCTATGATGAGATCTTGTGGATGATCTTGTAGAAGAGGTGTATTTCTTCTATTTACCACTTGAGGAGGAGGTTGTGGAGCATCAATATCTTGTGCTTGTATCACCATTTGCTCATGGAAAATATGAGTATCTTCATTTTCTACTCTCCCATCTTTTTCACCATCTTGTGGCACACTTGATGAAGAAGGTTGATCAATGACTTGTACATCATCTTCATCATCTTTTGGCTTGATGTCTCCAACCGGAATGTTCTTCATAGCCTCCCTCAATGGTTCATCACCTACATCATCAAGATTCTCATGTGCTCCTTGGGAGCCGTTAGATTCATCAAATTCCACATCATATGTTTCTTCAACCAAGCCGGTGGCATGATTAAATACTCTATATGCTTTGGACTTTGATGAGTAACCAACAACAAAACCAATATCACAACATCTTTGGAACTTCCCTAGGTGTTGCCGCTTCTTGTAGATGTAGCATTTGCAACCAAACACCCTAAAGAAGAAGACGTCCGGCTTCTTCCCATTGAGCAACTCATAAGGTGTTTTGCCAAGGAACTTTTGAAGGAATAGGCGGTTCGATGCATAACATGTGGTGTTGATTGCTTCTACCCATAGAGCTTCGGGTGTGTTGTACTCATCTAGCATTGTCCTTGCAAGAGTGATCAAAGTTCGGTTCTTCCTCTCAACTACACTATTTTGTTGAGGAGTATAAGTTGCGGAGACTTCATGCTTGATCCCAACTTCATCACAATAAGCTTCAATGTTTGTGTTGTCAAATTTTTTTCTATTGTCACTTCTTATTTTCTTGAGCTTCACTTCAAATTCATTTTGAGCTCTCTTGGCAAACTTTTTAAAGCAAGATGCAACTTCGGATTTGTCATGAAGGAAGAATACCCATGTATACCTTGAATAGTCATCAACAATCACAAGACAATATAGATTCCCTCCCAAACTCTTGTATGTTGTTGGTCCAAATAAATCCATGTGTAGGAGTTCTAGCACTCTTGTGGTTGACATGAAAGCTTTGGTTGGATGAGTATTTGCAACTTGTTTGCCGGCTTGACATGCACTACAAAGCTTGTCCTTCTCAAACTTCACATCCTTAAACCCTCTCACCAAATCATTCTTCATAAGCTTCTTGAGTGAGCTCATCCCAACATGAGCAAGTCTTCTATGCCATAGCCACCCAAGTGTTGTTTTGGTGAATAGGCAAGTCTTCAAATTTGCATCTTCAGAGGTGAAGTCCACTAGATATAAGTTGTTGTATCTAAATCCATTAAATATCACTTGATTGTCACCAACCTTGGATAGAACAACCTCCTTCTCGATGAACAAGCATTGGAAGCCAAGATCACACAATTGTCCAACGGATAGCAAGTTGAAACTCAATGAAGCAACATAGAGCACATTTGAGATTGAATGATCATTTGATATTGCCACTTTGTCCAATCCTTTAACCTTGCCCTTTGAGTTATCTCCAAATGTTATTTTCTCTTGTCCATCTACCTCTTTATCTAGTGAGGTGAACATACGAGGATCATCAGTCATATGTTGAGTGCAACCACTATCAATAACCCAATGACTTCCACCGGTCTTGTAGTTCACCTACACATAAGAGATTCAAGCTTTAGGAATCCAAACTTGTTGAGGGCCCTTCACCTTCTCAACAAGTGACTTAGCCACCCAAATCTTCTTAGGCCTATTCTTGTTAGGGGGACCTAAGAACAAGACTTTCATCTTTCCACTAGAGTCCTTTCTAAGCATGTAGTGAGCATTGAAGGCAAAGGGTCTAGCATGCTTGGGCAAGGGTTGTGGCGGTGGAGTTTGACACTCATGAGCAAAGTGGCCTTCTTGTCCACACTCAAAACATCTCTTTGGCTTTGGCTATTGTTGTTGAACTTGAGCCTTCTTCTTCTCTATACTTGCCATATATCCAATGCCACTTCTATCCATCTTTATGATGGTGTTCATGAGTAGCTCACTTTGAAGGTGCTTGCCTCTAGCAAACTTGCTCAATCCAATCTTGAGATGCTCTTTCTCCAACTTGAGCTTCTTATTTTCTTCCTTAAGAGCATCATCTTTCTTCTCTTCCTTGAGCTTCTTGTTTTCTTCTTTGAGCTTCTCATTCTCAAGAATCAACTCTTTGTCATGATCAAGAGTTTCTAGCACAATGGTGTTGTGGCTTTTCATTTCTTCAAGATCTTTCATGAGCTTCTCATTTGTGTTCTTGAGCTTGACATATTCATCATAGTCATTGCACTCAACCACTTGCTTGCCTTTGCCACTAGATCCTTGCTCAATGCTTTCATCAATCAAATCATCACATGATGTAGCTATATCAATCTTAACAACATGGTTAGTACCATCATGTGGCTCATTTGGTAGGAATTCTTGAGCAATGACAAGAGTATCATGATTGATCTTAAGAGTTGTATACTCATCTTTTAGTTTGTTGTGACTAGTGATGAGCTCATTGTGCACCCACTCAAGTTTATCATGTTTATCTTTAAGCTCTTTCTTAGAAGATTTGAGCTCCTTGAGTTTGGATGATATAGCATCATTAGTTTCTCTAAGCTTATAATTAGCCTTTTCCAATGTATCGCACTTAGCTAAGAGTGAATCATTTTTAGCATCAAGCTTTTCATTTGTAGCTCTACTCTTTCTAATGATCTTCGTGTATTTTCTTAGTATTTTGACAAGATCATCATATGTAGGTGAATCATCATCATCGCTATCGCTATCATCATTACTAGCATGCTCATCATCACTACTATCATCATTCTTAGTTACCTTGCGTTCACCCTTGGCCATAAGGCATAGGTGTGTAGAGGATGATGGCGATGGTGGCGGTGAGGATGCAAGATCAATAGCAATGGCGGCCACCTTCTCATTGTCACTATCATCATTGGATGATCCACTTGATGAATCAATGTCCGTAAGCCAATCATCGACAATGTAGGCCTTTCCACTCTTCTTCTTGTAGAAGTCCCTCTTCTTGTCATCTCTCTTCTTGTATGGCTTGTTCTTTTTCTTCTCATCTTCAAATTCATTACTTGAGTCATCTTTCTTGCCCTTGTTCTTGTTCTTGAACTTGTCTTTCTTGGGCTTTGTGCATTGATGAGCTAGTGAAGAACTTCTTCTTCTTGCTGTCAAACTTGATGCCACTCTTGTTTAGCTTCTTTAGCATCTTGACGGTTTTCTTCACCATGAGAGTAAGACTTTCTTCATCAACTTCATCTTCACTTGAGCTTTCATACTCAAGTCTTGCCTTTCCCTTCTCTTGGCTAGCTTTGAATGCTAAGTCTTTGTCTTTCTTCTTGTTTGAGGATAAGCCATCTTGTGGCGTGATGTGCATGTACATCTCATGAGCATTGATCTTTCCCAAGATTTGTGTCGGTGTAGCGGTGGAAAGATCACCTTGGTGTAGCACGGTCACAATATGCCCATATTTGTCAATGGGGAGGACACTCAAGATCTTTCTCACAACGTCGGATGGTAACATTTGAGTAAGTCCAAGCCCATTGACTTTCTCTACAAGAACATTCAAACGTGAATACATCTCATTAGCACATTCTTTGGGAAGCATCTCAAATGAATTTAGCTTTTTAATCACAAGATGATAGCGTTCCTCACGCTCACTCTTGGTTCCCTCATGGAGCGCACAAACGTCCGACCATAGTGCATGGGTGTCTTTGTGGTTTCTTACGCGGTTGAACACATCTTTGCAAAGGCCTCTAAAGATGGTTTTTCGAGCCTTTGCATTCCATTTTTCATAGTTCACTTCATCGCATTGAAGTTGTGCGGGATTCCTAGGTCTTGGGAACCCATGAGAGGCAGTTCTAAGTATTCCAACGTCTAGAGCTTCTAGGTACGCCTCCACGCGAATTTTCCAATATGGAAAATCATCCCCCTCGAAGATAGGAGGAGGTCCATCCCCATGAGACATCTTGCTCTAAGCGATTAAGCTTAAAAACATGAGCACGAGGCTCCGATACCAATTGAAATGATCAAGATGCCCAAGAGGGGGGGTGAATTGGGCTAATTCTAAATTTTCTTGCAATAATCAAATCCTACGGATAGCCCAATTAACCCCTTGTGCCTAGAAAAGTATTTCTATCAAACTAACGTACAAAAGACTTGCAACCTATGTTCCAAACTTACTCTAGCATGCCTATGAATGTAAAGACAAGTATTGAATTGCTTAAAGTAAATACTCAAAGTAAATGCTCGAAGTAAAGAGAGAGAAGAACGCGGCGATGTTTTGCCGAGGTATCGGAGAGTCGCCACTCCCCACTAGTCCTCGTTGGAGCACCCGCGCAAGGGTGTAGCTCCCCCTTGATCAGCGCAAGAATCAAGTGCTCTCTACGGGTTGATTCTTCGACACAACGTCGTGGCGAATCACCCAAAGCCGCTCATAATTTGAGTTGGGTCACCCACAAGCTTCGCCGGGTGATCACCAAGCTCCCAATCACCACCAAGCCGTCTAGATGATGGCGATCACCAAGAGTAACAAGCACGAACTCTCACTTGACCACGTGAAGCCTAATGAGAAGATGGATGCACACTTGACTACTCTTGATTCACTAATGAGGTTTCACTCTTGGATTCTCAAACCACAAACACCTCACTAGGACCTTGCTCTTCTTGGCACTCACAAACGTGTTTCTCAGCTGTTGGAATGAGCAAAAGTACCTACACACACGAGTGGAGGTTCTATTTATAAGGCAGCCTGAAAAACGAACCGTTATGTGCTTCTGCGGGGTGACCGGACGCTCCGGTCATGTTGACCGAATGCTCCGGTCATGTTGACCGGACGCTCCGGTCAGTTCAACCCGCGAACCAGTGAAAATGAGTTGACCGGACACGGACAGGGTCCGGTCAGCACTGACCGGACGCGTCCGGTCGCATTAAACCCTTACTGGAACCTTACTGTACTCGACCGGACGTTGAACTCCCAGGGTCCGGTCAGTACTTACCGGACGCGTCCGGTCGCAGATTCTCTTCTCTGGAACCTTACTGGAATCGACCGGATGCTGCCTCTCAGTGTCCGGTCACTTGACCACTCCAGCGTCCGGTCGCACCGAACGCAGTCCCTTGATCAAATGAACTGACCGGACCCTGCGGCCAGCGTCCGGTCGCACCGGGGCCAGCGTCCAGTCAGTATTTGACCCTCCATTCACCTTCAACTCTCGATCATGTGTGAATGAAGTTTGCTCCATTGGATCTTAGGCATACGTAGGAGCTACCTAGAGCTAGTTTCAACAAGTGTGCACCACACCTAACTCACTAGACTCATCTAGGTCAAGCTACCCGTCCATACCCCCCTTAATAGTACGGCCAAAGAAAAAACAAAGTCCTAAACTACTCTAAGTGTCACTCCAACTCCAATCGACACTTAGAACTAGTCATCCTTAACCTTGTCGTCCATCCTTTGAAAACCGAAATGATTTCCATCATAGGGGCATGACCACCTCGATTGCCCAATCGATCACCATTACCATGACCTAACTTAATTGCCTCTGCAAAACACACGTTAGTCATAGTAATCTTGTATTGTCATTAATCACCGAAACCCAACTAGGGACCTAGATGCTTTCAGATATAAAGTTAGATCACTTGAGTGGCACTAGATGACCGATATGCAAACAAGTTTGCTCATCTTAATAATACGGCTATCTATCCTAAACCCGGTCATAAACTTCTCTACTCTCCTATGATCGTTGAAATAAAATGCCCTATAGGTTATGCATTTGCCTTGCGCATTCCATTCCATCTCCTCCAATGTTGATGTAACACATGCACCAACCATATCACAAATAATATGATCCACTTTATATCATCATGTGACCTTGTTGGTTCATCGATCTTGACCTCACTTGCTTTTCACCGTTGCCTTCATCCATCGACGCCAAGTCTTGCTCAAGCTTCATCACCAAGCGGTCCATCGCTACAAAGCCTACAACTTGCCCTTCACGCTTGCAACCGGTCCATCAAGCCAAGTCTTGTCTTGATCTTCTCCACCTTAGTCACATGACTCAATGTCATGTCTTATATGCAATGAGCTTCTTCATCACATGTGTGAGCCTTGCAACAAATCCAAACCATTTGACCTCCATGACATAGGTTGCTCACACATGATGTACTTATGGACTAATCACCTATGTATCTCACTCAAACACATATTAGTCCACCTAAGATTGTCATTCAATTACCAAAACCAAACAAGAAGTTGATTTTATTTTTTTAAAACAAGCAGCGCATGTGATAGTGAGTGGAGCGAGACATCCAGTCTTCCGGACGTCTTAATGATAGCATTACCGTGTACTGATCTATCATGCCCTTTGCTTGTCTACAAAGATTCATCTCTGATCTAACAGGCAAGGATTTTGTCCTTGTCAACACAATTTTCCTACGCTTGTCTACTAATTTTGCATGTACATGCAAAGAGCAAATTTGTTTAATTTCAAGCAAAGAAAAGGCTTTTATTGCCGGCCACCCATGCCACAGCAAAGAAAAGGCTGCTGTATTCATTAAAGCAGCTGTTTGGTGGTCTGGTGGTGCATTAAGTTTAGGCCCGCCATAACTTTTTTTAACTGGCTTGGAGCCATGAGGACAGTCCCAATGATATATTAACGATGGTTTCTATCCTCATTAAATGACTTGTCATGTAGGCAAAATGCTGACATGGCAACGTAATTAATGAAGAAAGAAAACAAAAATCCTAGAAATGGTTTCCTCATGAAGAAATCAGGTAACAAAAATCCAAGAAATGGTTTCCTCACGAAGAAATCAGGTCTTCTCTTGACCCAATGCACCAAGAAACCATGAAATCACCATTGGGGAGAAACCACCAGTTTCTAGGGGGCTCGTGCCGCACTTCCATTGGAGGAAGAAGATAGAGTTGGGAGAGAGAAAGAGAAAATAATTATTACTCATAGAAACCATGGGTTGGAAAATAGTACTTTTTTTGCGGTATCCTATGTTATAGAAACTACTAGTTTCTTTCATTGGGACTGCCCTAAATCTCGCCACAACTGTGGCGGCCTATTTCAATGCCTCACGTCATGCGCCGTCCTAGCATAGAGTGACTACTGCGGCCGGAAACCAGATATTAAGGCATGTTTGGTTGGAAGCCTGGATGACTTGCCTGGAGAAAAGTGTTGCCTGAGAGTTGCCTGGAATTCTGAGAGAATCTGCCTGGCCAGGCAAGTTGAGAGTTATTCGTTTGGTTAGATGCCTGGCCTGAGAAAGCTAATGAATAGAGATCATGTGTTTTCTTCTCTGCTGGAGAGGTAATTAATTCATTTTCTTAATTAATAATACCTCAAATATACACAAATAAACATACGGTGACAAAATAAAAATAGATAAGTGAGTTTTCTTAATTTATAGTATGCTTAAATTAATGTGTTTTTTATTTATCTCTGTATAGTTAACATGTATTTTTATAATCTGATTAACCAAAATATATAATTTAGTAAATTGTTGTCACGTGTTTAATATTAGATAATCACGTTTAATAAGATTAAATAGGAAATATATTGATAAATTATGTCTTTTAGTATAATATATGATTTTAATACTTTTGATTAAATAATGTGAGGATAAATAAAAAATAAGTAATCAACATAAGAAATCTTAATCTGGATTTAAAAATAATAATGTGAGGATTATTTTTATTTATTAAAAAATTAATTCAAAATTATTATTTCCGATGGCAGATCTCTGTATTGTTTTATTAGAGAGGACAAAAAGACAAGTATACTTCTATAGTTCCATTCTGTTTATGTAATAAATTTCACGCGGAAGAAGGTGTCCACTTGATTCGTTAAAGCAAAAAGTACTATTTTGTTTCAGTTAGTATTATGTTTAATTGTATAAATATATTACTATATATAAATATAAAGCATGATGATTAAAGTGAATGTGATACCAGGCAACTTCTCTCCGCAGCCAGGCAGCCATTTTCGGTCGCCTGGGCTAGCGCGCTGGCTGCCTGGTCCAGCCTGAAGACCAGGGCTCCAAGCAAACGCTGCACAGGCAACTTCCAGGCTCCCTCCAGGCCAGGCAACAAATATCCAGGCTCTCATCCAAACACCCCCTAATTAACTAAAAAAACATGTTTGCTAAAAATGGCAAGCAATCCATATATATACTAAAACAATGGCAACGATCTCGATGTACATGCGCCAAAACCATGCTTAACTCGAAGACTTTATGTAAATTCATAAGAGGAAAACATATACAAATTCATTAGGCAAGCAAATTTGATTAGCTAATAAAAGTGAGCATCTTCGAGAGCCTTTCTAAAATCTACTATCCAAATCATTATTTGTATAGTCATTTGAGTAAAAATTGTTTTCTATTTCTTTATATACTCTCCAACATCTTTTCTATATATTTTGTGCATAGTCTAGAGAACCATCTACGCTCTTTATCTTTGGCTAGCGAGAAATCTAAAATATATGATATATTTATATTTGGATATCCAATTGATCGAAGAGGCTGTTAGAGGGTGTCTTTTCACCAAAATCTCTATTACTATAAATTAGGAAAGATATAAATAGTCTCTTAAAGATGCTTTGAGTATGGCTGATTAGCTGTATGTGCAACTAATTTGCCTGAGTAAGCACGAATAGAATTGCCTGATTTAATAGGGACGATTTTACTGCATGCTATTAAGGTGAGTTTGCCTGCAATAAAATTGAGCAAACATAGCATACTTGCATGGATGTACCATTGTTGAAAAAAAAAACTGATAGGAAACCAAAAGGCACAGTAGAAAAAAAAACTGATATTGCATTGTCTGAATCGGAAAGTGGTTTATTTTCATGTCTATAGGAGTTTATAAACCGTAAAACTAGCTTCTTAATTTGCACCCCTTGGAAAAAAAAAGTGAGCGTATACTATAAGTACTCTCTAGAATGTATGCACCCCTTGGAATAAAGAAAATATGAAGAAATTCTAGAAGATTCGAATCCTATAGAAAAATTTTCTACGAATCCATTTGAAAAAATGGTGGGCTCTTATAAATTCTTTGAGTTATCCAATTTGGCTTGGGCTCTTATAAATTCTGTGAGTTTTTTATGGCACGGCTTGTTCAATACTTCATCTTTTCCCGATAAAAAAATGCTCCATCTATTCTAAACTGCAAGTTATTCTGTCTTTTCTAGAACTAGAAAAATTTACAATTTAAAACAGAAGAAGAAAAATTTGGAACTTGCTAAAATTCAGACGTCTGAACTTTAGCTTTTTTTTAGGCTATAGTTAGTGGATATATTTTATATTAAAATTACAGCTCTAGTTCGCTACGATTTATCATAATCTTTGAATTTCGGTTGCGAGAATAAAAAACCTATTCAGCCAAACCACAAACTCGACAAAATATGATATATGTTGCACAAAGATAATTAATAATTTATAATTATTTTTATAGTAAGTCAATGACACAAATTTGATATGTTATGATACAAAGACAAATAATAAATTATAAAAGTACTAATCTTTTTCTTTTACTAATTGGTCATACAGCTTGAAAGTATCTTAAAATTTAGGCACTGAAATATAAGAGAAGCGCAGAAATTTTAGATGAAATCATTGAATCACCGCCCAAGACGCCTCACGCGTCGCGTGCGCCCTAGCTAGCCCTCGGCAGTCCGGCTTTTCTCGGCTCGCGCTGAGCACGCCGTCGCCACGGGCACGGCGCACGTCGGCCGCCACACCTCCACGGATCACGCACGCCGTCTGAACCCACGAAATGGCACCGCGGGCGCTGCACGGTAGGTACATCCGCCGGAGAAAGCCCGCAATTCTGTCCGTCTCCATAAAACTTCAGACCGTAAGATTCCACGCGACTGAATATCGATTGGCCACGTTAACTACAAGTAACTGATCGACATGGAATACTGCCTAAGAACTCGGTAAAATTCAGCACATCACCACATATACTGCTGCAAATTGAAGCATTCTTCACTCAGAGTTCGATACAGACGGACAAGAAACACCAGCTACACAAGCACAATCTCCGCCATTTGCAGATCGCGGCAGCAACAACGAACGAACACGAACTTGACCCCAACTAGTGCTCAACTGCTGAAATGTACACGCGGGCGCGCGGAACCCTGGACACCGACGAACACCGACCGTCACAGAGGCAGCCATCTCTTGCGTGTGCTCGCCTGCTCGGCACAGCCGACGGCCGGCAGCACCCGCTCACCCTCCCAGTACTTGGCTACTTGCCAAAGATGGACTTGATCCACCACACCCCGCGGTCCCCGGGGCTCTGCTCGCTCTCCGGCGGCGGGTCAGGGTGCGCCGTCTTGCGGAGCTTCGACACGTCGTACCCTTCCTCCTTGGCACGCTCCACCAGCTCGTTGTACACGGACTCGTCCATGTGAGGCTGCCTGCAAAGGATCTGCGCACGCAAGCAAAACCGCAGATCATGTGAAGGGAAACGCTGAGATTGGTAGGCAGGATTCCGGCGAGGGACGGACGGGCGGCTGCTGAACGGAGGCCAGAGAGGAATGAATCAGCACGCACCCAGAGGTACTTCCTGGACGGCTGCCCGACGAGCGCGTACTGGTAGCCGGCGTCGACGTGGAGCACCCAGTAGTCGCCAGTGACGGGGAAGACGGGGAGGAAGGGCGGCACGTAGAAGCGGACCCTGAGCTTGGCCTCGTCGCTGGCCGGGTTGGCCCGCCAGGCCGTGCCCTCGATGTGGCCGCGGCGGCCGCCGTCGGTCCACGTCTCGTTGAGCACCTTCACGGTGCCGTCCGGGGCGAGCGTGTAGGTGGCGCGCGTGTTGGTGCCCGTCTTGGGCTGGAACGTGGACGGGAAGCACGCGATCTCGTACCACCGCCCCGCGTACCGCTCCAGGTCCAGGTTCCGCACCACCCGCATGGCGGCCATCGCGCGTGCGTCCCTTGCGGCGGCGGTGGGCGGTGGCGTGGGTTTAGCGGGGGGAAGAGGAAGGAGGTGGGTGGGGTGGGGATGCCGGGTGCCGGATGCGAATGCGTGCGGGGGATCGGGGCAGGGTAAGCTAGGCAGGTTGCGGGCGACGTGGAGGATTGTGGGCGATACGTTCTCGGACCGTGTTGTTCGGTGCGCGTCGCGGTTGTGGTTTTCAATTCGGACTATGGAACGGGTTGCTGCCTGGTGCCCAGCCCGACGCAAGTGTCGTGGCTCGTGGCCTTGTGGGCTGCGATGCGATCCGTCGTGCTGGGGTTTCCTTCTTTTCTTGTTTGTGGCGGCCGTGGTCCTCGGGTGCAGCAGCGACCTACTGTAGGAGGAAAGCACTATGCCAGCCTGCCAGGGGCCCAGGGTGAAAGGAAAAGAGTGCTGCCTTATTTGTCACGGGAAAACTTTTTCATCTTTATGTGCCAGCAACGCAAACTTTCGTGCCTTGATCAAGCATGCCGATATGTAACTTTGATTTCTAGATCAAGTAGGTGGAAGATCGATCCAGTAACACGCAGCTTCTTCATGCACTTTGACACTAGCTAGTCAAAATCAATTGGACTTAGGCTATTTTAATAAAATCTTCATTATAAAAAAATTGACTTTTTCTTGCTCAAGGATATAAACTATTACTCCAAAATCACTTTCCCTGTCTCCCTTTTGAACTTTATATATTGATGTAGTTTCTGCTGTTGGCTATAAGATTCTTACTCTACTCAATAGTTTTATCCTAAAAGTATGGCAATTAGGGCATGTTTGCTTCGCGCCCTGCCAGGCACCAGTCATCTATCCTAACCTAGGCATCCAAAATCAGATGCCTGGCAGACAGCTCCGTCGAGGAGCAAAACCAAACATGCCCTTAATCTCATAGAAGTTTAGATATCTGCCAATTTTTGCTGTAAAAAACAAGATCATAACGAGAAGTTCTAAGATTTCTTGATGCTACCCTTAACTATTCACAAGCATCATTCTATGTATCAAGAAATGTGATACGCATATGCATTAACTTTTTCAAATGGACGAATATAATGTTACCATTCATTTGGGAAAAGGAAAGCATATACAACGACGAAGGGTCAAGCCACAGAAGGACATACAAATCCCAATACATATTGTGCATGGAAACCACTAAACACTTAGCTACTTAACACTCTTCCTAACTTCATAGCTAGGTATTCCATCAATACAAATGAGAGAACAAAAGGCAATCAATGCCCAAGGCTGATAACCTGCCATTATATTCAAACCTCATGTTCTTGTTCAATCTCTCTGGAGGTCCGAGAACAAGAATATAGCAGGGCTTGGAACGAGGGAACCTTCTAGAGTTCTAGAGGACTTGATGCACTTGACCCACTAACCTCTGGTCCTTTTATAGACTTATTATACATGCCGAGCTCCCTACTTGGGAGATAGTATGACGTCTCCTCCCACCACTGGATTAGCGTGGGTTTCATCTGTAGTTGGAAGGTCATTGTTCTCTTTTATCGAAGGTAAAGGCGGCGACGGTCCCTCCAGAGGCGGCGAAATCTCATCTGTGCCAATGCCGATTATTCTAGAGACGTCACCTGGATCACTGACAATCTCCGTCTTCCAGTTGAGCTCGGCGAGAACTATGTCATTGTACGGGACGTAGTTCTACATTCACACCATGATGCAGTTAGGAGTTGTTAGTTTTGCACAAAGGCGTCTGAATGTGTTTTAGCCTATTGTAAGTACCTCAAGTTTCTCAATGAGCTCTTGTGCGTTGGGAGCATGGACAACAATTTGGCGGGCGCTGTGGCTGACGAAGCCTTCCTCCATGGTCTGGTCGATGAATGCCAGCAGGGTGTTGTAATAGCCATCAACGTTCAACAAGCCAATCTTGAAGAGTTCTCATCAATTGGATTTACTGAATTAGTGAATTGCTTCGGTGCATTGAAATATATCTTTTACGAAGTATATATCAAGAGACACTGCTGCATGCCTCAATGTACATATATATATATAGCTTGTTGATTATTTACCGGCTTATGATGGATGCCTAACTGTGCCCATGTGATCACTTGAAATAGCTCTTCCAGTGTTCCATATCCACCTGAATCATAACAATTTAGTTGACACAATTAATTGCCAGTTTGTTGCAAAGACACGCACGTTTTACTTATACAGTGAGAACACATTAATATTGGAAAGAGCTACTTATATGACTGGTGATGATTCAATTGCCCTAGCCTAGCATGTGGCAAGTGCACGCATGGAAACACATGAATCTCAACATTGAAAGAGACTCGACGCATAGCACAAGTAGCCCGTGACACTACTCACCTGGCAACGCTATCAAGGCATCACATTGCCTCGCCATCTCCGCTTTCCATTGGTGCATACCCTCGACCGGCTTCACCTTTCCCGCCGTCCTCCAATTATCTGATAATAACAACGCATCGTTAAAATTTTTGGAAGAAGTGGGTTCTAGCGTTTTCAGTATCATCTACTCATGCCCTTTGTCAAGGTGACATACACTACTACAGAATTAGACATTACTGCCGGCCTCATCACTGCCGAATTTTAAGAAACCGATAGTGATAGTCCATCACTACCGGTTTTTGGCTAAAACCGGCACTAATAGGATCAACTGACACTGATATTTAGGTCCTCACTGTCGGTTCATATCACTGTTGGTTTTAGTCAAGAACCGACAATGATTTTGGGTCATAATCACTGCTGGTTTTAGCCAAGAACCGACACTGATACTATCACTGTCGGTTCGTAGCTTGAACCGACAGTGATATGTTGCAAGAAAACTTGATAAGTTTCTCATCTGATGTTCGATTAAGATAAACTTTATATCAAAGTTGTAGTACTCGACGAGATCTACAACTTTGTAGTTTAAACTTTTTAAATTTGAGATCGTTTGAATGTCCAAATATTTTCATTTGCAATCATCTAACAAACCAAAATTACGTTTGATTTTTCAAATTAAAAATTTGAAATTTTCAAACGACCTCGGATGGAGAAACGCTCAAAACAAAAGTTGTAGATCTTGAGAAGTTATGCAACTTTGTAGTTGACAACTTTTTCATTTGAAATCATTTACTAGTTCAAAATATTGTTTGAAATTAAATTTTAAAATTATCGAAGAACTCTGATTTCTCTTTTTAATCTTTGACTAAAACTTGTAATTAGTCTTTCTCCCTCATACCAACTTCAATTTTGATGATTTTTTTTCTTAAAAAATTCTAAAATCATGCTCTATCAATTTATTGTGTTCTTAGCTATTATTTTATCCATATTTTCATGTGACAGTGTTTTATCTATTTGAATTTTGAATTTTAAAAAATGACAACTTCAAACGTCATTCTGGAACACTAAATGATTTCAGGTGAAAAAGTCATAAACGTAAAAGTTGTAGAATTTATCAAGATCTACAACTTTTATTTTAGTCATTTTTTTATCCGATAAAGTGGTAGTGATATTGTTCACAAAATTTACATATCTCTTATAGTTTCATAAACTATAAGAGGGATATTTTACATTTGTGAATAATGTTACTACCACTATATTAGATAAATAAATGATCAAATGACCAAAATAAAAGTTGTAGATCTCAAAAAGTTATGAAACTCTGTAGTTGATGACTTTTTTATTTGAAATTGTCTTCTCAAGGAAAACTACGTTTGAATTTATAAAATTTAAAATTCAAATTTTGTAAACGACCTCCGATGGAGAAACTACCAAAATAAAAGTTGTAGATCCCAAAAAGTCATAAAACTTTGTAGTTGACAACTTTTTGATTTGAAATCATCTTATCAAGAAAAACTACGTTTGAATTTCTAAAATTTAAAATTTAAAATTTTTAAATGACCTCAGATGGATAAACGGCAAAAACGAAAGTTGTAGATCTCAAAAAGTTATGAAATTTTGTAGTTAATAACTTTTTGATTTGAAATCATCTTGTTATGGAAAACTACGTTTGAAGTTCTAAAATTTGAAATTCAAATTTTGTAAATCCACCTCGGATGGAGAAACTACCAAAATAAAAGTTCTAGATCTCTAAAAGTTATAAAACTTTATAGTTGACAACTTTTTTATTTGAATTCGTTTAGGGTCCCAAATACTTATTTTAAAATCAGATAAACATAAAATGGCTAACACAAAAATCTTATTTGGACACGAACAACTTGCAGGTGGAGTGGTTAGGGTTGAAGACATGAAGCAGGAGGTCAAGGGATCGAGCGCCGGTGGCCGTGAACTTGTGACTTGCGATACCCGACCGTGTGGCTGTCTAACGGGGCCTCTCCCAAAATTAAAAAAAAATCCTTATTTTTTGGCCTGTTTTTTTATTTTCTAAAACCACATTAGTGTCGGTTCATAAGAACCGACAGTGATGTCAACCCACATCACTGCCGGTATGCCACTGCCGGTTCAAAATCCGGCAGTGAAGGGGGATTTTAAACCGGCAGTGATGTCGAAAACTGAGGTAGTGATAATGGTTTATTATTTCGCTCTAGAAAATTAGTATTGCATCTCACATTTAACTATCAAATACCACTCTATATATGTCCCAAAATATAAGGCGCACACCCATTTTTATATTCAAGATAGCAATCTTAGACCAGTAATTAGCCTTAAAAACCTCGACCAGAGGGAGGGACTTACACCCCCACCATTTTTGTAGTAGATAAAAGGATGAGATTTGAACCCTAGTATAGGCTGAGTGACGTACACGCCCACTACTCAATTTATATAATGATCATTATAAATTGTTATAAAAGGGAGATCACTTGATTGGCACTACTACCAAAAACACTTTTAGAGGCAGGTTGTGGAATTTGAACCCATGACTCTCACACTCACTTCTCAGTAAATATAGGATACTATCATTTTGTATTAACATATAGCAATATTGAATTGAATAGTTTGGCTGCTAAATAATCTCAAATGAGAAATGCTTTAATTATAAAGTTTTAGATCTTGGTTGAGCACAACATACAATTTGGGTATAGGGCATGTCTTTGATCCGAGGTTGTTTGAAAATTTCAAAAATTAAAATCTCAAAATTTGATAACTTCAAATGTATTTGAGCTCTAAAAGATCAAATCAAAAACTTGTAACTACAAATTTGTTGATCATATAGACCACTACAACTTTAGTATTGATCATGTCAATATCTGAGGTGGTTTTAAAATTCTAAATTTTAAATTCTTAGAACTTAAAACACATAATTGGGACTCTAAACAACTCCAAATAAATAAAAAAATGACAACTACAAAATTATAGATCACAATGAGAACTTTGGTCTAGACCATATCAACATTTGAGGTCGTTATAAAATTCTAAAATTTGAATTTTAAAATATGAGAACTTGAGACTAAAATTTTGGCACTCTAAATAACTTCAAATAAAGAACTTGTTAACTACAAAGATGATGTCATTGAGCTATATAATTACAAAGTTTGTCTTCATCTAAATTAATATGCAATACTTATGAATTTTTTATAATTATTTATAGAGACGGGCATCTTAAGAAGCCCGTATCTGTTAAGAGATGGTACACTTAAGAGGCCAAACTATGTTAATGGTCATTTTCAAAGGCAGACTTCGTAAGCTGCCCACATCTAAAAGTCCATTTGCAGAGGTGCTTGTCTTTGGACTGGCTACATAAACGGACCGACCGTCTCTAAAAATCATTAGGTATTTTAGGAGACACTGACAGTTTTTGACAGTCTATGTTAATAAAACAATATGTCTTCTAATATTGTTTTTGTAGACATTCAAAAATATCAGCCTACCATTGCGTTGCTACAAACATTATATATAGTATATAAGAGGAACTAATTTAAAAAGTTTAAGACTATTTTTTTAGACCACACCAAGTCAAACCGGATATTATATTTTAGAATGAAAAGATGGGGAGTGAAACTAATTAACTGGTAGGCTGCAGGAGACGATACGATCAAGACATAAGGCAGAACATTAGATTTGTCTGCCCTATAGTGCGGTCTCCCTAGTCACATGTAAATATTTGACAATTTAGTTGGTTAAAAAGCTAATATATTATTGAAGTGCATTTGAAGATAAAGTTCCCAATTTGTATATCTGAAGGAAGGAAATATTGATAGTCAAAAGGCATGCCCAAAACTTCTTATATATATATGTGACTGGAGAGCACTGTACTGCATACAACCTCGGGAGCGAGAGCTGTCCGAACGACCCTGCAATACACACAAGAAGATGATTGTAAATAAAAGATGCTCAATGGTTTTAGAGACATTAGAATCAACTGAGATGAAGGTTAACTTCACTGGTTCCTATATAGTATACCCGAGGACGTGCCCGCGAGACGAGCCCCATGAGGCCCAAGCTTCCGCCGCCATACACCAGCGGTCTGTCCGTTTGACTGGGCTTGTTCGTTCCTGGATCGTGAAAGAAGTACTGCTGGCTGGTTTGATGTGAGAGAAAAATATTGTTCCAGCTAAAAATTTACGATCATTTACGACCGTATAATCCCAGCCGAACAGGCTATAGATCAATGCCCCTGGACACATGTTGCATGCAAGCACCGTTGGCGGATCTTCAATTGTGGGGTATATATCTAATTGATGTAATTCTCTAATAATATCTAATATAATGACCAGGAAGACGATAAAATGGTTAATGTACAGATCTAATGGTACAGTTTGCCAATATTCATCCGTGAGTACATAAAAGTAGTCGTTGCCAAGGTCTTAGTTTCTTGGCTTCTTTGATGTTCTTAATGAATCGATTCAGAGTAGATGAAAAAATTCTTTTGTACTTTATTGAGCAGTCCATAAAAAGGCAAGAGTATTATTCTTCTTAATGTCATGACGTTGTACACATGTGAAATTTAAATAACCGCTTGTTGTTCTGCTCTCACTGCAGCCTGCAGCCAGCTAACGTGGTGCCAGCACGTACAGCTGCATCTTTTCAGAGCTGAATCCAATTTTACTACTAACAGTAGCTTGCTGGTGACTTAATACGGAAGTAGATAAGCCGTCGTTCTTGCTTTCCAAAAAATCAAACGTACTCAATCATGATCAAATATATATATAAAATATTAATAC
Source organism: Miscanthus lutarioriparius (assembly GCA_904845875.1). Classification (NCBI taxonomy): domain Eukaryota; kingdom Viridiplantae; phylum Streptophyta; class Magnoliopsida; order Poales; family Poaceae; genus Miscanthus; species Miscanthus lutarioriparius. Next base: position 77,703,119 of record CAJGYO010000007.1, on the reverse strand, counting down.
TATGATACATAATTAGTACCATTAGATATATTGTTGAATTTATAATAAATTTTTTTTGTGTAGATATAAATATTGCTAATATTTTTCTACAAAACTAGTTAAACTTAAGAAAAGTTTGATTACCATAAAAACCCATAGCAACATTTAAAAAGGATAGACAGAGAGGACGTACAGTCTATTGCACTGCACGCAGACACAGGGTGTGTATAGGAGTAGTAGCAGGTAGCTACTTGAAAGCGGTGGCACAAAAACATGATCTCAGATGAATTGCAGGTAGCAGCAGCAATAGCGAGCGAGCAGACAGCAGAGGCTGCATCATGCACGTACGCAGGCCGCAGCTGCTCAGTAGACGAGACGAGACGAGACAGTCTACACAGACGATGCTACGGACTCGATCGATCAGATCGTCAAATAAACCTACTAGGTAGGGCGTCGAACGGACAGTCCTAACAAATGCTGCTGCATGTGACAATTTTTTTTATTTTTAACACTTTTTTAAACTAATTTTAAATCTAACACTGTTTTTTTCTTCAAAACTAACACTTTTGGCCGCGCCTATTGCCATGGCGCGGCGAAATGCTTATGCCGCGCCATGCATGGTGGCGCGGCAGGAGGCTGACGTGGCGAAGACCGGGACCGCTGACCGGTGACGTGGCAGGCTTTGTCGCGCCACCAATCTTGGCGCGGCAGTGACGCGCCACGGCTCCTGGCGCGGCAGGATCAGATAAATAACGCCCGCGAGCCACCCGCCCTGCCTCCCGCTGCCGCCACCCGCCGCCCGCGCCCGCCATTATAGCGCCGCGCCACAGCGCCTACATGCCCGTGCCTCATGATGCCGACCACCACCGCCACCACCACGGCAAGACAAGACGCTGCGCAAGAGCCCCCCGCCGCACACCCACACGCCAGAGCGCCAAGCCGCCGCCACCCGCCCACTCCGCCATGACACGACATTTAACGCCGACGCGTCACGTCGTCACGGCCGCCGGCCACCCGCTCATATCAAGGTAGGCTCTCTCGATTTTCATGTTATTATGATTGTTATTTTAGTTAGGGTTAGTGATTTAGGATGGTTAGGTTAGTGAATTTGTTAGGATTTGTTAGTGATTTAGGATAGTGATTTAGAATAGGTTAGGATAGTGATTTAGAATTTGTTAGTGATTTAGGATAGTTAATGTTTGGTTAGTTAGTTAGGGTTTATGTTATTGTTAGTTAGGATTTTGGGTTTAGGGATTGATTTTGGATTTATGTTAGGTAGTTTTGGTTAGGTAGTTTGGGTTTAGGTTACTGTTAGTTAGGATTTTGGGTTTAGGGATTGATTGTCTGTACTTAGTAGTGCGTGATACGGTGATTTGGACGACTTGATGAAGTTTTGTCAAATGTTTATTTTTCTAATGAAGTTGTTTAATATGTCTGTTAATGTTACTTTAAATATATACATATGCTTTCATATTGTGTTTGTATTGCATAACAAGTAGTTCAAATTTTACAATGCTATATAATGTTAATTTGAATATTGTTAATTTGAATACTCTAACCCTTTGTTTATCAATTTGTAACAGATGGCCCCTCCCACGCAGCACCCGTTGTACTCCATTCTTGAGGTGAGAGTATGACGATCAGTACCGAGCACACATCTTGAGTGACACCGACGCACAGGTGGTCTTGCCTACTTTGAGGCCCCGCACGCACACCAGGGCGCACTAGTGGGACGAGCGTTACGCACCGTATATATGGCGTGCCGGCTTCCTCGAGCTTGTCCGTGTTGTCAACTACGGTCTTCCGCCCCTTGACCCAGCACTACTTACTACAGCTGTAGACAGGTGCGAGTGTCTTCTTTGTACGTAAATATTCTTATAATAAATTTGAGTCAACTAACAGTTGTTCTATTCTTATAATAGGTGGAGGCCTGAGACCTACACGTTCCACCTACCTTGCGGTGAGATGACCTTGACTATGCAGGACGTGAAGGCTATCTTTGGCTTTCGATTGGGAGGACTTCCAATGACGGGTATAGTTGACAACGATCACTGGAGGGAGGTGGTGGCTCAGTTCACTGGCTTTCTTCCACCGGACGATGAGGTTTTAAAGAAAAATAAGTGAGCAATTCAAGCCTATTTAATACTTGCATTACTTTCCTACAGCCATCGGGTCTTATTTTCTTTGGTAAATTTTAGAAAAAGTTTCAGAGTTTCGTCGTCCTAGATCATAAAGCGCTTTGATTACTTGGACCCACAGGCTGAGGAGGCTCAGATGAACATGTTCGCTAGAGTGTGGCTCTGGCACTTCCTTGGTGCTTTCCTCTTTCCAGACGCCTCGGGCAACACCATCAGCTAGATCTTCCTTGACATACTACGCCAGCCATGGGAGAACATAGCGGCGTTGCCTGCCGTCGCACCTCAGGGTATGCGAACCTTGTGGGGTGCTCCTACCTACTCTAGGTTTGGTGTTGGGAATGATGGCCCGTTGGGAGGCCCCTTAATACTGGTTTACCGATAAGTACTTCGGTTCACTATATTCTTCGAGGCAGTTACATATTATGAGATTATTAATGGCTAATTCATTATCATGTTCAATGCAGCAATGGAACGGGCAGGATACACTCTCTACAGCTCTATATATCTAGACGGAAGTAGAGTTAGTTAGAGGGAATGTGGGGCACAAGTACAGGGAGTACACGGACGGTCTCGACGTCCTGACACAGCACCAGGTTACGCTCTTTTTACTATCATACATGTGTCTTGTTCGATGTACACTATATCACAACCTAACTCAATTATGAAATGTTCAGGTGCATTGGTGTTCTTGGGATGCTCCGGAGCTCCAGTACTATCTCAGTCCTATCACTAGGGACGAATCAGACGAGTATCGCTGCAACGTCCCTCTTATTTTCTTTCACGTGGTCGAGATTCACTTGCCCATCAGTGTCTGCAGACAGTTTGGAAGAATTATAGGCTGCCCACCACCGCTTTACTCCACCAACCAAGGATTGCATGGGTGCGTTATCGATTAAAAACAAAGTTATAATTCAGAGGTATCTGTGGAACAACTAACATCGTTTTATTGCAGGTATGACCGCAGGAAGAGGTACAAGATCAAGGATTGGCGCGTGACACACAACGCGCACATCCACTTATGGGAGACCAGGGAACGGCAACCGGTCTATGCGGGTCCTCCACACGACCAGCACACCTTCAACGAGTACCTGACGGTGGCTTCACAGGTCTACAAGGACACATACCAAGCCCCTATACACTGAGGAGGTGATTGACGAGCACTCGGAGGAAGATGTGATCAAAGATGTGTATGACGTTGCCACTAGGGAGGACACACAGCTACAGAGAGAGCCCCGCTTCAAAGATACGTGGTCAGATACTTGAATGGTACAATTTATTATCTTTTTTGTATTAATTATGTGTACTAAAACTGTCTAACCGTGTTTCTGTACCCAGGCGACACAATTGTCAAGGATGTCCAACGAAGCGGCGTTCCAGCTTCACGAGTCTAGAGGGCAGGGGCCAGGCGTTCTCGAGGCTTTTGTGGAGGTAAACATAAACTTGTCCATTTCGAAAATGTTTCTTTAATGTATATGTGTTTGGGAAATGCACTAACTTTAACGTCTATTTATGCAGAAGGTGAAGAAGAGCTGCAGGAAACTAGCTTAGAAGCCGAGCTGCATGGACACTCCTTATGTGGAACCGCCACTCCTGGCGCGGTTGGGTGGCACGTCTTCAACCTCTTTGAGGACACCAGCCGGCTCTTCTCAGCCGATGACAGGTGCCACTTCCGTAGTGCGTACACCACCACATCATAGCGCTGGAAAGGACCCTACAACCGAGGACGACGAGGACGATGATGACGACGACCCCCCGGGCTTCCGCAGACATAGCACGGCCAGTGGGACGATTGGCCGCAGGACGAGATCGGCATGTCTCAACTAGGTGGTGCCCCGCTTGGTACCCAAGAAGCCTCACAGGTACTAACAAAGGTAGTTTCTTTAAATACGTAGGCTCCATGAACTAATAAACATAAAGATTATAAGTAATTGTGTATATCATATACTTGCAGGGTACGAGCCGTGCGCACCGGCGACGTGACCACACCGACGTTGGCTACACTCCCAATGTGTTGCCAACAAATCCGAAGAGACAGAGGCGTCCGAGGGATCCTTACACTCCGGTCTTAGTTTGTTAGGTCGAACGAATATTGGCGTCCGAAACTTGCAGGCTTAGTTGGTTATGTTATGTCGAACTTATATCAAACCAATGAAAATTTTATGTGGCAGCTTGTCAACTTGCGCACGGACTGCATTGATTTGCTTCATATTCGTTTCAATGCGTCGCGGCAGCGCTGCCAACGAGATTAAGTAGCAACTAGTTCGGGAACCGGCAGTCCCGGCGTATCTCGACGTCGATGGCCGGTGTCTTGCGCGAGGGGTCGAGGAAGCCGGGGTCCATAGTCGCGTCGCTGCCGATCCTACAATATGGGGCCAAAAAAAATAAGTGATTCGTTTTAGCCATTATAAAAAGAAAACGGATTCTTGAACCTCTTTCACGCTCATGTCACATCGAGGTACTGCAGAAAAAAGAACCGCAAAATCCGATTCAATTTTTCGTAATCGATTAGTTAACATGATGGTTAACCGTATTATGAAAGACAGAAAAAAAATCATTGGCTTATCAAATTCTCTATGGAGTCGTGAAAAAGATTCAACAAAAGACAGAAACAAATCCACTATTAGTTTTACGTTAAGCAATACGTAGAGTAACTCCCACTATCAACGCGCAAAGTTCTGATTAAACCGTCCAGGTACTGCCGCGCCATCAGCTGTGGCGCGTCACTGCCGCGCCAAGATCGGTGGCGCGGCAGAGCCTACCACGTCACCGGTCAGCGGCCCTGATCTTCGCCACGTCAGCCTCCTGCTGCGCCACCATGCATGGCACGGCGCAAGCATTTCGTCGCGCTATGGTAATAGGCGCGGCCAAAAATGTTAGTTTTAAAAAAAACAGTGTTAGATTTAAAATTGGTTTAAAAAATGTTAAAAATAAAAAAAATAGCATGTGATAGGCGTGTGCCCTGTGCTGTGCTGTCCAGCTCCGCCGCAGGAGACCACTAATCGTTACCACAGCTCGGCGGACGGTACGCGTACCCGACACGAGCTAAGGTGGAACAAAAAATAATGGTGCTTTCTTATTTGACACCAAAACTAAAATTCTTTTCTATCTGTCCTTCACATGAGTTTTTATTTCTTATTTGACATTTCCGCCAGTTGGCTAAGGTGCTAAGTCCTAGGAGAAAAGTCCGTTTTACGCCTAGAGTTTTTTTAGCTGGCCAGTCATAACATTCCATGGTTGACATTGCTATCTTTTTTGTTTTATCTCGAACTGCTATGTTTTTCTTTTTGCTTCTGTAAGATAAATAAAGGAACGAACATCATCTTATAATTACTTATAATTATATTCAGTTCAATATCAATCCTTTTAATCTCAGCCGTAGATCACGAGATGGATGGCTCAGTTTTGCTGCCTGTTGTGAGACACGTATACGTGTATTCCTATAATATAATGAATTTACGAGACTATTTTACTAAAGTAAAACGGCCATATAGCGCGTATGACGTAAGGGTTCACGGCCGCGGCTGTGCAGTCGCGGGCGAGGGGAGCCTGTACAGCACGAACGGAACAAGGCAGAGCACGACGATCGGCAGCAGGAGCTCGGTTTGCGAGGGGCAGCGCCGTGTCCGTGGTCAGGCAAGCTGGGCAGGCGCGGCCGGCCCCGCGGCCTTGCCGGAGCCCGCAGGCGCGTGGCCATGGCGGCCTCTCCCGCGTCGGACGCCTGCGAGGCCGCGGCTCCCACCCCCAAGGCCGCGATGACCGCCTACTTGGCCGCACAGGGGCACCTCCGGCCGCCCACCCCCGTGGCCGCACTGTCGTCCTCCGTGGCTGCGCCGCCCGCCTCGATCTAGGGTTACTGGGAGGGAGTCGCCCGTAGGAGCACGACTAGGACGAACAACCGCGACTGCCAGAGATGACCGAGTTCATTTGCTTCCCTCAAAGGGCACAACGGTCTTTTTTCCATTGCCTCACTTGGACAACTAACGGTGGTTGCTCACAGAACTGACGGAAATATCAAATAGGAAAGAAAAACTTGAGTGGAGGACATATAAGAAAGAATTTCAATTTCGATGTCAAATAAGAAAACACCATTATTTCTAATGTCAAATAGGAAATTTTCTCCATAATAAATGGGGGACTGATTATCCTGTAATCATTGTCTCTGGATCTCGTACCATTTTACGTTTGCAGTGTTATTTTTTAACCAAACAGCAAACTGTATATTTTTTGTTTCCTGAAGATACGTAATATCCACCTCTTGATCTACCCCATATAGTCACAGAAAACAGGGGTTCACGGCATCCGTGACCCGGAAACATCGTCCTTGACTTGGGTATCTATGCAGTTATTTTTGACTCCGGCCATCGCATTAAAACTTCTGGCATGTAACGTATCACGTCTATATCATTGTAATTATCGTGGCCTACCTCATGACGTAAGGAACTTGCGATGCTATACCACCACAGGTCGAGCTGCTCCTGCGGGCCAATGTAATTGACATCGCCACAAGACAGACGACTAATAACAGTAACCAGTACTCACTCCAGGATGCTAAAAGAAATTGTTTTAGACAACGACATGGTCTCTAAAGCTACAATTTTGACTTGTTATTTAAAAAAATATTGAAAAGTGATATATGTATATTTTTATGAAAGTATTTTTCAAGACAAATCTATTCATATGATTCTCATGTTTCTAAACTTAACAACTTAAAAGTTATTCATGACTTATATTCTCAATGTTTAACTTAAGCCTTACCCAAAACGACTTTTTTCCAAACTCAGCCACACCCTGCCTGCTAGACCAAGCCCTAGATCACTCCCAAGCAATAATCTAAAGTTCTAAACAGGCGATCAGGAAACTATTCAAGATTTTTTCCCTGACAGAAAATGAGAGATAAAGGAAGCTTCACGTACTTATTAGTGTGCTTGAGAGGAAAAAGAATCAAGTCTGATTGGTTGCTTGTATTAACTTGTATCTAGACTTGTATAGTACAATATACTTGTATTTGCTTACTTGCATAAGCAACTCTTATATGCAAACTTGTACAAAGCTCAAAGTAAGCCCAATGCTGCATTAGCTATTACTCGATCTCTCTATCCTAAAATAGTAGACATTTTAGGATCCATCACAGATATCAATGCTCAAGGTAAAAGACCTTAGTACCCTTAGAAATATAGATAGAAATGCATTGAGAAAAGAAAAATGTATATTGGAAGAGGAGAAATGTGCATTGAGAAGTGAGAATGACACTTATTTTGGGATAAAATTTAAATACTATAAGGTCGAAGTATTTTGGGGAGAAGGGAGTGTATAGGATTTGGTCGTCATATTAGACAATGCATGTTTGCACAAGCCGATGCGCACACAAAAAAAAAATATTATTATCTTTCACACCTCTACTAGAAACATGAGACATCAACTGAAACATGTGATATCAAATGTGGTTTGCCTGTGTATTTAAAACAAACAAACTTCAAGACACTGGCATACGTTTATGCTGACTTATTAGGTTATGCCATATGAGGTCTAAATGCAGACTAAAGCTAATGTAAGCAACTAATCAGACCCATAACAACACATGTTTAACCGCTGTTGCGCATAGCATAAAAATATGTTTTGCTACTTATGTTTCGAAAAAAGGAGAAAAATTAAGCAAAACACATCAACTAGATAGGAGAAAACAAAGGAACTGCTACTCTGCTAGCTTTCATTAGCGGCAAAACATAGGAGAAAAAGTCGATCCATGCATGCTTCGATCTGCCATACACGTATTATGAGGTCGAAAGAGAGGGAGAAAGAAGCTGCATGCTAGCTGCTAGTAGGTGGCACTGGCACGTACGTATATCATGTATACTTCCTGTACGTAAATAAACGAATCGAAGACCAGGGTACGTAAGCAAAGAAACCATCCAATAGCCAGCTATATGAACACGATATACTCTGTGTATATATACTAACAAATATACCCGTACGTTGCAACTGGAGAACAAAAACTATCAAATATTCATGGAAATCGAGAACAGAAATGATACATATCTATTTACGTTTCACTCTTTCTATAAAACTTTAAAGCTATAATTTATTATTTTTATGATAACTATGGCATTCATAATATGAGCTAATTTTATATCTTCACTTTAATATTATTTTCATACATGCATATTAGACACATTTATTTAAACTAGGTAGCGTGCCCGTGCGTTGCTACGGGATAGCTAACATTTTGTACTAAAAATACACGGATCGCACGATAAGATAACAATACTGTAAAAATTAAATACCAACGTTAAAGTGACATTTAATCCAAAAAACAAAGTTTATAAATTTAACACAGTCACGGAGTGCGCGGCGTCGCAGGCTCACAAACTCTACTTTATAGATCTTTCCGTGATACGGCTAAGATAATATTTTATATTGGCAGAAAGAAATCTCCATTATCTATTTCTTTCTTGCTCACAAACTAATGACCCTGGTGCAACAAAGGGAAATACAAAATGAGTTATCCTTCTGAATGCGCGGAACCAACGCCACTACGATATTGCCATCCCACGACCACTGGTATGGTGTTGTTTAGCACTATTGTTCATTATTATCGCTAACTTGCTTCGTTGGTTTTATTCAAGTAATTTATGTTTGTAATTATGCAGGTGCTAATTCGATTGATCCCACATTGGCACATGAGAAAAGTGGAAAAAGTCGACAAAACTTATGGTTTTGAGAACATACACGTGTAATAATTATGAATGGTTACAAAACGAAATATTATAAACAAAACACTCAAAGTGTTATTTTTATAATAATAATATAACACATGTTCAATTTTCATTATGCCATCACACAAGTGTATATACAACATCTCCGTGTAGATTCTGATAAACCATTTAAAAATACCTAGAATCAACAACAAATATGGCATTAGTGAGATATTATTTGTATAATATAAATTGAATGGAAAAATGCATTGTATGCGTTAGTAATGTTCTATTATCTCGCCTATGGCGTTAGAACCTCCTTAAATACAATATTCTTCATGAAAGTTCCATCCGCTATTGGGGTCTTCTTATCCTTATCTTTTATATTTGACGCATTCTTATTTTTTTTCCTCGGCATTCTTTTTAGCATTTTTCTTCTCTATCTTTTTGGCCTCCTCCTCTTATGCCTCCGCATCAGGCGGGAGGGTAAGGATCTTAATATTGGTTCTTGATGTGGCTCTAGACATCGCAACGTACAACTGACCGTGAGAGAACACCGGTGTGGGTAGGTACACACCCACGTTTGGGATAGTTTGGCCCTATGACTTGTTGACCGTCATGGCAAAGCTCAGCCTGATAGGAAACTGCTTCCTCTTAAACTGGAATGGGAACATCTCGTCATCAGACAGCCATAGCGGTATTCAAGGAAGGAATACCCGCTTCCCAGCATGCTGCCCCACCACGATTTCTACGTCGATTGTATTTCTTCGGAACCCCCGCACCACCAGCCTTGTACCGTTGCATAGCCCATTGGCAGGGTCAATATTCCTAAGCAATATGACAGGACACCCAAGCTTGAGCTTCAAGACGTGTGGAGGTAGCCCGTTGGGGGTCAAATGTTAAGGAACTCCGATGGATAGTAGTTATGTGGATCATCTACCGCGGAGTCAAAACTGTGATACACCGTCTCGCCGCCCTGGAACATATCAATCATTTTCATATTGATCATGTCCACCCAATCATTACGTGTAGATAAAATCGCTCTGGTGGTGATATAGTCTTTGTCCGCCATGTTTGCATTTAGATTTGGAAAGATGATGTCGATCAATGTATGAAGATCTTTCTCGGCATTGCTAGAGTACGGGACACATATCTCATCTGGAATACGTACATTGCCATCTCCGTTAACCTCTTCTGTTTCACCACCAATGCGCAACAGATAATCTGCAAACCATGGGTCACTCTGAGCCCTCATGTTGTGGACAAGCTTTAGGTGGCGCATGGATTCCCAAAGATATGATCTTCATAGAGAAGCACCGACTATTTGAGCTCTGGATCCTTTTCGCACAACAGGGAGGACCTGTCTGAAATCCCCACCAAGGACAACAGTCTTCCCACCAAACGATAGATTTGACCAGCCCATTATATCCCGTAGGCTGTTGTCTAGTGCTTCCACATTTTGACTCTTTGTCATAGATGCCTCGTCCCAAATTATGAGAGTTGCTTGCTGCAACAACTTGGCAGTACCACTCTGTTTCATGAAGCTACAACAACCACCCTCTTGAAGAGTGAGGGGTATCTTGGAACGCGAGTGGGCCATCCTCTTGCCTGGTATTATGGATGCTGCGACTCTAGATGTAGTTGTAGCCACAGCAAGCTTGTCCTAGCTGCGTAGTTTTGCGAGAAGTGCCCTATACAAAAATGTCTTTCCCGTCCCGCCAAGTCCATCCACAAAGAACAACCCACCTTGTTTGCTGCAGACAGCGGGCATTTTCTCATCATAGGCAGACCTTTGCTCGGTGTTGAGTGAGTCGCACAATAGCACATCTTCAGGATTCTGCTCGACGCTAGCTTCCTCAAATATCTCAAGAGGAATATGGTTGGCATCGTCGTATGAGTGATCAATATCTGGAAGAGGAAATGACCTTATGTCCTTCCCCATAGACTGCAGCATGTTTCTAATGTCTATCAAAACCATTTGTTGCACCAGATCTAGGGATGGATGATTGCGGCTGTAGTCCTCTGACATTGCATCATAGTGTTTTTTCCACAACCCCATCACATCATGCAGCTCGCAGAATACCAATATTGTTGCAAATAGCCTCCGCAGAGAGGAAGGCATCTGGAATAAAGTAGCTTCAGTTAGACATTCATCTAGTGTATTGTCTTCTTCGATTAGACCCCTCCTTTCTGCAGCTTCACGGAATGAAGGTAGTAGCACGCCATCAACCGTCCTCAGATGTTCGTATGAGGTAGCACCAGCAACATTGTTCAAGAGAACACAAAGAAAGTAACGTTCTCCCTCAGCAGGATGAGCCGAGATGACTCTTCCAACTTGAAAAATAGAGTTTTTCCTTTTTTGCCAGAATTTACCATCAGACTGCCAGGTAAAATGCTTCGGGAAGTCCCGATACAAGATTCTACGGGCTTCCTCATGATGCCTGTTTGCATCGAAGTATGCTGTCAGCATTGACTCTTCTACACATGGCCTATTAACGATCCGTTCGACCTTATCCCATTTATGAAATGCCACCATGTGCATGTCAGGTAGATGAAGCTGCCGCCGCTGTACTGGTGGATGGTTCTTGCTCAAGTCAAAGCCATATATCCTCCATAGTGCTTCTAGAGGCGTCACCCACCGGGCATCTCTATACTACTTGATCTCATCAATGTTCCCTTTCTCGTCTGCTTTGTTAGTCTCCCTCATCACCACCGATGCCCTGTCATGTCCCTTGTATATATATTTGAATAGATACTTTACTGATTTAATGCTCCCACAAGCCTCAACATTGATATGGCAGTTGAAGGTACGTAGCAAGCAAGGGTTGTAAGGCATGACCCATTGATTGTCCAAGTAATGGCCTCGAACTTTTAGCGTGCGGCCATCATTGCGTCGACCGATAGATGGGGTAGGAATCCTTTCCCTCTGACATTGCCTCACAAAATGGGCGTGGGTAACGGTTCTTGCATGACCCGTGGCCCACCATGCACGGATAGTATGAATTTAGCGTCCCGTAGGGACCATGCATCATATGCTTCATCACCATCTTGTAGAGCTTAGGGTACTTCTTCTTGTTTGGTACCTCTGCACTAATAATCATGTCATATTGCATGGGACATGTGAGCTTGTACTTCCGTTCCATTATCAGCAGGAAGTGTGCATGCGGCAAGCCCCTCTTCTAGAACTCCACTACATATACGTAGGCCTTCACCTTCCCAAGTATGTCTTTCTCCATCAACATTTTCCTCATCGCCTCTAACTTTGCTCTGAAGACCCGTGTGACAAGATCTGGGCGGTCCTATGGTGTCTAGCCTGGATAAAGTTCATTCTTGATCTCATCCCAGTTAGGGTTGCACGTCATTGTGAGGAAGATATCAGGTTTACCATACTTTCGCACTAGAGCCATTGCATCCATGTATCGACGCCTCATATCACGGGGTCCTCCGATGAATGACGAAGACAGGACAGTATGCCTTTCGACATTCTTAGTAGATCCTTCACCCGAATGCATGCTATCCACCAGGCGTTGGTATAGGTCAGCCCTCAAAGTATCCTGATTGTTCCTCATGTAGTCTAAACGCGAGCTCTCAATCTTGATGTAGGTGTCGATGGCGAACTACTGGTAAAGACGTCGGCCATAGAGTATTGGATTAAATATCCCTGGACGCATCTAGAACTTGTAGCAGTAGTAGTCGCGCATGGAGACACATGTATTTGAAATAGGTTCTACAGGGAGACATTGTTCGAATTAGTATCATGCGTTAACAGAAAAGAGTTTATATTGCATTATTGAAAAGAGTTCAAGTTACCTCCATCATCATCGTCACCATTCTCAGCATTCTCGGCATGCCTTTTGCGGATTGCTCGAGCTCGCTCAACTTGAGCCATAGTCACACCCACTTTTGGAATGCAATTGGGCCACCTGAGCTCACCCCTTAGAAAGAACAGCGGGTATGACAGTGGGTCGTAGCATGCATTATATGAGCGGATGCTGTGTATAGACCGATCCTTCCCTTGCAGGAGAACACTATGCTTGAATTGGCCATGACGCTCACTCCCCTCAACCTAGATGGCGGCCACCTCTAATGTCATTGGCACATTATATGTTCTCTGGTCAAGCCGCTGGTCAAGGTTTAACTCGACCCGGTAATCCTCTAGATTTTCAACGTGTCCCATACTCCTTAGTTGCTAAGAGTAGGGATTCCTATTAAAGATACTAACCAATTGCTCTATAACTTCTTTGCCTTTTTGGGCGCATTGCTCACGGCACTTGCTCATCCGATGCTCGAGGGACGGATCATCATCGTAAAAATAAAGCTTGAGGTGTCTCTTTTTGACACCCTCCTCTTTACCAAATGAACGTATGTTATGGTAAATCTGGCCATGGGCACGGAACATGTAGACACCATAGATTTGCATGTTAGTGGTCACACGATCTAGGTGGCAGTACAGAGAAGTAAAAGAGAAGTGGCCGTTGAAATATCTGATGTTTGCACGAAAGTGCCTAGCATCAGCGTCCGAGCTTGACCACAACCTCATGAGCTCTGGTGGTGTCTCATGAGTTGAAAGATGAATCTTTCCACCCCAACAATAGAATTCAGGCGGTTCACCCTTAAATTTCTTTGCGTTGCAGTGCTCGTAGTTTGGCACTGACGATAGCATGTGTGACTCTGATGGGACATTAGCGTAAACCTTGTCGTATGGATCCAGGACATCAGGCTCACTATTGTCTTGCTCATCTGTGTCAAGATTGTGCTCGACGTCGGCTCCCTCCTCGTCGTCTTCTAACAAAATGTTGCTGTGTTACGAGTTGAAAGAAAGTCTGTGAAAGAATGTTTTGACTATTACGCGGTGTACCTTGTCCGGCGAAAAAGTATGCCTCATCCTCTTCCTCGTCCTCCTCAAATATGACACCCTCATCATAGTCTGTGCAACACGGCCACATATATGATGAGAGAAACATAATGGCATACAAAAAAGGGATAAATTTAATGAAGAAAATACCATCCTCGACCATAGAGTCTGGCGTATGAGCTTGTGCACCGTTTGGAGGCATTGAAGAGGTACCATCAACTATAGATGGTTGTGTCTGTGTACCTGTGCAATTATTAGGTGGTGGAATTGGAGGTTCCTGGGTGTCACCACCTGTAGTAAGAAAAGTTATGAGTTTTTGGAATAGAAGAGCGAAGGTGACAGTACCAACAATATATAGTGATCAAGGCTAATTACCGTTGTAAGCCACACTCGGTTGAGTTGGGTCGTTCGAATCATTGCACTTTCCATCTGCACACCCTCTAGCTCTTCTTCCAATGTTTGCTTCAAAAGGCTGATTGCGATGAGATAGAAGGGCATTTCTCTCTCTAGTGGTCACTCGTTGCCTATGTATGGTCTGTGCCGTAGCCAATTCAGGGGTCTGGACTTCTGGATTATGAACTACAGACGGCGTGATGTCAACAGCTGTGCCCCTCGATTCGGGTATTTCCATATCGTGTGAAGATGTTTCAGGAGATTGAGGTGAAGAAGGGAAAATAAGCTAAGGGTTAAAGTGAGGGCTCTCCATGGCTAATGAGTCCGGATGCAGATTGTTGGCTCGGTGTTCTCTCACCATCCTATTATAGTTTTTCTTCATCTATTTTCGCTTCTCCTTCTTCTCTTGTGGAGTCATTTGCAGTTTTCTTGCTGCATTTTTTGCCGCATACAAGTCACGCCGCCTCTTGTTTATTAGCGCCTTTTGTTCAGGAGACAGTGCAGCCCGTCATGCTCTATCTAGTTCACATTTACGCTCTTTTGGACACGTGACAATATTGTCGATGGAATTGGATGCATTTACAACACCTATATATTGATAAAAATTATTCGGTCTCAAATAAATTACAGAAGGGCACATATTGCAAGAACATTAATTCCTTATTACATTGTCATGAATGACATTTGGGTTGCCCACTACATTTTTTCTTCTCTAATAGATAACATTAATGAAAAAAACAATGTACCTAGGTTTAGATCAGGTGATGCATCAGTCAAGTCAATTATGCCACTTTGATATATACATCTATTGGAGTAGTCATCTACATATATATAATAACATGATATTAACCTTGGCCTCGGCATCATACAAACACAACAACAAAAAATAATTAGTATTAGGAACAAAAGAAACCAAAATGGTACATGTGTTATCTTTATCAATTTGCATGAGTTCGTATGAGTTGTTTCGATGAAGCCAGTCACTATCTTCATAGCCATCAGTGTTTTTCGTGGTTGATTCAACTCCAACTGGTACAACATAATTACACAACAAATAAGCGAACCAATGACTGATGCAAGTAGGTGGTATCATTCATACACAGCAAAAAAAACTTTTCTTAATTTGCAAAGTTTTAGTCCATTTGATTTTTTCCTAATTTGCACAAAACTTTTAGCTCAATGTATATACATTTACAACATATACATCACTATACATTAAATAAACTAAAAATGGTAATACTGAATTTAGAAACGGAAAATCAAAATGTGGTGGACCTCTCGACCCAGCAGCTAGTACAGTTTCTGCCTTTCTCGGAAGATAATTTTCTCTACGTTTTTTATTTTTTTCATCCCTTTCTTCTAGAGTCATTGATGCATGTCATGCTTTTTCTCTTTCCCTTTTACGCTGCGCACGTTCATCAACTTGCGCTTGTGAATTTGATGTTGTTGAAAATAAGTTGATAGATATTTACTTAATCACCACAAATAATACAAGTGAAAGCATCTATGGACATATGTAAAAACAATTACCTCCATTGATGGTGTTTGTCAAGTCTACAAATAGTGTAGGACCTTCATTATTTTGCATAGGTTCCATTACGATGAAACTAAATACAAAATTAATCCCTAGTTTCAATTAGAAATTAATCTTTGAAAGTGGTTGAAAGTTAGCAAGCATAATACATGTACACAAATGTAATTAGATCAGATCCAAATACAAATAACCAATTAGCTTAAGTTAGGGTTGGGTCCTTGGTTTAGTAAACTGACTGCCAGTTGTGTCAATTGTAACCAAGTGGCGATCAACAGGACAAAAGCTATCTGAGTATCTTGATTCCTTCAATTTCCTCACCTCTAAGTTTGATAGACAATAAAAAGTTTGGCATTAAACAGAATTAGGATGTGTACCTGCAAATGGATGGATGTGCTTGATTTTTTAGAAGGAGACCAACAGCAGGGAGTTGCCTAACCTGAACATCAAAGGCATATACATGTTCATTTCATAGTATCTTTCATGTTCAGTTCATAGTAACAAATGGATACACGAAAATGGAAGCTTAACCATAAGCGAAGGCAGATAATGATCTATAATCACCACAAATAAGCAAAGGCAGATAATGATCCATTTTTAAGAGAGTAGGCATTTTGCAAAACTATAATAAACAAAGCATCTGGTGTATTATAAACAGGAATTGAGACAAAGGCAAGTCACTTGACATTTTCTTTGAACAAGATCACTGAATATTAACACTAATTTACCATATTTAGAAACCTACTCTAATGTGACTCAGGTTACTACAACATATGCAATCAGCACGCTAACACAAATGAAATTAGAGCTGA
The DNA here is from genome assembly GCA_904845875.1 of Miscanthus lutarioriparius. NCBI lineage: Eukaryota > Viridiplantae > Streptophyta > Magnoliopsida > Poales > Poaceae > Miscanthus > Miscanthus lutarioriparius. The sequence goes on along the minus strand of CAJGYO010000007.1, from coordinate 77,686,719 downwards.
AGCAAAGAAACCCTGAAACAGATATGTCAAACAGATCAGCTCATTTCAAATGTCATTTTGTTAAAAATTCAATTAAAATACAATGCCAACTAAATAGTGCTCAGATTAACCAAGCAATTCCACGTAGCAGCCTGCTACATATGCGTTCAAAGTGCTTAGTACCTAATTAGCATGTTCATAATTACACATGGGAACCATCCAAGCAGTTAGAATGGCTCGGAGAAACAAAAAACTACCCTTCAATACCATTGCCTTGTGAACAGAAAGTCTACGGTTAAAAGTTCAAGAAAAATAATTGGCAACGATTTATTTGCAAAGAGGGTAGTCAAACTGACCAAGCCGTTTACTCTACCAAATTGATAGGCTCACATCCTGAGCTGTTCATCAGTTAATCATTAGTTACCACAAAGCTACCCAATCAACACAATGACAGGCTCACATCCTAAGCTGAACCCTGATCTTCTTTAGTGTTTCCTGCACCACATGCGGAAAGCCAAGCTTTTGCTCTCTGCTGTTCATCAGTGAGTCATCTGAACCACACAAGGTAATACTTATTTTGTTTAAAAAGTGGATAACTACTGCCACTGTGCCGCAGGTAATTGACAGTATCCCAAAAAATATCACTACTAACTTGCTTTTTAGGTGGCCCCAAAAAATGTAACAGCGGATCCTGAATCTAAACATTGATATATTAAGCACCTCAGACCAGTAAAAAAACCATGTTTGGCTGCTTTCAATCAGTAGTAGAAATATCATATTATTGGATTAGATTTTTAACAGACATCTTCCCCATGTAGTTGCAGGCTGCATGAAAAATCTTCACAGTAGGAAGCAGGGAAAGCGAATGAAGTAACTCGAGGAAACTATAGACCATACAAGTTCAAGTCCACTAAATCAAGTTTTATTTCTGAAGACCAGTAATTGGACTTCTGAATCCACTATTCCTGAAAATCAGATTTTTTTATAGAAAAAATCTATGAACTGTTACTGCTTGTGCCACTGCATTAGTTAGCCATTACTCTTTCAACTTCAGAGTTCAGACCAGAGTTCAGACCTACTGCTTTTCTAAACCAGAATAGTACTTCTGAGCTTCATACATGGTAATAACTAATGCACATATATTTGGGGTAAAAAATAGTGTACCAGAGCAACAGCAAGTCCATATTATCACAAGACAAGATTATGCTGACTCGCAATTCAGAGATCTTGATATTTTGCTTAAACAAAAAAGATATATCTATGGATTCTATGAAACTTCAGGAGTAAACCCGTGTAATGTTAAAAGGATTTTCATTGACGATACATGTAGATTCGATGCTCACTAATATGCCAATTTTAGAAAGTTGGACAAGCCATGGCTGCCACTGCTCTGTTGCAAAGCTGCCAGATCTAAGGCCATGGCTGCCATTTCTCCTATCCACATACAGTTCACAATCAAATTGGGAATTTATTGCTTACCATTCCATGGATTAAGCATTTAGTGGACCATGATTAAGTAGAGGCTGGTTTTTTAATTGCTTAGCTTCATGAGCAATTTATATGTTTGAGAATGCAGCACTACTCTGTCCATACAAACATGATTATGAAAGAAGTCCAGTTATCAGCTTCGATTTAAGAATCATCTGGAAAGTTCTTTTTTTCCTCAAATTTAGCTCCCATATTTTATCATGTGCACCAAATAAGCTTTTCTTGGAACAGATGGCATGCCAATTATCTAGCAGTCACAGAATTTACATGCAAATGGAGTACCAATATTTGTAGGACTATAGCCGGAAACAAACGCCTTGATGGCATGCGATAGCCTTGATGCTTATTAGAGGTGTATTAAATTGTGTAATGATGACAATGACAATTCATATTAGGTAACTAGAGAGATGGTGGACCAACTGAAACAACTGACCGATGATGAAATACATGTGAGAGGTGTGAGCTTGCAAACACAAATGGAAGATTTCAAAAAGCAGATAATTATGCAGTTCACTAATTCACATATTTGTTGAATTGGCTAAACAACTCTCAGCTTATCTAAGGCATTATTTCATATAGTCTGCAACTAATATACCAAATTTCTGAATGACAGGACCAATAATGGACAGCTGACCAAAATAGTAGAAACCATTTAGTCACAGTATGTTGATTTAGTATACACATTATAAATTGCATATAGTTCAGGCGATGATTCAGGACCAATAAAAAATGGGCGTACTCAGTGCAGAGAGCTCCAACTCTGTCAACATTCGAAGAAGGACACCAATATTCCAGCGCTCTTGTTCTCCTATAACAAAAATGGATGCAAACTATGAAGGTTACAAATAAACCTCACGATGGTTTATGAGCACATAAGGATGCAAAACCATATTCTGAAGATAATAGCATAACAAAGCATTCATAAGCATAAAATTTATTGCCAGATCCTCTTATCAAGGTAATTGATAATTTTGTATGGTTGCCTTGTATTTTCAGCAAACATAGGCATACGAAAATCTAGTACAAGCAAAGAAATATTGCAGCCATGTGAAAGGACTATATTTTTTGACTGTCAATGGAAGAGTTGTGAAGGCAGTAGCTCACCATGGCAGGGTACTCCTAGTTTTCTTCAGAAGCTTATAACTGCAAGCACTAACACACTAAGCAGCAGTTGTGGTATTGATATATATTTGAAAATTAGGCAAAGACAAAGCAACAAGAGATGCAAGAAAGGAATGGTGCCAATACCTTCAGTTCAATTGTAATTTGTAAATTTATCTTTGTAGCCTGTAGATCCATACCCTCAGTTCCATAGAGGAAGAAAATCCATCTAGTTATTAGCTCCCACCTTGCAAAATTAAAACAAAGAACGATAGGCAAATATATATAGATTAAACATAATATAGGTTTCGTCCTCAGAGAACGCATGTTTAATTTATAGGTTGAAAAATAATTAAGAACAACACATGATCTGAAATGGCAGAAAAAGTAACATTACAAGATGTAAGATTCATACAGCCATTATCTATGTTTGATTTTTTTTTTAAAAAAAAATACTATCAGGAATTGTGGGTTCCTCTTACACCAAAGATTATCTCAACAAATCTACAGCTTATCTTTGATGTATACTTGTTTGTTAGGTGAAGTGACCGGACAAAGAAAGTATTAGGGAAATAGATTAAAAGACCTACAGCTGTAGGATTGGGATTAAGAATTATGCTAATCAGGTTTTTGGCTCCAGCTGAAAACCAAGAGAGGCAACTAAACCGAGCTGCTGAAATCTGTGACCGCAAAGGGAGCGTTAAAAGATGATAAACAACCGCAAAATAATATTTATTTTCTCTCTAGGCTTCTGGAGATATCATTTGAACTACTATGGATGTAAAAAATGTTAGTGTTTGCAGCTATGGCAACAATTGGCAATTAATAAAACAATGTTTCAGCGACATACAAGCTAAAAGTTGGTTGGAAATTTTAGAATCAGTACCATAAGCGCTCAATTGAAGGCACAATAAATAGAGAGTGAAGTAGTAACACCAGATTTGTGGAGCAAGAAATTAAGAATGCTACTAACACGTCCTGTTTTACTTTTCATAGTAAGGAAGCAAGCAGCAACACATGATGTGTAATTTGTAACTCGTTTGAGCAAGTCGATTAACATATTGCAATTCCTTGTAAATATGATTTCATGTAGAGCCTGATCTCTGGATCCATTAACACCTCAACTATCGTCATACATCAACCATCTCAATATCACAAATCAATGAAGCAAACACACAGTCAGTGCCAATTGGTACATGGTTAGTATTTACTAATATAAATTCAGTGTTGCCTATAACTTAGAATAGGGTCTAAATTACAGATGATCAGAATAGCATGTAATTGATGGATTCGGACAGTAACTCAGTGAAACTATCAGCCAAAATGACTGCAGGGAGAGGGAGAGGGAGAGAGAGAGAGAGAGAGAGAGAGAGGAAAAGACAGGCACCTAGGGTTTCATGGAGCACAGAAGAAGACACGGCGCCTAGCAAGACGATGCCGCATCAGGGGGGAGCCGCGCAGGGAAGCACCAGTAGGGACCGCCCAGCGGCGTCGTGCCCAGGGACCGCCGCCGTGGGGGCTCATCGTGGCTGGGGACGGCAAACCGCTGCACCGCCCATCACCCGAGGAGGGCCACCGTCGCCCCGCCCTTGCGGAGCGAGGAGGAAGGGGCGTGGAGGAGAATGAGGGTGGCCGCCGTGCCGTGCACTCTCGCCTGGTGGGCTGGTGCCTCGTCCGTGGGGGAGAGATGGAGGAGGAGGAGTCGCACGCGTGGGAGGGGAGGCGTCGGGGGAGTGGGAGAGTCGAGCACGGGGTGGGAGGCATCGGGGGTTGAGGGGGACGCGAATTTTTTTTCGCACGGCCACGCATAGGAGCGAGGATGCGGAAACACAACAGGCAGGAACGATGGACCCACGTTGGAATGTCGCACCAAAAAGTATCCACGCTTTGTTCTTTTTAGTTGTAGAGATAAAAAAAAGAAGTTGGTGTGGATGTGTCAGTGCTTTGGATTGAGAGGTAAGCACCCGGGAAAGTATGGTAATTTGCATGTTTGATGTTTTATTTAATCCGTTACAATGGTCGTATCTTTGATCGCTAGATATTGCCCATGAGTGATGTGTTTTTATGCTCCTCTACTGTAATTGTAGTAGAACATCTCAAGGCACGTGCTCAAATGTTTTTTAGAACTTTTATAAGTTAAATGGTTTAGGGTTGGTTGGCATATATAAATTAATTGGTGATATGCACTGACTACGCCTAAAAAACTTACTGTTTCTATAGTTTCGGTACTCTCCTGTACTTAGGCTGATACTTTTTTTTACAATTTCATTATTTTCATTCTGCTTATAACAACTAGATGTAGAATTGCCTTTTAATTGGTGTGCTGTGTTTTTCATGTTTCATTCAGCAAACAACTATACAACTGCTTCTGAGGAGAGACTTGGGCAGCTCATTCAGAAGTTGAAAAAGGAAGGTGTTAATCCTAAGCAGTGGAGACTTGGAAATTTTCAGCGCATGTTATGCCCACAGGTATGGAGCATCTGATCTTTACAACCTTGTTCTGCTGCTTTCAGTTTAGTGTCTTTTTCATGAATTATATCTATCTTTACAACCAAGCAGTCTAATTGATTTAAGACATGAATGATAAGAAATTGCTCCCAAGAAGTGACGCATCCTTAAATCATCCAATCAAATTGACTTGATTCAAGATAACATTGCAAGTTACTGTCGTATCATTTCTTTTTAGTGATCCATTGCATTTTGGATCGTTGAGCTATCTTGCGACAATAACGAACTATAACTTACACCGGCCCTCACGGTAGGTTGTCTGCTATTGCTTCTCACGCTGGCCAAGAACAGCAGCTAGGTGGGAGTTCATTAGGGGAGCCTAATTCGACACATCATGGAGACATTCGGCCAGGGGAGGATAGAGATTTAGATTTTGTTTGTTTCATAAGCTTTTCTAAAATAGATCTACATGTCCTCTGCTTGGTGGGGTTGCAGGTGAGGACGCACGTGATCTGGACGGCGCACTAGAACATCAACAGTACCATCAAGGCCACCGACAGCATCCTCTCCCAATGGCTAGCTGAACTTGTTGCATTGAGAATATAGTAATCTTCCAAGTTCTGCTGGCGATGAGAGAAAACTGACAGAGAATGTGTGTGTTGTGTGTGCTCGATATTTTGAGCTCCTCACCCGAATGCTCGCTCTAGTCGAGAATCATGAAGCGAAGGGTTACCAAACAGGCTCCAATGTTATGTGTGATTATATTTTAAGGAATGAAAAATGTGGAATTTGTTTTTATCTCTTGATTATAGCCAGGTTCTAGCACATTGTTACACTAGGAGAATTGGTGGCCTTGTATATTGTTTTGTTGTCAGTGTTTTTGTCATTCTATTACGAATTTCTGAAATATGAATGGCTACCGTTATGTATAAGTGGAGGAAGATTTACGCCATGGAAATCCAAAACAGGTATATAGAAGAAATTTTAAACAAAAGTGAATTTTATGAGATAACGAAAATAAAAATTTTATGAGTATAAAGCAAAAAAAATCTTTCCTATGGATAGGAAAACATGTCGCTCATACGTATGTTACTCAGGTATCATTTTTTTCTCTTGCAACACGCGGGATTTTGAAATTATAACGGTTAGAGCTTAAATTTCCTATATGGATAGGAAAACACGTCGCTTCCTTTACGTTTTCAAATCTTTGTCGGCAGTATTATCTACGTGACACGCACTAATATTTACATATATATACTCGAACCTGTGTATAAGATGGTATGAAGATACGGTGGAACTTATTCGTGGATTTATTGACGCACGAAAGAAATGGATATCGGAGATTTCTTCTTGCCGATATAAAACATTATATTAGCCGCATCACGAAAATATCTATACAATAGAGTTTGTGAGCCCACGACACCGCACTCTTCGTGATTGTTAATTTCACAAACTTTTTTTTGATTAATATCACTTTAACGTCGGTATTTAATTTCACTGTATTGTTATCTTATCGTGTGATCCATGTGTTTTTATAATAAAAGTTTAGCTGTCCCGTAGCAACGTATGAGCACGCTACCTAGTATTGGATTAATTATATGATATTTTTTATAATAAACATAATAAAAATATAAATGTTGATAATATTTTATAAATTTAATTAAACTCAAAATAGTTAACTTTTAAAAAATAAGATGTGCAATTTTTTGATAGGCGAAATACTATCTAGTTTTTGTACACATCTTTGGATCTTTCTCTTAGACTCTTTGGACTTAGAGATCCAGTGGACTCATTTGACAAAGCTCTACCAGCTTTAAATCCATGAAAAACCAGATTGAGATTCACTTTTCCATAGATTTGGTGGATCACCTCAAGGAGTGCTTCACCGACTCAAGTTTGGTGAAGTTAAAAAAGATTACTCACCATGTCACTAATTACATAGAAAAAACGGTTCATCCCCGTCGCTCGCAGCCATGCACCTTGCCCGCCCTCGACTGGCCATCGCGCCGCCCCTTGGCCAGCCGCACGCCCGCCCCTTTGCCACGCCTGGCCATGGGTGTGGGCTCCGGCCAGAGGAAAGAAGCAGAAGCCCATGTTTTTTTTTTTTTGCAAATTTTTATTATGCCCTTGACTTTGTGGACCCAGGTGGTAAGATAGAGAGAAGTAAAGTGAGACAGTAAAGCTCTACCAGATATAGCTTATATGTTAGAATTCAGTCACTAGGAGACCTAAATTTGAGTTATGGAGCACTAATAAGATTTTAATTTAATTTAATTTAAGGGTCTGCAAGATATGAAACCTCTCTCCACGACTTAGCACCGTCCGATTCAAACCAGCAACTTTGGACGAGACAAAAACAAGGTCAAACGCCATCACTATCTCCAAGTAGACGGAAGAAACGAAAAAGAGGGAAAGAATATTCATCACGATTTCCATTTTCCAATCCAAATAAACGAAACGAAATTAAAGAAAGCGATATTTTTTTGCGTCTGGTCGTCTGGACCCGGTTCCAGCGCGGAGAACGATTGGGATCCGAAGGCACCGAGCACTAGAGCAGGACATCCGGCAGGCGGCGGCCCACGGGAACCGCCGTGCGGAACTGGAGACTGGAGCGGCGCAACTTCCCCGCGGTCCCGCCTCGATTCCCTTGCCATCTCTAGCAAATCCTCCTCCGGTCGCCCTCACTCCCAGACGCGCAGCAATTCCGCCATAAATACCGGCGATCGAGGGCCTCGGACGACCCAATCTACGGAGCAGCGCGGCGGCAGGACGAGAGCAAAGGGAAAATTCTCTGCGTGCCTTAAAAAAAAAAGATTGCAATGTCACGTGTGTAAAAAAAATTCAGCGGCTTTAAATACCACTGTTTTAATAAAAAAAATTTTTCTTCATACTATTACGCTGTCGGTTTAGGCTAATGCTAACGCCATTAATTGCTGCGGTATGAAAAGTCGAAAATACTCTTATGTCTAAATATATCATTAATTTTTTTAAGCATCTTAACGACTTCAAATGAAAAAACTTAAAACTAGAAAGCTGTAGATCTCGTCGAGATCTATAATTTTCATATAAAAATTATTTTCATTTAATTTCGTAAAAAAATATATGATTTTTCTAAGATATATTACTCATATCAAAACATATTTTTTGCGAAATTAAATGGATATAATTTTTATATGAAAATTATAGATCTCAATGAGATCTACAACTTTCTAGTTTTGAGTTTTTTCATTTAAAGTCGTTAAAATGCTCAAAAAATAATGACATATTTAGACATAAAAATATTTTTTTACTTTTCACACTTGTATATTGACGGCGTTAGAATCCAAACTAACAACAGTGATATGAAGGGCACGAAAAAAATTAGAGCAGTGACGTTGAAGCAGCGCTGAACTTTTTCACAAACATACACGGGAGATTACGATTTTCTACGCCTTATCCCCTCCGGAGGAAGGTAACTGTGTGCCGCCGCCCTCGTCCCCCTAGCGTTCTTACGGGGGAATGATTTCTTCCCTTTTTCGTGCTTGCTTTCTTGGGGATTTCTCCCCCTCCCCCAAGATTGTTCTCTACATTCGCGACGACTCGGGGCTGGTATGTTGCTTCCTCGGTTTCGGCTGCGTTTGCTTCCTCGGTTTTAAACGACTGCGTAGCGATCTTTTCAGCCCTGCTCCAAAACTAAATGTTAATCCTTATTCCCCCGAACAGGCCGTAAATGTTAGGCTTATTCTGTGTACCGTGGGCCACGGCTTGGAACCAACCCTTGGTATCTCCATGGTGGCCTCGTGCCCTCGTCGATGTGAACGAACAAATCTGGCGTGCGTTGCTTGTCCTGGCCAATCTCATTGAAATTTCCAGGTGTTCAAGTCAAGCACACATTTTTTTATATATTCTTTTCTGATTTAGTTGTGAACACAATTTCTTTTGTGCTGCTTATTAATTTCTTGATTGATGGCTGGGCACCGTTGGGAAATTTCGACCTGCGTAGAATACACGGATGGTAAGATAATGTTTAATTGTCTTCGGGGGCCAGATTAGATGATTGTGACGTGCTTGATTATCACTAGGTGCTGGATAAAGCCTGTGATGTGATCTGTGCATGGACTTGTCGCCAAATGAATCATTAGCTGCATCTTGCTGTTTTCGTCGGTTGTGCTGCGGTCAGCTTCCAGCATTGATTTCTTGGCTTTCGTTGGCCCTGTGTATGATTTATCGACCTCCCACGTTCTCTTGCGTGTCCACTTGTCTTTACAAATCGACTATATATGTACTGTCCCTCTACTCCAATAACACCAAGAAAGCCCTGAACCTGATAATCCTTGCCTCTGCTCACTAAGCTTGTTGACCACGCTTGTAGGAACATGTTCATCTTTTTTATCTCTCTATATAGTTCATACTGCAACTGGCTGTGCTAGTTTGTTATTGTTCTTTTGGTGGCTATCTATTTTGTGGAATTGATTTTTAGAAAAGTGTGATTCTATGGGCTGTACCATGGTGATGTCGAGAATTCAGTAGATTTAGGGGCTGTTTGGGAGCGCTCCATGGAGCAGATTCTCGAAGAGAATCACTCCCTGGCTGCCAAACTCAAAAAAACGACCCAGCTTCCTCAGGGAATCCAAGTGAATCACTTCTCCATTTTGTATATAAGCGAGGGAGCCGAAAAAACCTGCTTCCCCGGATTCTCCCCAGCTCCCTGTTATATTTTGGTGGGGATCAATGTTTTCAAGTCGTCCGATTAATCACGATTAATCATGATTAATCGTCCTAATCGGTCCTTGCTGACTGATTAGGGGTACCGTCGACTTGTACAAGTCGTCCGATTAATCTTGATTAATCGTGATTAATCGTTCTAGTCGGTCCCATGGCGACTAGGTTTGACTGGACGACTTGAAAACATTGGTGTCCCTCCTAGGAATCCAGTGGAATCACTCCATTGGAGAATCAAGGAGCAGAGCTGAAGACTCAGGGAGCGAAGCTCTCCCAAACGGGGCCTTAAGGACATGGCTATCTTATCCACCAGATGTTGTTGATGAGTTCATGTTACATATTGACATGTGTTTTTTAGCATGATTGTTTGTGATACTGTGTTCTATGTCGCAATTGGTCCAGTCTGTAGCACGGACAAGTTAGCCAATCCATGCTATCCAGTATACATTTTATCTTCACTCATTTATTGATTATTTTATTCCATGGTGCTACCTATTATTGATAAGTATGCCACCTGTTTGTATGATAATCCTGTGAGATTAATTGGAGAAGTCACATCAGCTGTGAGCCTAAGTCAAGATTGTGCAAATATGTGGAGATGCTAGCATTTGTTCTTTAGCATATGACCTGACTAGAATTTACTGTTCCTTTGTAGATAAGACATGGGTCAAGCACTTGGCTTGATTCAAGTGGATCAATCCACAGTAGCCATCAAGGAATCTTTTGGGAAATTTGACGAAATCCTAGAGCCTGGATGTCACTTCTTGCCATGGTGCATAGGGAAGCAAATTGCTGGGTATCTGTCACTCCGTGTGCAGCAGCTTGATGTCCGCTGCGAAACAAAGACAAAGGTACCCCAGAAATCTATTTTTTTCTCTATAATTTGTTAAAATTACCATGACTGGGTAAAATGGTATCTGTATAGTTTGCATTATATTCAGTTTTTTTCATGTTATTGTTGTTTTTCTGCTTTAGTCATTCTGATGCTGGATATCATGTTCTGAATAATCTGCAGGATAATGTCTTCGTCAACGTTGTGGCATCTGTGCAATATCGTGCCCTTGCTGAAAAGGCATCTGATGCATTTTACAGGCTTAGTAACACCAGGGAGCAAATCCAGTCATATGTCTTTGATGGTAAGGCTGCTACTTGTTCATAATTGCAAAATTCATTACTCCACCACATACATGGATTTATTCAGTATCCTGTTTTTCCTTGTCGCATTATATAACTCATGCAGTAGTAGTACTTTAGGAGTCACCTGAATATTGTTGGTTCTATTTCTTTTCATCCTCACTCCTCCCATTCAATACTAATAGAACTTTGCTCATGTCAGTCATCAGGGCAAGTGTTCCAAAGATGAACTTGGATGATGCCTTTGAGCAGAAGAATGAAATCGCCAAAGCTGTAGAAGATGAACTTGAAAAGGTCTGTGTTCATCATTTGTTGGTCTTCTAGAGCATGGAAGTTTTGGTTTTTTTGGCTAACCCTTTTCTTCACTGTATAGGCAATGTCTATGTATGGATATGAGATTGTGCAGACTCTGATTGTTGATATTGAGCCCGATGGGCATGTGAAGAGAGCCATGAATGAGATCAATGCAGGCAAGTTCCACATATTTCTTGTTCATAGTTGAAACATCAACTGCATGTTGATTTCTTTGTAAGAACCACCTGTTCAATTTTACAACTTGATATTTGTGCAATCATCTGGAAAAGGGAAAATGGGATGGATTTTGTGCCTCAGTGGCATGGAAAGAATGGCTCAGCTTCTTGAGACTTATCATCAAGATGTCACCTAATGTTGTCAAGTGCAGTAGTATTCCCATCAATCAATATTATGTTCATTGATCATGAAATAAACATGGACACCAAAATCATCTCCCATAATTCTGGTTTTCTTATACTGGTTAATCTTATCACGATATTTAGAAGGTAATTGTTTTGTTTTCTGAAATCATCTGCACTTAGTTTAATTTGTTTGTTGGTGATGAACAAACTTGTTTATACTGATGTTCTCACCGAGTACATATTAAGTAACTTTCTTTTTGAAGAAAGCAATTTAAGTAACGTCCCATCTGCTTAACTTAAGTACATTTTGGAAGATAGGTTGTACGGCATTATCTTCACGAAACATTGAGTATGATGTATCTCTGTTCCAGTATTTCTGAATTGTTCCTGTCGATTAATGAAACAGCTGCTAGGCTGAGGCTGGCTGCCACTGAGAAAGCTGAGGCAGAGAAGATACTGCAGATCAAGAGAGCTGAAGGTGATGCAGAATCCAAGTACTTGGCGGGGCAGAGAAGATACTGCAGATCAAGAGAGCTGAAGGTGATGCAGAATCCAAGTACTTGGCGGGTCTGGGTATCGCAAGACAGCGCCAGGCTATAGTGGATGGGCTGAGAGACAGTGTTCTTGCTTTCTCTGAGAATGTTCCTGGGACCTCTGCAAAGGATGTCATGGACATGGTTCTGGTGACCCAGTACTTCGACACCATGAAGGAGATTGGGGCCTCATCCAAGTCCTCGTCGGTCTTCATCCCTCATGGACCAGGTGCTGTCAGAGACATCGCAGCGCAGATAAGGGATGGTCAGCTCCAGGCCAGTCTGCTGTGAGCACGTTGGAAGATGCATGCTTTTGACATTCCCATCAGTAAAGAAGTACATATACCTCATGAGACAAGTAAAACTTATTAGGGATAAACATCAGTTCTGCTTGTTCGTTCTATCTATCTGGTACGTGTGATTATTATTATCGAGATCAGTGTGTTATATAGGTTTTGCATAGAACAAGGATAAGGACCAGTTGCTGTAAAAATTTGTCATGCCGTGGTACTGTTTGGAACTTATCTAAGTTATATGGAGCCTGAGGAAACTCCTCCATCAAACTATTTTGTGATAACCTGCTTTTCTGTTATCGTGAATGAGAATCTCATCTCCATTTTCTGTGCCCAGATTAAGTGGAATTTCTGAGATTTGATTACTGAGTGAATGCAACCTGTGTGTAATTTCTGAGGCAAGTGCTTGGACGTAAGCAAATGCCTTAAACTCAATAAGTAGTTATCCTCCATACTTGCTAGTAAGATGTTTTAGTGTGGTACACTCCCTCCAATAATCTAAATTATATTTACTTTGTTTTATTTGAAGTTAAACCTCTCTAAGTTTGATTAAGCTATTTAAAAGAATAATACTAGCGTCTACCAATTCAAATAAATTCATTTTCAAAATAGATTTTACAGAGAATTTAAGAAAAAACTTTTGTTTAGGAGCTTTTGGGGTGACCGCTGGAGATGGGCATGGGGATCACCTTCTATCTTAAGTAGAATATCTGCGGGCTATCTACCCTGCAGATCAAACTTTTGTGTCCTATATAAACGTAGTATATGAACCATTTCTGTTCTTTTTAACCTAATGACATTTCAGACATCAACGCAGTCTCCAATAAACGTATTTGATTAATACTTTTAAATACCATTTCTTTGCAAAGCTTTATACAAATTGAACTATATTTTCATGACAAATCTATTATCAGTACTATTTTCATATGTCAGGAGAGAGAAGCATTATTTTCTTCTACCTTGGTCTCCTTCCTCCGCCGCGACGCAGGGCCACCTTCAATATAGAAGGAGACACTGTTACATAGTTTGATTTGGCTTAGCAAATGCTTTGAGAATAAGATTTGGTGGCCAGTAAACACTAAAATCCTTCGGAAATAAGAATAGAGACTACAACTGGAACCATGATGCTTCAAGCAGGCTAAAACATGTAGTAGTTGTTGTCACGTAAATCACGTCAAGCGAGCGGCTCAAGCCGCCAAGACGAGAATGCGTCGAATCTAGAAGATATACAGTGGTTAACAGCCACTAAAACCATGGCGCGGAATTAATTGGAGTACGTGTACAAGAAGCAGAACTAAAATTGGTTTAGAAATAAACCTCGAGGTAGGAAGGAGACCAAGGTAGAAGAAACCGCCAGGTAGCGTCCGCTACCAGCAAATTTGTAAGGAACCGTAGTGTCCATGTCGTCAAATTTGCATGCCCGCTAGCAAAGAGGGGTCACTTGGCATGGGACAACTAAACTTTTATAGTTTGAAACATGCTTTGAGAATAAGATTTGGTGGCCAGTAAACGAAAATCCCTTCGAAATAAATAGAGACTAATAAGCAGGATAAAACATGTAAGACATTAAACGAATCTAGATATTTAATCCAAAAAACCAAAATTTTGGTACGAAATTAATTGGTTCAGAAATAAACCTCAAGAGCACGTGCTCGTGTGTTGCTACTGGAACAACTAAATTTTTATATTAAAAACACACGGATCAAACGATAACTATATAAGACATTAAACTGATATTTAATCCAAAAGCTAAAATAAATAATATTTAGAGCACGGCATATCGGACTATAAGTCTCCCATATTAAAATAATATTTTATATCTAAAAGTGAAGCAATCAAATAAATGAAGCAATCAAATATGTCAGACAAACATTGCTCAATCCACATATTTTGAACCTGTTTGACCAATAAAAATGCACAAAATGACTATTATATTAAACTAAATTCATGTCCATCATCTATTCCAAAGTGCATGTCACAAGCGCATAAATAATTTCAATATTATTTAGTTATCTAAATCTATGAGACGTGACACGGTGTCCTTAGCAAATTCTTGAACTCGGCGACGTCTGGCTTCATCAACAAGCAGACGATTGCGTAGATCTATAAACAAATAAAAACTTTTGGGTCGGTGTTGTAGTCAATAAATTAAATCAATGAATTACCCCAAAAGAACCTCACTTTGAAAATCATGCGCCTGATTACAAATAGGATTGAATACCAATTCATTGAAATCGTTAGTAGTGGTCACTCCGCCTATCATGCACGAGCAAAAAATGTAATAACTGATACTTTATTTAATCAATATATATGAGGACATCAGTGATACAATACCACTCTTTCTATTCATTTGTACATGGAGACCAGCTAAAATGTGCAACTCTGATGCCGCTCACCGCCATTCCGATAAGTGACGGCATGTGTGTATACTTGACGGTTATTATGATGTGGTGGTACCTATGAGTTACAAAATTAGCATCAAACAATAAAAAATTGATAGCATGGAGCAATGATAAAATTTTCAATCTAAGTACCTTTCATTCATCAGCACCACATATCTGTACGGTCACATCCGCACATCATCCCTTCCTCGAATATTAGACAATGCACAACTATACCAATGACATCTACAAACACAAACGATAGTTATTGATGGAATAGGAGCATGAACAGTTAACTATGTATTTTTAAATATAGGCGTATGAGGTATACCTGCAAAAAAGTACTCAGCTTGAGTGTATACATCCTCGAATTCCATAAAAGTACGAGGACACTAACAAATCCATAGCTCTCTCGATTGTGCATTAGCCATACTTTGTGGAGATAGAACCACAAAGTAGTCGGCACATAAACGAAAGATGTAGCCCAAAGGACCAATATGAGTAGACGCGAAGCCAACTCTCATGAAGTCATAACATTCTCCTACACGAAGCAAACGGTCGAACCTCATGGTTTGGTCGCCGTACGCAACCGCTTTCATTTTGGTTCCCTGTAAGAATATTAGATCCAACAAATAGATAACAATGGTCTGTAGAAAAAAAATTAGACATAGTCCAAAAGATGAGCTCAAAATGCACCTGCTCATCCTTCAAAATTACACGTAAATATGTATCACCATTGGTGATGTCGTACGTTGTCTTTCCAAAAAACCATGGCACTCACATCCCATATGAAAGATATGTGTTCCATTCCCACTTCATGGAATTCAACCCATCTACAATCCCGTCCGTGTCAATCAAAATAATAAAACACACGAGTAAACCTATGTTGATAGAAAATGATTGCCTCGATCAATTACAAGATAAATGCAACGTAGTTACCTGTAGATGTGTGTATCGGTGATTGTTGGCGACGGGTCAGTGTACACTCTCTTTCTTTTGAGCGACCGACAACCAGAACCCATATCGGCAACTGAGAAACCAAAATCATGAAAATATACAGAATGACATTAGTCGAACATAATATACTATTATTCTATGGAGATCGGCAAGTAATTAAAGATTTAAAGTTGTCCGTGCGTGCTCTATGCCTCTGTCCTGTTATCTTGATGATATCATGTGAGGCCTCTGAAATAACTACAACACCTACATTGTTAATTTGTTAGCATACATGACCGCAAAATTTGATGCCCGTGCGTGGCCACATGCCACCAAAATTTGAACTGCAGTATACGGAGTTGTGCATGGCTATATAAAATTTGACACATGCATATTTTAAAACTTCTGTAAGTGTTGGACGAGAGGGTCTACTCTATTAGTTGTTGGTTCATTACTATTCATTGACAGACAATATATTGCATTGCCCTTGTAGCTCTGAATTTCACAGAAAAATGGAATTCCTGTATAGTTGTTTGCATCCCAAGGTCTATCATGAAAAATTAGCTCCTATTCATGAATCTATGAAAGAAACATGTGTTCTAGTGCAGCTTGTTCATGATTTTTGGCACATGTTTTTTCATACGACTTGGTTTATACCACTGGAGGACCTCCTGATTTCATAGTAGTGCTGCTAATTATTTGTTACCACTGGAACCTCATCAGATTGTTCAGAACTGTACTAACTGAAACCTATGACTTACCAGGATCATACCAATGTGCAATTTTTATAACCACAGTGTATTTCATAGTAGAGCTTATTTTTCCCAACTTTTTTCTCCTTTCCAAATACTGATTCTGCTGTTCAAGATTTGCCACTGGTATGTGTTAACTCCTGGCTGTTGGAGCTCATCGGAAGTTTCTCGCCACTGGCGAACTATAAGCAACGCACTCAGGAACACAGATGAACACAACTGGGTCTTGGTGCTGTCAACTGTCAGCGTTTTTCAGCTTATGGATTGCAATATAAAGGGAAATACATAGGAGCTATCCTCCTGAATGCACAACACCAGTGCCACTACGATCATGCCATCCGAAGACCACGCAAGAGCCGCGTAGGACTTGGACGTGCCTCCGCAGGAACAAAACGCATGCGTCAGGCTAACTACAACCTTAACTGACGAAACCGAAATAAAGCTAAACTCTGACAAAACTAAAAGTGAAATGGAAATTGACTGACAAAACAGAGTGACAGTGAACAACTGGAGTAAATCAATGCTGGCATGGTATTGTTTAGCACTATTGTTCATTGTTATTGCTAACTTGCTTCGTTTATCTGATTCAAGCAATTTATGTTTGTAATAATGCAGGTTCTAATTCGGTTGATTCCACGTGGGTACATCAGAAACCCATCTACACACATGGGGAAAGAATTAGCTACCTAGATTTCACCTAATAAATAAATAAAATGATGAATGGATCATATATCAACTATGTTCGTTCAGATCGAACACAGGTGAAATCACGAAGGAAACACAAAAAAAAGTGCAGCAGCTTCGTTTCATTCCCCTAGCTCCCTCATCAGGGATCGATAGATAAACAACCACGGCCACGGGATGTTTCTACAGCTGAGATGAGAGGAGCACCCCACTCTCACTATGATTTATGCTATATTAACCGTTGCGGAGAGGTTACAGGGAAATGAATTGAACACACGAACGTACCGATCGGTGAATGAAGTCGCGCTCGCGCCTCGATCGACGCAGGAGATGTTCTCGATCTGGCGGCGGGCGGTAGCCCCTGACGGCGAGCAGAGATGATGGAGGCCTTAGGCACGAACCGAGGAGGCACAACGGACGGGTCGAACCGGCGGTGGCGAATGAGGTGCATGACACGACGTACCTGGTGCAGGGGACACGGTGCTTCAATGAGGTCCTACCACCCCAGTGACAGCCAAGGCTGCAAATGAGGGTAGGACGATTTGTGGTACACCTAAAAAGCTCCTAAGGGAATCGTCCACCGGCAGAGCGACTCCATGATCCCGTCCTAAGATCGGATTGCTCCTATAAAAAGCGCTCCTACCTTGCATGCCCACATGCACAATAATACTAATACTATACGGTCTCCAAATCAATCACTCAACACATTTCCTATTTTGCAAATCAATCACGTCTCCTATTTTGCATGTCGCTTGCCGGGATTTTCCTGGCAAGGGACACTACCTAAAGGAAGTATGAAAAGTATGTGCAGACCGAGAGAAAGGAAACGGATGGAGCCTATTAGAAAATACAGACACATGAGCCTTAAATAAATTACATATGTGCTATAACTAAATCGTTCCCATGAAACTCATTGTTCCGTCATTCCCTGTTTATATTAAGTCCAAGATTATATTATAAAATTATCACAAGATTGCTAAATTTTTTTATAACAATACAATGTTTGTACTTGTATTATAGTGATAATTTTTTCCGACATTGTGTGAGAAAAGGTAAATTCAAGCACTAAACACTAAACTGAGCTATGAACTCTAATGAGCAATACTTACTCATGCCGATTCAGGGGAAAGTGAGGTATCAAGCTTCCATAACTAGATTCAGGCAAGTTCTCGTATTGTCACAAAAATCTAGTTTCCTTATTTGATATTTCTAACAGGTATTCCATGACTAATTTGCAGTTTTACATGGAAGAAACCAAGGGAAATGTGGATCACCAAGGTTATATATTTCCCAGATGTCGTGGTGAATCGGTGAGTATATACTATATAGTTAAGCATTGATGCAGTGCTGCTGCATACGAATAATGTTAGCTAAAATGTTCTACCCTGGTCTTGGCAGCTTGATTCAGAGAGACAGCTGCTGACTGTTCAGTTTGAGTGTCATGGTGTGCTGAAATCAGTATTCAGCACGTTGATTGGTGTCAGTCCTGAGTTTGATTTGTTGCAAATTTGCAAATAGAATTTATGCATCCACAAACATGTGGCAAATAATATGCTAACCCGAGACTGCCACTCTGTCAAAACTTTTGACTCAACTGCTTCGCAGACTTTCAGAGCAGAAATTCAAAGGCAGCGTTGCTTATTCCAGTAGAACAAGAAAGCACTTTTTCAATTCAAACATTGGGATTTCAGCATCATATATTATTAGGTTGAAAAGAAAAAGGGAGGCCTGCATTTCACACGTTCCAAATCTTTCGTCATCTTTTGCTTTAATATTACCTTCATACATGCATATTAGACACATTTATTTAAACTGATATGGACAAAAAGCTGTTCTAGATTGTAGTTCACGTTCAAGATTTGAATAGTTAGACCAATTGGCTAAATCAGACTAATAAGATAAGTTTTGTTTGTAATCAAAATTGCATCCATAACTTTAGTGGTGTAAATCTCTATTTTTTAAGGAAGAGATGAATTTCAACTGCTCATACTATTACTATTATATCTATTATTTGTTTTTAATATTTATATGATAAAAAGAAAAAAGGACGGAAAAAATCAATCAGATGTTAAGGACAGTGCAATCAGATGTGGAAAAAGAGGACCGTGAAAAAAACGGAAGCCAATTGGATACGGTAAAGCGGACAATAAATACAAAGACTCTTTTCACGCTAATAAGAAAACAGGGAATTTTTTTAAATTTATATGATTAAAAAGAAAAAAGGATGGCAAAAATCGATCGGAAGTTAAGGACAGATGTAATTTCACGCTAATAAGAAAATAGGAAAAAAAATAAAAAGACCCAAAACCCAAAACTCATCGTGGTTTGATATTATGATAAGCTTTGACTGATTTCTATTTTTATCCTTTTCTATTTGAAGTAGGATTCCTATTTAGCCTGTTTAGGATCGAAGGGATCTATTTGGATTAGTATTCCTAGCATATGTCATATATAATATAGGGAGACTTCTAGATATTTTCCACATTTATAGAGTTAGTTAGGAAGGGCGGATCAAAAAATAGGTGGAGAGAAATTTTTCCTCTTTAATGTTAGACTAGGTAATATGCCCATGCGTTGCTACGGAAAAACATAACTTTTATACTAAAAACACATGGATCGCACGATAAGATAACAATACTGTGAAATTAATTACTGACGTTAAAGTGACATTTAATCTAAAAAGACAAAGTTCGTAAAATTAACACAGCCACGGAGAGCATGGCGTCATAGGCTCACTGTCACGCACGTGTCTATCAAACATATTTTTTCAATAATGGATGAATAACGAAAAAGAATGTGAAATCAGTTCCTATATATGGTAGGAAAAACTTCGACCATCCAAGACATGGATGTCAGAAGAGATTACCGAGCTCCATGCACTATGTCCAGTCCAGTCCCGTATTTCTGTCCCTGTTCTCGTTCTCCTACTGCAACATGATTTTCATGGATCCTGTATTCCTGTCCCCGTTCCCGTTGAGCACGGAATGGAGACCCTTCTCAGGGTTCAGGCCTCAGGCGAAAGGAAAGAAAGGAAGAGCAGACAAGTGATATCTTGCAGCAGTCGCACGGCCTCTTGTAATCGACATGTTAACTGAACATCAAGAGTGGGGTTCAGCCATAGTTCACGCAAGTGTCTAGCACTATTATTACAGTTTCAGTACAGGACAAGGCATCAAATACGGGTACTGGTTTTAGAGTAATATTAATTATTAGCCCCCTGATCCAAAAACAACCCATTTGCAGGCTTCTACATTGTAAACGCACGCTCACTGTCACTGATGAACTGTAGTAATACATCAAGGGACAACCCACCATGCTTCCAAAAATACAACATGCCAAGATACAACGTTAGATTGATTTTGCTACAAAAGCCATCAAAACCCAATGGTCCGTACAACCTAAACTCTAGACCAAATGACTTGAGTTGAATTAGCATTCACCAATCACCATGATCCATGATAGAACCAGTGTGAAGATCTACATGAAACAGAGCCTAAAATTTTGCAGATCAAATAAGTTGCATTATCCCATGTGATGTAGCTAATCATAAGTTCCAATTTTTATTATTCAGTGAGCTAATCACATTGATCTCAAATTCTCAATTCAGCCACCAAATCTAGGTCATCATCCTCTTTAGTTGCCTGATCATCTATTTGTCAAAATGAGGCAACGTCCACAGATTAAATTTGGATGATGAGCTAGAGTTGGAAGATGATCAGGCAAATACCATTGTGCACCTGCATGCTGATTGTGGTTCTTGAAAAGGCAATCATTGATGAGCACAAATGATAAGGCCATATCAAAATATTTAGAATCACGACAATAGAACAATCCATGACTTTTTATACCTGTTTGAACATGCACCAGTGTTTTATATCCATGAACTCCCATTTCAATACATTGGCATTCTCTCAAATATTAATTAATCTTAGTAGCCAATATTTTTAAGGAACAAGAAATAAAATTATTTGCCAATCCACGGACACCCTATTACATGTATCTTTAATTTGTTAACTGAATCAAAGTGTTGAAATCAAAGCCAATTAATTTCAATAATCCGCTCACACAACGTGAACAATACAAAACAGAAATTCAATTTTTACTCCTATAGCATAATACCAAAGGCACGATATTGATATTATTAATAATGAAGTATGCACGAAATTTAGAAGCACTGAACCTGTCTGGGCATTCCATCAAACACATGATACGCAACCTGTTCATGTTCTGGTCCTTCTACCCTCCACACGTTCCTATTTGGGTGGATTAGATCAGAAGGGGCACACACCAATGGTAGAAGAGGAGAGATGCACCTACAGGGGAGGCACCACCAGAAGTTAGGTCTCGAGTGTGAGGTCGCCACCACGTCCGTCTCTTACAGGTCCACTGGTTCACTGCCATCAGTGTTGAGGCGGGCCGCCGGTGCTCAGGAGACGCAGATGGAGAGGAAGACGCTGAGGCAACGCGGATCTGGAAGGGGGGTCGCAACGTGCGTCGATGGAGGAGGCCATGGGTGGCGCAGCGGCTGGGGGCTTCATCGGCATGGTGCGCGGAGGCCATGGGCGGCGGTGGCTCGGTCGAATGGATCTGACAGGGGAGGGAGGGGCGTGGCGGCGCGGCGGCATGGCAGGGAGGAAGAGCGGGCGGTATCCACCTGTGGGCGGGCGCGTGCGGCGGCAGCGCGGTGAGGGTGACGATGGGGGCGCTGTGGAATGTGGATGCGGAGCTGGGCAGACGAATCACGGGAGCGAGGCAATCATGGAGCGAGGTTCCTACCTTTTTTAATTTTGTCGCAAGGCACGAGTATAGGAGGGGTGCCGGATCGCAGACAGAACCATGGATCTACGTGGAATGTCGTATTAAAAAATATCAATACTTTATTTTTTAGTTATAATGGATATAGATATAAATTATTATATAAGAAAAATGTTTCCTACTCCCTAGATTAGCTACTCCTCCTTCTAAACCCACATAAAGTATGCCCACCCACGCCCGAGACTCTTTTCAAGTCATGCGGGCAAATGGATACTGGGCATAGAAAACCCGTTAAGAACTACCGATCCTAATTTTACGTTCCTTACATATATTCACCCATCCGCCGCATTGCGTCGTTTCTCATCTCATCCTGGCGATCCCTCGAGGAACTGGCATGCGGCCGCCGGTCGACCACATCGTTGGGCGACTTTGTTGGAAGGTAATGGCATCTAAATGCAAAATTAATCCTTTTCCCCTTATATTGATTCTTTCTTGGTAACACAGATGAACGTGCGGCGGCGGCGACAACTTTGCTGGTTCAGCGCAGCTGTGATCATTAAGCCCAGCGATATTTTGATGCGACGACTGGAAGGATCCATCGATGGCGGAATCCATATATGGTTGAGACGTCCCAAATCTTTCTGTTATTTGGATCGATATGTTCATTTCAATCTAGTTCCTTGCAGATTGCAGATCTAGCGACGATATCCTCGTACCTTGAGGCGTTTCTCGATCTGCTCCCCTAATTCATCTGCGTGGCATCGCCCCTAGCTGAAAGGAAACGTGGCATGCAGATCCATGATGCCTAGGCATCACTTTTAATTTCTCTCTCTGTGATTAGCAACATTCGTCGACGGTATCCAGGTATGGGCGAGACAGTCCTAATCCTTACTGCAGTAATCGATTTGTTTATTCTAATCTAATCTCCTTGCACCTTGCAGATCCGTATCTCTAGCAATTTGTGGCCGCAACTTTTGCCGTCCTACGTGATTCTGCAACATGCCAACGATGATTCTCCTGTACGTCCAGTCCTGACATGTGAACAGGTGACGATTAGTACTCTATTTTACATTCTAGTGTTCCTTTTTCAGTATAGTATGCATCCATGCATCAATACATCTATATATATGATTTCAGTTTCCTGCATATCCCTCGTTGGTCGATCTATACCTGCTAGTTTCTCATTTTATATTCTTTACGAACCAGGTAGCAGATTGCATCTCGAGGAAGCACGTCTGCATTCGCCTATGTCCTCCGCCCGGTCCGCGTGTCCATGGTTCATCCCTGCGACGACCACGAAGCATTCAGTGCACCGGCGACCAAAAGCAAGCTGAGAGATAAATGCCGCAGTAAAATAATATAATAATGTATGAAACGCTACATATACATATACTCATTTGTCAAAAAAAATTATCACTACTACAATAAGCATTTGTAGGGGCGGCTGGCGATGGTTTGTAAAGGCGGCTGGCCCCTACCATACCGTCTCTATAAATCATGTATTTGTAGGGACGGTTCACAGATCGTCCCTACAAATCGATTTGTAGGGCGCCGCCGTAGTACCAGCCGCCCCTATAATATCAGTTTGTAGGGACGGTTCAGTCTATAACCACCCCACAGAGTATATTTTTCTGCAAAAAAAATTCAAATTCGACCAGAATATATATATATATATAATTCAAATCTGACCACAAGTACAAGAGCACAAGGTGTTGGTACTAATGATTTCTACCTAAAACAAAAAGAAATACTCAAACAATGCAGCAACACTTGTGCTTTTGCTCGACACAAGCTAAAACCTATTATATCACTGAACTAGCAACTTAATTGGGCATTACGACAACAACAACCAAGCCTGTAGCAACTGAACTGGACATTGCAAACATAAATATGAACTGAGCTGGAGAGCCCTGCAATAACATAAATCACCGTATCAATTTCTAAACTCTGAGTATAATGAAACTATCGGATACCACAAGAAGGGGTACCCTAAGCAAGAATCGAAAATATTGCTTAAGCCTTGCAAAAATCAAAGCCAAAGGACAACCACGAGGTCTCGGCAGATTCTCCGACTCGTCCAAGGCTTGCGCCGAGGCCTCAGACGAAAGGCCAAAGCCCTCCACCCCGCCGAGGCCCTCTCGCCGAGGCCCCGCCCCACAAGGCCTCGGATGGGATACCAATTCTTCGATTTGCCCGAGGCTGGGCTTGACAACAACCTCGTCACCTCCGTCCCGACCGACTCCTCTGATAAAACGTCACGTCCAGTTAATGCGCCACACTACTCCCGCAACGTCGGCCGCACGTTGGCACAATACAGGCAGAATGACCGACGGGACAGGGGACCGGGCGCAGCGGGGTTGCCTACCATCGTGCTCATCATCGCACCCCCACGACACCCGTCATCGCCTGCCTGTGCTACCTAACTCCTGCGCCAAGGACAAAGTGGCATGGAGGGTCAAGTCCGGTTCCCCGTAGTCTCGGAATTAGCATGAAAGACCAACCGCTCGTCCTCCGCCTCGTCTGAGGCCCCCAGCAGGCCTTCGAACGTATTTATTCCTTCTCTCCGCCTCGGCCGAGGCCGGGCTCGTCCCGCATCCTCGTCGCCTCCGCCTCAACCGTCCCTCTAGCGAGCCGTTCCATCCGTTTAAGTGCGCATGGCCACACTACTACGCCACCATGATGGCGAGAAGTACAACAACAGGCGATGGGACAACAATCAAATCTCCTTTTTACCATCCCCAGTGACGGTGCAGGGGGTTATCGTGCCTTGTGGACACACGCCCGCACTTTTCCACCTAGACCGGTGCGACGCCGACCACCGAGACCCCGCATCATACACATGGTCACCTCCGAGGCCTCGGCAAAGCAGGCCTCGACACGATCAGCTACAGCACCCACCAGGCCTCGGCACTCCACCAAGTCAAGAACCCACAAGGCACAACATGTCTCCTACAGTGGAGGCCATACTGACTAGACGTCAACAAGGACTCCCATGACCTCAATGACCTCGGGCCTGGCCAGCACGGCGCGCCAGTCAAGTACCAATCACTATTCCCAACACCATGCTGCTATAGGACTCAACTACAGTAGGCTCTACATGTAGCTCACTCATGTACTCCTGGCTCCCTCCTTGCGGTTATAAAAGGAAGCAGCCAGGGATAGCTCTAGGGGGGCAACAAAAAACATATGAAAGAACCACGCCCTCACACACACCCAAGCAACACTCCGTAACACACGCGCTCCCAAGCTACCTGAGAGCAACGACTCAAGCAGCCCGCATCACTCCACGCCGAGACCTGGGACTAGCTCCCTCTCTCACCCAAATTTGTAACCCCTACTACAAGCACTTGGTGCAAAGGAATACAAGATCGATCCTCGGTCGGACGTAGGGCACCGACCGATTGTCCGAACCAAAGATAAACCTTGTGTCTCTTTGCATCACCATCCGGGATTAGGGGACACATAGTTCAAATTCACTGGTTGGTTGAGGACCCCCGGTCTGAAACACCAACAGAAACAATCGTATATTTATGGGGGCATAACTTTCATCATACAGAGGCAAGTACTACTACAGAAGTTAACTATAGGGGCGGCTCTAGAGCCTCTCAGAGGGCGGCCACCGCCACCGCCCTTCCTAGTGTTCCTCAGAGGGTGCCTCAGAGGGGCGGTTTCTGACCGCCCTGCGATGCCCTCTATAGGGGCTCTTGGTGTTTTGAGCCGCCCTCACAAAGCCCTCTCTGTAGGGCGGCTGGTAATATCACCGCCCCTATGGTGGACTTCTGTAAGGCGGTCAGATCACCACCGCCCCACTGTGTGTAGTTTGTAAGGGCGGTTCAATTAAGAACCGCCCCTACGATGATTTTTTCAAAGAAAAAAAATTCAAATTCAAATCAACCACACACACACATATATATATATATTTCAAATTGAATCGATCGCCATATAAATATACATATATACATCCACAAACACAAGACCATTATTTAGAACATCATCACAAGTCATAATTCATAAAAGTCCATCATTACAACATAGTCCATTATGAAGTCCATCATTATAATATAGTCCATTAAGAAATCCACAAGTCCACATGCAAAACAAAGTCCAAACCGTTCCAAAGTCTGATCCAAACCATACCACAAGTCCACATTGTCATCAACGGCCTAGAGCTAGCCTCTCAGTCTCCCGAAGGTGTTGGTATAGAGGATTACTACCTAAGTCGAAAAGAAGATGATGGTAAGTGCCTTTATGGTACACAATCTGGTCCATTATGAAGTTGCAAAGGTCGCCGACCATCTCTAAGAGCTCGTCATCCTTGTATGGGTTCCTTCTCGTGTCTTTATCTTTCTCCAACTACAAGAGAACAAGTTTAGGTTTACTATATCACAACATATGCGAACTTTTCATACTACGAGCGAAGAGGTTCAAACTTACCAGATTAGGGTTTTTGTTGTAGCCACCGATGGTACTCATCATAATACATGTGTAGTATCCATAATGTAGACTCCTAGGCTTCTGCTTGGGGCACTATGTGTTTTGCATATAGAGATGTTAAGTAATGCTATTGACAGACACGTAATATATGGAGTACCAAAGTAAATGACACTTACCGCACATAGAGTTTTGACATACAACTTTTCCTTCCTATTTGGATGATGCCTCCCCTTATGTTCTTGGACATAGTGCCTGAATGCCCTGTTCCAATGGTTTTAGCAAATGCAACTTGTTAGTATCCCACATTGAACTTACAAGTATGTATACAAACATAGTAGCTAAAATGAGGATTGTCAATATGTATACGTCTTGACAATCGCTATGAAGTCTTTGTATGTCTCGACTGGGAAATCCGCTGAATCAAAGACCCATGCCATACTATGTGAGAGCCAGACGCCTATGCAAATCCAGTGATCGCTGCATGAATTTAGTCATAGAAGAAACACATAAGCTCTTTTGCATCGAACAAAGTATATTGAACAAAGCTAAGTATACAGTCGAACTTACTTGAAGTGGTATGGTATCCATATATTATCGTGTTGTTGGAAAATTTTAAAACATAGGGCAATGTATGCCGCAACCTTGAGGGACTCTTCTAATATTTTCTTGTTCCTGATGTCCTCTTTCTCCTTAAGTGTCTTTCTAGCTCCTAGTTCTTTGCAATCTAGTTTCCACTCTTTAGGGTAATTAAAATTTGTTGATGCTATAGGTGAAGGGTCTATATACCCGTGTTTCAGAGTTGGCCTCTTTTTCACAAAGTCCGCTTGCATTCTACAAATCACGGCGCGGGTTAGTTACAACAAAATTAAAAGATTACATTCATATCATATCGAGAGGGCAAGGACTTACAGGCACCATATGTGAATTAGATTCATTTCCATTCGTTCGAGGTGGAAGCATGCCTAGATATCCTTAAACTCAACGGCAATTTGCCCACCTAGGGCTCCAAATGTGTCGGCAGGGATCCATGCTTGTAAGATTTCTAGTTCTGTTATCTGAGCACGCAAGTACCAATCGTGGAACTTTCTCATTCCACGTGGCAAGCACTGTATGACTCGGTTTTGTAGAAAGTTCTTGCCTTTCTCATATTTATCCGGGCAAACATTTGACCATTTGAGGTTATCAATAGCTGGATACTTGTTAAACCCTTTGTGCAGTTTGCTAGTGGTGCCCTCCTCAGAAGCTGGTGCTCTGAATTCTTTTACTTGGTTCTTAGGCTTGAACTGGTCATGGGCCATCCACTTGTGCACCAACGAGACGTCATTAATGCCCACATACAATGGCCTTATCTTGATTGGGATTTTGTTTTGAGCTTCCCATTCGGGCACGTCCTTGTCAACTTGTGCATCACCTGCTCCAGGGGCCACTTGTTCTTCACGTATCGGCTGTTCACGAGGCAATTGCTGTTCATGAGACACTTGTTGTTCATGTATCGGCTACGCTTGTTGAGAAGGATGTTGCATCTCATCATGCCTTTGCTCGGTACGAGCTGGAGAAGGACGTGGCATATCATCATGCCCATGCTCAATACGAGGTGGAGAAGGATGTGGCATGTCATCATGCCCTTACTCGGTACGAGGTGGAGAAGTCTCTAGCGTGTGGTGGTCATGGTCATGGGCCGGTGAGTATACCTCCCCATCCTCGACGGGTTGCTCCAGAGGATGAACTTCAGTCGGAGTTGGTGAAGATTCAGTCAATACAATGTCCCGTCTGTGCCAGAGGATGAACTGGTTCATGACATCTTTGAGTAACACGAGCCCCTCGGGAGTAGGGTGTTCTATCTTCCAAGTCATGAACTCGGGCTTCATGGTATGCACCTCGACCCGAGTGTAGTCCTGCGGGATGTCCCTATTGTGCCACGTGCCGCCCGGAGGATGTGCCACGCCCGTTGCCACCTCAATGATCACGTTTTGCCTGCCCATCGGAACCACCAATTTGCAACTGGTTGGCGCCC
Organism: Miscanthus lutarioriparius; assembly: GCA_904845875.1. Lineage (NCBI taxonomy): Eukaryota > Viridiplantae > Streptophyta > Magnoliopsida > Poales > Poaceae > Miscanthus > Miscanthus lutarioriparius. Next base: position 77,658,430 of record CAJGYO010000007.1, on the reverse strand, counting down.
GTATGCGATCGATGGGGGTTTCGGTTGCATTAGAACCTTGACTGCTGGGAACATCCGGAGGGCTGCCAACTACCGCTAGTTCTCCGGGCGGCCCCATTGGTGTCTGTGGCTCCATCGTAGATAGTCCTTTCTCCACCAACATCTTTTCAACTAGAGCCTTCACTTGGCGCTCAAGATTAGACTCTCGGTCTCTGCCATATTTCTTGTACATGTGCCTCTCCTCTATGAATCCATGCTTCCAGGACATCCTCTTCCCTAGCCCCCTGGTGTGTCCTGTGTGCTCGGGGTTTCCCAAGGCAACGGTAAGCTCATCCCTCTCTCTGGAAGGGTTGAATGCCCTTTCTCCTTGTCTTCACAAAGTTTCAAAGATCTTTGATACTACCTCTCCGGTCTCCGGCTTAGCAAACTTGAGGCTACTACCGGATGAATCGACACTCCTCCGCGTATATCCACTGTTTAAGGCATGGCTTCAACTTTGGCACTTCCATATTCCTAGCAACTTCGCCCTCTGCGTCCATCTTCCTAAAGACCTCTTGCTTGCCAGCGTAGCCACCGAGGCCTAGACGAGGGTAGTGTTGGTTCTTCTTCGCCTGCTCGCTGTTACGGGCACTGAGGGCCAATGATGCCTCTGAAGTCTTCTCAGCCACGAGCTCCTCCCATTGACTAGGAGTTATGTTGCCATACTCATGGAAAGGAGTTAACTTCTGTTGGATAAAGTTCTTGTTCAGATCCGACCACCAACGTCGGAAGCTCTGCCCCATTATCTTAAAAGCATTTTGTTGCACCAACTCATGCGTTCCCTCCAGAAACCTGAAGTTCTGCTTCAGCTTCTCCCATAGGTCTACCTTTTGGCTCATAGGTACAAGATTCTAGCCACGGATAGCTAGGTTCAACTTATCTCTAACTACAAACCCAATGTGATTACGGAATTTCACCCTGTATGTATATGGCTCAAGGATCTACCCATCTGGCCCGACCTCCGTTATCACATAGCATGCCTTGTCGTGATATTGGTTTGGCTTTCTAATCCCCCCTTGTTTCCTCTTTGGCTGGGCAGTCTCAGTCGTGGTTGTGTCCTGAGGTTGTGGAGCGGAGGCCTCATTGTGAGTATCTGTGGCTCCTTCCTCTGATCTCCTTTGCCCCGCTACGTATTGTCCGGCAAGACAAGCCGGAGGCCGACGTCGTCTTTTCAGAGGTTGAGTAGGGACGACCTGTGTATCCGGCAGGTCAAAAGTGTTAGCAGAGGTAACATAAAGCCATAGCATTAGCCAAATTTACAAACTACTAAGGCTTTATCCGTACCTCATCGTTCGGATCAAAATCCTTATCCAACTCGTCCTCCGTTGGCCTCCGTCTGGGTTCTCGTGGGAAAGGATCCTCGGGACTTACATATCCCCCTGATGAGGTGTCGTCATCATCATCCCCTTCTTCGCCTTGGGCATCCTCTCCGCCTTCTCTTCCCTAGGCTCCCCCCACTGGATCCTCATCATCAACAAGGTCCTCCTGAGTAAGCATCACTTCTAGACCCTTTTCTAACTCGTTATCGAATTGCTCCTGAGTAAGTTGGTCATCTAGTTCTTGCTCTCCATGGGATGGCTGCTCATCATTCACGGGGCATCGGGATGCACTCTTTGATGTTCACGACATTTCGTGCCTTGTTCTAAGAGATGCAAGAAAAAAAGTAGTAGAAGTAGTAGTACCAGTGGTAGAAGTAGTAGTACTAGTAGTACAAGTAGTAGTACTAGTACTAGTACTAGTAGTAGTACTAGTAGTAGTAGTTGAAAGCACTATGTTGAATGATCTAGCAAATAATTGGCAAATATTGATTTGCTCTAGTGTTGAAAGCACTAAGAAAAATTTTAGAACAGAGTAAATATCAGTTAAGCATGGTTATGCATCTGTACATAAAAAGGTAATCACATTACAAAATATTATCTTCCATATTCTACTAGGTTAAATACATAATATGACATTGGTTTCTAGATCTACGCCCTAGTAGATTAAGAGATATTTTCCCCCAAGATATGCCATTAAATGGTGCATACAGGCCAGACAAAACTGAAGTGAAAACTATTGATTGGAATATGCCACATACAGTGATCCCCCACATATATTCCAATGATTTACACATGACCAGTGAAAAGGATACCAGCATACACTGAAGAGAGGTAATGTGATAAGCTCATGCAAACATGACCAGTGAAAAGGATTGGTCATATGGAAATAGCACCATTCAAAATTTCTAATCAACTTGCTTTTTCTTACCTCTCTCATGTATGTTGTTTCTCTCCGGCTGAGCTGTCCTATTCTTGTTCCCTATCATCCACATTGGCCAGTTCACTATTAGGAAGCCACTCATGGACCCGTCCCTTCTCTCTCAAGTTAGTAGTACATTGGCCTAGGTACTAACAACTCCTATTGGCAGGTTCAACAGAACCTAAAAGGCCAACCCAAAATACTTTCCTCGTTCAACAAAAATAGATGGCATCCATGTAACCTAAAACATCAACTCAAAATTGTACAGTGCAGCCTAAAACGAATTGGTTTCAGCTGTTGAGAATATATATGTTCTTCTGCCTGTCCTCACCCCTGCCCCTCCATAGCAGGGTGCAGGTTGATTAGAAGGATCCGACTGATGACATTTGAGAAGGTGGTAAATATGGAGGTCGAATGGTTTGATCACCCAGAAAATTCAAGTGGAGCAATCGGTGCAAGGCTGTCAGCTGATGCAGCGAAAGTTAGAGGACTTGTGGGAGACGCGCTTCAATTGGTTGTGCAAAACTCTTCGACATTAGTTGCTGGTTTGGTAATTGCATTTGTATCAAACTAGGAGCTATCCCTCATCATCTTAGCTTTAATACCACTCATTGGCCTAAATGGATGGATCCAGATGAAGTTTATTCAGGGTTTCAGTGCAGATGCAAAGGTCTATTCTCTCGTACTGAACTGCCTGTGCCTTAGATTTATTGTCTATTGCATCAGTCTTCATTTAGTTATTTGTGAATGCAGATGATGTATGAAGAGGCAAGCCAGGTGGCTAATGATGCAGTAAGCAGCATAAGAACAGTGGCCTCATTCTCAGCTGAAGAGAAGGTCATGGATTTGTACAAGAAGAAATGCGAAGGTCCCCTAAGAACAGGAATCAAGACAGGGATTATAAGTGGAATCGGTTTTGGAGTTTCCTTTTTCTTGCTATTTGGGGTATATGCAGCTAGCTTTTATGCTGGTGCTCGGCTTGTTGAAGACAGGAAGACAACCTTTCCTAAAGTTTTCAGGGTAAGTACTGATAAATTTTTTAACTTCGTCTGGCTTTCATATTAAGGAAGAAAGAAATGCTTGACAGGACTACATAAATGTGAAGTCAAAGCAACATGGTTTGGTTTATAATTTTTAAAAGGTGATTTGGAGTGAGTACCGTGTATCTATCCAATGAAGAGCTCTAAAAATTTGTCCTATATGCAGGTTTTTCTTGCTCTTGTAATGGCGGCAATTGAAGTGTCTCAATCAAGTACCCTTACATCGGATTCTTCCAAAGCAAAATCAGCTGCATCTTCTATATTTGCAATTGTAGACCGAAAATCGAGAATAGACCCAAGTGAGGATGCAGGGGTGACTGTTGAGACACTATGAGGAAATATCGAATTCTTGCATGTTAGTTTCAGATATCCAACCATGCCAGATGTTCAGATTTTCTGGGACCTTTGCTTGACAATTCATGCTGGAAAGGCAAGTGATCTTCTAATGTAACTCCTGTATTGAGTTAACAATGTTTATGATTATGAGTATAACAATTCTATTATTTGTTTTCAGACTGTTGCGCTTGTTGGAGAGAGTGGTAGTGGCAAATCAACAACAATTTCGTTGCTTCAGAGGTTCTATGACCCAGATGTAGGCCATATACTACTAGATGGTGTGGACATACAAAAGTTCCAGCTTAGGTGGTTAAGGCAACAAATGGGCCTGGTTAGTCAAGAGCCAGCTTTATTTAATGACACGATAAGGGCAAACATTGCCTATGGAAAAGATGGACAAGCAACAGAATCTGAGATCATATCTGCTGCAGAATTAGCAAATGCTCACAAATTTATCAGTTCGGCACTCTAGGTTAGTTTCTTTCATCTGATGTTGTCAAGAAATATTATATGTGGCTTTTCTATGCAATCAATCAAGCACCAAAAACTATTGCTGAGGGAAGTGTCTACCTGAAAAATGCAGGGGTATGACACAATGGTTGGAGAGCGTGGAGCTCAGTTGTTAGGAGGGCAGAAGCAGCGTGTGGCGATCGCTCGTGCAATCGTGAAGGACCCTAGGATCCTGCTTCTGGACGAAGCGACTAGTGCACTGGATGCTGAATCTGAGCGGATCGTCTAGGACGCACCGGACAGGGTGATGGTTATGGTTATGGTATAACCTCTGATGTTCTTGCTGTCGTTTCCCCCCTTTTATAGCTTGCATGGAACTAATGATGACCCTGCTCAAGAAAGAAAGAGCAGCAACGAAAGGTTCAATCTCCTCATGCGTATTTATTTACGTATCATCATCCCATAATAAGAAATCAATTGGAAATCAAATTAAGAAAAGGCCAAATTCAATCATTAGAATTTAGAAGTATATAAAACTGTAAGGACTAAACACATGGCTGTAAAACCTGAGATGAAATGCTGAAGAATGGCTTCTGCAGGCTATATCAGGTTGTAAATTCCAAGGTCTGGCCCAAAACAATGTGTTAGAATGTGTGAAGGAAATACTAAACCGAAACACGACTTTTTTTTAATAAGGAAAACACAACTTAAGGGGCATCGTGATCGACAACTGACTCTCAGAAACGAGTAAGTAACTAGTAATCCAAGTGACTCTCATAAAAATACTAATCCACCATCATTTTCAACATGGAGGGCTTGGCCACATTGAGGGATAGACAGCGAGCGTGCTTATTGGCCGGAGTAACTACCTTGTGGAACGCGAGGTTTTTGGCGTTGTCCGCCCCCGCGAGCGAGCACAGGCGGCGGATGACGAGCTCGGAGGAGTTGGCGAGGCTGTCGAGGACGACGACGCGAAAACCCGCGGTGAGCAGCTGCAGCACGGCGTGGCAAGGACGAGGTCGAGGTTGAAGTCCGAGATGGGACAGCCGGCCGCAGGCGAGCGCTCCCAAACCCTAGCCGCCGTCGCGGCCTGGGGAACGGCGGTGGATGGGGCGGGGGCGGCTGTTGGGGTCAGGGAGACAGTGGAGGAGGCGGTGGAGGGGTCAGGGAAGGGCAGGCGACGGCGGTGCAGGCGGCGCCGACGGCGAAATTGGACAGCCTGACGGTCCAAGTGTATGATTTCGCCCAAAGCGATTTCGGCCAAAGCGACGGTTACATGTAAATACCTCAGAGCCGCTGTAGGGGCGGCTGAGGTTATAAGCCGCCCCTACAGTTGAATTTTTCTTTCAAAATACCTCAGAGCCGCTGTAGGGGCGGCTGAGGTTATAAGCCGCCCCTACAGTTGTTTTTTTTTTCAAAATTCTAAATCAAAATTAATTATTCACATGTAAATAATAAATAATACAGTACAAAAATTTATAATTATTTTTTTATAGATATATTTACATATACAATAACTAAAACAACTACAACAGTTTAAAATTGTAAAATTGAACCTTTAAAAATGGGGGGGAATTAAATTTTAAAAAATTAAAATCAAAACTACTAAAATAATTTTGAGACATAAAATGATCTCAAAAGAAAATTTGATAAACATCAAAGTTGTAGAGGTCATGAAGATCTACAACTTTTATTTTGGTCATCTTATCATTTGATAAAATTTGAACCTTTCAAATTTGAAATTTTAAAAAATGACAAGTTCGAACCAAAATTTGAGACCCAAAATGATTTCAATATAAAAAGTGATGAATACCAAAGTTGTTCAACTCATTAATATATACAATTTTTATTTTAGTCATCTTGTCATTTGACAAAATTTGAACCTTTTAAATTTGAAATTTTAAAAAACAACAAGTTCGAACCAAAATTTGAGATCCAAATTGATTTCAACATAAAAAGTGATGAATACCAAAGTTGTTCAACTCATGAATATCTAGAACTTTTATTTTGGTCATTTCTTCATTTAACAAATTCTTAGCACACATTGTTCACTAATCCTATACATGTCTCGTATAGTTTATAAAATCTTATGAGAGATGTGTCACATTTGTGAACAATATCATTACCACTTTATCATATGAAGAAATGATCAATACAAAAGTTATAGATCTTGATGAGTTATTCAACTTTGGTATTTATCACTTTTCAGCTGAAATCATTTGGGGTACCAAAATCTTGTCTGAAGTTGTAATTTTTTAAAATTCAAAATTTAAATTGCTCAAACTTTTCATATGTATATATTGACAAAACCAACAAAATAAATTGATAGAGAATGATTTTAGAAAATTTTAGGAAAAAAATCATCAGATTTGTAGTTAGTATGAGGAAAAAAACTAGTTACAAAGTTGACCCACAGATTAAAAAAATCACACTATTCACTATGGTTACGTAAGAATCATCTTGAACAGTGTGATTTCTCTTTTTAATCTGTGGATAAACTTTGTAACTAGTTGTTCTTCCTCATACTAACTCCAAATGTGATGGTTTTTTTCCTAAAAATTTCTAAAATCATGCTTCAGCATTTAAGTTTGATCAAACTTGGATGTGACAATGTTTTATACATTTTAAAATTTGAAAATTGAAATTTGACAAGTTCAAACCAAATTTTCAAACCCTAAATAATTTTAGATGTAAAAGTGATGAATACAAAAGTTGTTCAACTCATCAAGATCTACAACTTTTAATTTGATTATCTTGTCATTTGACTAAATTTGAACCTTTTAAATTTTGAAATTTGAAAAAAGACAAGTTGAAACCATAATTTGGACCCCAAATCATTTCAACTGAAAAAGTAATGAATACCAAAGTTGAATAACTCATGGAGATCTACAACTTTTATTTTGGTAATTTCATAATTTGATAAATTCTTAGTACACATTGTTCACACAAACATATGTGAATGTAGTCTCAAACACACACACATAAATGTAGTTTCAAACACACATACATAAATGTAGTCTCACATACATGAATGTAGTCTCACACACACATACATGAATGTAGTCTCACACACACATACACAAATATAGTCTCACACACACATACATGAATGTAGTCTCACACACACATACATAAATATAGTCTCACGAACACTGACACACTTACATAAACTAGCTAGCCCACCGTGACAACTTTCCCCTTGACACCTTTTCGTTCCCATGGCAATACATCTTTGAGCAGGTTCTTTTCCACAGCCTCGATCTTCTTACAAAAGTCTATGAATAGCGGCATCTCATCGCACTTATTGTAAGCTTCAACATCGTCTACGCCATCAAATTCGATGATATGTTGTTTTACAGAGGCCACCACGTGCTTTGTCTTCTTCTTTGGGGGGAGGTTACTTTGCGGATCGAGCATATAGAAGACTTGTGCGACACGTTCAGCGAGCACCCAAGGGTCATCATGGTAGCCTATATTCTGGAGGTCGATGACTCTCTGTCGGATCTCATTGAATTGATGTTGCTTGATCCAGTGGCATCGAAACAGGGCCACCTTTATATCCCTTCCATAGTCAAGTTCCCATATATCTTCAATTATGCCAAAGTACAGGACCTTTCGCCCCACTCCGTCGAGAGCCTCTATTCAAACACCGCTGTTCTGATTCACAGATTTTCTGTCCTTTGTGTCGGTATAGTATGTGTATCCATTGATGTCATAAGCATTCCAAGACGTCACCTGTTTTGATGGCCCAGCCGCCAACCGACTGATGGTAATAGAATCTATGGTTTCTCTAGGCTGTATGTTCTGGTCCTTCAACCATGATGTCAGGCGTTGCTTATGCTATTTCATGACCCAATCATCTGAACGGCCATTCCTCTCGGCCATAATGATAGCCATGTGTTCATCAATGTACGGTTGCATCACTGCCATACTCTGCAAGACACTGTAATGCGCCTGACTCACCTCTCTGTAATCATTGTCGAGGAACACTTTCCTACCACTTGTGCCCTTCCCAGCTAGCCTTTCCTTGTGATGAGAATCGGGATTACCAATCCCTCTCTGTACTTTTAGCCACTCTTGGCAACACTCGATGAATTCTTTGGAATTGTAACCCTCTATCATGGAGCCCTCTGGGTGTGTTCGGTTATGCACGTATCGGCTTAGAACCGAATGAACCACTCATAGGACCACATTTCATGCAAGAAGCTAGGGCCCAGCGCCTCGATCTGATGAACCAGGTGAATCATGAGATGTACCATTATATCAAAAAAGCGGGAGGTAAACACATCTCTAGCTGGTTCTGGGTCTCCACCATGAATTCATGTAGGTCACTCAGCTCTTGCCTGTGAATCATCTTCTATGAGATCTTCGAAAAGAAGTAGCACATGCGGGTGATGGCCATCTTTAGGAACTCTGGCTTTATAGCCCTGATTGCAATTGGTAGGAACACTGTCAGCATCACATGATAATCGTGAGCCTTGCAGTATGTTAATGATAGGTCCTTCATCGACACTAGCTTCTTCAGGTTCGCCGAAAACCCAGTCGGCACTCTAACCCCCTAAGGAAATTGCATATAGCTCTCCTCTCCTCTAGGGTTAGGTTGAAGCTAGCCATGGGAAGACTATACTTGCCATTATCCTGCTGTACCGGCCAAAGCTCCCGTATCATGTTCAGCTGCACCATGTCTTTCCGTGATCTGAGATCATCCTTTGACTTGCATGTGTCCATCAAGGTAGCCATGAGACTCTTAAAGATATTCTTCTGCACGTGCATCGCATCAATGGCATGGGGGATCTCCAAGTCTGGCCAATAAGGTAGGTACTGAAAGAAGATCGATTGCTTCTTGAATGGTACGCCTTTGATGGGAGGTGTGCTTCTATCTCTCATCGTTCCATCCGGATTCTTCTTTCCATAGACGACATGTATGTTTTGGACCATTCTAAACACATGTTCTCCATTACGACGTCTCTCTGGAGGGGGTTCATCCTCTGGGATATTGCCATAGTATCTTAGTACAATTTGCCACGGTACTTGTGACCTGTCTTTAAAAAGCGTCGGTTCCTTATGTAAACTATCTTTCTGGATCCATCTAGGAACACCCATTTAGTACCATCCAAACAGACTAAGCATCCAGTCTTACCTTTGAACTGTCTAGACAGGGCAAACAGCGCGGGGTAATCATTGGTAGTAACAAATATTATTGCTTTGCATATGAAGTCCTCCCACCGGAACACATCGTACATTGGCTCCCCATACCTCCATAGCCTCTCCATTTCTTGCATCAGAGGCTCCAAGAACACGTCTATATCAATGCCTGGTTGTTTGGGGCCAGAGATAAGAATGGTGAGGAGAAGGTACTTCCTCTTCTGACACAAATACGTTGGGAGGTTGTATATGGTCAAGATAACTGGCCATGTGCTGTGGTCGGTCATCCTCTCATTGAAGGGATTTATTCCATCGGTGCTCAAGCCGAACCATACATTCCGTGGGTCATCACTGAATTCTGCTTTGTACTTGGCATCGAATGCTTGCCACTGGCTACAATCGGTCAGGTGTGCGATCGTATCATCATCCATCTTGCGCTCATCATCCCACCATGTCATCAGTGTGGCTTCCTTAGGGTTTAGGAACATACGCCTCAAGCGGTCGGTCACTGGCAAGTACCACATAACCAGGGCAGCAATTCTTCTCTTATTTGCATCGTTGCCTAATGGAGTTTCCTCTGGGGGCTAAGATTCTTGCACCACCTTCTTCTCACCCTTCTTCCTCTTTCCTGTGGAGGCTTCTACCCCACTTTGAAGGTCATTGTTCTTGTACCGACTAGCCCCACACCTAGGACATGTATCAAAAGTCTCGAACGATGTGCCACGCTGAAAAAGGATACAGTGGTTGGGGCATGCATGGATTTTTTCAACCCCCAATGTGAGTGGACTTATAACCTTCTTCGCTTGGTATGTGTTGGCGGGAACTATGTTCGGCCGTGGGAGCAACCGTGACATGAGGCACAACAGATCATCAAAACTGTAGTTCGACCAGTCGTACTTAGCCTTCAGGATGAGTAGCTCAAGCACAAAACGTAGTAGTGTGAAGTATGTCGAACAACCCTTCTCAGCATCATACACAGTCTTCTTCGATGCTTTTGTCACCCTCTCAGGATTTTCTAGACCTCTCTTACTCTTTTCTAATATTTCTGGTCCAAAGGCCCCAAGCATTTCGTCCAACTTGTCACCGTCATCTGCATCCCCCTCACGTGCTTCGCCATCATTGCTGGCACCACCAGCATCATCACCACCTTGTTCATTGCCAAAGCCACCATCTTATTGATTGCCAAAGCCACCACCTTGTTGATTGCCATAGTCACGATCCATTTGTTGCTCAAGATCGTCTGTGAATCAGGACAAGTATGCTTGGGTTTCAGCTTCATCAGCTAGATCATCGTCGCTGTCATCAACAACCACTGTTTCACCATGATGAATCCACACTGTGTAGTCCAGAACAAATCCTCTCCTAATCAGATGTTCTTTGATGGTACTCACATCTCGAAATGCAATAAGGTTCTTGCAATCTTTGCAGGAACAAATAATCATGTCACTATTCTCTTTCAACGTCGCTGCATGCTTCTCTGCGGCTTTGATGAATTTGTCCACCTCATCACGGAAAAGAGCGTCGTGTCTTAACGAACCATACATTTAAGAGTTCCTGTAGTCCATTTTATAGAAACAAAACAATCAAAGAAAGAATATTACTCGAGAATAATTATATATACCTGAGACACGCACCATGGTAGTAGAGGATAGTTAATTAATTGACTATTAATGCATAAATATTTTAAAATATAAATTAATTGGTTCAAATAAACAATTTCAAAGAAAACAATTAGCAACATTTAATATTTCATCCACTACCTTTCATGCAAACTCTATTTCAATTTCATAGTAGAGGATAATTAATTAATAGCCTATTTATCTATAACTAATTAAAAACACACATTATAGAAAGGAATCAAAATAAATATTAAATGATAATTAGTAGCCATGCTAGAGGATATTTTACACATTAGCAACAATTAAAATCTTACACATTCACCTACATGTAAACCCTAGTCACATAAAAAAAATTGAAAAAGAAAAAAAAACAAAATCCTAGATCTAGCTCTAGATATAGGGTTTCATGACACATGCATCAAACTTCACTAATACTACACTAAAATCAACAAAGATGTACTAACAAAGGGTGCAATCTTACTTCCCTACCTAATTTACCCTAATAGAGTGAAAATTAGGGTCCAATTTCACTCATAACTAGCTCAAGCTCCATGGAAGAGAGAGAAAACCAAAAATCAAATTACTCACTAACCAACGAATTAAACTTCAAATAAAGAGTTGGAGAAGCATTTTCTTACCTTTTAGAGCCTCTCCATCAAAGGATTTGAGATCAAAACCTCCCCCCTTAGTAGAGCAATTTTTAGGAGGAGCCAAAGGCCTCCCAACCTTTTTTTTGTAGAAGAGTGTGTCCCGAGGTGGAAGAAGAGGTGGCTGCTATTTATTCGTGCGCCATCAGTAGGGACGGCTAGTGATTCAGCCGCCCCTACAGTCGAACAGCAGGGGCGGCTGGTGGCAGCCGCCCCTACAGATCAGCCCCAACTGTAGGGGTAGCTCAGGTTACCAGCCGCTCCTACAGTGCCATCTATAGGGGCGGCTGGGCTGCTGGGGCCCGAGTACGCCCACTATAGGGGCGCCCCCAACCCCAGCCGCCCCTATAGTAAAATGCTCCCGTTCGTACTGTGCGAATCTAACGTAGTGAATTTGTGGGGCTAAGAGTGGATGGTCACATCAAAGGGGCACACTTTCTGGTTAACAATGATCATACTTAATTGAGTACTGGAAAATTGTTTGAGCCAAAAACTTAAACTGTTGCTGGGAACTAATCCAACAATAATTAAATTGTTCTATGTCCTGCATGGTTTGATATGCTAAATATACATCAACGACTAACCATAGTATACACAATAATTTTCGGTTACATAACCACAGAAGATTGCACACATTACCAATAAAATGAATCTGAGATCCTTGGCTTTAAATTCCCAAAATAGCACTGCTTTGCGGCATTTTGTATCATTGCTCGATTGCATAATCAGATTACAACATAACATCAGGTTTCACTTCTAAAACCAACCATGTGAGCCATTTACAATGTTATTAGCTCTAAGAAACAAGAGTACATTACCTGTTACTAATGCTGATAACAAAATGTTTCTTGTTCTTATCAGCCCTAGTAATGGTCCTACCTGCACCTGCAACCGTACACAAATGCCTACAGAATTAAAGGCAGATGTCTTTTGCATCCAAGAAAAAAGAATTAAAGACTTTTTCTTTTTTAGTTTCTGGCTTCTTTTATAAACAAGGGAATGCAAATTATAATGACAAATAACTGTTTTATCACACATAGCAACAGCTGACATGCCAGTAATATATAATGAATAAGTAAGATCACCTGCATCCCTATACAAGCAATATTCATTTGTATATATGTACATTGCAGCCCGCTCAGAATAGGTGAAGCAAATGAGGACTCATGCCTTAACTTTGATAGCAGCTCACACCTAGAAAAGTAGTCATGAATTATTTTTCATTAATGAAACAATAACTAAATGCTGGAACTCATTTTTCCTACATCCAGGGTCACTACCAAATCTAGTACAACTGCTGCATTAACAAGAGCTCTACTAAATCATATGAAAACAAAAGAGACTAGGCCATTAAGTATGTGATAGTCTGACTGAAACTAACCTTATAACCTTAACATGATTCAATTGGCACATGCCCTCACATCAGTAGAAAATCCAATCCCCTCGACGAGATGATCTCCAGCAACATTGGTGTTTAAATTGAGCACTAAAATAAAAGATTTGGTGCAAGAAAAAACATCAGGCTGATATAAATACTCGGTAACATAAATGCATAGTATACAGTTTCCAAGTTAAACTAAGTTAACATGGGGAATGCAATTTTACATGATAGAGTAAATCAGCAGCAGTAGCAGGCAAACAACAATCTTTTCTATTTCAATGTAGTTGCATTTGCACATACAGTAGTGCTAGTGGAGTAAGTACTATTATTGTTCTATCCTATAAATGGCACACGGAAAGAATGCCATGAATGCATAAACTTTGATGTAGTATCCCTGCAACCGAAAATAGAAGGTTTCCACTTTCCAGAAAAAATAACATTAGAAGTCATAGAGGAAATCAATTCTCTAAAAAGCATTATAACTTGCAGCATACCTTAGCACACGGAAAGTCATTTCTTAATTTCCAATTAGATGACACTTTTGGGTTAAAAATTACCAAACAGACTTATCAAAGAATTACTAATTCTATAAGTTCGTCAAGCCACGAAAGAATTACTAATTCTATAAGTTCGTCAAGCCACGAATAGCCATCACGTATCAGTTATCAATTCAATGCATTAGAGCAGATCTAAGTGGGGAAACGCATCCAGGCAACCTAAAGAGAAGGAATATCAACTGTATGGATGCAAATTTGATCATAGCAACTCCTGGAAGAAGTGCAAGCCTATGCTAGACTGCCAGAACAAGTTTATCTTATATAAACAGCACACTGTTTATCACCCGGCTGCCTTCGTGATAACTTCTTCACCAGAATTATAAGACAGAGTAGGCACGCCCACACCCATCTGATCCGTTTTCAATTTCAGTTCATAACCCCATCCGATCAGTTTTGAGTTCATACCCTCATCTTATCAGTTTCCATTCACACGTGAATCGAAAATAAATTGTAGGGGAAGCTGTCGAGCACAACAGCAACTAGGAAGCACACAAGAGCAAAAGAAAAACAGCCAATGCTTATGTTAATTCAACAACAGAAGTCACTAGTACCAACCTAAGTGGGTAATCCAAAGGCACGCCGTTTAAGCATGAATTCCAACCTCTCTTATTGCAATAGTGTTGTGTGGACATTTACAGATCATCTGGAATTTCAGAACACCCAAAACTGTTCTCTGTATGAGAAACCACAATTTTCCCCAATCTACACACCTGCACGACGGGGAACTGGAGCAACCACCTCCGACGGCCAAAATAGTGCCGACGAAGATGGACCCAAGCACGGCGCCTTGGAACCTGAGCCAAGCGACGGCCTCCCACCCAACGTCCTCGGGTAGCATCGCCGCGGCGGCGCCCACGCAGAGCGTGCCGGCCGCGGCAAAGACGGCGGTCGCGAGTGCGCTCCGCGGCAGCGGGGGAGGCCGCGGGTGCGGGGACTCGGTGAGGAGGAGCGCGAGCGCGAGGAGCCCCGTGGCGGCGAAAGCGAGGAACGGCTCGAGCGCGAGGAGGAAACCGATGGGGATGCCGAGGAGCGGGTGGCGGCGGCCGCGCGGGGACACCGCGAGGTGGAGCGCCGAAGCGGCGGCCGAGACCACGGCTTGGAAGGCGAAGACGGCGAGCCACCGCTGGCCGACGGCGTCGCGGTGCGCGCACTAGATCTGGGAAAGAGAGGGCCAGCTGTAACACTCTGGCTGTTGCGAGCTCGTTTAGCACCACGATTTAAGCCTAAATAAAATTTCTGAAACGATTTTCTCGGATTTTAAAATTTAACTTATATTTAAAAGTGTCACTTTTGGCGAATTATAATGAACAACGGGTTAATTAGTTCCTAAATGTTTTATTTCTATGAGTTAGTATGACTTATGGATTAGTGCGTAAAAATGCCTGATAGCAAATAAATAGCGAATGGCTTGTTTATTTGATTAAGCTTGAAAAAAACAATTTTTATAAACAAAATTTGTTGAAAGTAAAATTTGCTAAATAATAAAATCTTAGAGTTTTAGTTATGCTTGTTAATGCATAAAGATGTTTAGAAAAGGAATATTTGGAAGCTAAAATGACATAAAATATAAACAGGAAAAATCATATCATCAGCAGGATATGAACATCGTGAATATGTTGGTACGCTTGTTTAAGTGTCAACGTGATATTGTTGGTTTAAAAATAATGACGAGAGTACTGTTGACCATTCAGCTCGCCTACCTCGCCGGTACGACGCGCGCGTTAATTAATGATTGGCCAGCTGACTGCCTTCGCGTCCCGCCTAGTTCGAAGTCGTCATGTCCGTGCGCTAGTGTGACGACGGTGGTGCGTCCCCATTCTCTGAATCAGTCGTCGAAGTTATTCACGCTCGCGCGCGTTGTCGGGTCCGTCGCCGTGTCGCTGCTCCCTCTTCCTCGCGTCGTTTCTCAGCGAGCGTCTTAAAGAAAGTTGGTCGAGCTACTGTTGTCATGTACTGCTTTCTCCCTTTCTTTTTCTGTAGTCGAGGAGAGGTAGCCCAGTTCCTCCTCGCTCGTCCCGCTGGCCATCTCTTTCTCTGCTGGCCTCCACGGTGCCTCTGGTAGTCAGAATCCAGTATAGACAACGCATTTATCGTCCCTGCCGCCCATGCTGCTCGTGCGCTCTCTCTTGCTAAGTGACAGCTGGTGGTCTTGTCTGGATTTTTTAATGGGGGCACCAGCAGTCCTGCAGCGGCCCATCTTTTTGAGCACCAGCAGCCGGTGCATCTTTACAGCACCAGCAACCGAGCCATCGCAGCTGCAATAGGCCCGTTCTTCCTTGCCTCCGACTTCATCCTGCACCGGCGCTCGCTCGGAACCCCGGCGTCCGCGCCCTGCACACTAGTGTCAGCAGCACAGCCCTTCCCTTCCCGCTCCTCGCCACCGCATAGCGCCCAGCCGAGCCGCAATCGCCCGCACCTACGGCTGTGACGGCCACAGCACCACGCCGCCTCCACGACCCGCTCCACCTCCGTGAACTTATAGGAATTTCCGTGATAAATCGATGATAGTATTGACTCTGAAAATTTTACGGTAAATTACTAATATTATTAGCTACTCACTGTAATTTTTGTAGCTCCTGAATAATTAGCTTGCAAGAAAAATAATGATGCCCTATTTTAGATAAAGATTAAATCGATAGAATGAAATAAAGAAACACCTTGGGATTGTATAACTAAACCTTTGTTGGGCAATAACGCCTTATTCGCCAACTTGGATACGTAGCTTAGTACGTTAGTCGTTAGAACTAGCTCGTTAACTTGAGAGACGTAAATCGTATTTTACGAGTCACGATTTCAGTTGATTAATTACGTCTTTGCATTGCATCGCATTGCATATCATAATAGGGACGTCGATGGATCACGGAGTCATCGGGAGTTGCTAGAGAATGGTGCCTTTGGAGATCGTGTTGCCATGACGGAAAGCTAACTTTTGATTAAATCTTACCCAGGCAAGCCCCGGTGCATAACCCCTACTTTTCTGCACTTTAAATTATATTTGTGCATTAAGTTTTAAGGAGTTGAATGAAACCCACTTGCATATATATATCCTTATCCTATGAGTCTTACTAGTATGACAGGATCGTGTAGATTGCTATGCTACAGGACTCCGATAGAAGTTGGGTGATTGTCTATCACTCATGAGAGATAGGAAATATATTATTGTATTATTATCACTTGGAATATATAAATGGTGGAAAGGAAAATTGTGATCGGGCAGGGAAATGGTTTGGGTATTGGTGGGTGTAAGAGGTTGTGTCCTACGGCCACGGGGCATAGCTTGGTTACACTGTTTTCCCTGTCTATGTCGGTTAAGGACCGGCCGTTGCATAAGACGCTAGGCAAGTCATAGACTTATTATCCCAAGCACATACTTGGGTATGGGCGCTTGGAAGACTTGTTACTCTCTTGTCATGGGTTCCGGCTCTTTTTGGACCGACTGTCATGGTGGTTTTTAGGTTATGAGGTCCTTGCACCGCACTGATTCCGGGACTCAGAGGCGGGGGCTTGGAGTCCCTGTTTGGACGGGGACCTGGACCCCGTGACAGAAGGGTAGTGGGTTGGTCCTGATTGTGCCCGGGGTACAAATAGGCGTGTGTTTTTGAGGTACCCAGCTAGGGGCATTGATTCGTGAATCGCCAAGTGATCCGGTACGACTTGTCTTAACTCTAGCACCGTAGTAAGAACTGAAAGATGAAGGATGGAAAAAGGAAATCTGATTGTTTACCACCTACTTGAAAGTAGTACAGGTGCTTACATAGAATGGTTAGTTAATGAACTAATGCACTACTAATAAAAAACTAATATAAGGACGCACATTTAGTAATGCTTCCTGCAGATGCAATAACCCACAAGCCAGATAGCTTTGCATATCCTTGGAGTCTTTTTTTTTCTTTGTCGGATAAGTCTTGCTGAGTACAATTGAGTACTCAATATTTTATTTCCCCCTATTGCAGGTGATAGGTGGATGCTAGAGTTGACCCTTGTGTGTGGATTCCTCCTGATAGGCTCAGAGAGGATTTTCTTTACGCTGCGATCATAGTTTTTATTTATAACTCTCACCAAATGTTTTATTAAATGAAAGTTTTATAATCTGTTGTCGTAGTTTATATATCACTATTTCATCATGTCATAAATAGATGTTTAATTCTGCTGTAACTCTATTCATATGTTTATATTCCGTTGTTCAATTAAATTGTTCATAACTCTGATAATATGATTACATTCTGCTGCTATAACAATAAATACTATACTCTGATGTTGTATTAAAAGTGATGTTAGAAATGGTTAAGAATGATGTAAGCTTTATTCTCTCATTTGTGATCCTGATGAAAAAATGTGGATTTTCGGGTTCTCCCCTGGGGTGTGCCCGACGGAACTGCGTAATTTAGTGTTCTCCTTCGAGTGCTTAGTGTCTAATGGAAGACGAGCAGTCCTAGGAGGCATCAGATTAGGTGGTTCTGCCACAGGTGGTATCAGAGCATAAATGAGGAAATAAAGCTTCTAAAACCTTTCCTAAAATAAAATCTGACAACAAATTCTTTTCAAAAGAATAGGATGTTTGTATGCGAAGTTATATAAGTAGATCTATTACTATGGTTATGTATCCATGATAGGTGACACTCTGCTGACTTAGATAGGCTTAATCAAGTTTTCTACAGGTACACTGACCCGAGCATAGTCCGATAGTATCGACTAGCTACAGGGAGAGAACGATGCGTCAAAAATCTAAGAACGGTTGCCCAATATGATGGCAACAGTGAAAAGATGTATATGACGTGCATTCATGCATATCCTATTTGTGCATTGTAGCGCTCGTATTACTTACAGACACGCCATCCATAGGTGTCACGCGTGTCATATTGTGTACGACTGACTCGTTCCTGTTCTAGAGTTACTGCTAAACTGTGGCTTCGTGTTTCTCGTTCGTCATGATTCATGCCTGTCGTGACCCACGTCTCCCCATACCCCTTTTCTGCCCTCTTGCCGGACCCTTGCCCTGCAGTCGTACTAGTCAGTAATGGCCTCGGACATCGCTCGCCTCGAACGCGTGAAGGATTTGGTCAATTCATTCGTAGTGACCCCGTGCAGGAACCCTGGTGGACTGCGCTAGGACCACTGAACGCTCTGCCTTTATAAGCAGAGCCTGACTTAGCCATTGGTACCACCACTCGGCGCACTTTAGCTCGCTTAGCTTTTCTTTTGAGCAATCTTTTCGCACAGCCTTCCTTGCAACCACCGCTAGAAATGGCAGGAGCCTAGGTTAGTAGTTACTGCCTGAACGTTGAGGGTTTTCCCAGAATCCTACATGCCACCCTGTAAAAAGCTCGGAGTCAGAGATCATCCCGAGTATGAGGGCCGTGACTATGAGGAGCATGGCACCGAGCGGTGTGAGGTTACCGTCAACATCAAGAAGAGTGAAGAGTTCCCCAACCTCACTAAAGTCTGGAGTGTGACCGCAACCGGGTTTTGCTTCGTCGACACCTACCAGGTTGTGGCCCGCAAGGCCTTGCGGTACCTCTGCCAGATCTATGAAGAGCCCATTGCCCGTACCCCCATGAGGTTCTTTCCACCTTTGGACAAGAATCGATGGGCATGGAGGGCTCGCATGGAGGCTTTGCAAGGGCGGGATGCGCAAGAGGACAGTCCAGCCATGGTGCACTTGACCACGTACCTGCTTGCTCTGGATGAGCAATATAACTGGCAAGCCTCGAAGATGAGGAAGTGTCTCCATCAAGCCAAGGAAGCTGAGATCTTCACCCAGATGCTCCAGGTGCAGCTCGTCGAAGCGCATGCCAGTGCTGGAGCTGTTGAGAGCCAGGAGACTACCATGTCGGAGGCTCTGAAGGAGGCTAAAGACTGGCATGTTCATCAGCTGGGTGAGGTCTATCTTATCACTAGGGCCAAGCAGAGGACGCTGGCTGCTGAAAGATAGGATGCCCCAATCTTGGAAGGGATCCCTGTCACCCGCTAGAAAGAAGGAGAACCGGTGTTGCAGTGCCGCCAGCACCTCCACCCTCGAAAGTGTCAGAAGTAGAACCCTTAGTTCCTCTCACTCAGCCATTGCCAAGAGAAGAGACAAATCCGTAGCCAGGGTGGTAGAAGAATCCGTCGAGCTCGAGAATGAAGATGCGTGGTCTAAAGTAGATTAGTTGCTTAGGATGCTATACCCATAGTAGTAGTGCTTTTCGTCGCTGTCCTCCGATATTGTACTCTTACTGTTGTTGTCATCCGTAGTTGTTGGGATCGTCCGTCGTAGGGAAGGTGAATGCTGTGTCATGAATGGGAGCCTAAATGCTTGTACGATGTACCCGTATAAGATCGTTGGAATATGCATTTTGTTTATTTCACTGTGTTTATTGCATCCATCTACTTTAAGTCCCGTTAAACGTGCTTAAGGTTTTCAAAGGCGATGTTAAGTGGGTTATAAGAGAAGTTACCATTCAGATATCAGCAAATCAGCCGTGATTGGAGAACATTGGACACTGTATTGACTAATTATGGATGTCCCAGCAGAACACTTGAATCTCTTTAAACCAAATCCGTCGTTGGATTTGAATTCCTTGTCCCTTGTTGTGAAAGGAACCCTTGTTGTTTGAATCTTTCCTTGCAATACCCCTTTTCCTCTATGGTCTATGACCCCACTGCCTTCATGGCGTGTAAGTTGCTAATAGTTGCTCGGTTAAAAGCTTGTGGTGCCGTGATGAAACCGAGGGCCCCTGTGGGACAACTGCCACATGGTGACGCTGCTTGGCACGTGCTAGTATTGAGGTTGTTGACCAAGTACCTTTACGAAGTTACACTGCCATACCGCTTTTGCTACAAAATATTTTCCTTAGAAATGTTCCGGTGTTCAAACGGGAAATCCACAATGGGTTGAAGCAATAGTGTTCTTTCAAAGTAACAAGTGGAGGTGGTTTTGGGAGAAAGAACGTATAACATGGTCTTAGTCTACATGAAAGACGGATGTGGTCAAGGAAGGGAAGAAAAGAAGAGTAGTAAGGAAAGTAGCCGTGGGTGGTTGGGAGAAATTGTAGAAGCCTGAGTGGACGTCATGTCCCAAGCCCTGTGTTTAGTTGACCGCGCTACGCATGCCGGGCTATTTCGCTGTGTGCCCCGCGAACGTCGTCTGTGTCGGCCCCTTTAGCTCCCCGTTTTCGCGTGGCCGCAGCATCGTGCCGCACTCGTCATCCTTGTGCACTGTGCGCTCTTCGTTTTTCTAGCATCCGGTCGGCTCTTGGCCCCCCACGCCCCGTCCCCATATCGGACCCCCCTTCCTTCTTTCTTCTTTTGGGGACACGACCGCCCGCACGCCTACCTCGTCGAGCGGACCCCCTCTCCTCTCCTCTCCCTTATCCTCTGCCTGCTCGCGTAGGAAGCGCACCATGGCCGTGTTTATCCCCACTGCATGAACCGTCTCTATATCCCATCCACGCCGCCTCCACTTCTGGTGTGTTGCGCCCCACCTCCGTTTGCCGCTATAAAATACCCTTGGTCCTTTCTCTTCTTCTTCTTCATCCCATTCCCTCGCATTCGGAGCAGAGCTACGAGATTCAGTCGTCACTCATGGAATTAGGTTCGTCAGTCTGAGGTGATGGTGTAATCTAAGGAGAAGAAAGGATCTGGTCTCATCAAAGAAGTTCAAGTTCACTTGGATAGTTTGGCCTTAGGGTTCACGATGTTTGACTTCTCAGTAGACTATTTCTGGATCTGCAGGACCTACGCCATGTTTTGGATACTCATTATTTTGTTGTTTCTCCATTGCCCTCGTTTATCTCGACTTCTGGATTAAGCCTGGGTTGTACTAGGTTGCCCTTAGCCATGTATCCCTAAATCCCTGTGTGGTTTAGCATTCGAAGTCGTGTAATCTTTTGTGTAATCTCTGATATACGAAATGTAATCGTGTTTCTGCTCTTCTGGTTCTTGCTTCAAATCTCAGGATGAGATTCTTTTTAAGGGGGTTGGTTGTAACACTCTAGTGTTACGAGCTCGTTTAGCACCGCGATTTAGGCCTAAGTCAAATTTCTGAAATGATTTTCTCGGATTTTAAAATTTAACTTATATTTAAAAGTCTCACTTTTGGCGAGTTATAATGAACAACGGGTTAATTAGTTTTTAGATGTTTATTTCTATGAGTTAGTATGACTTATGGACTAGTGCGTAAAAATGTCTGATAGCAAATAAATAGCGAATGGCTTGTTTATTTGATTAAGCATGAAAAAAAATTATAAACAAAATTTGTGAAAAGTAAAATTTGCCAAATAATGAAACCTTAGAGTTTTAGTTATGCTTGTTAATGCATAAAGTTGTATAGAAAAGGAATATTTGGAAGATAAAATAATATAAAATATAAACAGAAAAAATCATATCATCAGCAGGATATGAACATCGTGAATATGTTGGTACACTTGTTTAAGTGTCAATGTGATGTTGTTGGTTTAAAAATAATGATGAGTGTACCGTTGACCATTCAGCTTGCCAACCTCGACGGTACGACGCGTGCATTAATTAATGATTGGTCGGGCTGACTGCCTTCGCGTCCCGCCAGGTTAAGTCGTCCTGTCTTTGTGCTAGTGTGACGATGGTGGTGCGTCCCCATTCTCTGAATTAGTCATCGAAGTTATTTGCGTCGCGCCACGTTGTCGGGTCCTGTCACCATGTCACTGCTCCCTCTTCCTCGCGTCGTTTATCAAAGAGCGTCTTAAAGAAAGTTGGTCGAGCTACTGCTGTCATGTACTGCTTTCTCTCCCTTTCTTTTTCTACAGCCGAGGAGAGGTACCCCAGTTTCTGCTCGCCCATCTCGCTGGCCATCTCTTTCTCTGCTGGCCTCCACGGTGCCTCTGGTGGTCAGAATCTAGTATAGACAACGCATTTATCGTCCCTACCACCCGTGCTGCTCGTGCTCTCTCTCTTGCTAAGTGACAGCTGGTGGTCTTGTCTGGATTTTTTTAATGGGGGCACCAACAGTCCTGCAGCGGCCCATCTTTTTGAGCACCAGCGGCCGGCGCATCTTTATAGCACCAGCAGTTGAGCCATCACAGCTGCAATAGGCCCGTTCTTCCTTGCCTCCGACCACGCCCCGCACGCTTTCAGACTTCCGGCGTCGCGCACCCTACACACCGTGTCGATGGCGCCGCCCTCCTTCAAGCTCCTCGCCATCAGAGAGCACCGGCCGAGCCACAATTGCCCGCACCTACGGCCGTGATGGCCGCAGCACCACGTCGCCTCCACGACCTGCTCCACCTCCGTGCCTCGGCCACCGACCCCGCCGTCGTCCGCGTCGGGCCACCCTGCTGCCTCGTGCGTGTGCACCCCTATGGCCTCATGCTGGTCCATAGCTCCCTTGGCGCTGCACCTCCATGCCAGGATGGCTTTGTCGCACGTAGCTCCTCCTCAGCTCGTGCCATGGCCAGGGCGCTGTCCTTACAAGCCACCACCGCTGCCACTACACCAGGTCGCCCTGCTGTCATCCACGCGCGGCCCTATAGCCCTGCGCCGAGCATCTCCCTGTCGAAACAGTCACCCTCATCTAGTCGTTGCTGCAGCTCGCACCATGACTTTGTCCAGAGCCGCCAGCCACGGGCCTTGGAGCACCGCCGCGCCATGGCTCACGCCGCCCGTTACTGACTGACGGTCGATCGTCGGCGCTCATGGCTGGACCACCTCAGTCCGCACCGTGGGTATGCTAGCCGGTCGTAGCTACGTACCTCTCCGCGTGGGCGCCCGTGCAGCTCGCCGGTGGGCTTCCCGCCGTCGCCGTGTCCTTCCCGGCCGGGATTGACCGCCGGTCGGTGCTCCTCTGCTTCACCGTAGAAGGGGAGAAGGGTAAGGATTGAAGTTGAAAAATTGTACAGGGTTGTTATTACGAAATACGTGACTCTCAGGAATAGTGACTTTGTACCGCGGATTAATTTAAGGAGAACGCGGGGGCCTCATCGCGAAAGTCCCGCCGGCCGCGCGTCCCACCTGGGCCGGTCTTGTGCCGCCGGTGCTAGGCCGCGTGCGTGCCGGTGGGCCGCCTGCCTGGCTTGCTGGGCTGCCCACGCTCGTCCACACGTGGGTCGGTCTGCTTGCCGACGCGCCTGGGCCGCTCCCGTTGGCGCCGCGATGGGACGCGCGCCCTATCCCCATGCCTGGGCCGCTGCCTGCCCGCTGGGCCGACCTGGTACCGCCCGTGCCTGGTCCGCACACTGCACGTCTTCGGGCCAGGTCGGTTTGCCGGTCGTGGGCCACAATACTTCTTTCGTTTTTCCAAGGAATTAGGAAAGATTTCATAATATAAATTCTGAGTTGATTTTGTTATTTAAATATAAAATCATTTAGGAGTCCAAAAATTATGGAACTAATTTTGTTAGGCTCCTAAAATCATGATCCATCTAATAGTGTATTTTGTTCACATAGATTCGGTATGTTTTTAGTGTTGCTCTAATTATTTTAACATGCTTAATATTGTTAAAAGGTGAACTTATAGGAATTTCCATGATAAATCGGTGATAGTATTGACTCTAAAAATTTAACGGTAAATTACTAATATTATTAGCTACTCACTGTAATTTTTGTAGCTCCCGAATAATTAGCTTGCTAGAAAAATAATGATGCTCTATTTTGGATAAAGATTAAATCGATAGAATGAAATAAAGAAATACCTTGGGATTGTATAACTAAACCTTTGTTGGGCAATAACGCCTTATTCACCAACTTGGATACGTAGCTTAGTACGTTAGTCGTTAGAACTAGCTCGTTAACTTGAGAGGCGTAAATCGTATTTTACGAGTCACGATTTCCGTTGATTAATTACGTCTTTGCATTGCATCGCATTGCATATCATAATAGGGACGTCGATGGATCATAGAGTCATCAGAAGTTGCTGGAGAATGGTGCCTTTGGAGATCGTGTTGCCATGACGGAAAGCTAACTTCTGATTAAATCTTACCTAGGCAATCCCCGGTGCATAACCTCTACTTTTCTGCACTTTAAATTATATTTGTGCATTAAGTTTTAAGGAGTTGAATGAAACCCACTTGCATATATATATCATTATCCTATGAGTCTTACTAGTATGACAGAATCATGTAGATTGCTATGCTACAGGATTCCGATAGAAGTCGAGTGATTATCTGTCACTCGCGAGAGATAGGAATTATATTACTGTATTATTATCACTTGGAAAATATAAATGGTGGAAAGGAAAATGGTGATCAGACAGGGAAATGGTTTGGGTATTGGTGGGTGTAAGAGGTTATGTCCTGCGGCCACGGGGCATAGCTTAGTTACACTGCTTTCCCTGTCTGTGTCGGTTAAGGACCGGCTGTTGTATAAGATGTTAGGCAAGTCATAGACTTATTATCTCGAGCACATACTTGAGTATGGGTGCTTGGAAGACTTGTTACTCTCTTATCATGGGTTCCGGCTCTTTCTGGACTGACTGTCATGGTGGTTTTTGGGTTAGGAGGTCCTTGCACCGCACTGATTCTAGGCCTTGGAGTCACAGTTTAGACGGGGACCTGGACCCCATGACAGAAGGGTAGTGGGTTGGTCCTGCTTGTGCCTAGGGTATAAGCGAGGCATGTGTTTTTGGGGTAACCAGCTAGGGGCATTGATTCGCGAATCACCAGTGATCCGGTACGACTTGTCTTAACTCTAGCACCGTAGTGAGAACTAAAAGATGAAGGATGAAAAAAGGAAATCTGATTGCTTAACACCTGTCTAAAAGTAGTACATGTGCTTACATAGAATGGTTAGTTAATGAACTAATGCACTGCTAATAAAAATCAAATATAAGGATGCACATTTAGTAATGCTTTCTGTAGATGCAATAACCCACAAGTCAGATAGCCTTGCATATTCTTAGAGTCTTTTCTTTCCTCCTGTCGGGTAAGTCTTGCTGAGTACAATTGAGTACTCAGGGTTTTATTTCCCCCTATTGCAGGTGACAGGCGGATGTTAGAGTTGACCCTTGTGTGTGGATTCCTCCTGATGGGCTCAGAGAGGATTTTCTTTACGTTGTGATCATATTTTTTATTTATAACTCTCACTAAATATTTTATTAAATGAAAGTTTTATAATCTGTTGTCATAGTTTATATATCACTATTTCATTATGTCATAAATAGATGTTTAATTCCGCTGTAACTCTGTTCACATGTTTATATTTCGCTGTTCAATTAAATTATTTATAACTCTGATAATATAATTACATTCCGCTGCTATAACAATAATTATTATACTCTGATGTTGTATTAAAAGTGATGTAATAAATGGTTAAGAATGATGTAAGTTTTATTCTCTCATTTGTGATCCTGATGAAAAAATATGGATTTTCGGGTTCTCCCCTGGGGTGTGCCCAATGGAACTGCGTAATTTAGTGTTCTCCTTCGAGTGTTTAGTGTGTAATGGAAGACGAGCACTCTTGGAAGACATTAGATAAGGCGGTTCTGCCACACCAGCGAGAGCTGAGAGAGAGAGAGCGATGGGTTTGTTTCGGGTTAGAATTTGGGGGGAGCTGGTTTTGTTTCGGCTAGGACAAACTTTAGCCGTTCGATCCAGATCAGGGGCTCGTGTGTCATTTGTAGGATATATACTCAAGAGTTATTTGTAGGGGCGGCTCTAAAGAACAGCCGCCCCTACAAATACATTTATAGGGGCGGTTTCAGATTCAGCCGCCCCTACAAATATTTTCACATATTTTTAAATATTACTTCTGCATATTTTTTATAAATGTGTAAATGTATATATAAATGCATAAATGTAATTAAAATAATTTGCTATATTTTTCCATACACATAAAAAATTACTTGCTTATATATATAGATATAATTATACATTTTATTTTGTAAAATAAAAATATATATTTAGAAAAAATTAAACTTAAATTTGTGAACTTTGAATTCAATTTTAAGACAAAAATGATCTAAAATGAAAATATTGTAAACATCTAAGTTGTAGAACTCATCAAGATGTACAACTTATATTTTTATCATCTTTTCATTTGACAAAATTTGAAAAGTTCAAATTTTGAATTTCAATAAATGACAACTTTAAACAAGATTTTGAAAACTTAAATGATTTCAAATAAGAAAGTCATGAACATAAAAGTTGTTGAACACGTAACTATCTACAACTTTTATTTTGATCATCTTTTTATTTGACAAAATTTGAATAGTTCAAAATTTGAAATTCAATAAAAGGCAACTTCAAACAAGATTTTGAAATCTTAAATGATTTCAAATAAGAAATGCATGAACATAAAAGTTGTTGAACACATCACTATCTATAACTTTTATTTTGATCATCTTTTCATTTGATAAAATTTGAACAGTTCAAATTTTGAATTTCAATAAATGGCAACTTCAAGAAAGATTTTGAAACATTAAATGATTTCAATTATAAAAGTCGTGAACATAAAAGTTGTTGAACTCATCACTGTTTACAACTTTTATTTTTGTCACTTCTTCATTTGATAAAGTGTTAGTAAACATTGTTCACAAATTCATATATCACTCATAATTTCATGAACTATATGAGAGACATGTTGATTTGTGAATAATATTTACTATCGCTTTGTCAGATGAAGAAATAACCAAAATAAAAGTTGTAGATCTCGATGAGTTATACATCTTTGGTATTCATCATTTTTTCAGCTGAAATCATTTGGTGTTTCAAATTTTTGTTAGAACTTGTTATTTTTTTAAATTTGAAAATTTGAATTACTCAAACTTAGTCAAACCAAAAGAATGATCAAATCAACTCAGTAACTTGATAGGGCATGATTTTAGAAAATTTTAGGAAAAAAATCGTCACATTTAGAGTTAGTACGAGGAAGAAAGACTAGTTACAAATTTTACCAGAGATTAAAAAAAATCACAACTGTTCATGGTGATCAATGATGAACAAGTGTGATTTGTAGGAGCGACTGGTGATTGAGCCGCCCCTACAAATCGCAACACCGGGGGTGGCCGGTGAGTGAGCCGCCCCTACAAATCTACCCATTTGTAGGGGCGGCTCGTATCATCAGTCGTCCCTACTGTGCCATTTGTAGGGACGACTAGTCTCGTGGGTCCCGAGCATGCCCACTGTAGAGACAGCTCCATCACCAGCCGCTCCTAAAAAAAAATTATCCTGTTGCTACAAATATTTTTTAATAGTGTATGTACATATAGTAAGCGAACTTCGTGTATCTACATGTATACATATACTCTCATTTTTGTAAAAAAAAAGTATGTCAGGCTTGTTTCTTTTTTCAAAAGAGCATTTTTCATACTCAATTTTTTTGGCAAAAGTACTAGTTCATACTAGTTTTTCCACCTTGTAGTATGTATTAGTGTATACTCGATTATTGTGCATGTAGTATGTGCACATACGTACGTACTCCAGGTATCAAAACTACATAATTTTTAATATGACTTTGTAGTATGTGTATACATACTCTATTATTGTACGTGTATGTGCACATACTCTTATTAAAAAGTATAAACGCATACTACTGTACATATATATGGACATACTACCTAGCACATATCCACACATACTATACTTGTCTTCGGGTATATGGACATACTCTCTAAAAAAGTATGAACGCATGCTACCGTATATACATATACTTGCCAAAAATGGTATACACTATCCCTATGCGTAATAAACAATATTTTTATATGTGGCATGAAGCCATCACCTGAAATCTAGGAGATAAGTTCCCATGCATGCATACGTTTTGAAAAGGTGCGACGGTGGGAGGCTGTAGCACCTGACTAATGGATCCATGGTTGCTTTCAAACCGGATTAGAGGAGGGAGTAACTATTCCGACAGTATAGAAAACTCACCCTTATTATATATAATATACATAGCTCGTCGTACATACCAACTTCTTGCCTTGACTGCTTGCCCCAGAACACGCAGATCCTCTTGAACCTGCTACTGGACTGCATCACCTTCCTCCAGGTCGTCCCAGTCGCTGTCTTGGTGGTTTCTCTAGTCTCCGCACCACGTCATCCACATGTGTCAGACTGTCTCAGCAAAGAACTTATATGGACACCTAAACCTAAAATAGATAGCAAGAGACTCAAAATTAGTCTCCAACAAAGTACCTATACGAGAGATCTATTTTAGGTTGTCTGAGAGGCTAAACATAAATATGGACATCCTCTCTCCTGGAAACCCATTTGTAAAAAAGACTCTCTTTTGAGTCTTATGTTGGAGAAGATGCCAAATAGGTATTGAATTTTTTGACATATAGCGCTATCAAAAAACGAATAAGTCTTTGTATTTTTTGTGTCGTTGTTAGAGATAGCCTTATATGAAGCCTACTTTATTAGATGGGATGGGACACTGGGAGGCCGGGTAGCCCTGACGCGCCATACACACACATAGTACAACCGGAGTACTACTGCTCTGTTCAGCTTACTTCATATTCGATTTATTTGGTTTTTTTTTCGTCAGAATAGTGTTTTTCTCTCACAACAATTCAAGAACAGTGTTTTTCAGTCAAGTTTCAGACCAGCGAACGAGGCCTACGACGTATGCGAATGCGTGCGGAGGATCGGGACAGGGTATACTAGGCAACAGATTGCAGGAGACGTGGAGGACGATGGTTTTTTCCGGCGCCTAAGGGCCTGTTGTCTCAAAAAAATTTGTGCAGTACCTGTCACATCGAATTTTACGATACATGCATGGACTACTAAATGTAGAAGAAAAAAAACTAATTGCATAGTTGGGTGAGAAATCGCGAGACGAAACTTTCGAACCTAATTAATCCATAATTAGACACTAATTGTCAAATACAAACGAAAGTGCTATCATAGTTAAAACCCAAAAATTTTTGCATCTAAACGCGCCTTAAAACTGATTTGGTGTGTCAAGCTGACAGGACTGTGGGCGAGTTGTTCGGTGCGCGTCGCGGTTGTGGTTTTCATTTCGGATTTTTGGGCCGGGTTGCTGCCCCTGGTGCCCAGCCCGACGCACGTGTCGTGGCCTAGTGGGCTGCGATGCGATCCGTCGTGCTGGGGTTTCCTTCTTTTCTTGTTTGTGGCGGCCGTGGGTCCTCGGGCTCGGGTGCAGCAGCGGTGAAGGAATATCAATCACTTAACGAGAAAGATCGTTATTAGCTATTGGAAGCTAGAGGTGCCTTAAGTAATTTATCCATCCCAAATTGTAAGACGTTTGACTTTTTTAACATCAAGTTTGATCATTCGTTTTATTCAAAATTTTGTATAAAATATCACTTCTTTCGTCGTGGTTTGGTTTATTAATAAAAATTCTTCAAGAATAACTTAAATTTGACTATATTTGCACAAATTTTTTGAATAAGACGAGTGGTCAAACTTGGGGCTAAAAAAAGTCAAACGTCTTACAATTTGGGATGGAGGGAGTTATTTTTAACGGTGAGTTTCAGGACACAGATATTAAGCATAGCTCACAACAGCTACCAAACGCTCATTTCCAAAACAACTTCATAGGTGAAACTATTTTTCTCCTCCTCTCACAAAAATATAAGTTGGAATAAAGTTAAAAAAGTAGTTTATTCCAGCTCTCTCCCTCATTTCTCTCTCTTTTGTCATGCATGAAGTTGTTTGTGAAACTGTTTTGCCAAATAGTTTTTCCAAAACAGCTCAGGTCGCTCATGAAGTTGTTTTCAAAAAAAAAAACCCAGCTCTACTAGTGAAGCAAACGGGGCCTAAAAATGTCACATTAGCTTTTGATGACAACAGGTTTTATCTAGATAAAACTCTGTTTATTTCTCTTTTTATAATTAACCAAAGTCATCAAATTTGCTGATGTATTATAATATAAAATGCAAATCAAAACCTAGATGAAACCCCAGCCTTATTTACCGCCGGAAAACTTTTCTTTCTGTCATCAACGCAAACTTTCGTGCCTAAAATAAGCTATTTGTTGATCAAGCATGCTGATATGTAACTTTGATTTCCAGATCAAGTAGGTGAAAGATCAATCCAGTAACATGCATTAGTTCCGTGCCTAAAATAAGCTATTTGTTGATCAATCCAGTAATATAAAGTAACATTATTAGTCATTATTTTCAACAATTTTAATGGTACATATTATGTATCATTGGTCATATTAATCGAAATTAGCATAATTAGCTACATTAAGTTATGCATTAGTTGTATAAAACTAATGGTACATATTAGTAATATTATAAAATCAATACTACTCCCTATGTTCCAAAACTAAGCGATGTTTTAGGTTTGTCCTAAGTCAAATTATTCAAAATTTGACCTTTAGAAAAGATCAATATTTATGACACCAAATTACCGAATAGGTAGACTATAAAAATGTATTTCATGATAAATCTAATAATACTTATTTGGCATTATAAACATTAGTATTTTTTGTATAAATTTGGTCAAACTTGAAATGGTTTGACTTAGGACAAACCTAAAATATCACTTATTTTGGGACGAAATATATACTTTATTCTTCACAGACTCAGATGTTATTGGATTTTTGAATACAAATCTAGATCAACATAAAACAGATTTGGCATTATAAACATTAGTATTATAGGACCGATAAACATTGACCAAAGTCGAGAGCTGAGTATCAAATTGTATACATACTATATATATATATATTATATAGACACAATATAGCAAGCATCAAGACTACAAATAGCAAGTCACTTACTTGTGGGACTTGCCTTTTAGTCATTGTCCCAAACTCCATTCCTTTAAGCAGAGGTGTCAACAGTAATGGGCAACAAGCTCTGGAGGTAGCTTTGTCACCTAGTGTTGCTTCATTCTTCACAGACTCAGATGTTATTGGATATTTTGAATACAAATCTAGAATTAGACAGAAAACAACAGAAAACAGATTTGGATACATCTATTTAATATCCATATTAGAAACAAATATGAATACAGACATTCATATTACAAGTTTTAGCAAATATAGATTCGGGTATTTCAGATTTACAGACATCCATTTACACCGTTAAGCAAGAAGACCTACACGGATGAGAGGCAAGGAAATATCTACCATTTACACCCGACCGAGTTGGAGGCTTTCGACACATGTATTATGACTCTTATGTTACAATCAAAGGAAACATGTTTTTATTAGAGAAATAGAGAGCAAAAAAAACTGGTCTGCTTCCTGGAGAGAACACCTCCCGGGGGTGTATAGAGGCAGATCGCTAGCATATCTGACACCAATAAAAATAAATTCAAATAATAGTAAAGTGCCAAGATTGTGATCAAAGGCCACAAGTGTTGTAAGACAAATGATTAACCCGACTCGAATGTTCATTTTTTGATATGGCACTCAACGTTTTTCAGCCATCTGATAAGTTCAGTATGCTCCTTGTTTTCCATGTACGCATGCAGAAATGCAGCAAGGTCATCATTCACTCCAATTTGCTCCAGATAATCTTGCACCGCGCTTTGCATTTCCTCATCTAACTCACTGCTCACCAGAACAAACAAATTAATTATCAGTATATGCCCCCAAAAAGAGGGAAAAGTCTCCCATATTGGCACGAAAGAAGCAGATTTGTCGGGAATAAAGAGCAATTAAATCAAAATGGCAATGAACAAGGTCCTATTGGTTCATGCTCAGATTTTACGTTAGTCAGCCCGTCGTAGATAATTTCTGTAATGAACAGAACTTGTGATAAAACAAAAGGACCTGTGATAAATAGTTTCTCCTTGTTGCGTCTAACAAGTTAGCACTAGTCATTTTTTCAAATAAAACACATATTTGGGTATTTTCCACAGAATACATACCATTTCCTTTTGCAAACAAAAGGCAAACACATTTGACATTTTCCTCAACATTTCCTGAACATGAATTGGGAATGGAAAGGGATTCCGACCATTCCCGTCCTCAAGTACTTGACCTATTTCATCAATGATCGACCACACGTCCACACCATGGTTAGTTCAATAAAAATAGAACTAAGTGGCACATTTTGATCACTAGCAAGGCGAGTATCAACACCCTAAAAGCAGCAATTGCGAGTAACGTAGCAACCAAAAATTTGTCAAAATTTAGAGATGTTCATGATTTCCATCATATAGTATCACCTGAATTGGCGGCCGACGTACTGCTGCACTGGCGCAGGCCCACCACGGCGGACGAGAAAGACCCTCCGCACCTCCATCTCGTCGGGCCACGCGGAGCACTCGAAGGTGAGCGCCATTCCAGGCCGCGCGGCCTTGGAGACCTCGACCTTGACGCTGATGTGCAGCCTGGGCGGGCCGCCCGTGTCCGCGCCCGAGCGGGAGGGAGGGAGCGCGCCGTCGACCAACGTGGCGTCCACCCTGACCTCCTCTTCCTCCCCCTCGGCCGCAGGGAACACGCGGCGCAGGCGGGCCCACTGCTCGCCCGGGCGGTCCTCGACGGTGAATGGAGTAGGGGGTGGGGGTGACGGTGGTGGGGCGAAGTTATTGAGAGAGGAGATCTCGGAGCGGAGGAGGCGGTCGACGAAGGCAGAGCGGCGCATGTCAGAGATGTAGGTGCGAGTCCCGAAGAGGTGGGATGGGAGCGGGAGCGTGCCGAGGTGGGGACGAAGGCGGAGCAGCCGCCGCGCCAGCGCCATAGCGACGCTCGTCGGCGGCGGGGGTCGGAGATTTTGATGGGGTTTTGAAGGGCAGCCGAAGGGAAGGGAAGCGGAGCCGCCGAGCCGGTTTCGCCTTTTGGTGGATCGTAGGAGTAGTGGAAAACGGGCAGGCCCAGTTTTTGCAGGCCAGAATGGCGGAACTAAACGAGCTTGTTCTCGTGGGCTGTCCTGGATCAGAAGTGTGTTTGGTTCACGGCCGCGGCGACGGAGGAGGCGAGGACGGGGTGGTGGCGTGCAGAGCTCGGACGACCGGGTCACCGGGAGAGGGAGGGCGGGCGGGCGGCCGTGGAGGAGGGCGAGCTATCCATATGGGTGCCCTGGCCGCTGGAGCCAGTGCAGGTAGCCAGGTACAGCCGTACAGCCTCTCTCATCTGTCATCTCCCCCAAATCGATTTCACAGCACATCCACGGAGACATGCCTCAACCGGTCCTCCCCAAATTCTCTGACCTGACGTGACATTGACGCTGATGGAGGCATCCATTGGTGTACAATCAGTTAATCAACACCTGTCCGTACAATTGTCTTCGTTCTAATATGCTTGTGCAGCTTCGTGGTTCAAAAGAAATTGCTGTATTAGTAATTCATTCGGCCATGTTTGTTTGGTTTATAAGTCGTATTTTTTAGCCAATGAATAATATTTTTCTCTCATAATAAATCAGCCAATGATACTTTCGGTCATGGTTAATCAGCCAAGTGAATAGGGCAATTGAACGAACTACTTAATGGTCCCGTTCGTTGGTCTGAAACTTGGCTGAAACTGGCTGAAAACACTGTTCCGGCTGAATTATTGTGAGAGAAAAATACTGTTCCGGCTGAAAAAAGAAGTCGAACAAGCCGAATATAGGGTAAGCCGAACAGGGCCATATGGTTCAAAATAGTGACCTGGCTAACACTGATTTTTCACTATATGTGTTTTTATGAGATCTGCTGTGGGATCGACAATACCTGTTAGACAACTAACAAAATGGCAGGTAAAAAACCATTCCAATTAGTCTCTATGGAATGCACATATATACATATGCATAATACTAAGCTTGACAGGTTCATTTTTCCTGCTCATGCCATTGCACTCTAAGTCCCTGTACGAGAACAGCCTGATGAACCCCATACCTGCTACTTTTATATATTAATGGCTGATTCTTCTCCTTTCTTCTACAGCTGAGCATCTCCTCTGTTTTTTTCCTTGGCCTCATACGCGACACACAAATATCTTATGCAATGTTTTAACTAATCATTTGTATGCATGCCAATAGCCACTTTGATGACGATCAGCTTCAAATGAACATTGGACATAGCATTGGCACATCAGATGGAAGTTGTTCAGCAAAGTATAGATAACAATACCAATACCATGGTGGTAATCTCGCTTACTTCTTTTTCATCTCACTTTGTTCCACCTGTATATCATGGTTGCTTTCAACAGTTGGAAGGTTTTCTCTGCACAAGGCTTGCTGAATCAGGCATCCCCAAACCAAGTACATCATCTGCCCTCTCGACTAAATATCATCCCATGTCTCTGAAACGCTCCATGAAACTTACTTTTGTTACATGACATGATCCTACGACATCCTATTTTTGGACAATATCCATAAATAGAGACAGCCTATTTGTTGTTGAATTTATATTCCTAAATATCTGTTATAGTTACGCCGCATTGCAAGTCATATAAATGTGCAATTGATTGGGATTTTTACATCCGAATCAACCTTAGAATTGTGTGCACTTAGACCAAATATGGTTATTAAGGCATCTTTGGCATCCAAAAAATTTGTTTAGAGGTTTATGCAAACATAGTTTTCTTCTCAAGTACTGCAGCTGTAGCCATTCAATTTTGCAGATCTGAAAGCCTTGCTATCATGCCCAGGCTTTTAACTCTGACCTACAATATTTCTATTCGCTACCGATGCTTGTCAAGTACTGCAGCTGTAGCCATTCAATTTTGCAGATCTAAAAGTCTTGCTATCGAAGGGCGGGCCTGGTGCAAGCGGTAGAGTCTTACCGTCTATGGTTCCGGATTTGAGTCGTGGTCTCTTCGTATTGCACAGGCTAGGGTAAGGCTTATCACTGACACCCTTTCCCAGACCCCGCACAGAGTGGGAACTCTCTGCACTGGGTGCGTCCTTTTGAAAGTCTGTCATTCCCAGACTTTTAACTTGACCTACAATATTTTTATTCGCTACAGATGAACTTTTAAAGAACCTTACAGTGTTCAACATTAGCTGTTGCGGTAATATATATTGACTATAGTGATTGTATTTGCCTACAATAATTGCACATACAGGGTTTGATATTGATTTGGCCAGCATCCTGGCATTGCTAGTTGACCAGAAAAAAAATTGGTGGTGGTGCCATGGTGCAGTCGTTCGGCTTGGGTAAACCATGCAAAAGTTGTACTTGACCAACAATTCCATTTTGTAGTGGACTGTAGTCCTTTCTTTAGCCTTTGTTACTACAGAATTGAAGGTCCTAGCCTCCTAGGTCATGTTAGTTTGTTCACTAGAATTTCATAAAGTCTCTTTCTTTTCCTGAGTTTTGGTTCAATGTAAATTGGTGTTAAGTATATGAAAGCCCATCTAATATAGGCCCATATGGCCCATGAGGCTCTATATATGTAGCTATCTCCACTACTGGAGTGATTATTTTCTCAAATTCCAGAGGTTTGTTACATGGTAACAAAGCAAGGTTTAGGGTCGAATTAGGGCTAGTCTGATCCCTAATCACCCTAGATCCATTTTTTCCAGTCGGCACACACCCTTCGCGTGTGCCGCCGTCTGTTGCCCGTCGCGGTTCCTCTGTTTTCACACGGGTCGGCCCCTCGCCGTCGTCCGCACATCTGCATCTTCATCACGCGTGGGTCTTCACGCACGGGGCCGTGTCGCGGGACTTTTTCGACCAAGACGTCAGTCCCGCACATCACGCGTGGGCATCTTCATCACGCCATCCCGTCTTCAAGGGCTCTGCAGGGCCATGTGCTAACGCACTTGACTTGTATCTTACTTTACCTGCACTTTTAATTTGGCTTTTATTTCAACACTATGTGGCATATCATCAAGTTACCTTCTTGTTGAACTTTTGATACACTTCTCATTACACAATCCACAAGTGTATACAATAATCTCAATTTCCTATTTAACACTTAGCAAACTTGTTAGACCTTTAATTATATTGTCATTCAATTCATCAAAACCCACTAAAGGGCTAGATGTACTTACAATCTTTCCCTTTTTGTGATTGATGACAACACAATTAAAGCTTACAAGAGATTGATAAATACTAAGATTTTGAATCCTATGATATAGTGAGCTCCCCCTAAATGTGTGCATAGAATGGAATTTCAAACTTTGGCCTCAAATGCCAAACGCACATATTCAAGATGAAGTGTGGGAACTCTCCTATATCTTAGCATCCGTAGGGTGTAAGGTGTCATCATGATAAACGTGATGCTCATGGCAGTTCATGCACTCAATAGTTCCTAAGGCTGTCATGTGCAGTACTTCCACAAGTGTGTGCGGCACTTCCGCAAGTGAAAACAAACAATACATTAAAGGCAATGACATCACACTAGCATAAACAGTCCTTATCAAGATCATCAATTTAAACTATCCTTGCACACATCACATAATAAAAATTGAAAAATCTTATATGCCTCCCTTTTACCCCTTTAAATCTACATATCAATCTCTCCTCCCTTACATTTTCTTCCAATATTTCTCCCGCTTTGGCATTAATCTCCAAAAGGATCTCTCCATCAAAAGAAAGAAATAATGGTAGACAAGTAAGGGCAAGAGATAGGTAAAAGTTTAGCATATATTATTTCTCTCATGAGTTTTCTACCAAACAAAGTATGTAACACTTTAAGTCAAGATTCTTGAGAAGTCAGCATATTTGGCTCATACCAAACTTAGATGACGCTTTTAATATGAGACTAACTCATGCCATCACCACAAGAGATATCACCCAAATATCTAAAGAATTCTCTAATCGTCACCACAAGAACAAACTCATGGTGTGACTCAAAATATTGCATGCACATGCACACACTAGCATGTAAGGGCCTAGATGCACAAAGGTAGTACAAGAGTTCATGGAGCGATATACCTTTGTTCTAAGCCTCATAATCTCCACCGTGATCATAAAATTTTGAATTTAGTGCTTTGATGGGCTTGGCACAATGCAAAAATACTTCATTTGTGCCAATCTCTCTTGGATGGGCTTGGCACAATGCAAAAATACTTCATTTGTGCCAATCTCTCTTGATCACAGGAGATATCACAAACTTGTGCTTGATTTCAATTGAAAGTCCATTGCTAGCTCTTGTTGCCATTTTGAGATACCAATTGAAGACATATTTCTTGATATACCAAATTGAGAGATTATTCACCAATACCAATTGAAATATGATCTTCACAATTTTGACACCAATTGAAAGAGTCTTCACAAGTTGATGCCAATTGTAATGGATTATTGTATCTCATAATGTCACCAATTTGGATTGAGTTAATGTAGCATACCCATGAGAAACTCATTCTCACCGAGAGACTACACAAATCACTAGAAGAAAAGGTTAATCTCAAAGACACAAGACATAGAACGGGCTCCCCCTTAATATGTGCATCAAGTACTCGAATTACTTGTGAAATACACTTGAATTGGTTTAAGAGTCAAGAGAAGTTCATCCTATATCTTGGTCAAGACATGATAAATTTGCAACAATTGAAATTATTCCAAGGAAACATACCACCACCAAGGTAGATAGATCACCACACAAATTTTCATCGATATGACCATCATAAGTGAGACTTCAATGATTTGGATGGCTATAGTTCTCACTTGATGAAATGTGGTAAAATTGAGCTCTTGTGATCATCCAGGATCCATATTAGGTTCCTAGTTCTTTCTTTACCTAAGGCAACTCACATAGAGAGCAAAAGGTAAAATTCATGAAATTTGCAAATTGTGAACTAGGAGTTACCACTCTTTGTTGATCAATGGGATGGATCCATGTGCACTTAATGAGCTCTAGAGAGGAGAAATAGCAATGAAAGCCCACTCTTTAATTCTTTTCTCTAACTCATTCAAATCCAGTTCCACTAAAGGTTTGGAGCATCCGTCACTAAACTAGGAGCACTTGGTTTATAAAGACAGAGAACTCCTATAATAATTGTGAAACACCTAGAAATCCAAAGGAACCATCCATCCTCCTTTTTCCCATGTGTGGGACTGCACAACATACACTTGAGAGAAACCATTAGTCCCACAAGATATAGACTAAACTCCCCCTCAATTTGTGCATACAAGGGTACACAAAACACCTTCATGCACATCAATAACATAAGGTTAAGGGAGAAGTTTACACTATATTCTAACTAATCTCAAACTCCTTCAAGCTGCATGCAATCCAATTAGTTTCAGCTGGTTTTAGTTGCTTTCAATTAATTTCAAAGAGTTTTAACTGATTGTAGCCATTGCTGCTACTTGTAACTGTAGAAGTCAACTAGTTTCATCTTATTTCAATTGATCTCAGCTGCTGTTTCTGAAAGCCTATAACTAATTTCTTCTAATTCCAATCGATTGCAATTACTTGTTGCTTCTTGTATTTTGATTGCAACTCTTTGAACCCTTGTGTGAGTATTTCTCTTTCATTGAAACTCCTTTAGATCAAACTGATGCTTATCATTTTTACTGATTCTTCATGGCCAACTTGAGAGCCAACTTAATCTTGTTGTTACAATGCAATCCAATTCAATACAGTGAGTTTTTAGATTCTATCTTCCTTGGAGAAAAATTCATATCCCTCAGACCACTTGTCTAATATGCATGAAATTTAGTAAAGATGTGTATCCATGAGTCCTCTAAGTACTGTAAAAATTGCAGCTCGTTTGTACTCCATTTGATCAGCCAATTCAATTCTCTGTCAAAACTGCTAGAGTATGAAAACAACATTGTTGAAGCTGAAAGAATTCAACTCACAACTGATGTTCTTCTCAATCAATCTTTAAGAAAATTACACAACAACAAGTATTAGATGTGTGTAGCATGCTCATAAAGTTTTAGGTCAATTCATCAATATTTGATCTTCCAAATCCATGCTTGAAGGCAGCCAACTCAGAATTCTAATTTTCTAGACAGATTTGGTAAATCCCAATTCTTCTCTTCTTCTTGTCCAATCTTGAGGTGAATTTGGTTGAGAATACTCACAAGATTTTATTTCCATTCAATCCTCTTATTAATACTTATAGTCTTATAAATTCTTCCAATATAGCTTATCCAACTCAACCTCAAACTTAATTTTATTCAATCTCAAATTTTTGGTCTTTTTGGCCTCTTACAATCTCTTCTTACTTTAGGTGAAGAGTAACCTTTAGGCTTATGATTTAATCAGTTAAACAAGCACAACCTCTTCTTGATTTTCTATAAATAATCTCAACATAAGAGGGCATTAGCAACATAAGCAATAGTTTCTCATTTAGTAACCCTTTATGGGTGGAAGGCAAATGTGTTACTAAAATAGAGAAACCTCATAACATGGACTAAATCTCCCTTGATGCTTCATGCACACTCTTTTGAGTGGAATGGGAATGTGAATGTGCATGGTTGGTCAATTAAGTCCAAAGGGTAGATTTAAGCCATATTATGGTGAGTGGCTAAAATAGATGAATCAAATCCAAATTAACTAGAGAGAATACATCATAATATTTTAGATTGATAGCCTTCATATGATAGCACACTCTATTTGAGAAACACATTCTCATTTAGTGAGACTACACAGATTATTTAGAGAAAAAGATTAGTCTCACAACACTAGTTATAGAGTAAATTCCCTTTTGGTAAGTGCTCTAAGTATTTGAATTTCTCACATAGCACTTTATTCATTTAAGAACTTGGGATTTCACTCTATATTTAGATCATGGCAATAAAAGAATAATCAAATTGAACTATGCCAAGAAATACTCACAACCAATATAGGATGTAGATGCCCATAAGATAAGACTAAGAATTTGGCAATATACCATAAGACAAGATTCCATCAAGTAGAGAGTTCTTAAATTGTGAGTGATAAGTGCCTTTACTTTACTTGAGCTTGATTCTTTATTCTTAGCCTTCTTGAAATTTACTTGTATCCTCTAGTGTGAACCAAGTTTTTAAATCCCTCAAACCAACTCATAGTATGGATGAACATAAACTTGCTTCATCTTGATATTTTTGGTTTGAAGTCCACAAAGAAAACTCAAGTCATGTATGTTGCTTGGTGTAGATGATTAATTCAATTCCAATCATATTTCTCTTCATGACCAACAACCAAAGTGTATCCTCAAGTGCTTTTCTTTGTGTAAGTGGCTACACAAGGCACAAAGGAGTAAAATTTGAAAATAACATGCACTTGTGATTTTAGAGATTACCACTCCTTTTCAATGTTTGGTGAGCTAGCTCTTGGTTGTGGCACTAGAGATTGGTCTTGAGTTGACCTTCCACTTTCATCACATAGAAATGAATCACTCCCATCATGAGTTTCATCTTCTTCTTGCTCAAATATGAGTTGTAGGTTTCATCCATGACTTGGACTACTGTCAGCTGCTGCTATCCGCATGGGTGCGGCAGTGCTGCTCCTTGGCACGACGCTACTGCTGCTTGTGTGAGCCTCCACTTCTATAGCCTATACTTCTTGTGGTCTTATATCACCAATGGCCATTAGCTTGATTGCCTCACAAGGTGGTTCCTAATACCTACAACATGAATAAGATCTTGCTCTGCTAGAGAGCTATTAAAAGCATCATATGGCAAAAGATTCATTAAACTTGAACTACTCTAGCCACTCTTAACAATTCACAAACACATATATTTGTGAACTACTAGAGACTACATAAGTCAAGTGGCTAGCTAGCAAGTGTTTGGTACTAGTTACCGAGGTGAGTATGAAGTTAGAAATATATCCATTGATTCATCTTCGGGTCAACCATATAAGAAAAGACAATATGAATTGATTGATAGCTTGAGTAAATATTTTCAATCATCTTGCTCAAGCATCCCGAAGCTTCATATCACCTTCAAGTACCTACAACACTCATCAAGCACAGTTTGGTGCCCACACTATGTTGGGTCCATCAAAGTTAGTCACAAGAGACTTATGCACCCAAATGGCCTTTGTGCTAGCACGTGGTGAACAAATCATCTTTCTAGCACAAGTGTCATTTTAGGGCCTCCTAAGCAAGTTTGAATCAATTAATGAGTTGAGCTTAGGAGTGTTACCTATGGGACAATCCATACTTAGATGTCCCTTTCCTCGGTAGATGTAGCAAATATGGTGTTTGTTCTTGTAAGACATCTTCTTATCTTGCTTCTTATTTGCTACCTTGCTAATGAGCCTCTTTCTCGATGATGCCAAGCCTTCATCATTCATGGAGGGGCATGATGTAATTTCATGACCCTTATCATTGCATCCATAACACTTCCTATTACTTCTTCTTATCTTCTTGTTGGGAAGTGTTGATTGGTCATCAACCTTGTTGGAACACATAGAGACATTGTGTCCCATGTTGGAACACTTGACATGAGACATCTTCTTCTTCTCTTGGATCTTCCTCATGCCCTTCTCTTCTTTCTTCAAGGAGCAATCTCTTACATGGTGACCCTCCTTGCACTTGAAGCAAGTGATGAGAGTCTTCTTTGGTTGAAGTTGCACCTTGGTAGCCTTGGGGGCTTTGCTGTTTTGCCTAGGTGCGGCACTGCGCCGCTTTTGGGATGAGGCACTACCGCATCTTGGAACCTCTGTAGCCTCAAGTGGAACTAATGCATTTTGGACAGATTGCACTTTTCCAAATTGTCCCTTGACTTTGACACTGTTAGATTTGTGACCTTCTTGATGGGGCTTGATGCATGCTTCGGTTGATCCCTTCTCAAGTTTCTTCACCATATCTTCACAGTTATCTTGAGAAGGTTGAGCATTACACTTGCCCTTCCATTGAATCAAGTCCCTTCTTAGCCTCTCAACCTCTTCCTTGAGCTCTTCATTTTCTTTTGCAATAGAATCATCACAAGTTTCTATAAGTACATGCTCAACGGAAGGTTGGCTTTGCTTGAGAGCAATAATTGTTAGCACATGATAAAATAGATGGATCTTGTGTACATGTGCACTTGTGAGTGTAAGGTTGGTATGATTTTACCGTTGTTACCACAACCTCATGAGCAATATCTAGCATGAGATGAGAATCCATAAGCTTCTCATGAGAGCACAAGAGCTCATCATAACTTTCTTGCAAGGTCTCATTCTTGCTAGTGAGCTTTTCCACCTTGTCTTTGAGCACATAATTCTCATCTTCTAATTGAGCAACACAAGATAGAGAGTTAATAGTATGAGTTTGTTCAATTGACAAGTTTTCATACCTTTCAACCAAACTAGCATGAGAGCACTTAAGCTTTTCATGCTTTTTGATCAACTTCTCCAAGCACTTGATCTTGTTGATGAGAAACTCTTCTTGGTCATGAAGTGTTTCTTCTTGCTTTTGAATTTTCTCTATGAGCTTGAGCACCATCAACTTATCTTTCTTGCTTAGATGTGCCAAGTGTTTATTGAACTCATCATCATCACTTTCATCTTCACTCTCACTCTCACTTTCACTTTCACTCTCACTCTCACTTGCCACATTCTTCTCTTTCTTTGCCATGAGACCCAAATGAGGAGTGGCATAGAGAGTTAAGCTTCTTGGTGAGGTGGATTCATCATTTGGCCTCCATCGATCACAATCTTCTTCTTCCTTCAAAATG
Source organism: Miscanthus lutarioriparius (assembly GCA_904845875.1). Lineage (NCBI taxonomy): Eukaryota > Viridiplantae > Streptophyta > Magnoliopsida > Poales > Poaceae > Miscanthus > Miscanthus lutarioriparius. The sequence goes on along the minus strand of CAJGYO010000007.1, from coordinate 77,615,666 downwards.
TTAGTCTCACAAGAACAAGAGGAAGTAGAAGTACAACATGTAAAAACATTGTTCTCACCAACTATTTCATTGCCTTTCATTAGGTCATATATTGGTGGGGAAGTGGATGTGGCATGATCACTTAGGCCTTTTGGGAGAATCACTTGAGGCTCTTCATTTGTTGGTGAAGTTGAGCACTCCTCAAGCGGTTCCTCCAATGAGAGTGTCTTCTCATCATATTTAGACTTGTCATATTTTTTTTTGAGTGTAGTCCAAATGATATGAGCATCATCAAGTGGTTCATCATCTCCAAATATGACGGCATCAAAAACATCTTCACTCAAAGCACTAAATAAGATATTAGTAGCTTGAGCATTGTGTTGTAAGCATTTTACTTCCTCTTTAGATAAGATGGCCAAATCATCACTAGGAGGTGAAATGCTCACATCTATAATCCGCTCAATATGAGGACCCATAGCCCTAAAAACATCAAGCACACTAGCGGACCAAGATGCATAATTTGAACCATCTAAAAGTAGAAGTTCTATAGATACCTCCTCACTTGTCAACATCGTCTCTCAAGCCGGTTAAGCCCAAATTTAAGAGCCTAGCTCTGATACCAATTGAAAGGACCTTGATGTCGCCTAGAGGGGGGTGAATAGGTGCTCCTAAAAATTAACAACAAATAAAACTTGCAGTGGATTAGTAGAGTGCGTAGCATCACTTTGCTCACCATGCACAAGCATCACCAAGACTGCCAGACCGCCTCATTGAGAATGCGGCACTACCGCGCCTACGTAGAGAGCTTCAACAGCAGCTATGCCTAGAACCTAAACTTGGAGATGTGCATGAAGATGTCTAGTGCCAAGTCCACTAAGTACCTACATTCATAAACATGCACAACCAAGTATGTCGAGTGGAACATGGATAATGCAATTCAAAACATAAAGGAGACAAGACACAAGATTTATCCTGTGGTTCAGCTCGCCACCAAGGCTTGCCTATGTCCACGTTGTTGAGGAAGCCACTAAGGGTTATGCTTTGCAACCCTTATCCTCATTCTCAAGTCAAGAGAGTGAACTCTTGAGATGAGGGGTTTCCACTAGATCAATGGGGGTAATACAAACTTTCTCACGGCTCACCACAAGCACGGGAGCTTGTCGGGTGATGCCTAGCCGCCTAGGAGGCTTCACCTCCAAGAGTAACAAATGCACAATGAAGATTGACGAAGCCCGACAAGTGCTCAAGGGTTGGCTTGCTCTTAGTTACTCTCTAACACTTAATCAAATACTAATCATGCACTCTCACAAAGAGAGGGGTTAGAGAGAGCTCACAAATGGCTTGGGAAGGGTTGGGAGTTATCTGAGCATCAACAGCAACACCAGGAGGTGTGAGATGGGTATTTATAGCCACCCAGCACAAGCTAGCCATTGCAGTTCAAAAACTAGCCGTTATGACCTGTACAGGTGCGGCACTGCTGCGCCGACCCGTGGCACTGCTGCGAAAATTCACGGCACTGTCGCAGCTCCTAGAAACAGCACAGGTCACCTCATAGAGAACGCCATAACTTTTTACTCCGAACTCTATTTTCAGTGATCTTGGACTTTTGGAAAAGCTTGTTTGAAGGGCTATCCAACCCTATAGAGAACAAGCCCAAAGATCAACAAGTGCAGGTGCAGTGCTAAGTGTTTTCTCTCATGTTAGCACTTGGGTTTGGTTAGTTTGAGCACTTAAGACTTGTGTATGATTCGTATTGCATCCCCCTTGATAGTACGACATACCTATACTCAATATCAAGAGAATATAACCATTTTAACCACTTGAGTCTTCAATGTCTTTATATGCCATTTCTTCTCAAATTCACTTCATAAGGGATTGCAATCAACTTTGTCTCATCTCTTTGAGCGAACATACCTTGAGCATGTGACTTGAATTATTTTCATACATATGGGTTCACCTCAATGGCTTCAAGTCACTTTCACTAATGATTTGATCCTCAACACAATATGACTCCTCATAGCTTGATTAGTTCCTCGACTCAATGCAAGTACTCTCTTCTTCACTATAGCCATGGTACCTCGGTCCTCAAGCCATTGCTTGCCCTTCACCTCCGCTTAGTCCTTCAAAGCCCTTTCCTTGCTATCTTCATCTTATGAAGCCATACTCATGTCACATCATATTAAGCATCCATTGAAAAATTATTTCTTCAATATTGTGATCCTTGCTTGAATATCTTCTAGATATGAATGTTGAGATCAATCAAGCTTCAGTTTGGCTCACATAGAGACATATATGGATCAATATCAATATGGTCAAGCCAATTAATGATTCCTTATATCCTCTTCATTTTGGCTTGACACTCCTAACATTCACTTGAATCTCTATCTTCATTCTTCTAGCTTGATCATATTAATGCAAAGTGATTTTCCAAATCTACAAGCAAACCAACATAGAGACCGACTTATATTCAATATGAGTTGTGTCCTTTGTCATTTAACCTTTGCTTGGTATTTCTTCACTTATACATTATTGACTCATTCTTCAATCCTTGATCAAAGCTAATCCATTATCAAACTCTTCTTGTTCATGCAAAGCAAGCCATTATAGAGACCAATCCAAAATCATCAACTCATGTCTCAGTTGTCATTTACTAAATATGCTTGCTTTCACATGATGCCATGATATCCCAAAACATAAAAGCCATTTCATTGATTCTATTTGCATTGTTGTGTTTTGCTTGAACTAGATTGTTTCCATAATCTTCCAATACAACAATATACAATTTGGCTTTCATTTCAACACTATGTGGCATATCAAGTTACCTTCTTGTTGAACCTTTGATACACTTCTCATTACATAATCCACAAGTGTATACAATAACCTCCATTTCCTATTCAACACTTAGCAAATATGTTAGACCTTTAATTATATTGTCACTCAATTCACCAAAACCAACTAAAGAGCTAGATGCACTTGCAAAGGTACAACCTTGGTCCCGAACCCTAACTCCAATGTACCTTGGTTTTTGCCTCTTTTCTCCTTCTATTTCTCCTCTCTACCTTCCTTGTGTGGATGCATGTCTTGATGTGGCGTATCATGAATGCATTCACGACCTTGCGCGTAGGGAGTCCCGGTCCCCACCGAAAGTCCCGACCGTCGAGACTTCTGGCTCTGGCCAGTACTTTCAACCCCAAGGTCACCCATCCATTCATGCTACTCCATGTCTAGATGTTTGTTCCCTTCTTTTGCCTTGATTCTTAGTTTCTCTTCGTTTTTCCTACAGCGATGGCTTCCAATGGTGATGACACTCCTCCCCATCATAGCGAGAAGTGTTCTAAGCGGAATCAAGACCGTGATGAATCCTCTCGAACAACTAGACGCACCAAGGCATCACTCCCTCATGATGTAGCTGGTGGTCATGGGGCTCGTGCTCATGCTGCTCGGGAGTTCATTCCCGACATTGGCGATGTGCCCATTGTTGATCCTACTGAGGAATCCCTTGATCAAGAAGGAAGGACTATTGCTGAAGATGTCTGCACCATGACTCCCTCTGCTCTAGGTTACTTTGGGGTCAGTTGGTTGATTCCATTCAATGGTCCTACTCCTACCATCCGTGCACCGCAGCACACTCCCAATCCCTCTAGATGATACACACCTCATCTGATGGTTGATTACCATCACCAGGTGGCTGAGATTCATCATCGACATGCACAACATCTCTATGATGATCCCAAGGATTTGAGGATTGAGTACTAGTTTTGGCAGCCATTTTACTTTGATTTCTACCATCATTTGATGTACCTCCGCTTCATCGACAGGCAAGAGGCTCCAGTGATTGCCATGAAGTCCATGGACACCTATGAGCTTGGCAAGTTGAAGGGTTTGGACATTAAGCAGCTACTCAGTGATTTGAGGAGAATGGGGTTAGTGCCACTGATGGAGTTCTGCAAGCCATGGAACAACAAGATTATCTATCAGTTATATGCTTCCTATCACTTGGACACTCATGAGGATACACATGTCATTCATTGGACCACTAAAGGCGAGCACTACAAGGTTGATTTCATTACTTTTTTTTGCCTTCTTGGTTTGGACCGCAAGGATCGCACCTCCACTACCATCACTGAGATTTCAGCTCTTGCTATGGATGAGTATCAGTACATGTATTTGGATGGTCATCGTGCTGATGGGAAGACCATTTGGCTAAAGCCCTACTACTATGTGCTCAACAACATTCTTTGTCAGATCTTGTATCCCAGGATAGGTGACTCTACTAATCTTCGTGAGGATTCCCAGGTTGTACTTGATTGCTTTGGCGATGAGTTCACCAAGTTCTCCATCAGTCATTATATTTGGGACAAGAATTTCATGGCTAGTGAGGATGTGGTGAAGCACTATCCATATGCTCCTTTCATCATGCATATCATTGAGCATGTGTTAGGCATTCACTTCCCCATAGATGCCCCTCATAAAGTTCTCAAGCTGTCCAACCAGACGTCCCTTTAGACAAAGCATGAGTTGGAGGATATTGCTAAGGGCAAAGGCAAAGCCAAAGGTGCTTCGGGTTCTTCCTCCTGCCATGCTTCTCCACCACGTCCTTCGCGCTCTTGCCGTGATCATAGTGAGGAACATCAGTCCTCCTCCTCCTCCGGTGGTAAGCCCCCTAGCAAGTTCAAGTTCTTCATGAAGTATATGTTTGGAGCTTGTTGTGCTAGCGCAGAGCATTAGCAAGACCTGCTTGTGAGGATGCATCGCAATGAGCAAAAGTTGGATATTCACTCCGCATCACCTCATGACTTGGAGCCTCTTCGGATCCCTTTGAGCTTTATGATGAGGCTTGCAAGGAATTCTATGGTGAGTCATCCGCTCAGACCTGTCGCCGTGGCAAGCAACAAGCCGACGCTGAGGATGAGGAGTACATTGAGGATGATGATGACAACGATGATGATGATGCTGATGGTGGTGACCATGACGATGATGAGGGCTACGACATCGAGTAGTCATTTCTTCTACGCGGCCTACCCCTTTTGGAACTTTTTGACAAAGGGGGAGTGTTAGGCTTTCATCTTATTGTAATAGTTTAGTTGGTCGCTTAGATTTCGAGACTTTAAAACTCTTAGCTTGTATGAACTATGTCATGTGGTGGCACTATGTGATGGACAACTATATATCTATGTGTGATGGATGATTGTAGGACATGTTATGTTTATCTATCTTTTTAGCTATTCTGTTTGTCTTTATATGTGATTGATGATTGTTATTTTAGATGGCCATGTGTTGCTTTGACTTTTTACTTTGAGATCTTGTCCATCATATTCTCTTTCACTTATTGTGTGAATATAACATGTCATATTGCTTTGCTCTTTCACGGAATATATATTTGTTCACATTCACTTGTTGCACCCCATGAATTGCAAAATTTAGGGGGAGCTTTTGTTTCTTGATATATGCAAATGATGGATAAATGATCATTATTGCAATTCAAATTCATTGCATATATTAAGGGGAGCTCTCTATAAATTTTGGGGTTCAAAAGCTTTAAATTCTTACATTTTTATAAAAGTCTAAGTTAGTTGTCATCAATAAACAAAAAGGGGGAGATTGAAAGTGCATTTGCCCCCTATGTGGGTTTTGGTGTATTGATAACATCCAAATTAGGGACTAATGAGATCTTAATGAGATATATTACAGCTTTAGTCCCTTGAAAGCTTTAAAGAGTTAATCTAAGATGAAATAGTATCCCTCAATTCTTCAAGGGCAAAAAGCGGATGAACCCAAAGTGCTCTCCAAAGCTTTTTTGTTTTGTTTTGGGTTTAGGTATGCCATACTATAAAGAGGGATGCAAGTTTAGGTGGTCTGAGGAAGATAGAGTGCTCAAGCATAAAAATAAAATCTAAAGAGAGACACAAAATCACCTCACGAACACTTAGACATAGTTTGTGGACTTTTGGTAGTCAGAAGTCTAGGCATGAGCTAGGAGTTCCAGATGTCGGAAGTCCCGATGTTTGGTGCTAGAAGTCCCAGCGCTTGCCGACTTAGCCGCACCCCACCTGTGCACCCTCACCCGTCGAAAGTCTCGATGGGAGTCAGGAGTTCTAGGTGCCGAAGTCCTAGCTCCTGCCGGAAGTCCCGACGCTTTGGGACTTAGTCGCCTGGCTCGCCATGTCTATCGAGAGTCCCAACAGAAGCAAGAAGTCCCGGTGACCATCGGGAGTTCTGACGATATGCGAGCAAGCCCAGTGGACCGTCTATGTGAACAATGTTTTCACGTAGAGCCAGAAGTTCTAGCGATCTATGTCGAAACTTCTAACGCAGATCTAAATGGTTGGATTCTACTATGAGTATAAGTAGCTCTCTCCTCTCTTCTAACCATTACCCACTCATTCATTGCTCACCAACCTTCATCTAGAACAACTTCCAAGCATTAAAGGCACCCTCCTCCTCTCCCCGTTGCTCCAATCTTCGATTCCCCTAGGGTTTTGAGTAAAAGGAGAGTGGATTGAGTGAGAGAATCACTTTGGCATGCTTGAGCACTTGATTTCTTCATCAAGCCGATTGCATTTGCGTCTATTACTCTTGGGTTCTTGAAACCCTAGCCAGCTAGGCATCACCCAAGAGCTTCCATCTTGTGGAAGAGCCTTGGGAAATTTGTATTACCCTCGATTTCTTAGTGGAAAGCTCAAGTGACATTTGTGGTTGCTTTGAGAGAGGTAAGGAGGTCGAAGAGACTCGACCTTTGTGGTCACCTCAACAACGAAGACGTAGGAGCTCCTTTGTGGGGCTGTCGAACCTTAGGATAAATCCTTGTGTCCCATGTGCTTGTTGTTGTTGTGATTTGTGATATCATATTTGTTCTTGGTTGTGCCTCTTCCTCCCCAAAGTTTCTCTTAGGGATTGGACTCGATCTATGGAGTGACGACCCTTTGGCATCAAAGGAGCAACCCTAATGCTTGACTTTACCACTAGGAAGTGGGGTTGTAAGTTATTGGCTTCACCAAGTTTGTTTTAGCACTTGTAGTTCTTTCCCGTAGGTGTCGGAACTTCTAACAGTTTGCGATAGAACTTCTGACGACATCGGGAGTTCTGACCCAAACTATCGGGACTTTCGACAGTTGCTGACAAGTGACTTTGAGTTTTGTGTAGAAATTTTTAGATACGCCTATTCACCCCTCTCTAGGCATTGTTTAGATCCTTTCAGTCTTGTAGTATCGCTCAGTCCCGTGTTGCTAGTGGTATGGAAGTTGTTGAAGATTCCCACTACATCAACATCTTCATGAGGTCGATCAAGTTCTTCAACGAGAACTTGATCGTGTCATGAGTCCTTCCTATTTTTGTCCTTCTATTAAAATTGCACATGCCTTTCTATTGATACAAAAGACATTGTGTATTTGACATAAAAAGAGTAACACAACCATCACTTACATATGCTTGCATGTGGGCAATATAGGAGCGAGATCCTGTAACCTATTGGCACTTGACTTTTGCATTGTTTTGCTTATTCTACTCTGAGACTGCCTATAACCATAATTGTGTTAGACTACAGCATAAGTAGACCACATAAAGACTAGACAAGAAATAAATGAGTTCACACACACACACACCTTGTTCTTGGAACTTAACCACATCTGGACAAGTGCACACCACTTGTGTTATTCATGCAAGACACAGGAGAGGTCTTTCTAATTTCATTAGTGGGGACGTCGTTGAAGTAAGATTGCTTGAACCTATACCATGTCTGCTATACAACAGACTAGAATATACTCATGCATGATTCTTTTGTTGCTTCATCATTGTCATCAATGACCATCCTTAACTGTAGAAGTGTGAATGCAAATTAAATCCATTACTAAGTTGCTCAAGGTAGAGTTGAATGTCAATAGAGGATATACATACTTACAGATAGCTTGGCCACAAATCCATTGAGATGTTCGATCCGTTGCTTGTAATGTTTCCAGTGCGAGAAAATTGGTACTTGAGACCTGACTACTACACCTACCTCTGAGGCAAACTTGGCAGCTTGCAATGGATCATGTGGCCTTCTTTTCCTCTTAACAACCAAGATGGTCATCCTTGTTCCCATTGATTGGGTGGTTTTGTGAAGCCCAACCCCCTTAGTTGCTTGCCTCGACTTCCTCACACTTCTCTGCAATGGTACTACATAGTTTTTATACATTCAGATTGTTAGAAAAGTAACATGGATATCAAATAGTGTGACTTGATTTATAGACATGTCTAAGGTAGTACCAACCTTCATAAGTTTGGTCATTCTGCTGGTGGGGAGGTGGAGTCTCCTCTTCGGCATGGCTAAGGTCATCTTCACGTGACCAGTCCCTTCATAGGGACTTTGTTTGCTTTGTGCGTGCTGACTTTTGGACCTAGTTGGAACTACAAGATGCTATAACTCTTCTAGACTAGTTGACTTCACTCTCTTGGATTGCTATCCCCTAGTACCCATATCGGTGCTTCCTTTTGCCCTACTGGCAGGGATTTCTCTATGGCTTGTTCAACCCATAGCCAAAAATTGGAGAAACAAACTTAAGCGGCAAGTATGTAAAAATTGCATTGCTATCCACACAGCAAAGAATTGAATTTCACTGCTACCTAAACCAACCCCCTCCCATCCTAACATGATAAGATAGAACAAGCACCTCAATTGCAAGGGGTACTCGCTCTTCTAAATCTGTATCTGTATCACTATATCCCTAAACATGTTCCCCTGCTTCAGGGAGATATTTTGGATGTCAACATGTACATCACAAAGGCATTTATTGAGTTAACCTTGTACCGAATGTCAACAAAATAGAACAGGAGCATGCAAATTAGGTGCCTAAATTATAGCTTATACAAAACTCATTACTTGAATAAAGCACATGTGAACTACACCTTATACGGAAGCTATTATACTCGAATAAAGCACATGTGAACTACAATCAACTAAGAAACATGTAACCCCACCACTATATATCTAAATGTCCTAGGTTCAACCACTAGAGTATAGCATGCATCATAAAAGGAATTTGGGTACCCCTTCCTATTCCTAGCTATGCTGCATCGTCGGCACCGCCCTCTTGTCATCCTAGTCATGGAAGTGGTATGGCTGGCATCGACGAAGGGGTAGCATATCTAGTGTGGTGGTCATCAACGATGACGCTAGGGCTCAGTCATGACAGGTGCTGACGTAGGGGGTTCGGATCGGGCATGTATCACCACTGACGGTGGTCCTTCCGCCATCAATAGACCTGCTATCGATGAAGGGGGTCTGATCCAGATCTGGCTCCGGCTCCGGCTAGGGTTCAGAAAGGTATGAGAGAGGGTGCGGCTAGAGAGTGGAAAGGGAGTCAAGCTGTTGTGCCGATGCGCCTAGCTAGGGTTCGAACCGGGGTGGCAGAGGGGGCTAGGCTTTGGAGCGGGAGGAGAGACAGTGCGGCTGGTTTGATTGGAGAATGGAGATGGAGGCGAGACGAGGACTGCTTGCGCTTTTATGTGGCCATCACAATACTGCAAATACCCTTGTCTAAAATCAATGGCGTGGTAAACCAATTTTCCACGCAGAGGGCAAAAGAGAGATCTAATTTTCGGTTTGTGTTGGCGGCACTGCTGGGCGCGGGGATTTCATTTTCGCCCAAAATCAAATTTTTCGCGTGGGCAGATCACCGCCCCGTCCGGCGTCTTGTGAGCAGAGAGCGAATTTTATATGAAGAATGGTGATGATATATACAGAGTAATACATTAATGTGTGTTAACCATCGGATCACCAATATTAATCCCCCAAGTTTTGGTGGACCCCCAAGTTTCGGTGGACAACGACTCTTGACAGCATTTATGTGTCGGTGATGCAATTACATGGCACATGGGACAGTCTACTACTAAAGGCATTCTCTGATCAGTACCCATATTTTCCTCTTTTGCGTGCCATTTTCGTAACCGTTCGCCCCATTTGGCGCCACCCACCCTGCACCACCTCCCCCTCCCTCTGCACCCACCCCCCTTGGCCCCACACATCGAAACCTCTTGCCTAGATCCTTCCACGCCATGGGGTTCTACTATACCACGTGATCTACCGTGCCACTGTCTGTCAGCGCGCCACTCCTCAAGCGAGCAAGCCGGTCAAGATCGCCTTCTCGCCTCGGCATGGTGAAGCCATCTGTGATCTCTTTTTTTCTTCATGAATTTATGGTGTTTGATGAAACGCTTCGAAAGTCGGTTCTCCACCACCTCCTATATTGCATCTATGTCATTCTTTCAAGTCGGTTTGATCCGAGGGTCTAGAATTGACGCTCTAGCCTATATATACCAGCCCCTACCCCCCTCACAGATCCCTAAAACCCTAATTCATATCATGAGGATCAGAGCCAGCTATCAAGAGAAGATTAGTCCTCCATAGGATTTAGTCTTATGATTTGAAATAGTGAGATAGAGAGTGAGGGAAGAGTTTGGAGGAAGTGCCGGCCTATCAATGCTCTCTCTATGGCTTGTACCTTGGCGGATTCAAGTTCTATCTGAGCTTGCCTTTGAGATTTCTTTGGTAAACAACTTCTGATTCAAGTAAGCATCTTGTTTATATTGTTCTTCAGGTTCATGACTCTTTTGTGTGCTTTATTCCTGCTCTAGAGGGAGTAAAGTATTAATCATAAGTATAAGCGTGGTGCTTAGACTTGGGTTAATCGTGGATGCACCCTGTATTATGGAAGGTGGTAGATCGTGTGTGTGACATCAGTTCTATATAACCTGTATTATATAGCTTTGTTGATCCTTTATAGTTCACCTCCCATCTATAGGTGCAAGTAGGACGTGGTTACGAAGGAAAGCATCCTCTGCTAGTGTCTTTCCCTAGTAATGTCTCCAGTTGAATAGTAAAAGTACATAGCTTACCCAAGTCAGAACTATAGAACCTTAGTATCCTCTCTACACTCCTATTTATCTTAACATTGTTGCTACCCCTAGTTAAGTTAGACTGTAGTTAGTCTCACACGTTTCCCTATGGATACAATACTTGGAATACCTCCGGGTGAAAGCTACAGCGGTATCCGTACGCTTGCGGATTTATCTGTGTGCGTTAAATATACCAACAAGCTTTCTGGCGCCATTGCCGGGGAAACGGTTCATGAATTAACTTCGAGCCTAGCTTAACATTTTATCTTTTATTCTTTCTTTTGTTTTACTTTTTCTTTTAGCATGGATTTCACTCCTATCTATCAATATGCTAAACCCATGAGTGCAAGCCTAGAGCCACTAGAATCCTCAGAGCCTATCTTAGCACCTAGCTATGAGCTGTGCCCGTATTTTATAAAATTGTTTCAGGATCAATCCTTCTCGGGAGAAGGCAACAAAAACCCATACTCACACCTACAAGACATTGAACAGACATGTGCATGCTTGCGTATCGCTGGCATGTCTGACTATACCTTAAGATGGAAGTTGTTTCCATTCTCTTTGACTAGAAAAGCTAAAACATGTTATAGTCAAACCGTAGGAATTATGCAAGAAGATTGGGAAACGCTATGATTTAAATTTTGTTTATGTTTCTTTCCCATCTCTAAAGTGGTTAGCCTTCGAAAAGAGGTTCTAAGTTTTAAACAACTAGAAAAAGAATCTCTTAGTACATCGTGGGATCATTTTAACGAACTCATCATTACCGGCCCGTACCTTGCCATTCAAGACCCTGTACTTCTTCAACATTTTTATATGGGTCTTAGCAAGGATTCTGTGCAAACCCTTGATGATGCCTCTTGAGGAGCTTTTCTTCATATGTCTGCTAGTGAAGCAAGATCTATGCTTGATAGAATTACTGGAAAGACTCCTTATACTAGCATTCATAATGAACTCCCCGAGGAAGAGAAGGAATCATCTCCCGATCAGGAAGAAGTTTTGATAGCCAAATCAGAACCACTCTAATCTCAAGATTTAGCTATCAATCCTGAACCATCAATACCACAAAATCCTTCAAGGGAAGAAGAAATGCAACCTTTTGAAATTTCTTGTGAGGATGATCTTTTTTATGTTGATTTTGGGAAAAGCTTAAACTTCTAGTTCCACAAGAGACCTTCGAGTGAATATAATTCAAATCCTTTGAAGAAGAGATCTCTTAGGAAGCATCCTTATTCCCATGTGGGACATTGGGAAGAATTCAAGGATAACATGTCAAGTGATGCTATAGAAGGAGAGCTGAGTCATTTAGCCAATTCTATCTTTTTCTCTTCTATGCCCACATTAGATGTCTTATCTAAACCCATCTCTTAACCCATCCTTGACCGTGATGATCCCCTTTATGCTCTTTCTCCTAACTCTCATGATGACCCTAGAAATCCATTAAGACAACCAAAGTATAGGAGTCATAAAGATCAGAAGGATGACCAAGAAGAGCAACGATAATGGCTAGAATGTATTAAGAACTCCTATGCCGTTGCTAAAGAATAGATGGAAAATGACAAAGCCTTATGGGTAGAATCCAAACTTGACCTAGATTCAAACAGTGAGCTTAAATCAATCTCTTTAATAAACATGACTCATCCAAGTTCGAAGGAAGCCTTAGATAAGACCAACCCAAGAGTCACCAATCCAAGAGAAATCTTGGACAATAAAACGACCAATAAATGTCATAGGCATGGAATGATGGAGACAATGCTTCCATTTATAGACATTCATGAAGAATCACCCTTGAAGTTTAAAAAGGAAGATTACATCATCGAGCATGGAAGCCATTTCATTAACACCTCATCAAATCCATGCTCGCATGAGAAATCTCCTAAATCAATTGGTCTCTCCAACATTTTCACCCACGAGATCTTCAACCCCCGCATGCTTCTTGTTCACAAAAATTTAGAAAGGGTGGTTGTAGATGCATATGTTTATCATAAATATTGCAAATCTCGTTGGCATAAATCTTGAGATAGGTATACAAAGGTTGGTGTTGGAGGGGAAACCACTTCACCAATTTGAAACACAATTCGAAGGTTTCCCAAACATGAGCTTCTGTCCTAAAACAAACACTTTTGGGAGATATCATGAACTTTCACCTTTTGCTATGATGCCTTTGTGAAGTGAGCATAGAAATATATATTTCTTTAGGTATTTTTGTTACTAACCATTCTAGGTTCAAAGCAAAAAGAATGAACGATGACAACGTTAGGTATGTCCAACCAATCATCATACAACATTGAATCACATTCACACATGAGAGTTCTATCATCCCAACTTGATTTTGCTACAAAATTCAAGTCTGGGGGGTTAACGGAAAAATCTCATGCCATGTTGCTAATTCATTTTGGTTGTCGCTATCTTTAAGCCATGCTCAATTTGCTAGATAATAATCATGCTCCTTCATCTCTATTTGAATAAATCTCTATAATGCTTTCATGCTACCTTTATTTGCTATAGTATATGCATAGGTTTTGAAGTATTTTCATACACCTTTTAAATTAGGCATGATGCTTAGTTTAAACAGTTTTTCTGAATCAAATTAGATGAGGTGTTTAGTTTGATTTTCGAACCAAGAGGTGTGATGATCTTACTTCCAAAGTTTTTTAAATTAGGCATGGTGCTTAGTTTAAACTATTTTCCTGAATCAAATTAGACAAGGTGTTAAGTTTGATTTTGGAACCAAGAGGTGTGATGATCTTACTTCCAAAGTTTTTTAAATTAAGCATGGTGGTTAGGTTAAAATGCCTTCCTAAATCAAATTACACGTGGTGTCTAGGTTAATTTTTGAGCCAAAAGTATGCTTTAGTAGATATTGGTTATTTTGTTGGACTAACCCCTACAGAAAACTCTCAATTCAATTTCAATAAGTCACGAGATGAATTCAAATCGGAGATGAAGCAAGGCACATGATGAACTTCAATAACTTGCACAAGAAGACACAACTCATTCATGATAGATATCGAAGAGTAAAAGATGGCATGACAAAAGGATGAGAAAGAAAGGGTGCAATCTAGAGAGGAAGCTCATGAACAACTCAAGAAGCCAGGCTAGTCGATCAAGGAAAACTTCAAGCAAAAAGAAAAGGATCATCACAAGTCATCTACTCTTTGTCACATGGTGTCATCACGCTCCAATGACAAAGGTAACATTCTAAGGTAAATGGTCATTGTTTTAAAAAAATTCCTTGATTCTGGTATGCATATAAATAAGAAACAAAATATGTTTGAGTTACAACTTAACTTGATCCAACCTGACTAGCTCAACATATCTTGTTCTTTAAGCTTGTTCCTAGCACCACTTTCTTGATCCCATAGTTTTAACCAAATAGCTAAATAGTGCACATCTTAATTCTAGAAGATAATAGTAATAATCATGTAAAGAGTGATATATTATGCACAGATAGACAATCCTTCCACTGGTTAAGAAATTCAACCATTTTAGCTAAATGTACTTAAATGCTACATTCATGCACAATCTTCTGATCCTTTCACCCATGATATAAATGAACACATCACATAACATCAACTTTGTCTTGTTCAATGTGCCTAAGGTTAGAGAAGAATAAGGAAATTTTGGTTCTGATGGTGTTTTCCCACCAATAGAGCCCATGCACTTCATCTCTACCATGTCTCTATGAGCAGGACACATTTCAAGCGAGGTATGGGAGAGTCAATTGACTCCCCAAATCTCTACAAGTGAAGGTCCTAAACCTGTCAAACCAAAACTTAACACCAAGACAAGTTTGGTGGAAGGAGGTGACATCACCATTAAAGGCATCATCATAAGAATCCTCGTCTTCAGAGCGAACCTTGGTACTTGATCAATGAACTTCACAAGGAGAAGTCCGGTTCAAATGACTTACAATACCAAACCCTTACCGAATGATCTAGCTTGGGGGAGAAGCACTCCCGTGTATCTAGGTAAGTATTCTTTTTCCTTTTTGTTTTAGTTTTTAGTTTCTTTTAAATAGTTAAAAAAGATGAATGAAAACAAAATAAAAAATTATCTCCATAATAAATATATATAGTTATAGTAATATTGTGTGATCTAATAAAATTGAAAACAAAATAAAAGGTGTGTCTAGTTTGCTTTGTTTTTAAGAGTTGAATAAATAAAGAGGACTCTGAATAATCTCTTAAATAGAAATGATGAATAGTTGCTCAGTTGTAATTTCTTTCAAGTACCTAGTTTTCAGCCTTGAATTCTCCCAAGTTTTGGATAATATTGTTTTGATATATGGGTTTACTCTGAACTTGAAACTCGTGGATAGCATATGCTTGATCTAAGTCTAGGTAATTGATGGATATGATATAAGATGGTTTGAGCTACTGTTTATCTTGTCCAAGTGACACTAAAGTTCTAGAAATTTACTTTTTGAAATAAAAAATGCTACATGATGAGTTCCTGTATGACAATGCTTGAATTCCCACCAGAGCCATACCTGTTATTTAGGCTAGAAAAACTTCCACATATATGCTGCTTGTTTTGCATTGAGTTTTGTTAAGCTTTGTGACCCTTATGAGAGATTTGTCATGCTCTTAAAATCAAGATCACGTACACACCACCCAAATATGCACTACTCCTACATTAGGGGTAGGCACAAAAACATGCCTTCATCTAGATCCACCAAAAAAAATTACTCCTACACTAGGAATGAACACAAAAACATGCTTGTTAGGTTTTCCATCTATCAAATAAATGTTCCAAGTTTTTGTTGCTATCTCCTAAAAGTTTTGTTGCAGAAAAGAGACATGGGCTATGCAAAAGTTATTCATGAAAAAAGAAAAAAAAGAGAGTCAAGAAAAAATGGACAAGTGTTCGAGCTATCTAAAACAATGGGTACTTAGATGCCTGCCAGAAAAAAAAAGAAGATGAATAAGATAGTCCCTGCTGTCTAGCAGATGTTTTCAAATTTTCAAAAGAGAGATAAGTTTTCAAGGAGCAAAGTAGAATTAGGATAGCCACCATATATCCACACATATGCACATCTTGATTTGATTGTATGACTCAACTCTCTTTGGATCCGTTGTTTAACTTTACAATATATGCATTGCAAGTATGCTCTACCTTTCTCCCTACCTATGAACTCCACATAAGCATTAGCGGTAGGAAGAGAAAAAAGGCATAACATCATTATTGCCTTGGTGAGGATCCATAAATACCACATATATTGAGAGACTTGAGAGTGTCATACAATGGAATCTCTGAGTTTTATTTTGAAAACTTATAAAAAACTCTAGAACAATGGTGGAACAAAGAACTTGAGACATAGTGTTTGGCTTGATCGTTCTGTCTTTTAATTGCTCAAGACCTAAGTGAAGGCTGGGAAGCCCCATGGTCGAAGGTAATATGGGTATGTTTGAAAGTCAGATCAGTTTATTCTAATCCGGAGGAGAATTTTTTATTGAACACATGTGTACTTTTGAGGCGTGAAAGCATTGTAGCAACTCCTAATCCATTGCTGAGTTTAGCTTTGCTCGGGGACTGATAAAGGTTAAGCTTGGAGGAGCTTGTTGACGGTCACTAACAATAATTATAAACCATTAACATAACCTGCATTTATACTTAACTCCATCACCAAACATAGGAATGGGGATTTAAACTAATAAATTCCATGAGTTTTGGTGAATATGTGTTTTCAGCAGAGTTTGTCCAAAAAACCATCAAGGGGGCCTATTCGTCAAAGAAAATTATGAAATTCCACCGCGTAAATAGCATGGGAAGATTCTAAAAGTCTCTAGGAGGCTCTCCACCGAAGCAGACCCCGAGGGGCCACCATGTGGGGCCGGTCAATGCCACATACAGGCTAGGCGGCCTATGGGTCCCACCAGTCAGCCTTCCACTTGAAAGTCGGTTCTTCACCACCTCCTAGATTACATCTACGTCGTTCTTTCAAGTTGGTTTGATTCGAGGGTCCAGAATTGGCGCTCCAGGCTATATATATACCAGCCCCTACCCCCTCCCTCAGTAGATCCCTAAAACCCTAATTCATATCATAAGGATCAGAGCCAGCTATCAAGAGAAGATTAGTCCTCCATAGGAGTTAGTCTTATGATTAGAAATAGTGAGATAGAGAGTGAAGGAAGAGTTTGGAGGAGGTGCCAGCCTATCGGTGCTCTCTCTACGGCTTTTACCTTGGTGGATTCAAGTTCTATCTGAGCTTACCTTTGAGATTTCTCTAGTAAACAACTTCTGATTCAAGTAAGCATCTTGTTTATATTGTTCTTCAGGTTCATGACTCTTTTGTGTGCTTTATTCCTGCTCTAGAGGAAGTAAAGTATTAATCATAAGTATAAGCGTGGTGCCTAGACTTGGGTTAATCGTGGATGCACCCTGCATGCCGGAAGGTGGTAGATCGTGTGTGTGTGACATTAGTTCTATATAGCCTATACTATATAGCTTTGTTGATCCTTTATAGTCCACCTCCCATCTATAGGCGCAAGTAGGACACGGTTACAAAGGAAAGCATCCTCTGCTAGTGTCTTTCGCTAGTAATATCCCCAGTTGAATAGTAAAAGACATAGCTTACTTAAGTCAGAACTAGAGAACCTTAGTATCATCTCTACACTCCCATTTAACCTAACCTTGTTGCTACCCCTAGTTAAGTTAGACCATAGTTAGTCTCACACGTTTCCCTTTGGATACGACACTTGGACTACCTCCGGATGAAAACTACAGCGGTATCCGTGCGCTTGCTGATTTATCTGTGTGCGTTAAATATACCAACATAGAGGAAGGCTCACAGTGTCCTAGAAGCAAAGGAACAAGCCCCACCACATCCTAGGAAGAGGCAGAGGAAGGCGAACAGTATCCGAGAAGCAGAGGAAGAAGCAACCAAAGCTATGCTAGCCCTAGAGTCCAGGAATTCTCACAGGCGGACTCGAACGGCCCACCGATAGCAGCAGCGTGAGGAGAGTGATAAAATGGAACTCGGGAGGAGGAGCTTACTAAGGAACAACTACATCAAATGATTGAGTTCCACTCCAAAAACCAGACCAGTCGCTTTACACCTTCCTAGATCAAATCTATAGCTACTCATGGGGGGGCGCGCTCACACTCATGGAGGTTCGATGTGTGCCACAATTGGTGGTACGAGGAGCAATCGAGGAAGTAATTTGATGTGTGCCACAATTGGTGGTACGAGGAGCGGTCGAGGAGGTAATTTGATGTCTACCAATGGTGGAACGAGGAGCAGTCGAGGAGGTTTGATGTCTGCCAATGGTGCTATGAGGAGCAGTAATATTAAGAGAAAGAAAGAGGTGGTTCAGTTCTATGACTTTTGGTATTACAACTCAAAGAAGATACGGAGCATCAGGTTCTGCAATATTGAGTTCTAGTTTCCACTACTCAAATAGCCTGGCACAAAATCATAGTTCTGGACTGTGACTCAAGAGAGTTTCTTCAGGAGCTACCATACTAGAGGGATGACACTAGCAGACCAAAGGATACTTGGTTGGGATGAGCTTGAGAGAGCAGCTGATATACCCATCCGGTCCCTCTTTGAGCGGTTCACGGGCTTCATTCACCTTTTTAGTAAGGTTGATCGAATTGTGATAAGCTAGGTGCATCAGTTCTATGCAACAGTGTGGATTCATCTGGAGCATGACTACATTGCTTTTATGCTCCATGGTTAGCCAGAGCGAATGTCCTATGACCGCCTGTAAGAACTCCTTGGGGTTCACACTTCAAACAGGAAGCTCCATGAGATAGTCTACCGAGATGCTTTGCCTCCGCGTCATAGCAGGGCTGGAGGTACTTTTCCTACAGACCAAGAGATTCGGCCGCTCTTCATGGAGCCCTTCACTGATGGCTCCTTGCATACACTGGACAGACTGTGTCCACATGCTTACGTTCTATACATAGCTCTGAGGAAGACAATCCTTCCTCATGGCAGCAATAGGGAGTCGTTGACCAGCTTGTAGTAGTGGCTACTACTATCAATATGGAGAGGCGAGCAGTTTGACTTCTTACACTTTTTCCAATCTGAGATCATGGATGTGATAGCTGATGCTATTAGTACTAGATGGTAGCACATGTACCCTCACATCATCAGCTATCTGCTATGCATGATTGACTCTAAAAAGAATGGGCCGCTGTACAACGAGTTGACTTACGAGGTTATAACCTACATGCTAGCAAGTTCAGACGGTCGTCGTCGTGGATAGCGTGCCCTTAGGTCCGTTCAAGAGCTATTACCCATACAGGATAGAGAAAGACATGAAATGATATATGCAGCCCTAGAGCAGGTAGAGCACCAGTTTAGGATTGGAGGAATCTTGAATGTACGAATGCAAGATTTACACTCTGATGATAGCGACTATCGTGACCCTATGTCAGACGAACACGATGAGGGAGGGTCATCCTCTGGTGGTGTGGTTGACAAAGAGATGGACGATGTTCCACCTACTACAGAGATGTTAGCCAAGCAGGCACCACCTCTAGTGTTCGTTCAGCAACCGTTGAAGCTTGGATAGATACTTGCTAGGCTAGTTGTCAGCCAGGAAGAAAACCAAAAGCGTATGGAATGACAAGACAAGCATATGGAATGACAAGAGGTGTTTGAAAGCAAGTATTGACAAGCAAGTGGAGAGTGTGGTCTTTCTCAAAGAGCAAATGAGCTAGCAATCATCTGCTTTTTGTGAGGCCATCAACCAACATGGCCCAAAAATCGACCTGATGTGCAATGTGTTTACCGATTACTTTAATCAACTGTATAGTGCCACAAGGGTTAAGGCCCCTGACTTTTAGATGCTTCAGTTGCAATGTGGTAGTCAGGTCAACCCCATTGCTGGTTATCTAACTGGTCCTAATAATACAACTGTCCACATAGAGTTACCCATTGCGACGACGCTAAATAAGCAGAGTTTAGATTCAGGTCCTGATCAAGCCAGTGATCCACCATCTTCACCCCCTTAGGTCGAGGTGCAAGTCACCACAGAGGCACATACAGAGCCTCTTAGGGCTTCTCCAACGCCGAGATACTTGAGCTAGCTTTAGGTTCTGATGAGGCAGGTGATCCACCTTCTTTGCCCCCTCAGGTCAAGGTGCAAGACGCCATGGGGACACATACAGAGACTCTCGGGGCTTCTCTAATGACCGAGATGCCTAAACCTGCTAATGCTAGTATGACTACAGTCAAACATAAGCATAGTTCGGCTTCAGCTCATGAGGTAGCTGATCGACCTTCTCCGCCCAATCAGTTCAAGGGGCTAGATACTGTGTGCGACACCACAGAGGCACATACAGAACCTCCCAGGCCTTCCCTAATAATCGCAGAGCCTGATGCGACCACCAAGCCTACTAATCCTACCATTAATAGAGCTAAGTCAACCCCAGGGTCTGACACTACTACTTCAATTTAGTAGACTAGAGAGTACACCATTCGTCTAGGTAACCACGTCACTGAGCATGATGAGACATTGGATTCAGACAATGACATTTTTGCCTACTCACCAGGCGAGTTTGACCTCAACAGCACCGTCATGACTTCGATGCCTGCTTCGTCGTCATCACCATATCCTTCAGATGCGTAGTCACCTTGATTCCCTACTGAGGAAGGGACATACAAGAGATTGGTGATAGTTTGACAATCAAAGGGAGGGATGTTGTAGAAGGTGAGGGAACAGAGGCATCAAAATTTGGATTTAGAACAATTCTTGATGTAATAATTGAAGTCTTGCTTACGACACAATATCTATTTTATGGTTCTGTAATAAGTTGTACATGTTGAACTCTTTTTA
The DNA here is from genome assembly GCA_904845875.1 of Miscanthus lutarioriparius. Lineage (NCBI taxonomy): Eukaryota > Viridiplantae > Streptophyta > Magnoliopsida > Poales > Poaceae > Miscanthus > Miscanthus lutarioriparius. The sequence continues at coordinate 77,595,027 of CAJGYO010000007.1, read as the reverse complement.
TCACTATGTTGCCACGTAGGCATCAAAATTTGGATTTAAAACGATTCTTGATGTAATATTTGAAGTCTTGCTTACGACACAATGTCTATTTTATGGTTCTGTAATAAGTTGTACATATTGAACCATTTTTATCACTATGTTGCCACTGTAAATTAAACCTAACATCTAAGTGTGATATGAGCGACATCTATCTAGTCTGACTACCTCGTTGTAGCTCAAGTCGTTCCTCTTAAGAGAGAACTACAGGGTCGAACAACCCCATTGCATGTCGAGGAGTCGCCCGAACACGAAATCTATTGTCCAACGCGCTATAATCATAGAGTAGGGGACTTTCTTTCGTGCGCAATCAAATCTTGCGTGCACATTTAGAAAAGAGTAATAGATACTATCCGGCGTGTTACAATCACATAGCGTCGGACTTTCTCGTGTGTGCATTCTGAAAAGAGTAATACACATTGTGCTAACGATTAACATTTACAATGCCTGACGTAGGTGGAAGCATTCAGAACAGAAATATGCGAAGTTACTAAGTTACCTACGGTGTTTCATAAGAGGGAAGGAAGCTTCCCTAAAACCTAACTCCCTTTCAAGAGGGGAGGCAGGATCTGGCCCATGACCTCCTAATCACCACATTCGAGCATGTCGGCAGCACAAGCCGATCGCATCGAAGCACAAGAAGCAAACACCTTAAAAGACAAAGCGACGCGCATAAGTTGCTGTTTGAATTAAAGTAACAAACTAGCCTTCCATTAAGATTGTAATGACCCTAGATATAATCTATGGTTCCAAGAAGGCGCGATGATGACGTCGTCTCCCGCATGCATGGCCACCACGATGGCCTCTGCGACAGTGATAAAGTCGCCAGTGAGCTCCTCCTTCTCCTCCTCATCGGTGCCAACTGGAAAGCCAAGTTCAAGCAAGTGGAGATCGGGGCTGAAACAAAGCTACGCCATGGCCAGGCCTAAGGCAGCCCCATGGCACACCCCACTAAGGGCCACCATCCTAACCCAAGCTAGCATGGCCCATAGATGGTACTCAAGCAGGACACCCCCTGCGTTCACGTCATTGACAACGATGAGGGCCACCTCTCGAAGAGCGCCCAACTCCTCCTCCAGGGCTGACAACACTAAAAACCATCAAAACAAGGCCGTGGACATTTGGATAGAGCTTCTCGACAAAGGAAATCATACCAATCATACTAGTCTAAGCATCGATAGCTATCGCCCGGGCATCAGCAATCTCCCGTTGAGGTAGCAAGGGCATTCTAGACGGAGTGTCGAGGCAGAGCGCGAGCCGACTAACCTCGCCCCTGGGGTCGAAGCATGGGACACGAGCCACATCCCAATTATGGAGGGGCTCGTGGACTTCTCGGCTACCGAGAGGAGAAGACCTCTAGCGTCGTGGCATGAGAAATGGTCCTAAAAGATTAAGGAGATCAAAACAGAATGACTTCGGCAACTAAGAACAAGACCACCTTACCCAAAGCACCACAAATGGGAGTGGAGACATGGTGGAGGCCCGCTCCCCTCTGGAGGGTTCTCCACGAGACGCTTCCCATGGTCCATCACTCCGACCGAAGACGCGACTCGCTCGAGGCTATAGAGAAGGCAAAGGAGTACCGCAGGAAGACAAAGAAGAGCGGTTGCCTCGCTCTTACCTCTCTCATAGATTTATGGCTAAACCAGGCACACTAGGCTCTCTAGGTTTCATTCAAATTTAATACAAATTTAATTGCTATGGATTTCTAAGCAACATGTTGCAGTGGGTGTAGTCAGAAAAAGAGTAATAGATATTGTCCGACATTACAATCACATAGTATCAGACTTTCTTGCATGTGCATTTAGAAGAGAGTAGTACACATTGTGCCAACGATTAACATTTATACAATGCCTGACGCAGGTGAAAGCATTCAGTCATTGTCCAGCACATTACAATCACATAGTATTGGACTTTCTCTCATGTGCATTTAGAAAAGAGTAGTACACATTGTGCCAACGATTAACATTTATACAATGCCTAACATAGGTGAAAGCATTTAGTCATTGTTTGGTGCGTTACAATCACATAGTTTCGGACTTTCTCGTGTATGCATTTAGAAAAGAGTAATACATATTGTGCCAATGATTAACATTTACAACACCTAATGCAGGTGCAATCATTTAGAACAGAAATACACTAATAAGTTACTAAGTTATCTATGGTATTTCACATGTTTCATGGATCAGTTGGAGGCCATTGTGTATTTCACAGTCGATGGTAGGTAGATCTAGCGTCAGGAGACGCATCCACTCCTGGCACTAGGCCACGACCTCCTCCTTTGTGGTTAGCGCATCGAACAACCAGCTGGCACAACCCATTAGTCCATTTCTCCATGAAGCGCTTTAGGACCTTCTTCATCATCAACTCTGGCAACACGACTGGCTTCCACCTGGCAATGAGCATGTGGAACATGTTGTACCCTTCATTCGGTGGGATGACACTAATGGCAATGAACCGGGATGTCAAGCGCAATACAACGAGCTTGTCGATGAATAGCGTCCACCAATCGGTCCCACCGAAAGCGAGCTCATACTACAGCACCATCTTGTCGTCGCAATCTACCGTGAAGAACCACCTGCATAGAGCACCCTGCTAATCTTTTCCAAGCAACTCACCCTGCAGGAGGTCAAGCATTTTCTGGGGAGAAATCTTGAACACCCACCTCATTAGGTGGTCAACCCACGCGTCCGTAGCTGCCATTCCTCCCGACGGTGGCTTGTTGTCGACATTTCCAAGTCTGTGCTTTAGGTAAGGAATGATGACACCATCGACAAACCCGTTCCAAACATCAGGCCAAGCCGCTTGCTTCCATGGCAGCATAATGTCATAATTTTTGTGCGTGTTTTCACCAGTACACTTCAACAGGAACTTCTGGACCGCGGTCAGCACCTTGGTGAGCATCGGTGCTGTAGCAAGTCCCGATTGATGGTCGACATCCATGGCTGTAGAAATATGTTAACTGGAACAATCTCCTAGGAAGCGTCGTACCTATCAGCAGCGGTGGATAGTCTAGGCAACACTACATTATGTAGGATTTCCCTAGCATGAGGGAACTATGGCAGTAGGTTGTGCAAGAACTGTACTAGTTGTTCCTACTGTGGTGACCTAGTGGGAGTCCACATCTTCTTCAACCATTTCATAATGGGGTCGACCACCAATACAATGAGCAACCCTACATACGGCAAGGAGGCAAACCTGTCGTCCAAGAGTATGTACTTAAGCTTGCTCGTCGCCTCCATCTTCCTATTTGGCTGCTCCAGCAGATCATACCATGTCAACTGCTTGAACATCTCTTGCACAATAGGGACCAACATCTTGCGCATTGTGTCCGGTAGGGACATCTCCTTGTAATAGGAGGGATACTCGGTCAGCAACTTCATGAACTCACTGATAATCATATCCAAGATGACCTCGGTGTGGCTCTCCTACGGGCTTGGTGGTTGCATGACCTCATCATCATGAGGACTCAAATTGCTTGCGCCCTCATCATCAGACGAGGTTGAATTGTTGGAGGGATTATTGGCTGTAGAGATGATGTAGGAGGCGTCGGTGCGGTCGGTGCCGAGCCCCGAGTACCTGTGGTGCAGTCGCACCTAGATGAGGTTGGCGTCCCATTGGTGGTGCAGTCCAAGGCCATGCCAGCACTGTAGCCCATGCGTTCCATTATCTGGTGAACCGCTAAGTTGTTCACAGTAGTCATTGTCGACGCCGTCGGATAGGGCGACGCTCGATGCACGTCTAGCGGAGCGGAATGGCCGAGCCACGACACCAAGCCACCGAAGACAAACAACACGGGTCACCTATAATCGATGGTAGCAATGGGCATGGCATCCTCATCGGCAACCGCGGTGCCATCACCATCGACAACCATGGCACCACCAGCATCAGCAACCACTGTGCCATCAGCATTGACAACCATGACGCCAGGGACAGCGCTAGTGTTGTGCTCTATTGGCACCATATATTGGATGTTGCTGCCGGTGGGCTCATCAAAGGCCATGGGAAGCGGCGATAGTCATGTGGATGGATGTCACAACAAAGTGGCCGGCGAAAGAAGTTGTGCACTACTAACTTTTTCACTTAAGTATGGCAATGTGTTGCGGTAGTTCTAAACACTGGACGGAGGATGATTAGTAACTGCTACATCAATGTGGTTGAATTGAGATTGGGCCACGTTCGTTGCATCGCCATGGGCATGGCAACTGTCAAAGTTTGCCCTTTCTGATTGGAGGACGTGGGTGTATAGCTATTGAGATTTTTGGGGCCCTAAGACAGTCTGACCCTACAAAATATAGACGCTCCGGATCACTACGAGTCGATGAACAACAAAATATAGTGCTACCAACTATTAGGGGATATCCAACTAGTCCATAGAACCCAACTATCAAGGGCTAACAACTAGTTCTAATCTATAGAACCCAACAATTAGTTTGCTTTTTTTTAGCCATGGCTAACTAGTCATAGTCCATCCAAACAGGGCCTAAGATAGTCCGATATTAGGAAATCTTAACAGGTCGGATAATAGTTCTGATGAAACAACAAAATACAAATTGTGTCAACTCTTGCGCTGACTTCACCGCAACCATCTGTCGTTCATCATGCGCACCTCCACCTTGAGCTTAGCTTCATCGTACTCCTGCTTCTCCTCCCATTCCTTGTCCTCATCATTGCTACAGGTGGCCTCATGGATCACGCTGAAGAAGCAGGTGTCGCCGACGTTGAGGTGGTTGCTTGCGCAGAACTCATCTCACCCGTACTTGAACGACGTGCGCACTTTGTTGTTTGTGCGGGTCCTCTCCAAGCCCATGAACCAGGACTGCTTAGCCATCTATAGCTCAATGGTTTCCCACTACTGGTAGCCGTGTGCTACCTCAAAAAAAGATTGATGAGAAAGACGACACTAGTAACTTGCGACATCAGTACGTTCTACGTCTCGCGCGAGTGCTCACCAGATACTTTGCTTTGAGGTGGTTCTTCTTTAGGATCACTACAAAACTCCTCGGCTCCATGATGGGTAGGGAGACTTGACTACCACTGGCCTTGAAGTCATGCTGGTACTGCTTGCGGCAGGTGGTAAGGTTGAAGACCTTGATGTTAATCTATGACCATCTATCATACCGTAATACAAGAGAGAACCCATCTTGGAGGTCGAGGGCATGGGCGAAGTGCTTCCATCCCCGATGGATGTACAAGTGACCGCCATCGGAGAACACCACCACCTTCCACCGGGCCCAACTTTGCTCGTTGTCTAGACAAAGCTCGAGTTTTCAGCGACCTTCGACGGTCCAAGCCATTGCAGCCAATAGTTTCTGCGTGCACAACGATCAACATAGCCAGATAGAGGGAAAAGTTCATTCCCAAAGGAAAACCTCACCAATGTTTCTGCATACAATCTTGGAAGAAGGATCTTCATGCACTCCTGGTCACTCTAGCTCAGTCCTGTCATGTCTTCTTGCAGCCCCGTCGTGCCAACTAGGGAACTTGACAGTCTTGAGGAATCCTTGTTGGTATGTCTCTGTTCTCGTTTCTCCTCTTGTGGGGGCTTTCTTTTTCTATGTTTCTAGTGTTGTCACAAACACAAGGAGTGCACACATTGTTGGGGCATCAGTGGAGGAGCTAACATGTAGTAAAAAATGGAACTGAGACTGACGCTGTCTCATCAGCGTAAATGGAGGAGACATGCTCTATTTTCATCAGTGTATGCTTGGGAACGTCAATACTCTACATCTCTCGGTCGAACACGCCTTCTGAAATGACTGGTTGAGGTTCTCGAGGGAGTGCGACAGCACCCGAGAGTGAAAAGACCTATCACCACCGCACCGGGCTTTCAAGTCTCAACCATGTCATTGTGGTCAATTCACTCATGTCCAGCTTTCATCTTGCATTCACTTCGCTCTCGACAACCGCAAAGGTTTTTTTTGAGAGGAGCAAGTCTCGACAACCAGAAACTCATGCCGCCATATATTTAAATGTGTCGGATAGTATTCATGTCATACGTATTTGTGCAAACATTTTTGTTCACAAATGAACATTTACCATTATCTTGTTGAACACATGATAGTTCGAGCATTGTAAATCTGATCGGGCGGACACATCTTGCTCTTACAAACCACACAATGGTTGCTACATAGGTAGAGCTACATGTAGGCCAAAGAGGGCCATGGTCCCTCCTTGGTCATTGAAAACTCCATTAAGTAGCTGTTAAATTGGTGATTAAAATCAATAACTATGCATATTAAGCACAAATTAGTGTTGATGGCCCCCTCTTCTTTTCCCATCAAGCTCCGCCTTGCTTTGTGCCTTGGTTTGGTGAACCAAACATGTATTAGTAGTAGTAGTAGTCATGAGTCACTCTGATCACGCTCAAAATGAGTGGCTCTAATCCGTAGTGAACCCAACTCGTCTTATTTGCATGTGTTTGATAAAAATTGTTGAACTTGCATCAACCATGTAGCGAGGAGTTTATCTGAACAAGTCTTGGCTCGATCTAATGTACAACGGAGGAGGCATAGATGTTGCATTTTTACTGCACATGTCGAAAAGTTTGCCGTTGTCCATTTGATCTTTCGTCGGATACTAAGTTACCCATCTCTAGCTAGCCACTGCATGTCTCTACAAAACCAACCAAGAGAAATTGCTTACGAAAGCAACTCCTTTTCACTCTTTAGTATACCCCTCGACTGTTGTGACTGCTTGGATAGGAGTGAAAAGACTATCTCAATCGTGTCATGGTGGTCAAAATCTCTTAAATTTTCACTCCTGTCCAACTTTCATCCTGCATTCACTTTGCTCTCGGCAACCGCGCAAGGTTTCTTTGATAGGAGCAAGCCTAGCCTAAAGTAGAACAGATGACCCAAAGGTGTTGAAAATTCTACTACACATGCAAGAAAGTCCTGTCACATATATTTGAACGCATCGGATAGTATACGTGTCCATGTCATACATTATGAAAAACGAGTGAGTGTAGTCAATCACAAACTATGAAATTTGTGCAAATGTACTCCTGGCCCCATGTCATAAATTATGAAAAATGTTACTTTTTTAGGAACTAAATTAAAAGCCAAGGAGAACACGGTACACGTGACCACACCCCTACTACTAGTAATAATAATATTGGATGAAATGACGAGTCAATGTAGTTGATCACAAACTATGAAATTTTATTGCGCACGCCAAAATGTCCGTCGGCCGCACAATTGATGTCATTGGGCCAAGACTCACGATGTCTCATCGGTGTAAATGGAGAAGACATGCTATATTTTTGCAGTAGCCGGTGTAATACGGTTGTGATTCCTAAGGGAGCATGACAACACCCACCTTCAAGAAAGATAAATCTTCATGGAGTATCTTGCCTTAGAAGCCTTAGCATCCCTGTGTATAAATAAATCTTTATGAAGTATCTTGACTTAGAAGCCCGAGTGTCCCTTTGTATAGATAAAGCCTGGCCTCACTCCAATTCATTTTATTTACCATTCCACCTTCCATTGTGCAAAAGCCCTCTCCTCGCCACCCACCACCACCACCCCATCGATTGACATAAAGGCCGTAGGTGGCCCGGCTACAGTCCCTACTTCCTCCAGTGGTTTGGCGGAAGCGGGGCCGATGCCTCACCTCGGGTTGGTGTCGGCGGAGGCGGCGACGATGTCCAGTCCTCATAGATTGGCGTTCCTATCGTTGAGACTCACCATCTCCTAGGCTGCTGCTCTCCCCATCGCCCTCGGCGATGACGCGAACGCCACTAGCACCGATCGTTCGCTCACCACCACCGGCCCTAGTGTGGTCCTACTCATCATTCTTTCGGATTCGCCATGCCAGGATCCGCAACCCTAGTGGGTGCGTCACTTGCCCGATCCGCTCCACCAAGGTGGTGCGAGGCCGACATCTTGGCCGGCTGAGGCCATGGCCGACCCCTCGAGTCCATCCGCCAAAGGTGACGGACTCGAGGATGATCGACATCTTGGCCTATTCTTCCCGAGGCCATGGCGATTATCTTGGTTGAGGTCCGAGTCCCTATCTGGCTCTCTAAGACATGTGGCTGGAGCAAGGCCAATGCTAGGGTGCACTGTGGGCAAGGATGATCGCCCCTAGCACGGCCTACACCAACAATGCCTATTCTTCCGAGTCCAAACCATTCTTGGATGGCATCAAGGGATATAGCGGTCTTCAGTGTGCCAAAGAGGTTCTTGCCCCAAATGTAAGACCTTGCGGGCGTTGATTTTGTTCGCCAATGCTAGCCCTGCATGACTTGCAGAGGTGTGGGATGGCCCCCCTCATTAGTAGTATCAAGTCATGTCAAGATATGTAGTTAGGACAACAAGAAAACGTTGCCCATCCCGAACCATCGCATCGCCCTATATTTAATCAAGGAACCATTTTCTTGGACTTTACCATTTTTGCTTTTCGATGGCCTAAAGGTAAAAGTAGAAAACAGTTACACATTTTCAAATGTTTTCTACTTTTCTACTTTTAATTTGAAATATTCAATTCAAAATTCAGCAAAGAGGTTTAGGTCACACACTTCAACCAAGGCCGGTTTTTCTCTTGGTGGCTGTTGGATTTTGTTAGCGCTCTTATTATGTGGTCATGCACTTGTTTAATTATGCATAGACTTGCTTTAGTTGTGAACTTGTTATGTATTTGGTGGGCACTTGTCATTAGTAGTATCAAGTCATGTGAAGATATGTTCGTAATTCCGTTAGGTTCGTTAGGACTAGCTATTCCATAAGTTCGTGTTCGTTTTCATGTCCGGCCGTTAGAATTAAATGTAAAAGTAGAAAATGGTTGAAGTCATGTTAATCATCCTTAGTTAGTTTAGAAATTGTATGTCTGTTAATCATCTGTAGTTAGAAATAGTATGTCTAGTAGTGGGATGGCACTACTCTCCTCTTATTGTTATGGTAGATGAAGGCATGGTTATATAGGCTGAACTCGTATCGTTGCTCTCATCTGCTGTTAACTCAATAATGGGACTTGATATAGAGCAATTTGAGAAGGAAGGAGAATCTTGAGAAGGTAGATCTAGAAGAAACTGATTGCTTCAACTCATCCAACATTCTTTCAAACTTTGGGACTCTTCCAACCCGCTCTTCAGATGTCAACATGTTTCGAACTAAATCATCAAAATTTGGTAATATGTTATCATCACGGTCCTCCTGCTCCTCCTCCGCAATCCAACCATCATGATGAGATCCATGCACATCTGATGGCTCTATAATGTTAGTACCTCTTCCCTCTTCCCCATGATAAATCCATGTGGTGTATGTGGGTGACATTCTGTGTATAAGTAAGTCATCCTTCACCTCCTGCCAAGTTTTAACCACCTGGTTAAGACAAGTTCTAAATGGGCAAGGGATCTTTTGCTCAGGGTATTTTTGTTTAACCATATCCATGAACTCTTCAACTCTGTGATGAACATCGGCGAGAATGGTCTCCCATTAGGAATCCAGGATCTGTCCATCTGTTGCAGCAAAAGTATGCAAAGTTCGTTATAGTTTTGACCATTGGGTGGACAATGGTAAAACTAGCATTAGAACAAAGCATATAGTGTTCAAGAGCACCAATCTATGCATTTGTTCATATCATACTATGGGACAGTCTGGTTTTCTATTTTTGTGTGACCAAAGCATTGATTTCAATCGAAATTCATATAGAATAGCCTTTCTGTATGTGTTCTTTACTTTATCGTGTGCAGAAAATGGAGTTCTATAATCACAGAAGAAGGTACTCATACCTTTGATATGTGAACTGGCACGGCTTGGCTGCAGTAGCAGGGCCAGGCGAGCTACGGTCAGGGCAAAATCGTCGTTCTCGTCCTTGCCGAAACCTCGGCTTCCATGGCTGCCTTCACGGCGAGCTCGCCGCTGCTCGGCTCCTTTGTGCATTCCTTCATCTTCTTCACGTTAGGGCTTGGTTAGGGTGTGTACTAGCTTCTAGCATGATGCTACGGTGAATCATTGCCTCGCTAGTGCAGAACATGCCACGCTATCGCCGCCGCACCACCGCGCACGTGGATAGACCTCGTCGGCGTGTCCCACCTAGCCTAGGTAGCCTCTGTAGGTTCACGTCGTCACCGCGGAGCCCATGCGCTTCTCACCGAACCTTGCCGTGGCCAGTAGTTGCTAGCGCACCTCCGCGCAGCGCCACTGTGCCGCCATGGCCGGCGACGAGCATGCTCCAGTGCGTCCGCGCTGCCACCACCGGTACCAGTCGACGCGGAAGGTTGAGTAGAACACGAGGGTGGGGTTAGTTTCACCGGGAAGCTCGCTGTCGGTGAGATAGCGCCGGGCAACCATCGTGCCCTATTTTGGTTCACTGACGAGTGGGGTCCGCTGACCCTTGGGTCCCAGGCGTCAGCGAGTACAGTTTAGGGTTTTGTTATTTATTTTCTAGATTTTTGTACTAACTTTGGAAAATCATATCTAGAGCTAGGAGTGTCCAATTTTGGTGAACCAAATTTTATTGGATTCCTTATGAAGTATAGTATTTTATAAAAATATGAAATGTACTATTTCTAGTATTTTTAAAGGTGAATAAAATGTAGCTAGATAAGTATTTTTTGAATGTTTGCAATCTTGTAAAATGGATAACTTGAGCTAGGAAGGTGATAAAATTGTAATTTAAATTTTGCTAATCTTTTGTTGACATGGTATAGCTAGGAAAAATAATAAACTTATAGTAAACTTAATTGAAATAGGATCTTTCTATTTATCTATTAATAAATGATGTTTTCTAAGGAAAATTATAGGGATAAAAATAAGTAACATATTGCCATGCAAATTTTTGTACAGTATTATGGCACTAGGGTGAAGCTAAGAAAAATATAAAATCTATTGTTTGACACTTTTCTATAGGGTTAACTATTTAAATAAATAAATTGTGCTTGACCATGATGTTTTCTATGGTTCTTGTGATACATATGAACTATTGATGTTAGTAGTATGGCTTAGAAGCAATTGGTTATATGCAACTAATTAATTATTGCTTTATAATTCAACTAGAGGGCTGCATGTATAGTTTTGGTTGCGTTGATAATTTCATGATGATAATGGTTTTTTCTATAAAACTTGTTAATAACAAAGTTGTAGATAGCTTACTGATCTACCTTGTGTTAAATTTTCATAGTCATAGGCCTTAGGGTTTAAGAGTTTTGGATGTTAGAAGTTTGTTGTCCGAAATATTTACTCTCTAGATAGATTTGAATAACTGAATTGTTTGACCTAGATAACTATTGAATTACATTAAGGGTATTAAAATAAAGTTGTATACAATTTCATAAGATTTCTAGAATGTCCACAACCATATTATTTCGATGTATATAACTCCAGTTAGGGTCAAAACAATAGTTGTTGTCTTATAGTCTAGAATTTATATTACAAAAGTGTTTGCTTAAGTAATAGAGAAGGGATATGCACCTACTCAGTAAAATAAGATGCACTTGTTATTACTTTAATCCCATGCTGTTGAAAATACTTATGAGGATGCATTCATCATGTTATATCAAATTATACATGTCATCATATATGCATTCGCGATATCTTATTCCATGCTCATGCATATAGGATCGACCGAAGAAATAACGCTGTAGGAGTTCAACGAAGAAGAGGAAGGTGTAACACCTCGGGTGTTTAAATATTAAAAACCGGAGTTCATCATATGAAGAGGATGGGGATCATTATAAACTTTGAGAGACTCCTCAAGCCACATGTTATAGGAGAAGAGGAATCAAGAAATCTTTGTAGAGCTCCCCGAGTGCCCATTTTCAATCATAGGCCAACCTCTTTCCTCAAAGGCAAGCCCATTTTGAGGTTGAGTCAAAGTCTCCAAAGTTTATGTTTTAGAAAAATATTATTTGACTCATTTTGTTTAATGCATTAGGTTATAAGAGTTAATTGGAAACAGAGTTAATTGGAAACACTTGATTTATAGAACTACCTTGTCTAGTTACATATACCTTTAACCCTATGTAGGTCCAGGATCGAATGTATGCTTAGCCATACTTAGACCGCCTTGGCCGTCGCCGTTCGTCGGTGATTTCCTTGATCACCGCGAGATATAGGTGGATACCCCAGCTCGCTTAGCACGCACCTAGCTAGCTATATTTGCTATCGTGGAAAGAGAGCCCGTATGGGTTCTTTTGTAATGTAAATGGAGGCCACCACCGTGGAGTCTATGTGTCTCCTTGGTCCGGTTCTCTTCGCTCCAGGTTGACTCATGTGATTCTGCTACTATGTCGATTAAGGAGCTAGAATTGAGTCACTTGTTGGCGACGTCTAACAAGATTGAACACATGCCTATCACTTAAAATGCTGGAATAGTGTCCGGATAATTTCTCGAAAATCGTGAAGCCGAGTAGTTGATCAACTTTTTGAATGTGATAAAATTGCTCAATTAATTAATAAATGAGTTTTCATGCTAGGCATGTATCCAAAAATTATGAAAATTGTTTTGTCACTTAGAGTGCACACTCTAGATGGTAGTAAGGATGGTGCGGGGAGCGTCAATTGAATTAATTCATAAAAGGAAATGAGGCCAAGGCGCCTTGGCAATTGTTGTGAGTGTTATAGGCCCGAACATCCATCCATCATCGGCATCATATTTTGTTATTTGCTAATCTAGAGATGAATAGCTATAATTAACTTGATGACCAAAGTATAATTGTATAACTTTTCGAAGGCAAGTTAATCGCTTTTATGCAAAATTTCGCTTTTTGCTTCTTTTTTTGCATTGTCAAGCTACCTCCACTTATAAAGCCTTGCATAATCCTAGGAGTCAATTTATTTCGGTTTATGATGGTAAGTCTAGTTCGGAGTACCTTCTCGTGGACTCGGGGGTTTTATTTCCATTGTTGCAGATGGTATAGTTTATCATGGCTATTGCAAGCACTGCTTCTGTCCCGCCATGGATGAGGAGTGAGCCCTGGGCATGCATCTTTAATAATCCTTCTTATATGCTTTTGTGGATTGTGATCATGAGTTGGCACTATATTTGAACTATGTTGGCAAATGCTAGTTTTGAAGTTTAATTTGCTTCCACTACTATCTATCGAACTTTGTTTGTAATAACCTTATTTCATACTCTGATGAATGAACTATATCTGTGAACTTTATGTAACATGTGACATGTATGTTGAATCATGTACAATCTTGGTTGAATGTGGATCATTAATCAAGACCCATCATGGTACTCGATGGACTCCACTACTTTGGGCATTTATATGGGCTCAAGTATGAACATGTTATTGTAAGACTTAGCTTGAGTATATATATTTGCCATTGTACTTGTAACTCTTATAAATTGGTCGGGATGATTCGGGTTCTGACACCCGGTCTTCTTAAGTTACGGCATCGAGCAAGATTCAACATTAATTGCCTCATGTGTATTTAAAACAAACATTTTTGTTTTCTAAAACTAGTTTCTAGCAACTAATAGCTATATAAATAGGTGTTTAAAACTTAGAGTTGAAATCTAAAGTGTGCCAGTGATCACTTCCTTTATGCCCAATTAAGGAGTTTAGGTGGCTAATTAAGTACTAACTTGGGGGTTTTCACTTTTTATTGTCCATACGGCGTGCTATTGTATGGATGTCATTCACTTGAGTGGTCATGTATGGATCAAATGCCTCTACGCCCAAGGTAAGATGCCAATTATCATTTTAGATGGTAGTAAGGCATGACCGCAAGAAGTGAGCGTCTTGCGACGAGAATCTAGAGCTAGCTTTGATATGACCAAAGTATAATTGTATAACTTGTTAATCGCTGCATGTTTGCATGCATGTATGATGGTGTCGATTTAATTGTGGGTAATAAATTGTCATCTTTTGGGGATAGCTTTGATACGGAACTATATGTCTTATATGCTTTTGGGTATACATATGGAAGTATTTATATTACAACCTAGAGCCTAGATTTACATTCATATATATAATTGTGGGGTTGGGCTAAATGAAATTCTTGTGCATGTACACTAATCAAGACCCATCATGGTACTCGATGGACTACCGTGTTTATATGGGCTCAAGTATGTGGTCACGACTGGACTATTGCTTGTGCGCTTATATATGAGAGAACGTTCATGTATGCCATCATGTATGTCGTTAGAAATAATTTTTCCTATGTTTGTCTAAGGGACGTATGGAACATGCATGCATCATGATAAATTATTATTTCATACTTGCATTGTTCCTCCCTTATAAATCTCCTACTCGGTTATGTAACTCTTATCCATTATGACTTTGTCTCACGAGAGTTGCACATGTTGTTGGTATGACAAGATGGCAAGACCGGCATGGAAGTGAGTTTCTGTTGATGTTTGGAACTCCCGGTATACATATGGAAGCTTTGGAGAGTCTTGCACTATATAATTGTGGGGTATTACATGAACCATCCCTCTATTACTTGGAATGAAGTATACCTAGAGGGACAACCATGCTATGAAAATTATTATTTCATACTTGCACCATAAATACTCTCGGCTCGTGCCCAAGCACCCTTCTCATGAGAGAATGGAAGGTAGAATTTGATGGAAGAACTCCTTGGGAGAGCTTGCACCAAGTAGTAGCCTTTGAGGTATACTTGAGTCGACCATGGTATGTTTGACCATATCAGCTCGTGACATGGGGATGAGCTTACCAAAGGCTGCCCAAGTAGTAGCCTTTGAGCTAGTACTTTTCCTCGGGTGGATCCATCCATAATAGTATGGGCACAACGCAATATCAATGCGTTGATCCGAGATCGGGATGAGCGGGCAGACAATTCTAGTCCCGCTATGAGCGCCATGTTTGCAGTAATAAAGATATTCTACACTCATCAGGACACCAAGAACTTCTAGCAGGAGTCCTATACCACTTGCATGGATAAGCTCATGAGAGCCGAAGCTGCACAGCGTAAGCTAAAGAAGCGTGTGCGTAAGCACAAAAAGGTAACAAGTGAGGCTCGATGGGAAACTGATCAAACATATGTAGCTTTGGGAAATCTCCCCACTCAAATGGAGCAAGTTGATCAACAAGAGAGCTGCCACCCAAGAGGCAAGTGCGAATGATCAAGCAATGTAAGCAAGACTGTAGGAGTAGTTGGAGGTCGCCCGTGCTTGTGCTGAGGCATTCATAGCTACGTGCTAGCGGATCCTAGCAAACAACCGTGCCGCTATGGTAGAAGCAGAATGAGACAAGACCCATGCCTTGAGCGTCTAGTAGGACCATGTCAAGAGGGACTTGCACCAGCAACTTGCATAGGACCAGAACGTAGTAGTTGATCTTCAGCATGAGGTGCATTTTCTGAACAACCAACTTCACCCGATCCTTGATGAGGAAGAAGAAGATCCAGAAATGTTAGTTGAAGATGACGGCTGGGACGAAGAAGAAGTGGAGCTAGAGAATGAGGATGATCCTATTCTAACCTCGACAACGATTATAATGAAGATTAGAATCACCTAGTGACTAATCAAAGCGCTAGATGTATCCTTGCTATTTATGTAATGGACTTGTAGTTTGAAGTTTGGTAATTGCGATTGGACTTCCATGTAATATTGGCACTTTACATGTTGTTTCATGATGGGTTGAACTTCAATGAAATTCCAGTTTTGTTTTACTAGTGATTATGACTTATATGTTAACGCACTACGAGTCCGATAAGTGATCAAATTGGTGATGTCATGTTGCGAGAATGAATTATTATGCCTCTATTTTATTGTATGAATTTAATATTCTCTCCAGTAATTTTAGTTTGGCATGATTATACAATTCATCTACAATCTCTTGACATCCTCCAATAATCACTTGTTGCAACTTTGTAGATGACTTGCACTTGTGCTGGAGTAGGCAGCAGCCAAGAGGGCAACGACGGTGACTTACAACCACCGCCACCACTGTCTGCGAATGAATTCTTTGCACAATTCCTGGGTAGTCAAAGAACTATGGAGGAAACCCTGCACTTCATTGCGCAGAACATGGCTCGTGCCCGTCAGCAACAACAGGGGCCTAAGCCAAATTAGTATAGCTCTTTTAAGGATTTCCTAGACACCAAGCCTCCTATCTTCAAGGTGGCCAAAGAACCACTCCAGGCAGATGAATGGCTAAACACCATTGAGAAAAAGTTCCATCTATTGAGGGTCATGGAACATCAG
Source organism: Miscanthus lutarioriparius (assembly GCA_904845875.1). Lineage (NCBI taxonomy): Eukaryota > Viridiplantae > Streptophyta > Magnoliopsida > Poales > Poaceae > Miscanthus > Miscanthus lutarioriparius. Next base: position 77,578,869 of record CAJGYO010000007.1, on the reverse strand, counting down.
AAGGCAGAATATGCGTCCCATCAACTGCAGGGACCGGCCAGGATATGGTGGACCCATTTCCTGTCCTCTTTACCTGCCAACGCACAGGTCACATGGGAGCAATTCAAGTTAGCCTTTAGGGGACACCACATTCCCCTAGGGCTAATGCACATGAAGGCAGCTAAGTTTATGTGACTCACACAAGGGACCAAGACCCTTACTGAGTACATGCATGCTTTCAACAATCTGTCCTGTTATGCCCCAGGTTTTGTCGATACAGAAGAAAAGAAGATCGAAAGCTTCAAGAGAGGTCTTAGCACTAAGTTGATGAAAACTATGGCCAACTCAAGGTGCACCACATACAATGAGTTCATCAGTAATGCCTTGAGTCAGGAGAACCACAACAATCTGCATGCGGCAGCAAAGGGCCGCAAGAGGGCAGCTGAAGCAGGCGCCTCAGGGTCTTCTCAATCCGAAGCTCTAGTGGCAGCTAGGCCACAGTTTCGACCACCAGCGCCCAAGTTCAGGCCTCCTCCAAGAAAGCCCAGGCCAACCAACCTCAGATGGTGTTTTGTAAGGTGCTCACTATTGCCTTACCCAAAGGGAACAGAGGGCAAGGAAGCTCAGCAGGATCCAGGAGCAATCAACCATGCTTCAATTGTAATCAAGTGGGTCATTGGGCCAAGGAATGCCCCCATCCTAAGAAGAACAACAATTAAAACCAGGGAAATTAGAGACAGACAAATCCTAAAGCGCATCCTGGATACATGCATTACACTGTTGTTGAAGAGGTTCCTACGGGAGAGGTTGTCACTGCTGGTATGTTTCTTGTTAGCAAACATCCCGCCATTGTTTTATTTGATTCGGGAGCTTCTCATTTATTTATGAGCCAAGCATTTGCATCTAGATATGATCAGAAAGTAATTGAGGTAAGCAAGGGTGGTTATAGTATAAGTTCAGCTGGGGCTACTATCTCTACAAATAAGATAGTCAGAAATATGCTCATCTCTATACAAGAGAGGGAGTATATGATGGATTTGATAATATTGCCTGGATTAGCCATAGTTGTGATCTTAGGCATGAGCTGGATGAGTGATCATGGTGTTCTCATTGACACTAGCACTCGAACAATTATGTTGAGAGAACCAAAGGGAGATAATGCTTTTCTAGTACCACTTCCCCAAAGTTTTGATCTCCAAAACTTGTCTTGCGCTATCCAAGCCACTACCCTTTGTGATATTCTAGTGGTTTGTGAGTTTCCTGATATATTTCTAGATGAGTTACCAGGTTTACCGCCTGACAGGGATGTGGAATTTAAGATTGAGTTAGTGTTAGGTACGGCACCTATCTCAAGAAGGCCCTATAGGATGCCACCAAATGAGTTAGCTGAACTTAAAATTCAGTTACAAGAACTATTGGACAAAGGTCTCATTCAACCTAGTTCATCTCCATAGGGATGTCCAGCCTTGTTTGTAAAGAAGGACAAGTCTTTGAGAATGTGTGTGGATTATAGGCCACTTAATGCTGTGACCATTAAAAACAAGTATCCTTTCCCTCGTATGGATATCTTGTTCGATCAGTTGGCAAAAGCGAAGGTATTCTCCAAGATTGACTTGAGGTCAACCTATGATTAGATAAAGATCAGGCCAGAGGATATACATAAAACCGCTTTCTCCACTAGGTACGACTTGTATGAATATTTGGTCATGTCTTTTGGATAGACCAATGCTCCTGCCTACTTCATGTACTTGATGAATTCGGTATTCATGCCCGAGCTCAACAAGTTTGTGGTTGTGTTTATCGATGATATCTTAATTTATTCAGAGAATAAGGCAGATCATGCAGAGCATCTAAGAATTGTTGTGTCCAGATTAAGGGAACATAAGTTATATGCCAAGTATAGCAAGTGTGAATTCTGGTTGAGCAAAGTATCTTTCTTGGGTCACATCTTATCGAGAGATGGAATTTCTGTAGACCCATCTAAAGTACAAGAGGTCATGGATTGGAAGGCCATGACTTCGGTTCATGAAGTTCGGAGTTTTCTTGGGTTAGCAGGTTACTCTCGTCGTTTCATTCTGGATTTCTCCAAGATAGCTAAGCCCATGACCAGACTACTTCAGAAGGATGAAAAGTTAAGTTGGACACTAGAGTGTGAAGTAGCTTTTCACACCCTAAGGACCCTGTTAACTACAACTCATGTTTTAGCACAACCCCACATTGAAAAGCCTTTCGATGTGTTCTGTGATGCATCAGGTATAGGTTTGGGGTGTGTGCTCATGCAAGAAGGAAGAGTTATTGCCTATGCTTCTCAGCAGTTGAGAAACCATGAAGTCAATTACCCTACACATGATTTAGAGCTTACAGCAGTTGTTCATGCGTTAAAGATATGGAGATGTTACTTGTTGGGAAACATATGTCACATATACACTGACCACAAAAGTCTCAAATATATCTTCACTCAACCTGAGTTGAACATGAGACAGTGAAGATGGTTAGAGCTGATCAAGGACTACATTTTGGAAGTGCACTACCATCCGAGAAAAGCCAATGTTGTAGCAAATGCACTTAGTCAGAAATCTCATTGCAACACTGTGGAAGCATTGTTGGAAGATGGATTTAATTTGTTACATCCTGTTGTGCTGCACAATATCACTATCAGTTGTTCACTTGAGAGCAAAATCATAGAACTACAAAAGACAGATGTAGGTATATTTCACATCAAGAGAAAGATGAAAGAATAAGAAACCAAGCATTTCAGATTAGATGAAAGAGGTGTGCTATGGTTTGAGGATCGACTGGTGGTACCAAAAGACTGTGAGCTTAGAAATCAAATTTTAGATGAAGCTCATTCATCTAAGTTGTCTATCCACCCGGTAGTAGTAAAATGTATCAAGATTTGAAAACCCATTTTTTGTGGACCAAGATGAAGAAAGAGATCGCCGCCTATGTCGCTAGGTGTGATGATTGCAGTAGAGTAAAGACCGTTCATTTGAAATCTGCCAGATTACTTCAGCCATTGCCTATTCTAGGCTAGAAATGGGAAGAAATAAGTATGGACTTTATTACAGGCCTTCCAATGACACAACATGGTCATGATTCCATATGGGTCATTGTAGATCATCTCACCAAGTCAGCACATTTTATACCAGTGAACACAAGGTATCACGTGGGAAAGTACGCTGAGTTGTACATTTCTCAGATCGTGAGACTACACGGAGTACCTAGGACCATAATCTCATATCGGGGACCACAGTTTATAGCTCATTTCTAGAAACACTTGCACCAGGCTTTGGGGACTAAACTAATTAGAAGTTCAGATACCATCCACAAACTTCTAGACAGACCGAGCGAGTGAACCAGATATTAAAAGACTTGCTGAGAGCTTGTGTTATATCTTCCAAGGGTTCATGGGAGAAATGGCTACCTTTAGCCGAGTTCTCCTACAACAACAGTTATCAAGCAAGCATCAAAATGGCTCCTTTTGAAGCCTTATATGGTTAGAAATGTAGAACTCCTTTGAATTGGATTGAGCCCGGCGAAAGAAGATACTTTGGTATTGACTTTGTCATTGAAGCTGAAGAGCAGGTGCGCATTATCCAACAGCATATGAAAGTAGCTCAGTCAAGACAAAAGAGTTATGCTGATAAAAGAAGAAGACCACTGACTTTTGAAGTGGGAGACTATGTGTACTTAAAAGTGTCACCCATGAAAGGAGTACAGAGATTTGGAGTGAAAAGAAAGCTTGCACCTAGATATGAAGGGCCATACAATATTACTAAACGGAAAGGAAATGTCGCTTACAAGTTATAACTTCCCCCAGAGATGAGTGTAATATTCGATGTCTTCCATGTTTCTCAATTTAAGAGATGTCTTCACACACCTGAGGAAGCCATTGCACCCACCAGCATTGAGCTCCAATCGGATTTGACGTATGAAGAAAAAACAATCCGAGTGTTAGAAGAGATGGAAAGAGTAACACGAAGCAAGGTCATTAAGTTCTACAAAGTGGTGTGGAATAACCATAGTGAACAAGATGTCATGTGGGAATGGGAGGATTACTTACATGAGGTTTATCCCACCTTTTTCAAAGAATGGTAGGTCTTGTAAATCTCGGGATGAGATTTCTATAAGGGGGAGAGGTTGTAACACCCTAGGTGTTAAGCTTGCATTTAGCCTTGGCATTGCATGAGCACAAGCATCATTGATCATTCATGAGCATGAGTATTTCAAATATAATCTCTATGTTTGCTTATATTGCATGTGTTGTCACTAAAATGCTTTACATATGCTAGGGTTTACATGTAACCAATGTATAAATGTGTGAGGAACCTTAGGAATACATTAAACATGTTTAGAATGTCACTAGAAACAACTTTGGTATTCATGACTAAGGCTAGTTTGGTCTCTAAGTCATAGCTATAGTTTAAATCATCATTTTCAAGTTGTATGTTTGAATGGAGTTGAACATCACTTTAGAAACTTTGCATGGCTATGAACCCTAAAATAAAGTTGTAGAACTCAAGTAGTGTAACAACTTTTATTTTTGGGTCATTAGCTAATTCAGTGCCTAACTTGGTCATTTAGGGCTCACAAGTATCAACATTGTACTATTTTTAGAACTTGAAATTTTTTCTAAGTCCAGATTGGTTTTGCAGTTTCATGTGCCTGACTTTGTGATGATTTAATTCTCTAACCATTGTGAATTAGGAGATGGGTTCTAAAGCAATTTTGTAGCCTTCACTTAGATCTCCAACTTTTATTAATAGAGTTTGTGCTAACTTATCATGGTTTAGGAGTTAGAAGGGGGAGGAAATGCTCTGTCAGTCGCTGATGCTGAGCCTGATGACCACCGCGGCGTCAGGCCATCATGGCTGACAGTGAGCAGGGCTTGGCCACCATTGGCCAGTGTTGGGCCCCCTCCGCAGCTACGTGGCATGCGCTAAAGGAGAAACCACGAGGCTTATTCCTCACTCGCGCTCGCACTCTCTCCCTCTCCACTGCCCTCTCTCGCGCTCACAGTGGAGCTCCTCTCGTCGATGCGCCACCGCAGTGCTCCATTGTCGCCTAGCTCTCGCGCCGCAGCACCATTGCCGCCTTTAGCTTGCAGTCAGCTTCGCCATTTTCCTCTCTCCCTCCTCGACGCAGTAGCAGGGCCAGGCGAGCTACCGTGAGGGTAAAATTGTCGTTCTCATCCTCGCCGGAACCTCGGCTTCCATGGCCACCTTCACGGCGAGCTCACCGCTGCTCGGCTCCTTTGCGCATTCCTTCATCTTCTTCACATTAGGGCTTGGTTAGGGTGTGTACTAGCTTCTGGTATGACGCTATGGCGAATCGTTGCCTCGTCGGCATGGAACACAACGCGCAGCGCCGCCACACTCTCGCCACCGCACCACCGCGCACGCGGACAGACCTCGTCGGCGTGTCCCACCTAGCCTAGGTAGCCTCTGTAGGTTCACGTCGTCACCGCAGAGCCCGTGTGCTTCTCGCTGGACCTTGATGTGGCCAAAAGCGGTCGGCACACCTCCGCGCAGCGCCGCCGTGCCGCCATGGCCGGCGACAAGCATGCTCCGGTGCGTCCGCGCTGCCACCACCGGTACCAGTCGACGTGGATGGTTGAGTAGAACATGAGGGTGGGGTTGGTTTCGCCGGGAAGCTCGCCGTCGGTGAGATAGCGCCAGGCAACCACCGTGCCCTGTTTCGGTTCATTGACGAGTGGGGTCCGCTGACCCATGGGTCCCAAGCGTCAGCGAGTACAGTTTAGGGTTTTGTTATTTATTTTCCAGATTTTTGTACTAACTTTGGAAAATCATATCTAGAGCTAGGAGTGTTCAATTTTGGTGAACCAAATTTTGTTGGATTCCTTATGAAGTGTAGTATTTTATAAAAATATGAAATGTACTATTTATGGTATTTCTAAAGGTGAATAAAATGTAGCTAAATAAGTGCTTTTTGAATGTTTGCAATCTTGTAAAATGGATAACTTCAGCTAGGAAGGTGATAAAATTGTGATTTAAATTTTGCTGATCTTGTGTTGACATGCTCTAGCTAGTAAAAATAATAAACTTGCAGTAAACTTGATTGAAATAGGATCTTTCTATTTATCTATTAATAAATAGTGTTTTCTGAGCAAAATTATAGGGATAAAAATAAGTAACATATTGCCATACAAATTTTTGTACAGTATTATGGCACTAGTATGAAGCTAAGAAAAATATAGAATCTATTGTTTGACACTTTTCTATAGGGTTAACTATTTTCACTAAAATAAACCTTGCTAGCTTGTCATTTTTATAGAGGATGTTATATATGTTCAAATGGTATGAAATTTTTACAATAGTCTATTGGGATCACTTGAAAGCTACTGTAATTGTTTAAGAATTTATTGTGCAAATTTGGTATATGTTTGTTATTTCACTTAATGATCTAATTAAATTAATAAAGCATTTAAATAAATAAATTGTGCTTGACCATGATGTTTTCTATGATTCTTGTGATACATATGAACTATTGATGTTAGTATTAAGGCTTAGAAGCAATTGGTTATATGCAACTAATTAATTATTTCTTTATAATTCAACTAGAGGGCTGCATATATAGTTTTAGTTGAGTTGATAATTTCATGATGATAATGGTCTTTTCTGTAAAACTTGTTAATAACAAAGTTGTAGATAACTTACTGATCTAACTTGTGTTAAATTTTCATAGAAATTGGCCTTAGGGTTTAAGAGTTTTGGTTGTTAGAAGTTTGTTGTCATAAATGTTTACTCTCTGGACAGATTTGAATAATTGAATTGTTTGACTTAGATAACTATTGAATCACATCAAGGTTATTAAAATAAAGTTGTAAAAAAATTCATAAGATTTCCAGAATGTCCACAACCATATTATTTCGAGATATACAACTCCAGTTAGGGTCAAAACAAGTAGCTGCTATCTTATAGTCCAGAAATTAGATTACAGAAGTGTTTGCTTAAGTAATAGAGAAGGGATATGCACCTACTCAGTATAATAAGATGCACTTGTTATTATTTTAATCCCATGCTGTTGAAAATACTTATGAGGATGCATTCATCATGTTATATCATATTATACGTGTCATCATATATGCATTCGTGATATCTTATTCCATGCTCATGCATATAGGATCGACCGAAGAGATAACGATGTTGGAGTTCAACAAAGAAGAGGATGGGGATCAGCAGGAGACTCCTCAAACCATAGCTCTAGGAGAAGAGGAGCAGACTCCTGAAGAGCTCCCTGAGTGCCCAGATCATAGGCCAACCTCTTTCCTCAAAGACAAGCCCCGGAGCATTCAAAGTCTCCCATGTTTTAGAAAATATTATTTGACTCATTTTTGTTTAATGCATTAGGTTATAAGAGTTAATTGGAAACACTTGATTTATAGAACTACCTTGTCTAGTTACATATACCTTTAACCCTATGTAGGTCCAGGATCGAATGTATGCTTAGCCATACTTAGACCGGTAGAAGTCGGGTGATTTCCTATCACCTGCGAGATATAGGTGGATACCGAAGCACAGTTGGTTATATTTCCTATCGTGGAAAAGAACCATGGGGTAATGTAAATGGAGGCCAGGTGGAGTCTATGTGTAGGTTGACTTATGTGATTCCGTCTATGCTGATTAAGGACTGTACCGTTGTTGGCACTTCTGACAAGATTGAACGTATGCCTATCACTTAGCTGGTCGGAAAACTCGTTCCGACTGCGAAGCCGAGTAGCTCAACTAAGGCCGGGCCCTGCTCTGTTAGAGTACGCACTCTAGATGGTAGTAAGGATGTGTGGGGAGCCAGACGTGAGGCCAAGGGTGGGCCAGGCCTAAACGTCCTGGCAGCTGGTTGTCCCTGATTGTGCGGCGCTGGGTGAAACCGCGAAATGTGAACTTGAGTTGTAGCAAAGGTGACCTAAGGTGACCGTTGATCTAGTCTACCTGGGTTTGTGTTAGGAACAAATTCCCAACTGGTTGAAATCGATTCAAATCGTCGTCTCTCTCGGATAGTGAGAAACTTGGCTAGCCCCAACATCGTAGTAATTGTATTATGGAATGTGATGGTTCGGATAAACATGGAATTACTACACCTGCTATGGTTACTATTGTATGCTATCAAATGATATACCACATATTTGGCATAGGTTATTTGCTAATCTAGAGATGAATAGCTATAATTAACTTGATGATCAAAGTATAATTGTATAACTGAGTTAATGGCTTTTATGCAAAATGTTGTCAAGCTACCTCCATTCATAAAGCCTTGCATAATCCTAGGAGTCAATTTATTTCTGGTTTATGATGGGTAAGTCTAGCTGAGTACCTTCTCGTACTTAGGGTTTTATTCCCATTGTTGAAGATGGTACAGTTTATCACGGCTATTGCAAGCACTGCTTCTATCCCGCCGTGGATGAGGAGTGAGCCCTGGGTAGTCATCTTTAATAATCCTTCTTATATGCTTTTGTGGATTGTGATCATGAGTTGGCACTATATTTGAACTATATTGACAAATTCTAGTTTCGAACTTTAATTTGCTTCCGCTACTATCTATCGAACTTGGATTGTAATAACCTTATTTCGTACTCTGATGAATGAACTATATCTGTGAACTTTATGTAACAAGTAACATGTATGTTGAATCATGTATGATTTTGGTTGTATGTGGATCATTAATCAAGACCCATCGTGGTACTCGATGGACTACCAAGTTTATATGGGCTCAAGTATGACAATGCGACCGCTTGTGGGCTACCATTGTACTTGTGCTCTTATAAATTAGTCGGTTCTGCAACAACCATCGCCGCAAGTCCAGCGGGCATAGATTTGTTTCCACTTGCAGGGGATATATCAAATTTAGGTCAACCTATAGGGCATCCACATAGCCAATAGGATACTATAGCTACTCCAAAGAGATGTCAGCAGAGCTAGGCGTCTAGCGCAATGGTAAATATGCTCCGATCCTTGGTCCATATCCTATGTTTGACTCCCAGGTATCAGACCTTTTTTTAGAAATTAAACCTCGATGCCACACATGGTACAAGTGACATGCAAACCGTCAGGTCCCACAGATCAGATGGAGATGAAGAAAGGTCCCATAGGTATAGGTGACACGTAAGCCGTCGGTCCTATAGGTCGGATGGAGATTGGTCATCGGGTCCCACAGGTCGGATGGAGATGGGCCATCGGGTCCCATAGGTACACGCGACACGTAAGTCATCTGGTCCCACAGGTCAGATGCTGAAGGGTCTCGCAGGTACACGTTGGATGGAGAAAGGACCAAGCGGAGACTTCTATGACGAATTGCAAGCTTCACGGATGAGTAACTACAGGTCCCATAAGTACACGTCAGATGGAGAAGGGTCCCATGGGTACATGTTGTATGGAGAAAGGATCGAGCGAGACTTTTATGATGAATTGCAAGCGTCATGGATGAGTAACTGTAGGTCCCACAGCTACACATCGGATGGAGAAAGTACTGTGTGGAGATCTATGACGAAGCCGTTCGTTATAGATCGAATATTGTTTATCACATATGTATAATTAGTTCAATGGCGAAGCCTTGTTCATCGCCGTTTTAAAGGAGATCATCACAGATGAGTCACGCGGGTGATCTGTGATGAAACCCTGCGCTCTTCTATGATGTTTTTGTGACGATGCCTGATTTTGTCACAGAAATGGAGGGTTGCAGGATCATCACCACAGATCTATGACGAAACGAATATATTCGTCATAAAAATGCTCTTATATGACGATTTCGGATTCGTCATTAAGATTTTCATCATAGAATTGGATATTTTTAGTAGTGCTAGCATGTAAGGGTTGGTTTGCAAGAGCAGCAGTTGCATGCGAGACGTGTAGGCGCAGCAGTTGCATGTGGGCAGGCTTCTTTTGGAAAAGGCGAGGCGGGTGGGACGGGCGCAGCAGTAGGGGCGAGTGGGACGGGCGCAGCAGGACGGGTGGGCGCAGGCGTCCGGACATGTCCTTGACAGTGGTGAATCTAGGATTTTAGGTCAGGGTATGCCGCACAAAAAATTTCATATAAAATTCGATAAATCTATTTTAGCAGTTCGGTAATAATTGTAAAATTGACAATGTGATTCGGTATATATGCACTAAGTAACACGATAAGGCTTAAGTTCTTGTATTAAGTTGGAACCCTCCACTAAATACAATATAAATAGTTCAAAAGTAATACCGATAATTGAAATACAGACATAAAAGAGTACTATAGACTTATTACAATGCTATTTTGGATTATTTTATTCGACGCTTTCGAAGGAACATAAATGTCTTGATTATATATCTTCATCAACTTCAAAGAAAATATCTCCCTCAACGAAACTGACTAGACTCTGATATTGGGACAAACCCTCAACCTCGCTACGTGATAGATGATTTTATGATGTTAGCGCTTAGCAAATAGCAACTAAAGTAGACATGAATTTTTTACGGAAAGCCAATGAGCAAAGATTGAATCTCACCTCAATTCCAATCATAAATTACGCGTAAGCCTCCGCCGCTGCCGGTGCGGTTAGTCTGGCCGAGTGGCTGTCTAGGGCTCTAGGCATCGAACGAACCGATACAACGATATAGCCATGCCTCGATCGAGCGATACTCCATACTCGTGGTGCGGCACATTAGTCGATAGAACTATAGAAGTCGAGGCGTTGTCCCATCTCCCGTCACTTGCCCACTTGGGCCATGTGGGCCTTGCTCTAACGCTGGTTCCCGGGCTGCCTCTCCACATTCGGCTCCTTAGGTAATCAGGACTTTAGTTCGGTATTATTTTCTGAAGAAATATATATATATATATATACATGCTTGTTTGCTGAAATTGCAGGGTATGCTGGCATACCTTGTAGCTCCGCCATTGGTCCTCGCACCGGACGTCCGGGCGCTAGTTGTTCCGCGTCAGAAAAATCAAAACCGGTGAGAGCTCTACCGAGTAGTCAAGTGCCCGTCACTTCATTGGTCGCTAAACACGGTAGCTTTGGCATCAAAAGTCATTCGCCAGCCTAGTGAAACGGCTTTCCACATGGCAATGAAGTACTCCCTCTGTCCCATTGAAAGTGTCATTTTTTACTTTTACACATCTTGTTTAACCGTTCGTCTTATTCAATTTTTTACTTTTACACATGGCTTTCCACATGGTCGGCATGCATGTGCATCGTGCATTTGCCGCCGCGTGTACTAACCGTGGCCGCCTCGCCACAGCCATGGCTCGGTACTTGCATCCAGGCTATCTTCTTGAAGCCGCTACTCTACCACCGCCTTGCCTCGCCCGCCGCGATCGCATCGCTTGCCCTCCTTGGCCTAGTTGGGTGCTATCCACATGTGGTCGTGCACGCAGCCATTGCTATGTCATTTATGACAATATGGTCGCGACGGGCCATGCCGGTCGGAAGAGTGCACGCCCGTCGGTTAGCGCTAGCGCGTGGGCCTCCCGATCTTGCTGCTCGCGTCCCACCAAGGCAAGGACGAGCCGAGCCCATAGCCGCGCTCCATTTCTCTCTTTCCATCTTCTCTCTGCTTTCCGCCACCGTCCTGTAGCATCACGGTGAAGCCAGAGAGCGAGCACCTCTCATCAATTACTCGTGATCGCATCTCTGCCTTCACGTCCCCTCCAGCCGACACCACCCCGCATTGACTCACATCACGCCGAGCTCCAATTTTGGAGCTTTGCCCGCCACCATGCCGTTGAGGTCCGTCATAGCCCATGCCGTGACCAGTCTCCATCACTTCACCCCACGCCAATTCCTCAGCACCACTAGCTCGCCTTGGCTCCCTCTTCGTCGTGCGTACGCTAGTCATAGCTCTAGTGCCGCCTCCTCGCCACTGACACGGCCGTGCCTTTGCGGTCCACCGTTTACCTCGCAGCGCGCGCGTGGCCAGCCTCGCTCGGGGCGTCTCTGACCGAGCCAGCTTCTCGGTAAGGTCACTGGTGAGTTGTCGTTGCTCACCCACTACCCCTACCATCTTGTTGTTGCTACGGCTCACCTAAACGTCGTCGTCATTGTCGCAGGGTGCCCGTCGTCGTGGAGAGGTCCTTCTACGACGTCCTGGTTCATGCAACTGCCGCTCATCGTCTCGCGTCGAACCCTAGGTAAGCGTTGGCCTCATAGATAGGTCAGCGTGGGTCCCGTGTGGCTGGCGTAAGCGCTAGTGCCACCGCTCGCCGTGCTGGTGCGCACGGGGATGGTCGAGGGCCTTGCCGTTGTAAAGAGGAGAAGATCCAAGGGTTCCGTTGCAAAGTCGCTATCTATAGAAATAGTACATGTAGTGTTCGCGCTATTTTTTGATAACGTGAGGGCGTTTTTGCAAGAGTGCCAGCACGCGCGGGCTTCCTCGCTGCGGGAGTAACAAGCTTATTGTTGAAACTACATGCATAGATATACCTACCTATGAGTCCTACTAGCTTAGGTCAAGTAGTTGCTATGCTTAGGTTTTTCGGTAGCGTGAGTAACCTGTCGTTACTCATAATAGGTGATTATTATTATCACTCTCATGATAAAATGGTGAAAAGAAATGGAGACCGGGCAAGGATATGGTACGGATATTGGTGGATGTATGAGGTTGTGTCCCGCGACCAATGGGTATAGCTTGGTTACATTGTTTCCCCTGTTCGTGTCGGTTAAGGACCGGCCGTTGCATTGGATTCTAGTCAGGTCACAGACTTATTATCCTGAGCACATACTTGTTTATGAGAGCAAGGAAGGCTCGTTGCTCTCTTGTCGTGGGTTCCGATACTTTTTGAACCGAATGATTGGAGGCGGGGATGGTGGAGGTCTATGCACCACATTGAGTCTAGGACTCAGGTGTGGGGGTTTGGAGTCCAAGTTTGGACGGGGACCTAGACCCCTTGATAGGAGAGTGGTGGGTTGGTCCTGCTTGTGCCTGGGGTACAAATGGGGCTTGTGTTTTGGGGTATCTAAGCTAGGCTACATTGATTCGTGAATCGTCGTGTAATACGGTACGATTTGTCTATGATGTAGCACCATAGTAAAAATTGAAAGATGAAAGATGGTGAAATAGATTTGATTGCTCAATTCTTGCTTGAAAGTGGAACAAGTACTTACATAGAATGGTTAGCTAATGAACTAATCATGACTGCTAATAAAACACATACATAAGGATTCACTACTAGTATTGCTTTTTGCAAAAAAAACCCAGCAAATTATAAAGCTTATCATATCCCTTGGAGTCAGAAAATTATTCTCACTAGTCGGGTAAGTTTTGCGAGTATATTGTGTACTCAAGGTTTATTTACCCCTATTGTAGGTGTAACTTAAGGAATGGTTGTTGTGTGGAGGATTCTTCTGGTGGGCACAAACGAATCCTTGTATCTTATCGTTAGATGTTTATTTTAAATTCCGCTGTTTAAATTCCGCAATATGAATTTGGTATTGTAATAATGTATTTCTGAGAACCCTTAATGTATGAAATGGACTAAGTATTGTAAACTCGTTCTCATTATTGATCCTGGAGGAAAAACGTTGATTGTTCGAGTTCTCTCTTTGGGTGTGCTCGATGGACCCGTCCGTTATAGCTTATTTTCGGGACGCTTAGTGTCTTGTGAAGACGAGCGCCTCTGAAAAAGAGTGATATTTCGAACGATTCTACCACAATTTCGTTCCCATATGGGACCAATCTGTTTCACACGTCTAGTATGTATTCCTCCGTTCCAAAATAGAAGTCATTTTTTAAAAAACTTTAACCAATTATATATATAAGAATATTAATATTTCTAATATATAATTGATATCTTTAGATGGATTATTGAATATATTTTTATAATAAATTTATTTAAAGATATAAATGTTGTAAAGCTTTGACCTGCACATACTCGATAACGTCCCATCCGTGCATTTTTGGCAAGTACGACAAATACAAGTGCTAAAGTGTGTTTTCCATTGGGGGGTGGGACCGCATGGATTAGCTTGCCTGCCTTGCACGGGAAGAGACTGGGAGACCAACCTGAACTGAACTCGTCGTATAATGCAGTAGTAACTCGATTTACCAGAGCTAAAGGTTGCGCTCAAGATAGTGATTCAGTCAATCATTCCGGCGTCACGGAATATTAGTAGGACGCAGAACCATATGTCACGGCGGACGCGTATGGCTCCATTAACCGATCTCCGCCATGACCAGCCGTAGTCATGCTGGTGAGCAAGAGTGGGGATCCTACTAATCAGATTGGAAAAGGAATTGAACAAGAATTAAACTAAACAGAGCCCTTAGGACAATTTCAATGGTGTATTTATAGTAGTTTCTATCTTTATTAATTATTCTGCCAATTAAGCAAATCGCTGATGTGGCAATAGATTTAGAAAGAATACCAGAGAAACCGAGGAAACGAAGTCTTCCCATCTACCGATCTGCGAGAGAAAATAATGATCTAGGAATTTCTAGCATAAAAACTCTGCCTCTTCGGATGTAAAATTTTCAACAGGAGTCAAGCCATAATCAGGGTCTTTGGTGAATGACTCGCTGAGCATCAAGCTGCTTGGATTCTAACCATCGCTGAGGAGAAACCGATCGTTTCTTTCCTTCTATGCCCGAATCACCTGCTCCTGTTCCCGCGTCCCTCCCCTATCTTCCCATGCGCTCACGTCTCCCGTCTCCTCCTTCGTGCTGGAGGTGTCCGTACAGCACGCTCGACGGGTTCATCGGCGACCTTGGCCCTAGGTACAATGGAGCCGCAGGCGAAACGTGTGAGTTGGACGGGCATCGGGCATGTTCGCTTATCTGAATTCTGGAGGAATTTGGATGGTTTGGATGAATACTGGAGAAATTTGTGAGAGAAAAACACTGTTCCGGATGAAAAAATAAGCAGATCAAGCTGGGTTTAAGGGCAGACGAATGGGGTCTTCGGCTCCGCCCTCGCTGTGGTGCAAGCTGCTAGTGGATTGGCACCATCGATGCTATCTAGCTGCATACCGATCGAGGATGCGACTCTGATGAAGACACAAAGAGAAGGTCAGGACGAGATCGCCGACGAATCTACAGCGTCAACTTCCCCATCTCCATATCTTTTTTATCGATAGATCCACAAAAGAAATAAAGCTACAGATAGTTGATCTCGTTGAAAACCGAAGATTGCTTTGTGGCCACATGAGTGCTACATATATCCTTGCCACAAGTGATCGTGTTCCCTTTGTGAAACATGCTCGAGTTCAATAAAAAAAATTTGTCTTGAAAACTACTAACGAAACTATGCATTAGAAGAATGATGTATAGTGCAATTTATTGTTCTTGAAAACTACTCTCTAAAAACTGTACATTGGGACTGCTCTTAGACTGTTTGGATTGACCGATCGGCCATGCAAGAACTACTAAACTATTACTAGTTTTTTTATGTGTGTATGGGTGGGGGTGGGGGGTTATCTCACTGAACTAGTATTAGTTTTTTTTACACCAGTACTAGCCAAAGCTGAGAATACTGAGAGTCTGATTGGTTTACGACCAAAATTTGCCATGTCAAAAATTTGGCAACTAAAATTACGTAAAAAAGTTACTATAGATTTGGCAAACCAAATATGAGAGGTTGACAAGTTTTGGTAGACAACTAAATAATAACTAAAATCATGGCTTACTAAATCTTTGGTTTGGTAAATTTTAGAGGAAAAATCCATTTTACCTCCGTGAACTATCCTCAAAGTCTAGTTTTCCTTCCTGAACTTTAAAACCGGGTAAATCACCTCCCTCAACTTTTAAAACCGTTTATTTTACCTCATTTACCCGATTATAGGTGGTTTTGTCTTTTTCTTTTCTATTTATTTTGGCTGAATTTTTCAAAAAATCATAGTAAATCCTAGAAAAATCATAAAATAGACAATCTAATTTTCTTGGATTCCATATGAGTATATCTACACATGAATATATAATATGCTATGTTTTAGTACAAAGTTTTTGCTGTATCTTTAGATCTATGATTTTCGGTAGCTAATTCAAAGCTTGAGTTTCTATGGTCCAATTGTGGTGATTTTTTATGGTTGGCTAATTATTATATGATTAAACTGTAGTAAAACTTTCATGCTCATCGGATCATGTATAACTGAGTTATAGATTTATTTAATTTTATTCTTGTTAAATAGTTTTAAAATAGTTAAAAGTGTGTAAAAATAGAAAGTGAGTATGAATTTTTTTACTATAATTAAAGAATACAATAATTAGACCACCATAACAAATTCATCATAATTGGACCATAGAAACTGCAGCTATGAATTAATTACAGAAAAGTATAGATCTAAAATTATAGCAAAAACTTTGTACTAAAGCATACCATGTTATATGTTTATAGTGTCGCTCTACTCATGTGGAGTCCAACAAAATTGGATTTTCTATTTTATGATTTTTCTATGATTTATTATGATTTTTCAAATATTCAGTCAAAATAAATAAAAAAGAAAAAGACAAAACAATCTTTGAAAACCACCTATAACAGGGTCAAGGAGGTAAAATGAATGGTTTTAAAAGTTGAGAAAGGTGGTTTACCCGGTTTTCAAGTTCATGGAGGAAAATTAAACTTCAGGATAGTTCATAGAGGTAAAATAAACTTTTTTTAATTTTAGAAGCCAACCAATCAAGCTCTGAATTGAACATAATTAGGCTACAATAAGTTTATGGGCCGTTTGCAACCCAAAACAAAGCTAAATTTATGGCTCATTTGGCTTGCTTCCTCAGGTTGCTAAGACGCAGGTGCAGCATGCGCCAAAATTTGGCATAAGATGCTCCATAAATCTAAAGAAGAAAAGGGCATAGCAAGCCAAAAGTGTGGCGAGTCAGGGAAATGCAGCAATCCAAACAGGAACTAAATTTCTTTAGGGGTCAACTGAACAAGTCCTTAGCAAGTTGTGGCAAACTAGTAAAGCAATCCAAACACATTAAGCATCTCCAAAAGATTACTTATCCCACTCCCATCTCTTCCTTTCGAATCCTGACTCCTGAGCCAAGCTCGGCCACATCATTGGGCCACGTCACCCTGTTTTTACCACCGTTCGATCCTAAGCACGGTTGCCATCCGGCCGTCAATGAGGCCCCCATTGATAGTGTCGCGACACTTCCAGAGAACTTGGCGTTCAGCCCTCCGGCTCCGCGTCCGGGTACCTTCGTTCGCCGTCGCTCCGGCTTGCGGCACACCCGCAGGCGCGCCTCCAATCGCCCTACGGCATATCCCCGCGCCCGGCGCTGCTAGGGACCAGCGCACCCGCATGCGCGCCTCCAATCGCACTACGGCAGATCCCCGCGCCCAGCGCTGCCAGGGACCACCACGTGCGCTCGCTCTCTCCCGCGGTACGCTGGTCTGCGCCGCGCCCGAGATGTCGCGCTCCCCGCCGTCCTGCACCTCCAAACCGCCGCCGCCGCTTGGCCTACCGCCCAAGAGGTCCGGCCACGGCCGCTCCCCACGCCGACGCCGGTCAAGCGCGAGATCACGACTGCGGCCGAGGGCAGCAGATCGGACGGCGGCGACGATGACGCCCTCTACGACCTCGTCAACACCTACATGGACCTGTACGGGCTGCCAGGATGACCGCGGCAGCCGCACCAGCGGCACGCGCGCGGGCAGCGCCGTGGAGAGCTGGTCCACAGGCTAGGCGCCGCCTCCTGCCGTTCTCGCTCGGCGAGACTCGGGCCATGGTAAGGAGTGGCTGACCAGACAGGCTCCTTAGCTAGCTTGCGATGCACAAGACGTGGCTGGCCAGACGCGCGGCCGTCCCGACATGCGGCCACGGCGGCCCATGGTCACCGCGAGCGGATGGTCCGCGGCCACGGCGGTGCAGCGCCACTACGAGCCACGGCCGGCCAGCCTACTGTGCACACTGCTTGCCGAAGATGTTGAGCATGTCAGCAGATGCAGCGTAGCTCCTTCTCCTGTAGTAGTATCTGTTATGCGTACAAGGTGCTCGATCAAATGCCGTGCCCATGCTAAATTTTATTATGGTATGCCTCTCATATCTGGATCTCCTCACTCTCTGCCAATTTCCAAGACTGATGAAATATTTGGATTTTCTGGAACTTTGTTTTGCCCTGCACAATGTTGACTCCCAACTGCAAGATTTTATTATTTTTCTTTCAATGTAAACACCTGTAGTTTTGAAGCCTAGGGGACAAATACGTTGAGAAGACAAAGAAAAAGGCTATCTAGAAATATTATCGGTAGTATATAGAACTACAACTCATAGCCTTGTATGTATTTCACCATTCAATTGCTGAGATTTGCTTGCAGTCTGATTATAAGTGAAGTAATTTTCATATGAAAAATTATATAGCTGGTTTAAGAGAGATTGGTTTATAAGGAAACGTTTGTGCACATATGCTGATATTTCTAAAAAAAAGATATGGAATGTTGCCCATGTATTTGTAGGTCCCTTGTCCTTGCATGAGTTTTTCTGAGTCTGAATACTATTCTAAGCACCCATTTATGATAATCTCATCATGGGGACATTTAATCTTAAGTTATTATATGTCATTCTTCTGGTGGAAAGAGATTAGGGAAGTAATATTAAACTCTACAGTGTCACTTCTGTTCACAAAGCCACGCACAGCTGATTTCACTGTGCCTTCTTTGCACCAATTTCATGCTTTGATAGCTATTTTGGGAACATATCACTATATCAGAGACTTATGCCCAACCCAGCTTCATATCCTTGCAATGCAAGTGCCATATTTTACATCAAAGTAAATCTTCATCATATAATATTCTTCAGTTCTGTTCTATCGCTAGCAGGCCATATGTATTCACTATCATGTTGGGTTGTTTGTTTTCTTTCTTTCTTTTGAGGAGCATGTGTGTTCCCACTCCTTTCTTCACAAGATGGACACTGGCAAATTGTTGTTCGCTGACTGCCATCCAAAAGCTGATCATATGAATGATTTAAATTAATGGTGGTATACAGACCAGACCCGGCCGTTGCAGTTTTTCTATGTATATCAAATTAGATTTTACTTAGTGCAAATGAATGATGACAAACATATGTTAATCTTTGTAGCTTTTGGGCAATCCAACTATGCCAATTTGGGAATCGCTGCCAAATTCCAGTATGCTGTAAACACAAATCTTCATACATTTACGCATTAAACAATAACTCGGACTCAATTCTAAACTAGATCAGTTCGGTTATTTGTGCCAAGGCCTTTGTGCAAATAGCATGCAACTTGCTAATTAAATTATGCAGATCACTTTTTTTTAGCAACAAATATGCATATCACGTGTACCTCTTTATTTAGAGAATTCATTCCTTTTTTATTCTCACTTTCTAAGTAATTACAACTACTACTTCTGTTTAAGACCTTTTGTTATATATCGTGTCACTGAATAATCACAAATTATCCATGAAATAGGCAGACCATACCAGAAGCCCATTGTCTGTAAATAAGCAGCTTATACAAATCTTAAAAAAGAAGCTTTCTGCGGTTTGTTTCTCATTATTGATAAACAATGCTTAAGACATTTTTCTCTTATTGATAGACAATTTAAGACACTTCTATACAATATTTACATTTTTAATTTGGGCCTCCTATATTGTTGCTTCAATTTTATACTGCAAACTTGAATCACTGGTGTTGTATATGTTCCAAATGAATTTACGCCATTATACTCCAATTAAAGCACCACTGAGGATATAAACATACATATCTAGCATTTTCATATTACCCAGTATCCTACACAAAATTAAGGGGTTTTTTTTTAGAAACACAAAATTAAGTAAACAGTGGCCATCACAGAGATGGCACGGCAACGCCGCGCCCCATTTTTTCTAGTATCTCCTAAACGTCTATAGGTGATCTTCTATTATTATTAGTGTAGCTTTTTCTTTTTCTCTCTCCCAATAAACTACCAATACCAAAGTAGATAGAGGAGCGGGGATGGATCTCCTACATTTGAGACATAGGGTGGTGGATTCTAAGTAACTACTTAAACCTTTTGGGTATTCGGAATAGGATGAGACAATGAGTAATATGTTGAAGCAATCACAGTCCCTTAGTATTGGTGGTTAGATACCTCCATCCTAAAAGGAGTGCATCTCATGTATAGTTGTAAGTTAAACTATCACAAGTTTAATTATTTTTTTTTAAAAACTATAAATATTTTTGGTACCAAATAAAGTTTATTGGATTCACCATATAATATGTCCATGCTTTTTTCTATAAGTTTTGTTAAAGATCATAACTAGAATTGCAATTTTTTTAAGAAAGGTAGTAATTTCATCAAATTAGCCTTTTGTTTGGTTCAATGACAATAAAATTCAAAAGTTGGACTTCTCATTTGACTTGCTTGTTAATTTATTTGTTGTTCAAATTTAAGTTGGTCAACCTAGCCCCGTTAGTAGCTCTTTTTTTAACGAACTGGCATGAGCCCGTGCCCATTTCAATAATATTTGATAGCGAAGAGTTACAAGCCCCTAGAGGCAAAAAAAAAATGCAAGACACTTTGCCCTTTGCGCTCAAAGGCTCTTTGGTTCTGTTCCTCCCAAATCTAACAAACCACAATTAGGATTTAAGGATTATTAGTCTCTTCTTCGGATCGAACCCCTCACCAAGCATTTACTGCCTCAGTCGGCACCCAGTTAACTGGGTGCAACTACGGATATGAGGCCCAATTTCCAATTGAGTTCCAAATTATGGCTTTGTGGTTAAACAGTTCATCACTCTTCTACCTGCTGAATCCTATTCTTCTAGTAGGCTGCAAGCTAATTAACAACCAAATTCATTATTAGTTTCCATAAATGTCGTCTGTATTAAATTATCAACCATAAAACAACATTGTCTATATTGTATTCCTTGCTAACGATAGCAAAACCAGATCACAAAGCCCTCTGCAAAACATTACTTTACGTGCCAAAATGCATCACTTCTTTCTAATGTTATATTTAAGTGGCGACACCCAATAGGAGTTCACTCTTCTACCTGCTGCAACAGTCCTATTGATGGGCAGACAGATTCGCTTCCAGTGCATCTAATTAACAACCTAAATTCAGTGGTCAGGAACTTAACTATATTAAATTATTAGTATTAAAACAACAGGGGCACTACAGCAGTACGTACTTGCTAACGATAGCAAAACCAGCAATCACAAACTGAACTGGAGAACATTAAGACGTGATGAGTGCATCACGATCTTCAACAACTAAGATTTCGTGTGATCAGCCGAAACATAAACCGTACCCATGATAGGACAAAGCCACTCTCACACGGTGACGCCCGCCTCCAGCGCAAAACGCGAGCGCGAGGCCGCCGCCCCCGGGCCTGGGATCCGGCGCCCCGCCCGCCTACAGCCACAAGCCCACAACCAACCATACGTACTCCTACTCCAGAGTAGACCCTCACAAGTACTGGTAGGGCCTTGTTTAGATCGGAGTTAGAAATTAGTATTTGGTATGTTACCATTTTGTTTGTATTTGATAATTATTGTCTAATCATGATTTAACTAGGCTTAAAAAATTCGTCTCGTAATTTATAATCAAACTGTATAATTAGTTATTTTTTTTATCTATATTTCATACTTCATATATGTGTTAAAGATTTAATGTTATAAAGAGAGATTGAAAAAACTTATAATCTAAACCAGGCCTAACTTTATTATTATTATTATCTCGTTACGTGCCGAGGCACGCCAGTCAGCCAGCTGCCTGGGAGCCCTCTCTCCTCTCGTGATCCCGTCGCGGCGTCGCCTGGCTGATTGGTTCGTCTTAGTCCCGTCTCTGCAGAAGTGCAGATGACGCGAGAGCGGAAACCGCCGGCCCCAGCCGCTGAACGGCTCCAGCAAAGCGCGACGAAAAAGACGGTCACTCGCCGTGCCCGCCTCTCCCCGCAGACGCAACGCCAGCACGGGCGGGGCACGCGAAGCCGGCCGCCGCCGGTCCGCATGGAGCTAGCATAGGGACTGTCACCTCACCTCCCGGACGCCCAAGGGCCAAGGCAAGCAAGCCCTCCGCATACGCATCACTGCGTCAGCCACAGCCAGGCAGCCAGCCGGTCAGCATTCGCTGAGTCGCTGTCGCTTCGCATCCTCGCCTCCTCGGACGGAAATCAGAAGCTAGCGACAAGCTGGAGAGCACGTCGCGACGAACGAAGTTCGTTCGGAACCCGAGCAAACCGGACCTCCACCTTCCTTCCCAGTTCCCATGAGAGCCATTTCAGCCTTTCCCATCAGAGCAAGTCCCGAATGATGAATGATGCTAGTAGCTCTAGCTGCATTTTCGGCGAAGCTGGAGGGGAGGGGAATAGCAATGGCAGCAGGCTGATGCTTACGTTACGTGACGGGAAAGGGAACTGAACCCGAACTAACTTAACGAAGTTTATTCAAGTGATCATTCTTAAGTGACTTCGATGGTAAGGTTGGAGTATGCTGCAAGTCGGTAGACTAGGCAGTAAACATAGTGGTTCGGTGACTTACAGTCAATCATTCCGGCGTTACTGGGCATCCTGACGCGTATTTGATCGCTTGGTGAACCAACGAGGCATGACCAGAATTGGTCGCACCCAGTTGCTGTCAACACTGAAGTGAACTGAGAGTGGGTAAGGGAATTCTGACTAAACAACGTTTTTTTTCCAAATATAATGATTAGATATACACTATGGTCTAGAAACGTAATCAAAATAATGTATCTAGAAAAGTTGAAACATCCTATAATTTAGAACTGAGGGAATACTAGATATCTCTGTCGTTAACTAGGACGGAGTCCGTAAAACAAGTGAGCAACCGCCTAGGATGCAGCCCTGCCATCCGAATTTCCGAACAATCGAGCTGTTCGACTAATGGTTGGGCTGATAAACCGACTGATGCTGTTTTGTTATGAGAGAAAAACATTGTACCATGACTGATAAGCTGAGCTGATAAGTTCAAGCGAACACGACGATAATGTATCTAGAAAAATCAAAAAACGTTCTATTATTTAGAAATGAGGGAATATTGGATATCTCTTTCGTTCACTTATTAAAAGGACGTAGTCCGTAAAACAAGTGAGCAACCGTCCATGTTGCAGCCCTGCCATCCGAATTTCCGAACTGCACATTGGCACTCAGCAACCAAAAAAACAAGCCATTGATCACGAACTGAACTGATCGTAACACCGGTCTTTAGGATCTAACACCTATGATTACTGTCTATACAATTGGAACGACCACTGCCGCAACAGCTAATTGATTGACGGATAGATTCGCTTTTGAGCAGGTGACACAAGAGATACGCAGAAGAAGATACTGAAGAGGTCGACGTTGATCGGCCGATAGCTACAGTGGACTGATTCCAAGTTGCTCAAAATATCCTGAGCCATTGCCCTAGATGCTAGGCAAATAAAAAAAAATCAACACTAATTGCTCATTACACTTGGCAATGGCGCTACTGTTATCAAGCTCAATTCAATCCCTCCAGTCTCTAAAATTGCACAAGAACACTGCAACCTACAACAATCCAGAGAAAATTTACCATCACCGCCAATGGATCGGAATCGGAACCATGCCGCTGTCGCCGGTGTTAGCTCTTCCAGGCGTAGATCAGCAGCGAGAAGCCGTTGCCGCGCTGCATCTCGGCCTCCTCGGGGCTGGCCCAGTCCATCACCGTGGAGCCACTGGCCCACGACGCCGTCGAGGATGCCACGGACGCCGACGACGACGAGCTCTCCTTGGCCAGCCTCCGCCCCTTGCCCTTCCTCCTCTCGCCGTTGCTGCCCGTCTCGCTCCAGTCCCGTTGCCCCCACCGCGCGAGGTAGCCTCCTCCCCAGACGCCCGTGTTCCTCCTCGCGGCCTTGTCGGGGGAGGAGGGATCCTTCCCCAAATCCGCCTCGCGCTCCTCGCCGCCGCCGCTGGCGAGATCGAACCGGAAGACGAGCACCGCGTGGGCGTGGGCGTGGGCGTGCGTGGAGGCGTCCGCGGGGGGCGGCTCGCGCGGGGGGAAGAGCCAGTTGTGGAGGTCCCAGGAGACCTGGACGCCGTCGCCGCCCCCGAGGTCGACCCGCTCGCTGCCGCGGAACTTCCAGCGCAGGCGCCGGACGTGGAGGACTCGCTCGCCGTCGACGCAGACCGACATGCCGACGTCAGCGCGGTCCTTCTCCTTCTCCCTGCCGGCGGCGGCGGCCCTGTCCCTGCCACGGCCGCGGGCCACGAGATCCACGGAGATCTCCCGCTCCTTGCCCTGGACGTTCACCCAGGTGGTGTGGCTGCGGCCTCGGCCGGCGCCCGCGTCGCGCAGCGAGACGTGCTCCCGCCGGGAGAGGAGGACCGGGCGCGGGCCGGACGGGCGCCGGGCCCGGGTCCTCCGGTAGGCCGCATCGGGCAGGTCCCCGGCCGCGAGGACCATCTCGCCGTCGACGACGACGGCGACGAAGAAGCCCGAGGAGGGCTCGGGGGACCCGGAGCCCGGGAAGCGCGCGCGCGAGAGGTCCCACGCCAGGTCGACGAGGCGGTCGCCAGCGCGGAACCGCCTGGACCCGCGCCGGCGCCAGAGGAGCCACGGGCGGACGCGGAAGGCGAGGGTCTCCTCCTCGTCCGCGTCGTCGTCGAGGTAGCCCGCGCCGGACGCCGAGGAGGAGTTGCCGGGCGTGGGCGGCGGCGACAGGCGGAGCACGGCGCGGAGGGAGAGGCCGAGCGAGGTGCGGGACCAGGAGAGCGCGACGAGGCCGAGGTGGGTCTCGTAGACGGAGGTCGCCAGGCTGGGCCCCGCCGCGCCCGAGGACGGCGCCGCGGCGCAGCGGAAGCAGGCAGCGATCGGGCTGGGCATCGCTGGCGCGGCCGCCGCGGTGCCGGCGCGGCGCGTCGGATGCTACGAGGCGAGACGAGAGCGAGACGCCACCGCGTCTGCGATAGTCGATTGGAATGATGCGTGAGCTGTGTGCCTGTGTTGCAGTGCGAATCCAATGCGTCGTCGCCGTGTGGGGCGCGGTGAAAGTGAAGCACAGCTGCACAGGGGGTTGTTGCGTTCCGCAGGTGGTGGGCTGGGTTTGCCGGCTTGCCGCGGCACGGTTCGCCTCGGCAAAATTAGTAGGCGCGTCTCCATTTGGACTTTGTTACCGGCCGACGTCCTCATACGAATTTTGTCGATTCCCGTAGGAATTTTTTGAGGAAAAAGAAATGGAAATTCACGTATCAAAATGGGCTGTCAAGACAGATAATAGAAATCGGCTCCGCCGGATTGAAGGTGACAGCCGGCAAGTACTGAGCATGGACAATTTGGCTGATACAGTACTTCTTTCCCGAATTACATTTGGTATTAAGTTTATTCTAAATCAGACATTTCCAAGTTCAACTATCAATTTTGAAAAATTCATGTAGTTTCAGAACATGTGAGCTACTATTATAAAAGCGTATTTTCATAGTGAATCTAAACCATTAGCCTTATGTTATTTACCTATACAATCTTCTAAATTAATGGTTAAAAATAGAAAAGTTTGATTAGAACAAAACTAATAACATGACATAAAAAATTCAGTGATAATTGAGATAGTCGTTCGAGTGGTTCCCCTTCGCCTCAACATGTACGGCCAAAAACTTCCCTTCACCTTTGAAAACTACTCCCTTCGTCCAGGAAAGAATATAATTATGGAACCGTGCCAGTCAAACTAGCTCAAGTTTGACCAAATTTATAGTAAATAGTATTAACATTTATGTCTCCAAATAAAATTATTATAAAAAATATATTCTATAACTAATCTAATGGTATTTATTTTGTCTCTATGAGTATTATTAGTTTTTCATATAATTTTAGTCAAACTTCAAACCGTTTGACTCCTCAAAATATGAGAATAATATTATTTTATGGATAGAGGGAGTATCACGTATTGATGAGCAATATATAAGTTTTAAAACATTCACGAACCCCTACCAGGCTGGTGAGTGGTGATTTTATACTGATACAACTCTAACAAAGTTTTAAGTCAACTATCTTAATTTTGATCAAGTTTATATAAAACTATAAATATTTATGATATTAAATAAGTGCAATTTATTTTATTATATAATATATTTCCATAATATACTTTATTGCGTTCATAAATATAGATATTATTTCATAAATTTGGTCAAACTTAGCATAGTTTAAAAAACCAGAGTTGTATTTTTTCTTAGAAAAAGACATCAAGATATAACAAAACTTAAGCTCAAAGATAAGAAACACAACAAAATGGAACATTAATAATGTTTATACTGCATCATAGTGTGCTAACAATCTATCCAGAGTTCATAGGCACTGTTTGGACAAGTTGCACAAACGGAGGAAAAGCAAGGTTAAGAGAAGCAAATCTCATTCAGTTTCTACATTTTAGTACAAATAAAAGCGCAGGGAGAAGAAGCTATAGGAAAGCACATCATTTTGGCTGCTAGTTTTAGCTTATTTTAGCTTAAATAGCTTATAAGTTATACCAAACAGATTCATGGTATTTACCAAAGTTGTTTAGTGTGTGGTGTGGTGTGGTGTGCCCATGTTTTACAAAGATCTTTTTCTATATATGAGTAGCAAAACATGCCTTTGCTCTGCAATGGAATATACAACTTGGTCTTTTCAATACGCATTGAAATCAATACTTTGTACCATGATTGAACGTATACTATTCTAACTCATATGAGTATAGTTCGCGAGTTTCGATTACAAAATGGAAACCATGGAGGACTCTTATATCTAATTCATCACGCAGTATTACTCATAATAAAACCAGCTGACTCTTATGCTTAGAGGAGTGGAGGCAAACGAAGAAGAGAATAAAAAGAATTTTGGATATAGAAATTAGTGTTTCAATATATGTTATTACCACTTTCTAGTCCTAGCAGTAGCAGTAGTAGATCGTTATAGCGTCCGCCAAAAATAGGAAGGAAACTCAAGTACGTACTACTAGTTGTATGCTACAACTCTTATATATATATTAAAAAAAAGTTGTATGCTACAACTACAACAGGCTTACAGCTAGCACGCCCCGTGCTCCAGCAACTTCCTAGTACACGAGTTGTCCAAAATTGGCTTATACTAGTACTTACGAGGATACGAGCGTGGCTAACTGTTTTGCTATTTTTGTGTGCCTTCTGCCTTGCAAAAAGTATGTTCGTTTATGCACTAGAAATAGCGCTAGCACAGGGTGCTGAATGCTGATCCAGTGGACCCCCAAATCTGATGTGCAGCTGTATAAATGTCTCAATTTTGCCCCTCATTCTTTGCACGCTTTCCTTGCTGGACGATTGGAGTGGTGTGGTGGCCACTGGCCACCTCGCTTTTTACCCCAAAGGCTCAAACAGACTTGCCGCTTTCCAAAAGTGTATAACGTGGACACGTCTCTGTGGAACTTTCAAAAAAAAACACTCCTAGCACAGTGAGAGACTCAAGGTAGATACTTTTTTTTTTGAGGGAGACTCAAGGTAGATACTACTATGCCTGGATGGATGCCTGGAAATCGCCGTATCACCAATGTACCTGCCCTGGCCCTGCGTGACACGAACTGTGGAGGTGGAACCGTGCCGTCCAAACTGCAAACGTTGCGCTGGATCCATTCTCCTTTGAAGGCCCGTATGCGCGTGAGATGGACTGGGAACGCCAACGCCTTTTCTCGGCGAGCTTTGAAACGGTGACCGAGGACCGGGGGCCGGACCGGCGTCCGGCAAGCCAGGTCAGCATCGAGCATTTCGGTTCGAGCCACAGCCATCGCGGCGCGGGCACGATGACCTGCGGTCAAAGTTGGTTGGTGCCGGGACCGGGATCGAGGTTGATCCACCGGCCGGCGACGCGACCGTGCCTCCGCCCTCCGCCCCTTTTTGACAGCCTTGAACGACGGCCAAAAGGATAAAGGGACCTCACCTGCTGGTTCCATCGACGGAGTCTTCGGTTCACCCGCACGCTCGGTCGTACGCGGCTGGATCGATAGACCGCACTGTCCGTCCCCCTAGTCCCTACAGCTACAGGAGGCCTGGCACACCCTGCTCGCTCGCCTCAGGCCGCGACGGCCTTCTCCTTCTCGGCTGACGCCTGCCAGGGCGTGGGCGGTCGGTGGCGAGGCATCTGCGGGCTGCGGCGACAAGAATCGGTGTGCCGTGTGCGTCCTCGAGCCGAGCAGCGGTTTGCTGAAAAACGAGGTGCGGGCAGCAGCGACTCACAAGTGGTGGCCGAGCAGCGGTTAAGCGACGCGTACACGGCTGCCGGCAGGCGACCGGCACGGGCTTAGTAAAGCCTTAAACGCGCGTGCGCCGTGGGGCGCGGCGACGGCGAGGCAGGTGC
The DNA here is from genome assembly GCA_904845875.1 of Miscanthus lutarioriparius. Lineage (NCBI taxonomy): Eukaryota > Viridiplantae > Streptophyta > Magnoliopsida > Poales > Poaceae > Miscanthus > Miscanthus lutarioriparius. The sequence continues at coordinate 77,550,690 of CAJGYO010000007.1, read as the reverse complement.
CAGGTGCGATGCGATCCGTCCGTTCAAGGACAGGGCACGGCACGGCAGGGCAGGGGGCCCGCCGAGCAGAAGGCGGCCCGGGAGGGAACACCTCGGGTTGCGCCGGTCGTACGTGAGGTGCCCGGCTGACGGACGGCGTCCAGGCGAGCAAGTGAGGAATTGTGAATTGGTCGGTTTCAATGCCCGTCCGTTGCCAGGCCCAGCCGAGCCAGTCTGCCTCTGCCTGACCAGATGGATGACAGGATGGGTGCTCCTGGCCTACCGCATCACCCTCGAGTCCCCTTGACCAGTGGTCAGTGAAGGCCACTTTGCCAGGGACCCTACTGATTGCGCTCATAAATTTGGGGAGGAGAACTAGCTGGGGCGTGTTCGTGAGGGTGGCCCAGCAGCCCGGTGGCACTCTCGGGCTGCAACTCCCGTGTTTGTTGTCATTGGCCCAATCACGAGCCTAACCCATCCGGTGCAAAAAGCTCTCTCTCTCTCTCTCTCCTGGCTCTGGGAAACGAATCCCACTTCCGTTTCTCCGCGGCCCGGCTAGCTGCGGCGCTCAGGCGGCTCGCAGCAGCCCTCAGTGTGGATGGAATCACCTCCGCCGCTTCCCCTTACCCCGTGCGCGCCTCAGCTCCACCGCGGCCTGCGATGGCGGCGTCCATGGCGTCGCCCCACCTTCCCCCACGCGCGCCTTGGCTCCTTCGTGAGTCGCGACTGCGATGGCGGCATCCATGGCGTCGCCACCCCTTCCCCCCGCGCGCACCAGCAGAGCCAAGGCCGCCTCTGTCACCAACCTGCCTCCGCCCGTGCCACTGACAGGAGAAGAAGGCGTGCCTGGGACTGAAGAGGAAGCTGCTCCGGACGACCGGCCCAGGAAGCTGCGTCGGCCCAGTACAAGATTCGCCGGCCCAATGTGGCGAGTATGAATCCTTGTAATAAGTAGAAGCCAGGGAGAGGGAGTCGGACACGGAAGAAAAAGAGAAAACCTAAATTCAGCTTGAGTAATCCGGCCATCGCGCCGTTAACTGCCCTGTTCTTGTGTTCTTCCTTTTCCTAGCAATTCCTCCTTACAATTGGTATCAGATCCTTGTTCGAGTCCTGGCCTCCGATCCTCCTCATCCCCACTTTATTCGTCTGCAATGCTCCCTAGGAGCCATGGATCCGAATCTCAAGTTGGTTCTGGAGGAAATCTAGAAGTCCAAGGAGGAGTTTGGGCGTCGTTTCGACGAGCACAACGAGCAATGGGAGCAGCGATTCACTGATCTCGAGCTTGCCCGCACCGCCCGCGACACCGCCGTCGACAAACGCCTCGACTCCATCGAGCTCACAGGCGCCGACACGGCGTACACCATCGGTAGGCGCGTCGCCGATTTGGAGGCCATCCACGTCGACCCCACCATCGACGAGCGCGACGACCGCGTCACCGCACTCGAGGTAGCTACCACGGACCTCGGTACTTGGCGCCCGGAGATGGAGGCGCTCGTCGACGACCTGCGACTTGAGATGCAGAAGCTGACCCAAGGTCACAACTCGAAGGTGTTCAACGTTTTGCCTCAATGGCCCACCGTTCTCGCCTCTTCTTCATATGCACCCAGTGGGCACGGCGATGCCTCGTCTCACCGGGATGGTGGGTTCGGGATCGGGGCGGTCTGGACTCATGTCCCGGTCATGGGTAAGCAATTAGATCCTCCTCCTCCTCCCCCTCCTCCTCCTCCCCTTCATCCGCGCTCGACACCTCCGCTTCCGCACCGGCCACCAGCTCCACCGTATCCTTCTCCACACCTTCCTCCACATCTGCATCCTTCTCCGCATCCACCGTGTCCCCCTCCACTCTACATACCTCCTCGTCCACCACTTTCGACTCCTCGCCACCCAACTCCTCATGACACCCATGACCTGCAACACCCAACTGGACGCCTCCCTAAACTTCCATTCTTTAAGTTCGATGGCGAAAACCCACGCCTCTGGCACTCTCGCTGTGAACGATACTTCACCATGTACGCTGTAGATCCCTCCCTTTGGGTTAGCGTCACCACCATGTATGTGGAAGGTGCCGCTGCAGGCTGGTATGAATCCATCGAAAACACTCCAGCTACTGCCAATTGGACATCCTTCTATCAAGCCTTGCACGATCGATTTGATCGCAATCAGAAGGAAGCCTTAATTCACCAATTGTTCCACATCAAACAAACTTCTACGGTGTCGGATTATGTTGAGCGTTTCTCCGTCTTAATCGATCGCCTCAAATCCTATTCTGCTTCTACTGATCCCCTATTTTATACCATGAGATTTATCGATGGCCTTCGGCTCGACCTCAAAGCTATGATACTGGTTTCTAGGCCACAAACACTCGATGCCACTATTTGCATGGCTCTTGTGTAGGAGGAGGTGGTGGGCCAATCGGGCGCCCAGTCTTTGTTCCATTCATCGGCACCGGTTGAGTGGTCTCAGAAACCCACACCACGGACCGCGCTGCCGCTACCACCACCTCCGCCTCATGTCGAGAAGCCTGTGGTGAAGCCTGCAGCTGCCGAGCCCACGGCAACATCTTCGACAACTAGTGCTCTGGCTGCTGTCAAAGCATACCGTCGAGCCCTGGGCTTATGCTACAAGTGCAACGCCAAGTGAAGTAAGGATCACCGGTGCGCACCAGAGGTCTTGCATGCAGTCGAAGCTCTTTGGGAATCACTGGATCCTGATGTGGTGCCAGCTGCAAAAACATCTGATGATCAACCAACTGAGCAAGTGTTTCTAGCCATATCCAAGTCAGCTGTGTCTGGGGTTCCTGCTGCTCGTACTATCCGGCTATTCGGATCCATGTCAGGTATTCCAGTGCATATTCTGGTGGATTCAGGGAGCTCCTCTTCATTTATCAGTGACACCACAGCTATTCAGTTACATCACCTCGATTTAGTTTCTATTTCTAGCTATGTGCAAGTTGCTGGTGGTGGTGTCTTACAGAGTTCCTTGCTGCTTCGCCAAGTTCAGTGGACAGTGGGCTCCTGCTCCTTTCGCACTGATTTTCGGGTACTACCTTTGGGTAACTTCGATGCCATTCTGGGCATGGATTGGCTAGAGTCCTATAGCCCAATGCAAGTTCACTAGGCCTTGAAGTGGTTGGCAATTCCATACGATGGCCAAACTCATGTGTTACAAGGTATACTTCCTGATGAATCGGAACAGCTGCTGTTGCAAATTGAACATACAGAGCCTGTTATGTCTTCAGATCATGATGCCATCACTGTTCTAGCTCCAATTAGTCAGTTACTTGAAGAGTTTTCTGACTTGTTCCAGCCACCAACATCTCTTCCTCCTTCCCATGCTTGTAACCATGAGATTCCTCTGTTGCCTGGTGCTCAACCTGTTTTCATCCGGCCCTATCGATACCCGCCCAAATTCAAAGATGAAATTGAAGCCTAGGTTCAGGAGATGTTGTCACAAGGACTCATTCAGCCGAGCTCTAGCTCCTTCTCCTCACCGGTCCTGCTTGTCAAAAAGAAAGATGGCTCCTACCGCTTTTGTGTTGACTTCAGACATCTCAATGCACTGACAAGAAAATCTAAGTTTCCTGTGCCAGTGTTTGACCAGTTGATGGATGAGCTCGCTCACGCTAAGTGGTTCTCAACATTGGATCTTCAAGCAAGTTTTCACCAAATACTTTTGCAGCCCGGTGAAGAATTCAAGACCGCTTTCTAGACTCACTTGGGTCAGTACGAGTTCAGAGTGATGGCGTTCGGTCTTACCGGTGCGCCAGGCACATTTCAAGGTGCAATGAATGGTACTTTGGCTCTGGGTTTGCGCCACTTTGTGTTGGTTTTCTTTGATGATATCCTCGTCTACAGCCCCACTTTTGAAGCTCATGTCGATCATCTGCGCTAAGTTTTTCAGTGGTTACGCGTTGATCAGTGGAAGCTCAAGCTCTCAAAATGTACCTTCGCTAGGGAGTCCATCTCCTACTTGGGTCATATCATCAGCACCCAAGGTCTTTTCATGGACCCAGCAAAGGTGCAAGCAGTCCTCGAATGGCCCGTTCCATCTTCAGTTCGGGAGCTCCACGGTTTTCTGGGCCTTGCCGGCTATTACCGGAAGTTTGTGCGTCATTTCAACATTATTGCCAAGCCTCTAGCCGATCTCCTAAAGAAAGATCAGTTGTTCATCTGGACTTCAACCCATGAGTCTGCCTTTTCGGTCCTGAAACAGGCTCTCTGTACTGCCCCTGTCTTGGCATTGCCGGATTTCAACTTACCTTTCCACATTGAAATCGATGCTTCGGGTACAGGGATTGGAGCAGTTTTACAGCAGAATGGGCACCCCATAGCATTCATTAGCAAGGTTCTAAGTCCCAAGAATCAAGGGTTGTCCATCTATGAGAAGGAATATCTCGCTATCTTGCTGGCTGTCGAACAGTGGCGTCACTACTTGCTTCAGGGCGAGTTCTTCATTCACACTGATCATCGCAGCTTAGTCCATCTTAATGAATAGCGGCTCCATACTGCATGGCAACAGAAGGTCTTCTCCAAGTTGCTCGGGTTACAGTATAAGATTCTGTACAAGAAAGGCTCGGAGAACGGCGTGGCAGATGCCCTATCCCGCCGCGTGCCCACAACCCAGAGCTATGCTATATCTTCAGTCTTCAACACTTGGCTCGACGAAGTGGTCCGGGGATACTACTCTAATCAAGCTGCTATGGCTTTGTTATCTCAGCTGGCTGCCAGCCCAGAAAGCCACCCTCCATTCTCTTTGGTCCAAGGAATTATTAGATACAAGAATCGTCTGTGGCTCGGTTCCAATAAGCCCATGCAGCTTAAAATCATGACTGCATTGCATAGCAGTCCCTTGGGTGGACACTCAGGCGCTCCAGCAACATACAGTAAAATTAAAGCTTTGTTCTTCTGGTCTGGTATGAAATCAGACATTTGGGCTCATGTTCAGTCCTGTGATGTGTGTTTGCAAGCTAAGCCAGACAGATCACGCTACCCAGGTCTCTTACAGCCGCTTCTAGTGCCGTCTGTCTCCTAGGAAGTGACCACGATGGATTTCATCGAAGGGTTGCCACAATCTGGTTCCTTCAATGCCATCTTAGTAGTGGTGGATAAATTCTCCAAGTTTGCACACTTTATTCCCCTGCGTCATCCCTTTACAGCAGCTTCTGTTGCCAAAATTTTCATGGACCAAGTGTATCGCCTTCGCGGTCTTCCTCGAGCCATTGTCTCAGACCATGACCGCATCTTTACAAGCAACTTCTAGAAATATCTGTTCAAGGCAGCTGGTTCCGAGCTTCAGTTCAGCTCAGCATACCATCCTCAGACGGACGTCCAGACAGAGCATGTCAACCAGTGTATCGAAACATTTCTTCGCTGCTTTGTGCACACTTGCCCAGCTCAGTGGAGTCATTGGCTATCACTCGATGAATTCTAGTATAATACGTCCACCCATTCAACACTGGGTCGTTCCCCCTTTGAGGTCTTATATGATTTTCCTCCACGCCTATTGTCGATCAACTTGGATGAGGTAGCTCCAATGCCTGAACTTCACAAATAGATGGCTGATCGAGAACTCATGCATAATGTCGTCAAGCAACACTTGCTCCGTGCCCAGGCTCGCATGAAGCGCCAAGCTAACAAAGGTCGTTCTGAGTGTCACTTCTCTGTGGGCGACATGGTGTTCTTGAAGCTTCAACCTTATATTCAGTCATCACTGTTTCACCGCTCTAACAACAAATTATCCTTCAAGTTTTTTGGGCCCTTTCTAGTTATCTAAAAGATTGGCTCCGTTGCATATAAGCTGCTACTTCCACCAGGCATTGCTGTCCATCCGGTCTTCCACGTATCACAGCTGTGTTCTTCTCCTGGCAACCAGCAGGTATCCCCTTCTCTACCGTCGGATTTGTAGCAGTATCAGTTTCCACTTTGGGTGCTGCAACGCCGCTGGACATCTGGGTCTCGGCCGGTGGCGCAAGGCTTGATCCAGTGGTCTCATTCCCCTCTGGAGCTGTCTACTTGGGAGCCACTCGAGCAACTTCGCCAATAGTTTCCACGAGCACCAGCATGGGGACATGCTGGTTCTGAAGATGTGGGGAATGTCAGCAACCTGCCTCCACCCGTGCCACTGACAGGAGAAGAAGGCGTGCCTAGGACTGAAGAGGAAGCTGCTTCGGACGACCGGCCCAGGAGGCTACGTCGGCCCAGTACAAGATTCGCCGGCCCAATGTGGTGAGTATGAATCCTTGTAATAAGTAGAAGCCAGGGAGAGGGAGTCGGACACGGAAGAAAAAGAGAAAACCTAAATTCAGCTTGAGTAATCTGGCCATCGCGCCGTTAACTGCCCTATTCTTGTGTTCTTCCTTTTCCTAGCAATTCCTCCTTACAGCCTCCATCGCCGCAGAGCCGGCCGCCTCCACGCCGAGCAGAGCGCGCGGGCGCATGGCGCTGCCGCCGCCAACACGCAAATCGAGCTAGCCGCCACCGTGCTGAGGTGAAATGATCGACGACGACCCACTGGGGGCAGCGCTCGTGGGGGAGCGGCAGCACTAGGCGCCGACGTTGCGGCATGGGTGGGGGCGCTCGCGCTCGCCGTGTCCGTCGCGTCGTTCGAGCCGAAGGCGGCCTTCGGCTGGGCGCTCGCAGGAGGAGGAGGAGGCGGCGGCAGGGCGTGGCCGCACCTCTATTCTGCGATGGCACCTCTACTTTGCGAGGCCGCTTGCACACGTGTTGCCACCGGAGCCGCCATGTCGTCGAGTCGCGCCTACCTAGCCATGCGATCGCGTGGTGGGAGTTGAAGACAACGGCGAAGATGAGGAGTGATGCGGCTGGCTCACCACCGCCACTTGGTCATCTCCCACTCCTCGATCCCACTCCCCGTGGATGCCTTCATCGCGCGAGCAGGCAGCGCGAGCAGCAGCAGCAGCCGGTCGCGGGGATCGCTGGCCGCTGCTCATCCATGTGTTGTTGTCGCCGCTCGCCTCGCCTAGCAAGTGTTTGATGAAATGACTATGAGGGGGAGAGAAGGGAAGGATTGGTAGTAAGGCTACCATTTCCTGGATGCAAAGGTTGCCACATCTACTGGTACAGACAAACAAACACCCATATTTTTTACTATTTGGCCCTTTTTCCAAAGAAAATTTACGTTTAGCCCCCTGGAAGACTTAACCTAATCTTTGGACCCTAGGGGTCAGCGCCATGAGTCCTGGCGCCGAGGTAATACGTCTCGGTGCCACAGATCTTAGCGCCGAGGTGCCTGGCCATGCACTGCAGGAAATCCTAGGTGGTGTTGACATGGCTGGTACCTCGGCGCTAGAATACATGGCGCCAAGCTCGGCGCCGCAGATCTTGGTGCCGAGCATGCATTTAAAGCGTGCACCAGTACCGCATGTCTCCATCCACCAAGGACTTCGCTGAAACAACCCCGATTTCCACGAAGGGAAATCCACAGAGTCAAAGTGTAATAAGACCGTTGTAGATCATATTACCCAAATTCTAGTCGAATATCACATCCATACAACGATAACATCAGAGTACAAATAGTGTGGAATTACATAATTTATTACATCGCCGCATTGGCGGAATCAAAAGTAGCATTTATTCAGAACAGCTTGAAGATAAGATCGCCAAACTCGAGCGTAGGAACGAACCCCTCAACCGTCAAGCTCCTCGGAGCTATACTCCTCAGCAGAACCTGTGTGCCAAAATTTATCAGTACGATTTGTACTGGCCACTCCCAACCTTATGAGCATTGCTTTGTGGAAAATGGGTGCAAATTGGTTATAATCAAGAGGAACCTAAAAGGTTGGGGTTTCCTATGCATTAACATACCAAGTATATAATAATAGTTGGTCAAGTTTTGACACCACTCACACATTCCACCCCATTCCCATCCCAGAGCCAGGTTTCGATCCTGGGATCGATAAACCACCATCTCCGCACCATCACCATACCACAGCCATACCATCGCTCAGTCGATAGGCCAACTCCCTCTCGGCACTGTCTCAAGGCCCATAGCCCCTGGCTACGTCCGAACACTCACTCCCGGGGGAGAATAGAAAGACTCATCTCACTATCTAGTTTAAGCGAAACCCAGGAAAGGTCCATAGCTGACAAGTCGGCATATGTATCGATCGATCAACCATACACTCTGCAGAGGTTTTACATAACCACAAGATCCACCTTCCTCGCCGACCGTCGTCAACTAGGCTGATTTTGGCCGCTTGCTAGCCTAGGATAATGCCACTCTACCATTCAGCCCTGGTACACCCCAAGTCTGGTCTGGGGTGGCTGAAACTGTGAGTCATGAGCCGGGTCCACAAGGTCTCCATGAAGTCTCGGAAGGGTGTGGGGGAAATCCTCCGCACCCCGTACCTCCTTACACTGTCCGCTAACAACCTAGCAGTAGTGGCAATATCCTACCAAGTAGTCCGGCCATCCCGCACCATATAGGGCGAGTGGTACGTAAGGCTTCCCGGTGAATCTGAGTACTAGTAAGTCCTTAGGGATGACCAAGCCATAATGTCTTCATCAGGGTTTCCATTTACCGTGCCACCACAACACCTCCACCCTGGACTCCTCCCATCACAGGATCACACCCAAGGCCACCTCATATACCATTTACCCACCACAGGTATCCATTCCAGGGGTGCCCAGGTAGCACCCCACGGCAAGACTTGCCCCAGGCTCGTCGTATACTCTAACTTGGTCGACACAACCCTCACCCTCCACGCACCCAAGTCACACACGCAGCACTCTCCCCAATTACCAGTTTCCACCACGCATCAATGTAGTGTAAGCGTAGTAGAAGTAATAAGCAATGAAATATAATAGCAAGCGTGTGACTAGCCTAACAGCAGGGTGAGCAGGGGTAAGGTTGCGTCAAGGTAAAAGGCCATCAAGAAAGCATACTACCATGCAAGTCCTACCATAGTGTGATATGACAATAAAGTAAGCACTAGCATTTCTACTTTAGCCATGCGTAATAGGTGCTACGAGATTGGGTGGGATCTGGCACCTTCAGTGTAGTCGTCTCTGTACTCCTCACGGTACTCGCGGTCCTCGTTCGTCCGGTTTTCCTCCAAGTCTGCAAACGACCGCATTATAGTCGCATTAGCGACGTCTATAGAATAGCACAAAGAAGCAATAAAAATTCAAAAGAGCCAAATGCACTCAAACATGGGTCCATTGCGTAGAGCTCGATTTTAGATGAATTTTGGTTCTGGTTTCGTATTTTTCCGAGGTCGTATGAATTAGTTATGAATTTCCAAAGATTAATTCCATTTCTGAAAATGAAAAAGGCTGAATTAATCCTGGGCTGACACGTGTCACGCTGGGGTTGGTCTACGTGGCTTGCTGACGTCAGCATCACGGTTTCGAGCTGACAGGTGGGGTCTAGCTGATGTCAGCATGACGTCATCGTCTGACGTGTGGGTCCAGCAACACTGTGTCGCTGACATGTGGGGCCAGGTCAACGGTCAACGTTGACCGGTCAACGGTCAAAACGGGCTGGGTCTCAAATGGGCCGGTTGGGCTTCGGATTGGGCCGGTCTGGGCCAGGCCGACCCGGACACGTGGCGTGCCGTGGCTCTGCCACGTCGTAGTCGTGGGCTCTTACTGGGCTGTGGTCCACAGGCGTGGTCCACGGTGGACGCAAGTTCACGGTCCATGGACCTAAGGCAGGGTCCATGGTGGACCAAGTCCATCCCTCTCCTCTCTCTCTGTGGTCCATGTGCACTGGGTGCATGGGCATGTGGCCGGCGAGGGGAGGTGTTCCCCCGTTTCTTACCGCGGCGGTGCTCCTGCCGGCGGCGAGCTCACGGTGAGCCCCCGCGGTGGCGCTGGTGTCCGATTGGGGAGGGGAAAAGCTTCCCTGGGCCACGGCGACTGTGTCAGTGGGGTCAAGGTGGCGGCCAGAGCTTCCCCAAGGTGCTGGCCACGGCGTGAGTTACCACGGGACTCCAGCGGGGTGGCCTCGGCGTGCGCGTGAGTTACCCGTGGCTTCAGCGAACGGGATGGGCGAGTCAAGGAGGCACCAGGCGCTCCCAGCAGTACTAGCCACGGTGGTCGGTGCTCTGACCGGTGGTCGGGTGCTCGAACCGGTGGTCTGGTGCTTGGCACGGTGGTCTGGTGCTCGGCACGGTGGTCTGGTGCTCGGCACGCTGGTCTGGTGCTCGGCACGGTGGTCTGGTGCTCGGACTGGTGGTCTGGTGCTCAGCACGGTGGTCTGGTGCACCATGGCGGCGGCATCGACGGCGATGCGCATGCTGGTGTGCTATGGGCTCCGGTGGGTTGTCACGGTGATCTCGGTGTGCGCGTGGGTGCATGTGTTCCAAGTGGCTAAGGCAAGGCACTGGCCTACGCGCTTCCAGGTGTGGAGCGCCATGGCCGACGGTGAGGTTCGATGGCAGAGAGGGATCGGAAGGCTCACCGTAGGTGTTGTGGAAGATAGGATGGCGGTGCAGTGTCAATTCGAGGCCGTGTAGCTCCAGAAGCCGTGCAGTGCCGTGCCGACCCGCGTCGGTGATGTAGCCGACGGCGTCGCTCCCGGCTCCGGCGATCTCCTCCCCTACTGCGGCTTTGGCATTCTTCCCCCCTTCTTCCTCTTCTCCCTCTTCTCTCTAGGTTTGGGTGCGTAGTGGATGGCCACCGAGGTGGCGGCGGGCAATGGGATGAGCGCTAGGGCTCCGAGGACCGTGGCCTTTATAGCCGAGCTCGGCCATGGAGCTCGGTGATCGACGGACAGGGATCAAGGGTAATCGCGGCGCTTGCTTGCATCCTACAGTCATGAGGGGTTGCGTGGGCGCGGCGCCAGGGGGGAGACAGGTCCATGTCCTGGGCATGACCCCCTGGCCCACCCTGCCATTGCTGTCGGGGCTCTGTCGCGTGGTGGTTTGAGCGCGGCGTGGGGAAGAAGCACAGGGGATGGCTGATGGGCGGGGTCCGCTGGCAGTGACTGCGGCGAAGGGAAGAGGGACGTGCGGGTGAACGGCGCGCGGCTGACGTGCGGGCCCAAGTGGCAGCGGCAGCTGGCGGGGCTAGGCGCGCGGGCATGAGCGGCCTACTGGGCCAGTTTGCTGGGCCACGTGCGCGCGCGCTGAGGCTGGCTGGCCGGCGTGGGCCGAGCAAGTTGGGCCGAGCAGCTGGCTGGGAGGCCTTCTTCTCTTCTTCCTTTTCTATTTTTCATTTCTTTTTCCATTTGTTTGAATTCAAATTTGGTTTAGAATTTGAATTCAAAACTGAGGTAACTTATTTATTGGAGTTTTAGAGAATTTTGTTTAATAATAACTTTTTGATTTATTATTTTAATGGAATTGTTAGGCATAACATAAAGCAAATGGAAATCCAATTCACAACTTGAATTAACAACGTATGCAACATGTTATTTGTTGGAAATTTAATAATCATAATCAACAAATGATATGCCATGCTGATGTGTTGACTTAGGTTGGGTTACTTCTAATGCAACTCTTAGGGTTGGCTCCTACAATGTCACTCATCATCACATGGGAGTTTTAAGAAAAAAAAATTGTAGTTGTGATTTTTGGTGTGTGGATTTCTGGGTTGTTACAGTCCTACCCCCTTAACAGAATCTCGTCCCCGAGATTAAAGCATAACATACTCTTCAAAGAGGTAAGGATATCGTAGCCGGAGGTCAGACTCTTTCTCCCATGTTGCTTCTCTTTCAGTATGATTACTCCATTGGATCTTGCACATAGGAATAGTCTTGCTGCAGGTTTCTTTGGTATCTCTGTCCAGAATTCGGATAGGATGTTCTCTATACTCAAGTGTATCTTGAATGTCAAGTGTATCAGTCGGGATTACTTCGTCGGGCACTCTCAAGCATTTGCGTAGCTGTGAGACATGGAATACGGGATGTACACCCGCCAATTCCTCAGGTAGCTCAAGTCTGTAGGCGAGCTTTCCAATCCTTTTGCAAATCTTGTACGGGCCAACAAATCTAGGGGCAAGCTTTCCTTTCACATGGAATCTGATAGTCCCACGTACCGGGGATACCTTGAGATAGACGAAATCCCCCACATTAAACTCAAGTTCTCTTCTCCTTTTGTCAGCATAGCTCTTGTATCGACTTTGAGCAATTCTCAAATTCAATCTTACTTGAGCAACTCCTTCCTCTGCTTCTTGAATATTAGCGGAGTCAAAGAATGATCTTTCACCCAGTTGAGACCACATCAAAGGTGTCTTACAAGGTCTGCCATACAGAGCTTCAAACGGCGACATCTTGATACTGGCTTGGTAGCTGTTATTATAAGAGAACTCTGCATAGGGTAAGCATTTCTCCCAATCAGATCCATAATTCAGCACACTAGCGCGAAGCATGTCTTCTAAGATCTGATTTACTTGTTCTGTCTGTCCATCTGTCTGCGGGTGGTAAGCGGTACTGAAATCAAGTTTAGTTCCAATAGACTTGTGCAGAGCTTCCTAGAATCGGGACACAAATTGAGGACCACGATCAGATACAATACTAGAGGGAGCTCCGTGCAGTCTAAGAATATGCTCAATATATAGATCTGCTAATTTTTCTGCGTTGGTCTTGGTCTTCACTGGTACAAAGTGAGCAATCTTGGTCAAATGATCAACTATCACCCAGATGGAATCGTTGCCTTTCTATGAACGGGGCAATCCGACTATGAAATCCATGGATATACTCCCATTTCCACTCAGGAACGTTAAGAGGCTTTAGCAATCCTGCAGGCCTTTGATGTTCAGCCTTGACTCTATTACAGGTGTCACATCCTGCCACATGTCCTGCAATGTCTGTCTTCATGCCTTGCCACCAAAAGTGTTTCTTCAAGTCTTGATACATCTTTGAATTTCCAGGGTGAATACAGTACTTAGAATCATGGGCTTCTGACAGAATTTCCTCTCGTAGGGCTGGATCAGAAGGTACATAGATTCTGTCCTTGAACCAGATGGTCCCTTGTTCATCTTCATGGTGGTTGGTCTTGTAGCCTAGTTTCATCAGACCACGGAGATATTCAATCTCCTCACAATTTTTCTGAGCTTGACAGATGCGATCTGTGAGACCATACTGTATGCGGAGCTCAGTCAACAAGCCATGCGGTAGTATCTCAAGTTGGAAATCATCGATCTCTTCCTTGAGCTCAGGTGGTACAGATTCAGTGATCAAGGTGTGACAGTAACTCTTTCGACTGAGAGCATCTACGACTACATTAGCTTTTCCCGGATGATAGTGAATTTCTAGGTCATAGTCCTTGATCAACTCTAGCCATCGGCGTTGCCTCATATTCAGATCTTCTTGAGTGAAAAAGTACTTCAAGCTCTTGTGATCGGTATAGATAGCACATTTGTTACCTATCAAGTAGTGCCTCCAGATCTTCAAGGCATGCACAACTGCTGCTAAGTCAAGATCATGAGTAGGGTAACGGTTCTCGTGTTCTTTCAACTGTCGGGAAGCATAAGCTATCACCCTTCCATTTTGCATCAATACACAACCAAGTCCTTGTCGGGATGCATCACAATAGACCATGAAATCTTTGCTGATATCTGGCAATGCCAACACAGGAGTGGTGGTAAGCTTCCGTTTCAATTCCTGGAAGCTTTGTTCGCACTCGGGCGTCCATTCAAACTCCTTGGTCTTCTTCAGAAGGTTGGTCATCGGACGGGCTAACTTGGAAAAGTTCTCGATGAATCGGCGATAATATCCAGCCAATCCCAAGAAACTTCTGACTTCTGTCACATTACGGGGTTGTTCCCATTCTTTCACAGCCTCAATCTTAGCTGGGTCAACTGCTACACCTTCAGCTGATAGTACATGGCCTAGGAAAGCAACTTCCTATAGCCAAAACTAGGCTGATGTTGGGCTAGTTTCTCAAGTACAGTTCTTAGATGATGTTCGTGTTCTTCAGCGGTGGATGAATAGACAAGGATGTCATCAATGAATACTACCACGAACTTATCCAGATCATTCATGAAAACCTTATTCATCATGTTCATGAAGTATGCAGGTGCATTCGTGAGTCCAAAGGATACCACAGTGAACTCAAACTGCCCATACCTAGTCACGAAAGCTATCTTCGGGATGTCACTCTCTCGGATCTTCATCTGATGATAGCCAGATCTGAGATCAATCTTGGAGAAATACTTGGCACCTCTAAGCTGATCAAGCAAATCATCAATCCTTGGCAGGGGGTACTTGTTCTTGATGGTGACTGCATTCAAGTTCCGGTAATCAATACACATTCTCATTGAGCCATCCTTCTTCTTAACAAACAGAACAGGGGATCCCCAGGGTGAAGCACTGGGTCTGATATACCCCTTCGAGATGAGCTCATCAAGCTATTTCTTGAGCTCGGCCAGTTCATCTACTGACATGCGATAGGGTCTCTTGGCAATGGGTCCTGTCCCCGACAAAAGATCAATGATGAACTCTACATCACGGTCTGGTGGCATACCCGGTAACTCTTCAGAGAATACATCGGGGTAGTCTCTGACCACAGGCACATCATGAACTGTCTTCTCCTCTTTCTCTGAGCTTGCTTTAAGGGCACATAGAATAGAGGTGGATTTTCCAGACTGGGGTTCACATCTAATAACTTGTCCTGATGGATGGGTCACTTGGACGTATCTAGGTGAACATGATATGATGCCTCAGTGAATGGTTAGCCAATCCATACCCAAGATAACATCTAGGTTTGTGGAAGGTAACATGGTTAGGTCGTCTTTAAAGGTAAGACCCTCAATGGTAAGACTCACTCCCTTACAGATGTGGGTGCATTTTAGGTCTCCTAAAGGTGAGCTGGTGATGATAGGCTTTTCACGTGGGGTTACAGGTAGATCATGCTCTCGTGCAAACTTGGATGATATGTATGAACAAGTTGCTATAGAATCAAATAGAACTGATGCAGTATTGCCATTAACTAAAAACATACCGTACACAACGTCAGGGGCAGTCTGTGCTTCCTCAGCGTCCAGATGGTTGAGACGTCCACGGGTAGTAGATCCCTTGAACTGAGACTTCTGAGCAGCTGAGTTCTGAGGACATTCAGCGACTTTGTGACCCGGTTGGCCACAAGCGAAGCAGGTGAAAGGCGCACCGCCTATAGGGGTTGGCGCGGGTGCCTTCTAGTTTCCAATACCTGGTGCGGAGCGGTTCTGTGCTGGGCGGTCATTCATAGTACGGGGACGATTGAAACGATCCTGAGTGTTGCGGTCCTGAGCATAACGGTCCCTGGTGTAACGATCCTGAGTAGGGCGGGAGTATTTGGCGGTGTAGCCTCCACTTCCCCTACACGATCCAGGGTTATCATCCCTGTTGTGACGAGAGCGTTCCCTGGATGGTGCATCTCTGTGGAACCTCTTGCGATCACGACCACGGAAGGAATCCTTAGGCTTACGCTTTCTCTCCCTGTACTCTTCTCCAGCTTCAGCTCGGTCTTTCTCAATCTGGATGCAGCGATCCACCAGAGCACGCAGTGTGTTACTCTCAATACCACCAAACTTCAGCTTGATGTGCGGGTTAAGTCCCTTGCGGTAATAGTACAGCTTTTCCTTCTTAGAGTTCACAACATAGGATGGTGCATAGCGCAGAAGGTTGGTGAAACGAGTAGTGTACTCAGTCACCTTGTCCTTTCCCATCTTGATGTTGCGAAACTCCTCGGCTTTGGCCTCCATGATACCCTTGGGAATGTGATACTCAGTAAATGCTTCGGCGAACTCATCCCATGAGATATTGGCAGGGTCCTCATGGGAATCACTGAAACTATCCCACCAGGCGCGTGCTGCACCTGTGAGCTGGTGTGCGGCAGCTCCAACTGTAACACCCCGGGTGTTTTAAATACTAAAACTTGCCATGACATCATATGCATTGCAAAGCATCTGGACATATTGAAAACTTGGATATGCATTTACTAAAACAAGTTTACTTTATGTTGTATGTGTGAGTTGTATTGTTTGAATCAAGTTTGAAATACTTGTATTGTTTTGGAAATTCCGAAAACCCTAATTTCAATATTTAAATTCTACCCTGAAAATCCATTTCAAAATCAAAGCACATTTTGGGGTTGAGTCTTAAAGCAAAGTTGTAGAGCTTGTCGAGTTGTACAAAGTTTATTTTTGGAGTTTTTCAAGTTGTTTAGAAAAATTTGAAGTTATTTAAAAAGGCGAAATTCCTTAAATATCCCCGTTTTAAATTCAAAAGTTCATTTCAAAATGTAGGCCGAATTTGGGTATGGTTTCAAAAGTAAAGTGGTAGAACTTTTGATTTTGAACAACTTTTGTTTTTGGAGATTTTTGAGTTGTTATGAAAATTTGAGAGTAATTTGTGAATTTTGGGCGAATGGCATTTCTGTAAATTGAGTGAACAGTGTCCACCGCCGAAGCTACATTGCCGGCGTTTCCTTCTTCGGCGTTCCAGGCGCAGTCGTGGCCGTTTTGGCGTCGCGCTGGCGCGGTGAAGGACACGGCGCAGCTTCCTTTAGCTTCCTGGCCATCCTTTATAGCCTGAACCGTCGCCGTTTGACCCCGTCCCTTTTCTCTGTTTTTCCGTCGCCACTGCTTCATCTCCGGTGAGCCCGTGCCGTCGTTGTTGGGCTCCATCGTTGCTGATAAGCTAGCTCCAGCTCCGCCTACTCCTTGCGCATCCGGTCGACCCACCAATTCCGTTTGTCTTCACCGGAAACTCGAGTTTCATTGCCTTCTTCCTCGCGGCCGGCGAACTCACCCGAGATTTTGTTTCTCCGTGGCCAGAGCCCGTCGGTGAGCCGTTGCCCTTGATTGGTGTACCTTTGGCTTCGTCTCGATGTTGTAGTGCTCATTTCATTATTTCTTGGCCATTTTGTCCACTGCAGTCGCCGGTACACCATCACCGACGAACTTTGTTCCGCCGTGATCGCCGTGGACGCCGTCCCGCTTCACCGCTGTTTCTCCGGCCTTGTTATCTGCTCAGTTGTGTTCAGGGTAAGCTCTTGATGCTTCCTGTGTCTTTTGTTTAACCGCTACTGGTCTGTAGTCGCCGGCGTAGTACCGCCGAGGCGCCGTGTCCGCCATGGTCGACGTTGAGCTTGAATTGAGTCGTAATCGGTGCAGCTAAGTAGGTCAGTAGGTGCGCCTAGTCGTGGAGAGCATGTTGGTACAATCGCCATCGCCGGTGAACTCGCCGTCGGCGAGGGATCGCCGGTCAGAGCCGTCGCTGCCGTGGTCAACGTCGGAGGTTGAAGATGACAAGTGGGACCCGGTTGTCAGTGACTCAGCGTTCAAAATGAATTTTCTGTTTTTCAGATTTAAATGAATAGTGTCTATTTTTGTTATTTTTGTGTAGATTTATTTAGAGCTCCAAAAATTATGAAAATGTTTGTGTGACTTCTCTGTGATGTGTATTATTTAGGAAAAATATGAAATGTTGATTTTCAGTACTTTTTGAATGTGATAAAAATTGCTCAATTAATTAATAAATGAGTTTCCAAGATTTTTCTAGACTTATTTATGTATCCAAAAATTATGAAAATTGTTTTGTCACTTAGTTATCATGTGATGAACATATACAAAAATTTTGAGGTCAATTGGAACAAGTTGATTTATTTCATAATTATTAATTAATTAATTAATTCATAAAAGCAAATAGTAACCTTTAGTGATTTAGGTTTTGTTTGAGTTTTTGATTAAGTGATGTCCTTGGGTCATTAGTTGGTAATGATCCTTGGCAATTGTTGTGAGTGTTGCGAAAATGGTTTAGTTAGTTTGACTTGTAACTGTACCGCGAAGGAAAGTTGTATTCAAGTTGTTAAGTTTTGCATCCATCATCGAACATCATATTTTGTATCCGCATCATGTTAAGCATGGCATTGTTACTACGTGTAGTGGACAAAGGTGAGCACGTGGTAGTTAATCAAGTAGTTGAGGAGGTTGATCCGTCTGTGGAAGTTGGTGTTGATATCAGTGGAGCGACTCCGGACCCGGACTTTTCCGTCAACGAAGGCAAGCCCCGGATGCATACAACCCTACCTTGTATTTTACAAATTGATTTCACTTTTGCTTCTTTTTACTGCATTAAGTGATTAGAAGTCAAGTGAACACCAAATTGGTATCTTACCAACCTTGTTATTCCATATTCACCATATTACCAGTTTTAAATTCGTATATGCCAGTTTTGCTTAGCTATGCTTAGAACGGTGAAAGTCGGGTGATTACCTGTCATCTGCAAGTTTTGAATGGAGCTTTGGTTAATTATGTTAACATGTGATATGGGAATGTGAAGTAATAAATCTAGACCGGGCGGACTCGGTGTGTGTGAGCCACAAGACATGGAGGTCTTGTGAGCAGGTTCTTTCCGCCTGTGTCGATTAAGGTCCGTCCGTTGTTGAATTGCATGAGGTGAGACTTTGTAGTACTAACCACATACTCCGGTAAGCCTTAACTTGGTTATTCTATTATGAGAATGGCTACTCGCGCACTGGGAGTGGAGAGATGGCGGGAATAGCGTGTATCCACGTGGCAATGGGCTGGATTGGTGGAGTACTGTGTTCTCGGGTGGCGCGAACCCGTTCTTGTTTTAGAGGATCCGAGGGTAGGTTGGTATATGTAGGTCGGGGATCTACATATGTCATGTGGTTTGGAATTCCCAGCTGGGTTTTAATCGGTTCGAATCGTCGTTGCTCCTCGGTTATGGAGACTCAACTCACTGTTCATCATCGTAGTAATTAATAACTAGAACTTGAGGATGGTTTGAGAAGGTGTTGGTTACAAAGTTTCATGATCTCAATATGGATCGTGTCAGCTTTGTATATGATCTTTATAAAGTTTTAAACGTTGATATAAAGAATTTTGTTAAAAATGCTTTTACGCAAAAGAACCTTGATTATTGCTAAAGCCAAACCTTGAATCCCATGAGCCTGCATTCCTACGTTCTTTTAAATTCTTATTTCAGTTAAGACTTGTTGAGTACTTTTGTACTCAGGGTTCGTTGACCCTTGTTGCAGGTGAGGCTCATGAGCAGATCTGTTTTGGATCGTACTGCATGACTGTTGTTCAGTGCGATGACGTTAATTAAATGTGTGGCCCTTGGGCAGGGCAGCTCATGTTGTGTGTTTTGTAATATATTATAATGCCACTCCAATACTTTGGTTTGTTTTATTATCGAACTTAGTTGTATGGTTTGAAACAAATGGTTTGTAAACTATGTTATTGTAAGTCTTCCGCTACTTTTACTCTGATGTATCTATTTGAATAAACTGTTGTAATACTGCAATGACTCTGTAATGTGATCCTGCTAGGAAATCATGGATGATTAGGGGTTCCCCGAGGACACCCGACAGTCTTCTTAAGTTACCAGGAACATATGCATAGATGTCAAAGGTCGTTGGACAGTGACAGGTGCATGTGGGCCCTATAATTTAGGAGGTTCTGCCACACCAACACACTCATCGTCGGTGAAAGTAGTGAGGTCAAGCTTCTTCTCCATCTCCTTGAGCCAGTCATCGGCTACAAGCAGGTCAGGATCGGTGCCATCATAGGTGGGTGGCCTCAGCTTCAGAAATCCTTCTAGCTTCCTTTGGAAATCATTCTGCTGACCTCCCTAGCGATGGTTTGCTCCTTCAACAAGAGCTGCAAGAAGCTGGGTCTGCTGTGCCATCACTTCTGCCAGGTTCGGTGGTGGTGGTGGCGGAATGTTCTCCTCAACAGGTGGCGGGGTATTCTCCAGGTTGAAGGGTTATTCCCCCACGTCCACGGCCACGGCCACGGCCACGGTTGTTGCCACCACGGCCCCCGTTGGGTTCGGCTGGTTCGGGGATAGGCGCACGCCCATGGTTCATTAGGCGAGCAGATCGGCGGTTCGGCATCTGCAACACGGACCATAAGAATTTTAGTGCTCATGCCATAAGTGCTTATAATTCGATTATGATTATATGATTTCGACGATTTAAGAAAAATCATTATACTATCCAACACTCATTACAAAGAAGCAATAAGATCCATAAGATGCAATAAGATCCAAATCATTCATTACATGGGTTTTATTACATAGCATCATCTCTAGTAGCTACACTTGAAGACGTGCGAGAATCGTACTACGCATAGTGTCTCATAATACATCTCATAAGGGGTACATCATGGAGTACAACTCATGGAAGCTACTGACATATCTCATGACCATGCAGGGTCATCTATTCTAACTCGTACACCACAGCAGGGATACGACTGTTCTCGATCTCGATCTCCTCGTCAGACTTGTGAAGTCGGGACACGTACTTCAAGGCCTTACCAAGCTCCTCAGTAGGCTTAGCTCCAGGTAGGGTAGGGCAGGCGTCTAGGTTGAGGCGAGTCGGGGCTAACCCAAACTCCTCCATCCTAGGCCTCGTCTTGCTGCGAATCTCCTTGGGTAGCTGATCCCACATACCCTTCATCTCCCCGAGGTGCTTCTTATCAGACTTCTGCCAAGCCTGCCATGTCCTCTCACACTTGTCCTATAGGTACTCGGTCTGCCTGAGTACCTCGATCAGGTGACCCTGGTTGCGAACGGCCTTCTTCCTGAACTCCTCCAGCTCCTGGGTCAGGGTCTTGTTCCGAGATTGGATTTTCAGCATATCAATCCCCTTGGACCTCTCTCGGTCTCCTCTATGGTTGAACTCGGTCTTCTTGTCGTCCAACTCCCTCTGCAACTCCAAGACCTTGCTGTCGAGATAGCAGTTCCTGTTGCCTAGGTCGGCTGCTTTGTCCTGTAAGTCAGCGACCTCAGCTCTGTGGACTTCCTCACGACGGTTGAGCTTGTCCTATAGCTTGGCAACTGCCTCGAGCAGACTAGCTCGCTCCAGTGCTCCCTACGAGTCTCGCTCCTGGCACTCCCACAGAAGAGCCCGGTCCTGACGTCTCTTCTACTCAAGCTGGGTCACGTACCTGTCCTGCTCTAGTAGGTGAATAGCTGAGACATGAAGGCATCTGTCCTCCTCTACAAGGATAACTCTGCCGGCTACAAAACTCTGCTCACTAGGGGTAAGGCTGAGGTCGAGGGCCTGGGGAAGTAGATGAAACTCTGTCGTCTTCAGGTGCTTGTAGTGATCCCTCATCACTCTGCAAAGTGCCTTGTGTGAGACAGCTCGCAGTCCCTCCTCAACTGTGTCCTCTATGGTCAACTCGGTGGAAGCTGGGACAGTCGGTAAGGTGGTGCTAGCTGGGAACTCGACTGAGGTGACAACTGGTCCTTCGATTCCTCCTCCTAGAGTTGACTTCCCGGTATAGGTGACCTTGACAAGCTCATCAGGGACTCCTAGCATGACGAGAACTCGGCAGAGGGTCTGTGCAAAACCCCTGAGCTCACGTAGGTCGAAGGTAAGCTTGGCGTGGTTCAGAGGTAGCGGTCCTAGAGGCGACCATTCGACGTTCGTTGCCATCTGCATGTTTTAAGGAACAGGTGTTAGCAGGTCAATAAATAGATAAGCCTTGCATAAAAGTAAATGCAGGGTCGGTATATAACCAAAAGAAGGGTTGTCCACGTCCTATTCTATCGTCCATTTCTAAGGGTTTCATCCTATGGTCAAGTATGTCTCTGATACCAACTGAAACAACCCCAATTTCCACGAAGGGAAATCCACAGAGTCAAAGTGTAATAAGACCGTTGTAGATCATATTACCCAAATTCTAGTCGAATATCACATCCATACAATGATAACATCAGAGTACAAATAGTGCGGAATTACATAATTTATTACATCGCCACATTGGCGGAATCAAAAGTAGCATTTATTCAGAACAGCTTGAAGATAAGATCGCCAAACTCGAGCGTAGGAATGAACCCCTCAACCATCAAACTCCTCGGAGCTATACTCCTCAGCAGAACCTGTGTGCCAAAATTTATCAGTACGATTTGTACTGGCCACTCCCAACCTTATGAGCATTGCTTTGTGGAAAATGGGTGCAAATTGGTTATAATCAAGAGGAACCTAAAAGGCTAGGGTTTCCTATGCATTAACATACCAAGTATATAATAATAGTTGGTCAAGTTTTAACACCACTCACACACATTCCACCCCATTCCCATCCCAGAGCTAGGTTTTGATCCTGGGATCGATAAACCACCATCTCCACACCATCACCATACCATCGCTCAGTCGACAGGCCAACTCCCTCTCGACACTGTCTCAAGGCCCGTAGCCCCTGGCTACGTCCGAACACTCACTCCTGGGGGAGAATAGAAAGACTCATCTCACTATCTAGTTTAAGCGAAACCCAGGAAAGGTCCATAGCCGACAAGTCGGCATATGTATCGATCGATCAACCATACACTCTGCAGAGGTTTTACATAACCACAAGATCCGCCTTCCTCGCCGACCATCGTCAACTAGGCTGATTCCGGCCGCTTGCTAGCCTAGGATAATGCCACTCTACCATTCAGCCCTGGTACACCCCAAGTCCGGTCTGGGGTGGCTGAAACTATGAGTCATGAGCCGGGTCCACAAGGTCTCCATGAAGTCTCGGAAGGGTGTGGGGGAAATCCACCGCACCCTGTACCTGCTTACACTGTCCGCTAACAACCTAGCAGTAGTGGCAATATCCTACCAAGTAGTCCGGCCGTCCCGCACCATATAGGGCGAGTGGTACGTAAGGCTTCCCGGTGAATCTGAGTACTAGTAAGTCCTTAGGGATGACCAAGCCAGAATGTCTTCATCAGGGTTTCCATTTACCGTGCCACCACAGCACCTCCACCCTGGACTCCTCCCATCACAGGATCACACCCAAGGCCACCTCATATACCATTTACCCACCACAGGTATCCATTCCAGGGGTGCCCAGGTAGCACCCCACGGCAAGACTTGCCCCAGGCTCGTCGTATACTCCAACTTGGTCGATACAACCCTCACCCTCCATGCACCCAAGTCACACACGCAGCACTCTCCCCAATTACCAGTTTCCACCACGCATCAATGTAGTGTAAGCGTAGTAGAAGTAATAAGCAATGAAATATAATAGCAAGCGTGTGACTAGCCTAACAGCAGGGTGAGCAGGGGTAAGGTTGCGTCAAGGTAAAAGACCACCAAGAAAGCATACTACCATGCAAGTCCTACCATAGTGTGATATGACAATAAAGTAAGCACTAGCATTTCTACTTTAGCCATGCGTAATAGGTGCTACGAGATTGGGTGGGATGTGGCACCTTTAGTGTAGTCGTCTCTGTACTCCTCACGGTACTCGTGGTCCTCGTCCGTCCGGTTTTCCTCCGAGTCTGCAAACGACCGCATTATAGTCCCATTAGCGACGTCTATAGAATAGCACAAAGAAGCAATGAAAATTCAAAAGAGCCAAATGCACTCAAACATGGGTCCATTGCGTAGAGCTCGATTTTAGATGAATTTTGGTTCTGGTTTTGTATTTTTCCGAGGTCGTATGAATTAGTTATGAATTTCCAAAGATTAATTCCATTTCTGAAAATGAAAAAGGCTGAATTAATCCTGGGCTGACACGTGTCACGCTGGGGTTGGTCTACGTGGCTTGCTGACGTCAGCATCACGGTTCCGAGCTGACAGGTGGGGTCTAGCGGACGTCAGCATGACGTCAGCATGACGTCATCGTCTGACGTGTGGGTCCAGCAACACTGTGTCGCTGACATGTGGGGCCAGGTCAACGGTCAACGTTAAACGGTCAACGGTCAAAACGGGCTGGGTCTCAAATGGGGCGGTTGGGCTTCGGATTGGGCCGGTCTGGGCCGGGCCGACCCGGACACGTGGCGTGCCGTGGCTCTGCCACGTCGTAGTCGTGGGCTCTTACTGGGCTGTGGTCCACAGGCGTGGTCCACGGTGGACGCAAGTTCACGGTCCATGGACCTAAGGCAGGGTCCATGGTGGACCAAGTCCATCCCTCTCCTCTCTCTCTGTGGTCCACGTGCACCGGGTGCATGGGCATGTGGCCAGCGAGGGGAGGTGTTCCCCCGTTTCTTACCGCGGCGGTGCTCCTACCGGCGGTGAGCTCACGGTGAGCCCCTGCGGTGGCGCTGGTGTCCGATTGGGGAGGGGAAAAGCTTCCCTGGGCCACGGCGACTGTGTTAGTGGGGTCAAGGTGGCGGCCAGAGCTTCCCCAAGGTGCTGGCCATGGCGAGCGGTGGCTCGAGCTCCACCGGCGTGCGGGAATGGCGCGGGGCTGCGGCATAGGCCAGTTCTGTGGTGCGCGTGGGCGACACAATGCCCCAACGGGCATGTTGGGCAGGTCGAGGGGTCCTCTTGGGCCTCCAGTGGCTTTGGCCACGGCGGTGCCCTTCCGAGCTCGACGGCGGTATCGGTGAGGTGTCTACGGTCATGGTAAAATGTCTCGGCGGAGCGTGCACGCTTCTACGGATTCGTGGGAACGCGGCGAGGTCATCCAGACTCAAGGCGAGGCTCGGTTCTCCTGTGGCCGGTGGGGACATCCCGGCGGCCACGGCGACGGTGAAGACGACGGCGAAGCACGCGGGTGAACCACGGGACTCCAGCGGGGTGGCCTCGGCGTTCGCGTGAGTTACCCGCGGCTTCAGCGAACGGGATGGGCGAGTCAAGCAGGCGCCAGGTGTTCCTAGCAGTACTGGCCAAGGTGGTTGGTGCTCTGACCGGTGGTCGGGTGCTCGAACCGGTGATCTGGTGCTCAGCACGGTGGTCTGGTGCTCGGCACGGTGGTCTGGTGCTCGGCACGGTGGTCTGGTGCTCGGACCGGTGGTCTGGTGCTCGGACCGGTGGTCTGGTGCTCAGCACGGTGGTCTGGTGCACCATGGCGGCGGCGTCGACGGCGATGCGCATGCTTGTGCGCTATGGGCTCCGGTGGGGTGTCACGGTGATCTCGGTGTGCGCGTGGGTGCATGTGTTCCAAGTGGCTGAGGCAAGGCAGACTCACGCGCGCTCTGTGTGTGGAGCGCCATGGCCGGCGGTGAGGTTCGGCGGCGAGAGAGGGATCGGAAGGCTCACCGTAGGTGTTGTGGAAGATAGGATGGCGGTGCAGTGTCAATTCGAGGCCGTGTAGCTCCGGAAGCCGTGCAGTGCCGTGCCGACCCGCGTCGGTGATGTAGCCGACGGCGTCGCTCCTGGCTCCGGTGATCTCCTCCCCTACGGCGGCTTCGGCGTTCTTCCCCCCTTCTTCCTCTTCTCCCTCTTCTCTCTAGGTTTGGGTGCGTAGTGGATGGCCACCGAGGTGGCGGTGGGCAACGGGACGAGCGCTAGGGCTCCGAGGACCGTGGCCTTTATAGCCAAGCTCGGCCATGGAGCTCGGTGATCGGCGGACAGGGATCAAGGGTAATCACGGCGCTTGCTTGCATCCTACGGTCACGAGGGGTTGCGTGGGCGCAGCGCCAAGGGGGAGACAGGTCCATGCCCCGAGCATGGCCCCCTAGCCCACCCTGCCATTGCTGTCGGGGCTCTATCGCGCGGTGGTTTGAGCGCGGCGTGGGGAAGAAGCACAGGGGATGGCTGACGGGTGGGTCTCTGTTGGCAACGATCGCATGCGAAGGGAAGAGGGCGTCTTGGTGTGAACAGCCTGTGGTGACGCTGCTGGTCCAAGTAGCAGCAGCACTGGCGGGGGCTAAGCGCTGCAAGCGTGAGCGGCCCATCTTGGTGGCTTCTTTGGCACGTCTTGCGCACGCTACCGAGGTCAGGCTGGCGGCGTGTGGCCGAAACAAGTTGGGCCGGCAAATTGGTGGGAGGCCTTCTTCTCTTCTTCCTTTTCTATTTTTCATTTCTTTTTCCATTTGTTTGAATTCAAATTTGGTTTAGAATTTGAATTCAAAACTGAGGTAACTTATTTATTGGAGTTTTAGAGAATTTTGTTTAATAATAACTTTTTGATTTATTATTTTAATGGAATTGTTAGGCATAACATAAAGCAAATGGAAATCCAATTCACAACTTGAATTAACAACGTATGCAACATGTTATTTGTTGGAAATTTAATAATCATAATCAACAAATGATATGCCATGCTGATGTGTTGACTTAGGTTGGGTTACTTCTAATGCAACTCTTAGGGTTGGCTCCTACAATGTCACTCATCATCACATGGGAGTTTTAAGAAAAAAAATTATAGTTGTGATTTTTGGTGTGTGGATTTCTGGGTTGTTACATTCGCCTCGTCGACCGGTGCGGCGCTGCGTCCCACGGACTCACGGAGCAAGCGGAGGAAGGAGAAGGGGAAGCGAGCGAATCGATTCGAATCCATCTCGATCATGTAGTAGTAGCAGCGTATTGTAGGCTATGCTAGCTACTCCTAGCTGCTAGCACGTCGTAGTATGATCTGGCAACTCAATCGCCATCGGTCACGTCCGTGCGGCAGCACAGCCTGCTGTGCGAACGACACGTCACTCGCTGTTCGGCGGACGCGGCTGCGGTTGCACTGCCTCCGGCTCTGGCCGGTTGCTCCTGCGCCACAGCCCCAGCGATATCGACGACTGGCCGTCTGACACCGAAGGGATGGGACGAGGCGAGGGGGGCAGGGGCATCATCATGCCTACCGGCTACTGCTTCGCTCTCCCCGCGCGGGGCGACGTCACTTAGGTGGTAGCTTATATTCTAGCTAGATCAGTTCGTAAGTCTTATGCTTCAGTCTGCTCTTGGTTTCATGAAGTCCCGGACTTTATCTGGACTTATGTAATGATCTTTTGATTCAATGAAAAGGTATCCATCACTTTCTAAAAATTGGTATCATAAATCTTAGTAAAGAATACTATAAATTTAGTCGGACCTCACAATATTTGATTAAGATAAAACTATGAGAATTGAGTTATTTTAACATTTTATATAAATATATAGATAAATAAATAAATAAATCAAGTGGTAGCTTATATTCTAGCTAGATCAGTTCGTAAGTCTTATGATTCAGTCTGGTCTTGGTTTTATGAAGTCCCGGACTTTATCCGGACTTATGTAATGATCTTTTGATTCAATGAAAAGGTATCCATCACTTTCTAAAAATTGGTATCATAAATCTTAGTAAAGAATACTATAAATTTAGTCGGACCTCACAATATTTGATTAAGATAATAACTACGAGAATTGAGTTATTTTAACATTTTATATAAATATATAGATAAATAAATAAACAAATAAATCAAAGAAAAATGCAATGTAAAGAAGTGACGTCGCCCCGCGCGGGGAGAGTGAAGCGGTAGCCGGTAGGCGTGATGATGCCCCTGCCCCCCTCGCCTCGTCCTGTCCCTTCGGTGTCAGACGGCCAATCGTCGATATCGCAGGAGCTGTGGCGCAGGGGCAACCGGCCAGAACCGGAGGCAGTGCAACCGCAGCCACGTCCGCCGAACAACGAGTGACGTGTCGTTCGCACGGCAGGCTGCGCTGCCGCACGGACGTGACTGATGGCGATTGAGTTGCCAGATCGTACTATTACATGCTAGCAGCTAGGAGTAGCTAGCATAGCCTACAATACGCTGCTGCTACTACGTGATCGAGATGGATTCGAATCAATTCGCTCGCTTCCCCTTCTCCTTCCTCCGCTTGCTCCATGAGTCCGTGGGACGCAGCGCCGCACCGATCGACGAGGCGAAGTCCTCGGTGGATGGAGACATGCAGTACTAGCTCACGCTTTAAATGCATGCTCGGCGCCAAGATCTGCGGCGCCGAGCTCGACGCCATGTATTTTGGTGCCAAGGTACCGGCCACGTCAACGCCACCTAGGATTTCCTGCAGTGCACGGGCAGGCACCTTGGCGCCAAGATCTATGGCGCCGAGACGTGTTACCTCGGTGCCAGGACTCATGGCGCCGACCCTAGGGTCCAAAGATGAGTTTAAGTCTCACAGGGGGCCAAACATAAATTTTCTTTGAAAAAGGGCCAAATAGTAAAAAATACGGAACAAACACAGTCTCTACTCAGCCTGGCTCATTTGGTTCAGTGAAACAAACACGGAAAGTTGTACCATGAAAGCCAGGCTTATGCTGGCCACAGCCAGGCTAGGAGGTCGGGCCGGGCAGGGGCACACTCACAAACACGACCCTAGAGCCTGACGTGAAGGCTCAGCCAGCGCAGCAAGAGAGAATGCTAGGAGAGAGGACAGGTGTAACACCTCTGGTGTTTTAAACCCTAAAATATGCCATGTCATCATATGCATTGCACATCATTTTGGTGTTAGTGAAAACTTTGATATGCATTCACTAAAACAAGTTTATTTTTATGATGATATGTGTTGACTTGTATGGATGAATCAATTTCAAAACATTTGTGTTGAATTGGATTTCCGAAAACCCTAATTTCCAGCAGTTAATTCTACCCTGGAAAACCTAATTCAAAATCTAAGCACATTTTGGGGTTGAGCCTAATAGAGAAAGTGTAGAGCTTGTCAATGTATACAAAGTTGGTTTTTGGAGTTTTCAAAGTTGTTTTATAAATTTTAAAGTAATTTGAAAAGGGATAAATTCTTAAAGTGTCCCCTTTTGATTTTAAACATGCATTTTAAAATATAGACCGAATTTGAGTATGTTTATTAAAGTAAAGTTGTAGAACTTTGAATTTAGAACAACTTTTGTTTTTAGAGATTTTTGAGTTATCATATAAATTTGAGAGTAATTTGAGAAATTAGAAGAGTGGCAATTCGGTAATTAGTTGGAACAATGCCAGCGGGTGACACCTCACCGACGGCGAGCTTCCATTGACTTCCAGTCGCGCCCGTGGCCATCTCTGGCTTCGCGCTGGCGTGGGAAGGCTGCTGCGTGGCTTCTCTGTGCTTCTTGGCCACGCTATAAAGCCTACGACGTCGTCGTTCTCCTCCATTTCCTCTCCTATGTTTTTCCCGTCGTCGCCGCTCAGCTCCGTCAAGCTCGTGCCAAAGCCGTAGCGCCCTCCTAGTCTCAGCAAAGCATGCCACAGCTCCGCCTGCTTCTTGCGAACCCAGCCAACCTGTCCTAGACGCTTGATTTCACCGAGCAACACCGTCGAGCTCGCTTCTTCGTGGCCAGCAAGCTCCGGTAGCTTTCTCGATCTCTCAAGCCTGGTTTCATCTTTACCATTTTGCTCTGGTGCTCTGTGGCCTTTTGATTGATCCATTCCTCCACTACAGATGCTGGAACGCCGTCGTCGACGACAGCCTACGCCGCCGTGTCTGCAGTGATCGACGACAAGCTTCTCTATTGCTCCTTCGGTTCCTCTTTTAGCTCGAGCGTGTTTGGGGTGAGCTAGTGAGTCTTCCCAAACCTTTTGTTTAACCGCTATCGGCCTCACTTCGCCGACGTAATGCAGCCGCACCACCGTGTCCGTCATGGCCGGCGTCGAGCTCGGTTTGAGCCGTGACTGGTGCAATTAGTGCCACCAATGGGTGTGCCTTGTGGTGATCACGCTAGTACCCTCACCGTCGCCGGAGACCTCACCGTTGGCGAGAAATCGCCGGTCAGAGGGCCTCGCTGCCGTGGTTAGCGTGGGAGTACTGTGCCGACATGTGGGACCCCGATGTCAGTGGCCGTTGATTTGAAAATGGATTTTTTAATTTTGCAGAATTGTTTAAATAATGCTATGTTTTGTTTATTTTTTGTAGAATTAAATAGAGCTCCAAAAATTATTAAATTTTTTGTGTGACCTCTCTGAGATGTAAACTATTTAGGAAAAATATTAAATGTTACTTTTCAGTACTTTTTGAATATGATAAAAATTACTCAAATTAATTAATAAATGGATTTCCATGATTTTTCTAGGCTTAACTAATTATCCAAAAATTATGAAAATTGTTTTTACACTTAGTTATCATGTGATGAGCCTTCACAAAAATTTTGAGCTCATTTGGAGAAAGTTGATTTATTTCATAATTTTGAATTGAATAATTAATTCATAAAAACAAATAGTAAACCTTAATGACTTAGGTTTTGTTTGAATTTTTGGATTGAGTGATGACCTTGGGTCATTAGCATAAAATGATCCTTGGTACTTAAAGTAAGTGTTTGAGTTTATGAAAAAGTTTAGTTAGTTGTGGGTTTGCAACTGTACCGCGAAGGAGAGTTGTATTCAAGTTTTTAACTTTTGCATCCATCGTCAAGCATCATGTTTTATATCTCGCATCATATTGAACATGACATTATTACTTCGTGTAGTGAACGAAAGTGAGAACGTGGTAGTCAACCAAGTTGTTGAGGAAGTTAATCCAACTGTTGAGGTCAGGTTTGATATCTGTGGAACATCTCCGGAACCTAACTTTTCCGACAATCAAGGCAAGCCCCGGATGCATTTAAACCTACCTTGTGTTTTACAAATTTATATCATTTTTGCTTTTAAGTACTGCATTAAGTGATTAGGAGTTGAGTGAAAACCTAATTGGTGCATTACCAACCTTGTCTTTCCATATCAACCTTGTTATCAGTTTTAATTCGAGAATGCCTAGTTATGCTTAGCCATGCTTAGACAGATAAAAGTCGGGTGATTACCTGTCACCTGTGAGATATAAAAGGGTTTTTGGATATGACTAGTTATTTATGTTATCATGAGATATAAACATGTGGAGTAATAAATCTAGACCGGGCGGACTCGATGTATAAGAGCCACAAGACATGGATGTCTTGTGAGCGGGTTCTTTCTGCCTGTTTCGATTAAGAACCGTCCGTTGTTGAATTGCATGAGGTGAGACTTTGTAGTACTGACCACATACTTCGGTAAGCCTTAACTCAGCTATTCTATTACGAGAATGGCTACTCGTGCACTAGGAGTGGAGAGATGGCGAGAGTAGCATGTACCCACATGGTAATAGGCTGGATTGGTGGAGTACTGTGCTCTCGGGTGACGCGGATCCATTCTTGTTTTAGAGGACCTGAGGTAGGTTGGTATATGTAGGTCAGGGACCTGCATATGTCATGTGGTTGGGAATCCCCAGCTAGGTTATAATCGGTTTGAATCGTCGTTGCTCCTCGGTTATGGAGACTCAACTCACTGTTCATCATCGTAGTTAATAAATAAAACTTGAGGAAGATTTGAGAAAGAGTTTGATATGAAGTTCATGATCTCAATATGGATCATGGCAGATTCATATATGATCTTGATAAGGATTAAATGTTGAAAGAAAGAATCTTGTTAGAGAGCTTTTTACGCTAAAACCTTGAATTCCCCCGAACTTTGTTTATTGCTAAAGCCTTACCTTGAATTCCCTCATGAGCCTCTCATGGACCGTCTTTGCATTCCTAAGTCTTATCTATTGTTACTTTGGTTAAGTCTTGTTGAGTACTTTTTGTGTACTCGTAAGGTTATTTTGTAAACTGACCCTTGTTAAATGGGTAAGCCTCATGAGCAGTGTTTGCTTTGGACCATGCTACATGATATGCGGTTTTTTGGACGAATTTGAGGATGACAAGTAAATGTGTTGGCCCTTTATAGGCTAACAAATTTAACCTAATTATTGTGTGTTTGTTTTTATGTTACTTAGCTACTCCACTATTATGGTTTGTAATAATAATCGCATTTAGTTTGTAAGGTTTGAAACAACTATTTTGTAAACTAAGTTATTGTAAGACTTCGCCTTAGCTATTTCACTCGATGATATAAATTAATGAATAAACTGTTGTAATACTGATTCCTCGAGTCGTGACTCTATAATAGATCCTACTCGGAAAAATCGTGGATGATTCGGGGTTCTCCATAAGAGGATACATTCACTCTATGTTTATCTTCTTAAGTTACCAGGAACATATGCATAGTCAAGTGGGTGTTGTTTGGTCACCAAAACAACTTAGGTCATTGGACCATGTTTGTATTCATGACTTGGTCTAAATTTGCTTCTAATGTGGGCCCTATAATTTAGGAGGTTCTGCCACAACAGGAGCAAAGACTAGTTATTAGTTGAGGCAAAAATAACTAGTTGACTAACAACTAGTTATAGATTTGACTAACAAATTAACCTAATTATTCAAAAAAAATAACCTAATTATTAGCTCTGTGTTTGGTGAGTTAGAGCTAAAACGTAGTTGGCTAACAATTAGCCCTATGCATTCAAACAAGATCTCAACATGGGAACCACGGTATTTTAGTTCACGTTTGGTTTGGTATGGTGGGAGATGGGATGGTTATGTCTCCATTTTAAGATGATATATGATCCCACCTACTTGTTTGGTTGCAAGGGATAAATTCTAATTTGAGAGAGAGAGAGAGAGAATGGACGACGTTTCTAGTTTGTCGGCCACGAGCCACTCAAAGCAGGGCAGAAGATAATGGCGCCTTAGCCATAGTGACGCTCGATGGGGAACGTGGGGATGAGAAGGGTAGGGATCTTCGACGCCACAAAGACAGGATGACCTTGGCCACGATGAGGAGCTCGGCCATGCCACTCGATTCCTCGAGTCGTATGTATCACCGAAGCCAAGCCTAAGTTGTAGCCTTGTAGGGCCACGATAGGGATAGTCGCACGGAGCAAGTGTAGCACCCAAGTGTTAAGCTTGCATAGTTGCACTTGCATTGCATGAGCATAAGCATCATCCATTCATTCATAAGCATGAGCACATGAAATTTTGTTTCATTCACTCTATGTTTATCACATGTGATACTTAATTTATACATGTATATGCCTTATGGTCATGCTTGGGTAATGCAAGTGGGTGTTGTTTGGTCACCAAAACAACTTAGACACACTTAGGATGAAAAATGGAACCATGTTTGTATTCATGACTTGGTCCAAATTTGCTTCTAAGTGTTGGTATGACTTGAATGACCTTTATCATGTTGATTGTTTCACCTATCTTGACTAACTACTTAGAGAGCTTGCATGGCAGTGGGACCTAAATGAAAGTTGTAGTTCATGTCATGGGGAACAAACTTTGTTTAATGGTCAAGAGTTGAATCAGTCCATAGCTTGGTCAAATAGAGCTCACAAAAATCAACTCAATGTTGTTTTTGAAACCTAAGAAATGGCTAAGTCATAAACTGACTTTCGGTTTCCATGTAGCTAACTTTGGTGATTTTTAGTTTGCAAACTAGTTCGAATTAGACAAAACTTCTTAAAGCATTTTGTAGTACTCTTGTAGCTCTATAAAGTGGTGAAAATGGTTTGCCAAAATTCATCACGGTTTGGGGGATCCAGGGGCTCAAAAATCGAGTTTCAGTCGGTTCGTCAGGCCTGAACTCGGCCTTTGCCGATTCAAGTGTGGGTGCCATCGTGGCCGACCGGCTGTAGGTCTTGGCCGCCATGTGGCTGCCGTACGCCAGAGCCAGGCCCACGCCGTGGTCGGGGTGGCGCTAAAGGCAGCGGCCTCGCGCGCTCTCTCTCTCGCACTCACTCTCACTCTCTCCCGTCCCTCTCTCACTCTCGCGCAGTCGAAGCGGATAGGCGACCGCACAGCGTCGCCGTCTAGCTTTTGTCGGCCAAGCTTGCCACCCACGCCGTACCACCGTCCAATTAACCTCGCCCATAGCTCAGCCGTTACCCACTCTACCTTACCGAGCCGCTAACGCCAACGTTCGAGCCCAGGTGAGCACCTTAGAGCTGTTGCATCGTCGCCACGGCCACCATTGCCACCGCCGAGCTTGAGCTCACCGTGGCCGAGCCACCTCGCACCTGCACTACTCTCTCTCCCCTATTCCTTAGTCACTAGGGTTAGTGCTAGCTATAGCCGTAGGCCTTTGGCCAATGCTGGCCATGCCGGAGGCTTAACGCCGCGCTGCACCATTGTGAACCGGCCGCGCTACCGCCATGCATGCGGCCGTGCCTCACCGGCATCTCCGCGAGCCCAAATCCTAACCCTAGACCTTCACTGTGTAACCCTAAAGCCGTAGCCAAGCTCGCCCGAGCTTGTCATGGCCGGAGATGGCCGGAGCGCCGTTGTGCAACACCGCCATCCACCATGGTCGCCATCGAGCTAGCTCTGGCGAGCCCCTTGGCCGACCAACCCCTCCAGTAGATGCGCACGGAGGTGGAGAGCACAATGCTAGTGACCGTGTCGCCGGAGACCTCGCCGTCGGCGAGCTCTTTGCCGGTCAAAAGCCGCCCCTATTCTGTGTGTCTGATGTGTGGGGCCGTGCTGACCGTGGGACCTAGTTGTCAGCGTCTATGGGTGCAGTACACCGGGTGTACTTAGCAGGAGCTCTGGGTTTTGATGTTTTTCTTTATTTGTTTTTCCAAAAATTGTGCTGAACTTGTAAAATTCATAACTAATTCTAGGAGTATCCAAATGGAGTGAACCAAATTTTGTTAGCTTGATCTTGATGAGTACTATCTGTTAAAAATATGAAACTTGGTATGTGCTACAGTTTGGTACCTTGTTTAAATTATCTTATTTATTCCCTATTAATCTTGAAAAATCCATAACTTGAGTTTGGGAGATGCTAAAAATGTGATTTTAATTTTGTTGGTCATGTTTTGACATGCTGTAGCTAGGAAAAATATTAAATCTACAGTAATCATGCTTGGAATAGGACTTCTTGTTTTAGCTTGATTAAATGCTAGTTTCTTATGGAATTAATTGTGGTAGATTTATGTAACATATGAGCATGAATTAATTTTCACAGCATTCTTGTGTTATGAGGAATGTAAAAAAATAGTAAATCTGTTGCTTGACATTTTTCACCATGCTAAACATATTTAAATTGCTATAAACCATGTAACTTGTCATTTTTGTAGAGGTTGTTGTACTTGTCCAAATGGCATGAAATTTAACAGTAGTCTCTTGAGAGCATGTATGAGTTGTTGTATTTTTTCCCGAATTTATTGAGCATTGTAGGTAGCAGTTCTAATTTTTACCTTGTTTATGAAATAAATTAATAAAAGCATATAATTAGTTGGTTTGGGCTTAACCATTATACTTTTCAACATATTGGGATGTATATAACCTGTTGGTACAGTTGGTTGTGCCCAGTTTTGATTGATTGTATGCAGTTAGCTATTTATTGCTCTATAATTCACTTGCATCTGGTTTCTTGACTTGTTTGCTTTGTGTGAGCTTGATGCTTGTTGATTTGATGCTTAGGCTAATTAAGATAAGTTGTTAGCTGCGGGTTTTAGGCCTCTTACTGATGATGAACAACTTTATCTTAGGTTGCTAGAACATGGTAAGTGTATGTTTGCTTTGCTAGAGAAGAGATATGCATCTACTTAGTAAAATAAAATCAATCTTGTCATCACCTTGCCATCTTGTTGTTAAGAATGAGTATATATATGCATGCATTGCACCCTATCATTCATGTCATCCCTTGTGCATTCTCTGTATTTATCTATATCTTCGTGCATATAGGATCGCCGGAAGGGATAACACTTTTAGAGTTCGAGGCCGTGGGAGAGGAGGATCAGTACGAGACCCAGCAGCAGGAAGTTCCAGAAGGCGAAGGACAGGTCTAGGAAGAACGGCCTGAGTGCCCGGACCATAAACCCTCGGCCTATCTGAAAGGCAAGCCCCGGAACACTCTAAGTCTCCTATGTTTTATAAATGCCAACTTGAGTTTCTTATGTTTGATGCATTAGGTTGTAGGAGTTGATTGAAAACACTTGATACATATGATCTCCTTGTCTAGAAATATATCTTGAAAGCCTATGTAG
This sequence comes from Miscanthus lutarioriparius, assembly GCA_904845875.1. Lineage (NCBI taxonomy): Eukaryota > Viridiplantae > Streptophyta > Magnoliopsida > Poales > Poaceae > Miscanthus > Miscanthus lutarioriparius. Next base: position 77,515,295 of record CAJGYO010000007.1, on the reverse strand, counting down.
GTTCAGGATCGAATAAATGCTTAGTCATGCTTAGTTCGGTAGAAGTCGGGTGATTTCCTGTCACCAGCGAGCTATAGGTGGAAACATAGTCATTATTGGCTATATTTGCTATCGTAGAAAAGAACCATGTAATGATGTAATTAGAGGACGAACGGAGTCTATGTTGTAGGTTGACTCATGTGATTCCGTCTGTACCGCTTAAGAACCGCATCGTTGTTGGTCCTCGGTCATTTTGAACACAACCTCTCACTTAGATGGCCGGATAACTCGTTCCGACCGCGAAGCTGAGTAACTCAACTCAGGTCGGGCCTCGTTCTATATGAGTGCGCACACTAGAGGTAGTAAGGATGTGCGGGGAGCCGGATATGAGTCTAAGAGCAGGCCGGGCCTGATCGTCCTGGTAGCCAGTCAGTTCCTGAGTGTGCAACGCTGATCGAACCCACGATATACGACCTGAGTTATACCAAAGGTGACCTAAGACTACCTTGACGCAGGTATGTCTAGGTTTGTGTTAGGATTTCTGCCCAGCTGGTTGCAATCGATTCGAATCGTCGTCTCTCCCGTATAGTGAGAAACTTGACTGAGCTTCCTTCTATCGTAGTAAGTTGATGAAAATGAAATGGTTATGATTATGATACAATAAATGGCTATGGTTAATAATGTGATGCTACATATTTATATACAACATGTTTGGCACAGGATAGTTGCTAATCTAGAGTGAATAGTTATAATTAACTTGATGACTGAATTATAAAAAATGTGTAGCTCAACTAGTGGGTTTTTATGCAAAATATTGTCTAGCTCCACTTATAAAGCCTTACATAATTCTTGGTGTCACTTTATTTTTGGTTTATGACGGGTAAGTCTAGCTGAGTATATTCTCGTATTCAGGGTCTATTTCCACTTGTTGCAGATAGTAATGTATATCATGGTTATTGCAAGAACTGCTTCTCTCTAGCTGTGGAGGAGTGAGGCCACGGGCATGGCCCTTCTGTGTGTCTTACCTATGATGCTTTTGTCGGACTTGATCATGAACTGGCATGTATTTGAACCGTGTGTGTGATGATGATTTCAAAACTATGTTGCTTCCGCTACTAAATTTGAACTTCGTGTTGTAATAATTATATTTGAACTCCGATGTATGTTGAACTACTTGTGATCTTTATGTAACATATGGCATGTATGTTGAATCATGTACGATCTTGGTTTGTATGTTGGTTATGAATCGAGGTACTTTGCGACACTCGACAGACTACCGGTTTATATGGGCTCAAGTATGACAGTGTGACCGTCTCGGTGGTTGTCATTGTACTTATGCTCTTATAAATTGGTTGGTTCTGTGAGAGCAAATGAGGTTGATGAGGCCGAGGCATGGTTGTATAGATGAGGTCAAGAGACTGTTCAATGACATCGCCTTGCCAAGGCACGGTCCGCCCAACGTTGGGAGAAGGCCGGGAGGAAGATAGGAGTTGGGACAAGTCTGAGCGGCCTAGAGACAGTATCTTAGGGCCCGTTTGTTTCGATGGTTCTACCCAGCTTGACCGACTAGTCAGGCTCTGGCCAACTCGAGCACGGCTCCCATGGTACAACCTTAAGTGTTTGTTTGACTTGTCCAGACAAGCTAGGATGAGCAGTGATCGTGTTTGTTTGTCCGTGCAAACAGATATGGCTACCTTGCACCAGGAATCTGGTATGGTTACCACCAAATCTTCTCCTTTCTCTCCTCACTGTAAATTCATCGAGCGCTCGGCGGGTGAAGCGGCGGCGGTCGAGGCAGCGACGGTCCGGCGCGGCGGCATCCCACGTGCGTGCTCCGGCTCGCTCGGCGGGTCTCGCCGCCACCTCCTCCTTCCCCGAGCAACGACTGCATCACCCAATCCGAGCCCGGACGACCGTCGAATCACGCCGCCGCCGCCGAGGCGGGGCCGGACTTGGAGCAACAGGGGGGAGGAGAGCGCGGTGGAGAGGAGCACGGCACGTCGAAACAACGCGAGTATTTCGTCTCGTCGACGTTCGGGATGTGGCCGGGAGTAGCGCCGCCAAGCTTGGCCGTGAACGGAGAAGACGAACCATGGCCGCTTCGTTGCGATGGGGAGAAGACGAGGAGCGGAAGTTGAGGAGACGGAGGTAACCACACCGGTCCACGGGAGCGCTCGAACGCGCCGGGCTGTGAAAAACAAATCTAATTTCGTTTCTCTGGGCCTGGCCCATGCTGCTTTAAATCCCGTGCGGGACAGACATTGAGACTGGGCCAGGCAAACAAATAGGCCTGGTTGCCCGGTTTGGGCCTGGCTGGACCCTCCGGCCAGGGAAACAAACAACCCCTTTGGAGAAATTATACCATCATGGACAATTCTATCCAATCTATGTCCCCACTTCCTCGAACCATCAACCCCATCCCCAGCCATAGCCAAACACCCCGATTCTCGCTGAAACCAAGGGGACACCTGTGCCTGTCACGAAGTAGCCACTAGCCAGGACCTATACCTTCCGCCCCTTGAACTACCAGAACCCTAACAATCAGCATGTGCCAATACGCAACACAAGGTGGATGAACTCGCCAGTTTCTTTCCTTTTTTACATAACCAATGGAAATATTTGCAACTTGCAAGCTCTTAAAATACTATACCAAGACTGATTTAACATGACATGGCCATTAAATAGAGCATGCTGATGCAAAATTTCCAGACAGATGCAGACCGTTTCCAGTATAAAAAATGTGCAAAATCAAAAGGTGACATGAGAAGGCTTGATGATGATTTCTGGGAAGAGCCTCCACCGAGGCAATCGGAAACAAGCCGAATCTGCATCCTCTAAAGCCTCCAGGGTGCTGAAACTACAGCATAGCAAATCATAATGAGCATAGAGAATTTCTACATATAGAAAGAGAGAAAAGGAGAATTCCATGCTTATAGTATGCATGCTTGTAAATTTAAGCAGCTGTTTTTATTAGTTGACATATTTGTAAATCTGGCTAAAACTCATGAACAGTCAAGTGGAATGGAACGTGGCTGCCCAAAACTGCTACTAAACACATAATTCAGTACGTGAGTTATGAGTTTGCACTACTGTAAAGTATATACAAGTGGGTGGGCCAAAATTGATGTCTTACAAATGTAAACAATGATATATATATAGTCACCTACATTCTTGAATATTACATTTTGGATGACATCTTCACCACCACAGGCATAGAAGATCTAGTTTTTATTTTCTCGTAGCCACTCAACAAAATTGTCTAGAATCAGAGGCCAAGCAAGGTCTGAATCATAATTGTCAAGTGATGGGAAGTTTATCTGCATTAGAAAAGCAAATGCCAAGTGTCAATGACAGCATAAAGAAAATACTAAACATTGCAAAGAGGATTACAAGGTTGAGCTATTCTTTTAAATTTAAAACAAATGAAATGCTGCAACATAGGTATGTTTAAAACATGACCTCGTTACAGAACCGAATAAATCCCATCCACTGGTCCATGTTTATCACCTTGTAGTCATTTTGGTACTGAAACACAGTTCAAATATAGCATGTCAATTAAGCACCGCGTCTCAATGAAGAAAGGATGAGTAGAACCACAGAAAAAAAAGAGAGTAGAATCCATTACCTTTAGGTAATTATTAAGCTTGTCAACCTGAGGGCGGAACTGCAAGCCTAATACTAGATTCAGCAACTCACAAGCAACTGGTATTTCTATACACTTCTTCTTATCCTCTGTGGAAACATAATCATTATGAAAATTGACAGAAATAGCAGTCACTTTAATCACTTTGCTTTTTGGAGTTATAACTTAAAATAGGAACCAACAATACCCGTGAGGCAATAACGAAATGCATATATGTAGAAGTCCTGGAAATTGGATGGCCTTGTAACCTGGATTTATAAAAATATATGAAAGTGGTCAGCAAGGTTACACTTGAACAAAAAATTATCAACAGTTAATGATAGCTCATTGTCCATTACAATCACAAGGTGGCAATATCTTATGATATATCTGTTAGATGGAAGTTCTTGATTACAAAGTAATTTCTTCACTCCATAAATCAAATCTCTGACATGCATAGCTCACTTGAACATAAGATAATATTTGGGGAGACAGAATCACCTCTTGGACCAGTTCTGGAAATGCTTTCTTCAGTTTACTGATACTGTCGGCTCGAAGAGCTTTCAAGCCAGCTCTCCATTCATCCTAATAACATAAAAACATGTATTAGTCAACACTTGAAAGCATAGAACAATCCTTTACTATTAGAACTAAAACAAGTTCTTCAATGAATACTTGAATAGCAGTATGGAATGCATACCAAGGTAAAATAACCTTGCTTCTCACAGCCCATTTTCCTGTAAATAGGATAGGATTTGTTAGATATTTGTAAAATAAATAAACAAAATTGGAAATTTTAGAGAACAGATGACATACCATGCTAACATTAGAATCCTAACATCAGTGTGGGGAACTTCAAGGTGAGAACAGAGTGTTTCAATGCCTTCTGGGCTGTTCCAGTAGGAGAAAAATACGATCAGTATCGTTGCATTAGTATAATTGACATGCCTCTCCAAGCTCTGTAGTGCATGCAACTTTAAGGGCAGGCGGTTGCATGAAGTGAGCAATTGGGGTGGGGGGGAGGAGGTCAGACAGCATAGGACTTGAAAAAACAACATATCTAATTGCTTGCAAAAAGAAAACACAAGTACATCTTGTGATATGACATAGATGGCTATATAAATGAGCCTATATAAGACAACTACTATGTGCTGCTTTGGTAGACAACACCTCCAACTGGTTGGCATGATGGATCTGGATAAAGTTATCATATGAAAACAAAAATCACTACCAGCTAGAACTTCAAAGCCAATACCTGGGTACTGCCCTTAATTGGCAACTACTAACTCACCACAATGTGGTCCTTCCTACAGTAGCAATTATATTTAAAGCTTCTCTGTTGGGTTTACTTTATAATTGCGAACAAATATGCAAAATCTATCTTGATTTGACAAATTTGATGTCATGGTACAATAGCCAAAATCATTTCAAAGTTGCAGTAGTGTAAGCATTCATGTTCAGTTGGGAACGATATGGTTGCTACAAAATTGGAGCTATTAGCTAAGCTCATTAGTTAACAAGAAAAAGAGCCTGCTCATCACCCATATATGATAAAAAGGGGGATATTCATGAGAAGCAAACATAAAGTGGCAAAGCATTGAGAATCACTAGACAGAACTTACTCAATCATGCCAGATGAGTTATCGGCATAAGTATAGAAAAATTGATCAATCCGTTCTACTTCCTTGGAAACTGCTTTAGTAGGGCCTGGAAATAGTAGTGAAAATGTTCACAAACAGATAAATAGAAAGCGCAAATATAGATGCCAAATTAAGTTGATGGCAGTAATTAGATGTGTACATTAGATAATTCCAGTTTCTAGATGATAGCTCAGGAAAGAAACAGAAATTACAGAAAGAAAGTAACAGCTTGACATAAAGGAAATAACGGTCCAAAATTTCAAATATCATGAGGTCCCAGTCATCCATTGCAAACAATAAAACAAGGCAAATATTATTTTTCTGTCATGTGCACATTGTGTATTTGTGGGGTCAATTTGGCTAGAAGACACCATAGCACTCTGTAAAGGCTTAAGGTTAGCCTAAGAACATAACTTGGAAGTTGGAACACAACAATGAATCTGGCCATGTTTTGTAGCGAATCCATGCATGTAGAAATATAAGGGAATGCACACTCTTAGCACACTAAGACAGATAAGAACAAGCAATTTGACAATTAATTGAAGAAGAAAAGGAATCAGTGCAGCTCACCACGTTGTGCTTTCCTGCTGGTCAGGTTTGTACTGACTCCTTTTCTTTTTCTGTTTTGTTTTTCATTTACTTGTTCCGCACCTAAATATAATTGTTTGTTTAGTATTCATTCATATATTCATACCCTAAAACAGAGAACACAAGATCCCCTACTACTCCAGTGTATTTGAAGAACAGTATACTGCAATGGTAAATGTAGTAAAAATAAAATGAAAACTAAAACTAACCAAGCAAGATCAGCTGGTGGGTAGATTATTTGAAATTAATTAAAGAACTTATATTTACATGATTAGAACTTGATTAAAAGGGCGTACCCAGTGCAGAGAGCTCCCGCTCTGTGCGGGGTCTGGGGAAGGGTGTCAGTGCAAGCCTTACCCTCGCTTGTGCAATGCAAGGAGACCGCGACTCGAACCCGGGACCTTCCGGTAGAACTTGATTAAGCTTCTCAAATTCAAGGATTCATGGAGTGTAATTGAATATTAGAGAAAGTCACTGTGAAATCATGGGAGCTAATTAAATGCCCATGCACAATGAGAAAAAGCAAACTAGTCGATAGGGAGATGAGCCAGCATAAGGGGATCTGAGTTAAGTGAGAAAGCAGAAAAAGGAGCAAGTATAAGAGCACAATGTCGAGCTAGTGTTAACTGTGATCACATATAACTTAGGTTAATCTTAATTATGGAAAGAAAGCCATTCTCGTAGTTCTTTACCACCACACAAAACTACCGAGAGAAGTAGGAGTCAATCATGAAACTTAACTTCGTGCAGTTATTAACCTATCAATAGAAGGTTATATGGCCACCACAGTGATAGTAGCAACTAACAAATAGTTCCTTCATTTCCGGAAAAAAAAACATACAACTCACACCTAAAACCACAATCTAATGTTCTCATAGTCCAGAAATCACAAGAGATGCAGTAAATTGGGTCATTAGCGCAAGTTTTTGCTCTTTATCTTCACATACAAATAAATTCACATAGGTTGGCAAAGAATAATAGACCTGCAGATTGCAGCCTCCTTACAACGAAGACAAATCTGTTATCGTCAGATGAAGGAATCCACGGCGAATTCCACATCAAATTCAGGCCAAGATTCAAACACCCTTCTCTTACAACCACAACGCCAAATCGCCAAAAGAAAAACCGGAATCTACCTCCAAACCCTTCCAATCTCGAAAAGGACGATTCATAGCTCCCATATACCGAATTAGACAATCGAAAAATCGAACCATCGAGTGCGCTCCAGCGCGGCGCAGTCTCGAGATTGGATCTTCCAGAGGAAACAACACGCGCATCCAATCTGGGAAAACAGGAACCCATCCGCGCTGCCTGGGAACTAGCGAGCCGATCAAGGAACTAAGGGAAGGAGGGAGGGATCCAGGGGTGGGACGTTACCAGCGCTGGCGGTCGCGGCAGACGACGACGATTTCTTCGAGCCGCGCCTCATGGTGGCTGCAGGCTGGCTTGCTCCTGAACCCACCTTCTTCCACCTCTGATTCGGGACCACCTCAGGTTCTTCGCGACGAGTTCTCCCTTCTCGGCTGCGAGTCCCGAGTTCGCTGTCGGGGGGAGAAGAGAAGGGAGGGAAGACGGAGGAGGGGCGCAGGTGGAGCCCTTTGTTCTTATAGGATTCGGCCCACGTGCGGGCCCGGATCGATACACGGGCCACCGCGGGTCCGCGGACTTGGTTTCCCTTTCCTACGCGGTTTACCGGTTCGGTTATTCGATGAGATAACACAGGTGTGGTCGCGTGGACACGATCGACATCCCACTTTTTAACTAACAGTCTGTTTTTAACTAACAGTCTGTTCAGTACAACAAGTCTAAGCCATCTTCAAAAGTCTTTCTAAAGCTCACTTTCTAAATTATTAATTAAATGTCCTTTTATATAAAAATAGTTTTTATATCTTTTCATTCTCAAAGAGGTGCAGAGAACAGGAGTGTGAGGGCGGCAGCGGCGCAGAGGACAGGGGTGGGCGTGCGGTGACAATGCAGAGGACGGGTGGGGGCTGCGTCGGTGGCGCGCAGAGGATGTTGGCTTCCTCACGAACACCCTTGGGGGCCACCCGTTGCAACATCGGCGATGTATACTAATGAAACATACCTAGATTACTATTGAAACATGTACAATATCGTTGCTACAACATCGGTGATGTCCTACTAAAACATGCCCAGATTACCATTGAAGCATTTATAATATCATTGTTGCAAGATCCATAAACATAGTTGTTTGCACTAAAATTTGGGAAGAATAATGCGGGAATTCGAAGCTCCCAAAGATCGTGGAATCGATTGCATAAAAGTCGATATCAGCTGATTCAAATGCAGCACTGGAATCGGCTCTCTTCGGATGACACCAGCCGATAACGACAAAAAACTACGGTTGACGTCGGGAGAAACATGTCGGACTCTAAAAAAAGAAAAGATTAGGGACCAAGTTATCTTAAATCAGGAATGTTTTTTCTTATACCAAAGATTGTGATGAATCGTGTATAAGTAGGATTTATGCTTAGATTTCAGGTATAAATATTGGACCCCGGCTATTGTAAAAGGACATCCAATCAATCAAATACAATTTACGTTTTTTTGACTCCCTGCTAAACCTTAGGAGTACGAGTAGTGTAGATCTCGGCGAGTTCTTCAACAAGCAGGGCTGCATCGGTCCGGCCGACCTCCGACTTATCTGTAAGTACCGTCATGGCTTATACTTCTGTTTATATGGCTGCATCGGTTAAGTTCGACATCCACTGCGAACTCTAGTATAAGCTAGTTATCGACTCTTATCTAGTTCAAGTATGGATGCATCGATCCGGTCGACCTTCACTGCTCGAATTAGATTAAGGTCAAGTTATCGGCTCTACCTAAGGGTGGCGTCTTTCGGATAGATTCATTAAGTTATCGATCTTGCTGATGTTTTTATTGTTATTAGTTTGCAGCAACATCAATCTGTCCCGATCAAGATCGATTTAGATCGGCCTCATAGACTTTTAGTCCGTCATTTGCTTTGTTACAACACGATGTTTCTTACTTTAAGCGACGGGTTATGTTTCATCAGCTGTTTTTACTTCGACCTTGATCGTGCATAGTATGTGGTTGAGGCATGTATGATCTTGAAGAGGTTTGCTAGTTAGTTAAATCTGGTCTATAGTTCGCTATTATGGCTGTAACGATCCGGTCGATCCCCACTGATGACACTATAGATTAGAGGATGCTAGTTAGTAGATTTGTTCTTGATTAGGCGTGACATTAACTGTTTGCTATGCATGCATCGCCTAAACAGTCGATCGCCTATGCTTTAACGCCTATAATGTGTCTCCATGATTCTGTTAAATATGAATAGATCTGTTTACTTTAATGGTTTGATTTGTTGTCTTTATCACGGCTGCATCGATCCGGTCGAACCCCACTGTTAGAGATATCATGTTAGGTCTGATGAGTTCATAGGTTTGTCCACGTGAAATAGTCGATTGTTCACACGTTGTAGTCCCATTTCACCCGAATTGGCTATTTCAGTCGATCCGCTTTGAGCTTTCACATATATAGTGCGTCTTTCGGAAAGCCTATCGACGTATAGATGGTTTTATGGATTCTAAGGTTTTAGTTTGTTATTATCATCATAGCTGCCATCGATCCGATCGAACCTCACTGTTGATGGTAACAGATTAGATTCAGAGCGTTTGTTGATCCATTTGTACTAGAGCAGTCGATTTGTTTGCATGTTATATCCTTTTTCGATTAGATTAATCGGCTCAATGATTCACACTGGTAATATCCACCTAGCTGATGATTTCATTTACATCTACGGGCATTGTACTTATCAAAAGAAAATCAATCGTGATCCATAAGCTCTACTGTCCGTAACAGCCGATTTCTGTGCGTATCGGCTATTTAGTCGATTTTCTCATCTGGCTTTTCCTGAAGCGGCACACTTGGAACTATTTGGGTAAAGACCAACATGTTCTACCTTAAATTACTGATAAACTTTCTCTCCTTATCAATTACAGGTCAAATTGACTGGCACGTCTCGGGAGGAATTCGTAGGATCGGTTAACCCTGCGTTGAAGTCAAGCGGATCTCCGGGCTCATCCTAATCAGATCCTTCCGACACACGTTTTGGCACGCCTGGTGGGACCCCACAATCGTCATGGCGACTTACAACAACAATGACATTCTTGTGGTACCTTATGAAGACCTACCCAATGAAGATAAAAATGTCATCAGCAAAGCTATAGAAGAATTTCAGAACAAGTATTTGTTTTCCTACACCAATACACGTGACAATAAAGTTGTTCAAAAATATCCACTACCAAGAGTTCTGTTGCATGGGTAGACAGATGTAGATGAAGCTGAAGACAGGCGTTTCTTTGTAGAAGCTATAAATAAATCTGTTCATGATGCCATGTTGAACCATAATACAGTTTTCTGAACACATTCCACAACACCATGAAAGAGGTGTTTCATGGATTTCTAGTTGATCAGATCGGACCGGCTTATTACAACATTCCACATCCGTCGACTCTGTAGACTAATCTAGCCGGTACTAGTCATCAAGAAGCAGCACAAGCTGATAATGATGATGTCTAGGTAGTCTAGAGCTCATCTGAGCAGATTCAAGGTACCACCACCAATCAGATACAGTATAATCCTGGATCGTCAATGCAGCATGTGCAACATCCGATGGGGTAAGGTTAGGACCAGATGGTTAATTTTGGCACATCAGGCCAAATACCGTTGTCGGCTCAAAAAATATCGCCATCAGTTCAAAGGATTCGTAGAGATATAGATCCTAATATCTATAACCAGAGACTTCAAGCAGCAAACCAGCAAAGGACCTAGCAGATAGAGATTCTACAAGGGTATCATTATGGCACAGATTACAACACCCTTCATATGATTCTAAATCCAGGGTATCAAGATACCCAAAATTTTAATCCACAGATGGGTCAGCAATTACAGAGAAATTCAAATTCAAATGCTGATGAGTTGTTGCTTAAAGTGACCAAGATGATGAAGAATCAATTCGGTTTGAAGCCAAAAGGGCAGACCTTCTCATACAAACTCCCATATCCAGAGTGGTATGATTTGGTCGCTCTCCCACAAATTACAGGCTCCCGAGTTTGCCAAGTTCACTGGCCAAGATAGCACAAGCACGATAGAACATGTTAGTCGGTATCTTACACAGTTGGCGCAAAGCATCCATTGAAGAGGCTCATCGAGTTCGTTTCTTCTCCTTGTCTCTAACTGGGCCAGCCTTCACATGGTTTTCATCACTACCAGTTAACTCCATTGCCAATTGGGTTGACCTAGAGAAAAAGTTTTATACATATTTTTATAATGGGACAGGAGAAAAGAAATTTACCGATTTGATGACTATAAGGCAGAGAACTAATGAATCGAGCACCGAGTTTCTTCAGAGGTTTCGAGAGACCAGAAATTTGTGCTTCTTTCTGAATTTAACTGATGATCAGCTGGCTACTTTGGCTGTTTAAGGAATGTCACCAACATGGAGAGAGAAACTGCTGGGACAAGAGTTTGACAATTTAGGTCAGTTGGCTCAACGAGTGGCAGCACTCAATAGCCAATTTCAGAACATGCGCAGAGATACCTAATTCCAGAAGAATGCCACAATTGCCAAAACCTATAATCCATATTTGGTTGATGACGGCTATGAAGACGATGAAGAAGAAGAGGTTACCGTAGCTGAATGGAATTGGGGTAAGAAGATAGTAATGGTGCCAAATCCTTGGGGAAGAGGAGTCGAAGAGAGCTATGACTTTGACGTCACAAAATCGGACAAGCTCTTTGATTTCTTGCTTGAGAAGGGACAAATCAAGTTACCCGACAATCATGTTATGTTGCCTCCCGATCAGTTAAAGAATAAGAAGTTCTACAAATTTCACAACGTCACTTCTCATTCTACTAATGAGTGCCGAGTTTTTTGGCAACATATACAGAGGGCTATTCAGCAAGGAAAGCTCAAATTTGATACGCCTCGAAAGATGAAAGTTGATGATAATCCTTTCCCAAGAGATCAGAACATAGTTGATGCTAGGCTACTCAAAGGAAAGACTTGTTGATGTTTGACCACCGATAGCCTACCACGGGGGTCCTCGGGGCAGTATGTTCGGGCTTCAGCATATGCGGAACTTGACGGTGAACGCAAGAGATGGTCGATTTATCTTGGTTCGGGCCCTCGACCGTGATCGAGTAATAGCCCTACATCCAGTCGGTGTTAGCCTTGCGTTGGATTGATTGTGTGTTGTTGTCCAAAAGTCCTCCTTTCCGCTAGGAACCCTGCCCTCCTTTATACAGTCAGGAGGTCAGAGTCCTAGTCGGTTTATAATGAGAGTTCCTAGTAGGATTTACAGAATAATACTGTTACTAGGATTACATGAAAGGAAACCTAGTTAGACTAGATCTTCTCTCTTCCTTGCGGGGTATCTCGTGGGTCCCGCATCGACAAGCCCCCGAGCACTTCATGGTTGAGCTCTAAAAGCCTCGTCTTGTTCCTTCAGGTCTTGCCGAGTAGAGACAAGCGTCGTCCGAGTACTTTTCTGAGCGAAACCATGTAGCACTTTCTGGGATCTTCGAGTGGTGTGTGCCTTTTTGAAGAAAAAAAACGCATCCAGCAAGGTGTAGCCCCCAAGCCTCTTGCTATTTGGAACAAGTAGTTGGAGGGTCATGTCTTGGAATTGCTCTGATCCTTCACCGAAGAGTAGGCGAGTATACCCGGGTTCTTTATAAAAAAGAACTTGGATATATCGTGAGGTCTTGGAGTAGTGTGTCTTGAATAAGTGTTCTTGGTGATGTGCGCTTTTTTGAAGAAAAAAGTGCACTCACTAAGTGTAGCCCCCGAGCCTCTTGCTATTTGGAACAAAAAGTTAGAGAGTCTTGAATCCTATGTTTTTTTACAACTCTTGTCTTAAAGAAGTCTTTTGAGTGATGTGCACTTTTTTGAAGAAAAAGTGCACTCACTGAGTGTAGCCCCCGAGCCTCTTGCTATTTGGAACAAAGAGTTGGAGGGTCTTGAATTTGAGTTGTTCAAAGAACTGAAAACTTCCCCTGTTGCAGCCCCCGAGCATTCTTCAAAAAGAACTCGGATACAGAATCTTGGCATATTCTCCGGTAGTCTGCTGTTGTCAGATGTAGAGTTTGCTGCTTTCAGATGTAGAGTCTGCTGCTTTCAGATGTAGAGTCTGCTGTTGTCAGGTGTAGTTGTATGGTGGTGGTTGAGTGTAAATGCCTTTTGTTCACGGGTTGTACAGTGTTGGTATATTCTCCCAAATATGCTTGTTGTTGAGTACTGCTCCTTCACGCCTGAGTCTTCTTTCATTGAATTCTGTCTTTTCACTGTGTCATTTGTTAGTTTTGCTCTGTTGATGCTCCTGGTCCATGTGCACCGCTTCTTTGGTCTATAAATACCCTCCTAGTGTGTTATTTTGATTCATCGAGCATTTTGTTGCGTGGTCTTGAAATCTCCGTAGCCATGAATATGATAGTTTGTGAAGTAGAGCAACCCCCGGGCGTATTCTTTAGTTCTTGTGCATCTTGTCGTAGCTGGAGGAAGTCTTGTGATAGGGATTAGAGGTAGACTAATCCCGCAATGGTATTGTACTTTGAAGTACGTGGTGGTAGTTGGAGGAAGTCTTGTGATGTGGGATGCATTCCTTCATCCAGCAGTTCTGGGTTGATCTTCGTCGCCTGTCTTGAGACTGTCCGGTGCAGATCAACACCATATCCGGTATCACATCGGACTTGGGTAGACAGATGCCTGTCGGCTTCCCCTAGTCTATGTTGTCCCACCGTGCTCTGATTTCCGCCTTGGATGCATTAATCCGTCCTTTGAAGAAAAGCAATTAATACGTGAGTGCGGTTTGTTCTACCGAGTAGCAATTTGGAGCACGTAGTCGTTCCAGAGCCTAGCTATGTCCGAGTTCCTCTTTGCTACCTTGCTTGTCGTAGTACCGAGTTCGTTGGGTCTTGTAAGATGTGTAATCTAGTATTTTTTGAAGTTATTTGTAATGGAAAGAATCTTGTCTTCTGAGTTATCATCCTTTATTCTGCTGATGTCCCTTTATGAATTTCCCGAGTTCTTTCTGTAAGGTCCAGGATGTTATGTTCCTTGTGAGGTAACCTTTCGTTGCTTTATGGCTGATGAGTTCTTTTTTGTAGCAATGTGACAACTTTGCCGTTTTGCTGGATGGATAAGTCCAAAATCTGCCCGTTGAACTATACCGTTGTGTGGATTTGTGTCTTCCGTCATTTTAGTAGTGTCAGTAAATGGACCGTTGTGTTCTCACACCATGTTTTAACGGGCCTGGTGGGCCACGCTTTACTGTTGTAAAATCTATTTAAAGGCCTTTTGTCTTCTTCTTTACTGCTCCGCTTTTGTCTTGAAACCCTAGTTTTCAAAAATCCGCCGCCGCCATTGTCGCCATCATCTGAGCGCCGCCGTCTTAGCCTCGTTTTCCCTAGTGCCTTTTGCTTCCGCTATTACATGGGTAGGAAGAAAGCCACGAGCAAGTCCTAGGCAGCCTTCGTGGACGAGGAGTCATCACTTTCCGTGATCGAGAACCAAGAGTTCGTGGCCATGAGGGCTGCCCAAAAGCTTGGCCGGCTCCGACAACGACTGAAGACCAGCTTTGCAAGCTTGTTAGCGATGGTCTGATCCAGAGCAAGGACATTGCTGAATGGAGAGCTCTAGGCGAGCATCGGGTCCCTGCTCCAGGTCCTGGTGAGATCATTCTTTTCGTCTCCTTTATCCGTGCTGGACTTTGCCTTCCTACTTTCGCCTTCCTTCATCGATTTCTCAATTATTTTGGGGTTACCTTGAATCATCTTGCTCCCAATGTTGTCCTTCATCTTTCTGTCTTTGTCCATCTTTGTGAAACTTTCCTTAGAATTCTCCCTTCTCTTTCTCTTTTCATCACTTTTTTCGTCTAAAGCCTCAACCCCACCGCGAAGACACCAATGTTCTTGGTGGCTGCGGGATTCAGTTTCGCCAGGGTCTTAAAAGCAAATTCTTTGACTATGACCTGGTTGATTCTCTGACGGATTGGCGTGCCGACTGGTTTTACGCCGCTAATTTGATTCCTCCTCTCGCTGTTCACTCTGGATCTGGTCCCTCGGTCAATGACCGGTGGGAAAAGAACTCCCTGACGTCGGTCGAGCTCCAGGCGATCATGCCGTTTCTTGTTAGGATAAGTACTCTAAAACAGCAGGGCTTGACCGGCTTCGGTATTGTCTCGAGTTTTCTTTGTCATCGTGTTTAGCCTTTGAAGGAGCGAGAGAACTTCGGTTTTGAGTACTCCGGGCCGAGGATCCTTCTCGCATGATCCCTACCCTTGAGTTGACTGATGAAGAGGTACTCGAACATCTTCAGAAGATGTTGAAAGGAGCAAGCGTCGTCCTGCTTACTATCTCCGAGTACTGCGTAAGTAACCCGCCTCCAGCTATAAGTTGTTTTCTCTTTGTGTGGGTACTTTTTGTATTTCTTTTGTTGTATCCCTTTTTTGCTTAATCTTCCTTGTCTTGTTGTTTTATTCTTTTCATAGGAATTGGGGCATAATTTTGTTGATTCGATCCCCCTTGATGCCTGCCCTACCATTGTGGGGACTGGGGATAGTCTTGCTGGGGCTTCTTTAACCAGTAAGTTTCAAACCACCACACTGTTTCCTGGTGTTTCTTCAATGGTTTCTGACGTATATGTGGAGTATGTTCCTCGTCTAGTTCCTCGAGGCTCTCGCAGTGTCGGAAAGAGGGGGCGAGCTAAAAGTTCTCCTGGTTTGTCTTCTGCCAAGAAGTCTCGCCAGTCGAGTACTCGTCTAGGTACTCCAGTTGTAGCTAGCATGCTCTTAGGTGAGCATATTAATACGCTCTGTCCCTTTGTTTTTTGTTTTTGTCTTTAACCGAGTACTTTTGTCCTTTTTTAGCTGGTGCTTTGGCCACCTTGGTCGAGAGTGAGGAGGAAGAGGATGATGATGCTGCCCTTGTTACTCGTCGGTGAGTTGTTTTCTTGCTTTCCTGTAGTTGAAACCTTCTTTTTGTTCTGACTTTGGTCTTGATCTCTTTTGTAGTAAGCGGTCGTCGAGTACAAGTTCTTCCGGGGCTCCGGCACCGAGTTCCTCTGGGATTCTGGTACCGAGTTCCTCTGGGGCTCCGGTGCCAGCTGCGCCGCTCCTGTCGTAGAGTAGCGGTGACGTATTTGCTGCCATAGTCCCTCCTTTAAAGTCTTCTTTTGGTTTTATGAAGAAGAAGATAGCTGAGTAAGTGATTCCGTGTTATGCTTCTTTGCTTCTCTTTCTGTTTTTCCCTGACTCATTCTTATCGTTGATTTTTCTTATGATCTTGCAGACCCTCGCCTTCCCTTAACCCTCCACCGACTTCTTCTCAGTCCTCTGACCCGCCACTATGCGCTGAGTCTCAGGACTTGGAATGTTCGGTCGGCGAGGTAGCTGTGAGGGAAGCCAGGTCCCCTGCCGCTGCTGATCCTATTGCTCCGGAGGTGACCGTGGCCACGGCGGTGGGTACTTCTGAGGAGGTAGCCGAGGCTTCCCGGGATACAACCCTGGTTTTGCCTTCTTTGCCTGCGCCGGCTTCTCCCTCTGCTCCCCTTGGAACTAGCAGTCAGCGTTTGGACGATGATGTGTTGCTGCAGTTCGACGCCACTCATCGTTTGTCAGAGTTGGCTGCTGCCTATGGGCCCTTTCGACTTCCTTTGGTGAAAAGCTTCAGGTGAGTTTTTCTGGAGTTCTTTCTTTGGATGTTCGATCTTTGTTTTGTTCTTATGCCTTTTCTTTCTCTTTTTGTTCAGTCTTTCTCTCGGGATCATACCGGCTTCTTTTTCTCGTTCGAAAACGAGAAAAAATTGTCCTCTGAGGTAAGCGCCCTGAAGACCGAGCTTGACCTCCTCCGGGCCGAGTTGGAGACCGAGCGTCAAACGCACCAAAAGAAGGAGAAAACTCTTCGTGCCCGGGTGGTAGAGGTAGAGAAGCAGAAGGATGCTGCGAAGAACGAGTGCAAAGGTATTGTGGGTTCTTTTTGTTTCCCTTTGTATTCTAACTTCCCTTTCTACTGACTTCTTGTTTTTTCTTTTGTACTCTGATTTTCCTTTCCGCTGACTCATTTCTGTTGCCTGGTCTAGCTCTCTGAGTTGAAAAGCAGAAGCTCTCGGAAGGTCTTGAGGAAATGAAGACCCCCGCCCGCAATAGTCACAACAAGGCTGAGGAGCTAATTACTCGTGCTGAAGAAGAACTCGCACTTGCCAAACTGATTAGGCGTGGAGCTGATAGAGATCTTGTGCAGGCTCAAAAGACTATTCAAGACTTGTCTAGTAAGTTGGCAACGGCTACTGAAAACTGGAATGCTTTGTGGAAATCATTTCGGTCAGTAGTCGGTCTCCTCCGGACTTCAGCGGATGATGGTCAGTCTTGGGGTCAGTTTATTCCCCGGGTTCTGACCCGTTTCTAGGAGTTCGTGAAGAGGTGCGCCCAACTGTGTACTAGGAATGTTCTTACCCAGGTTCGGGTTCTTTCTCTGGAGTTTCCCCTGTCCAAGATTGCTGACGAAGCCGAAAGTCGAGAATATGTTGATGCTATTGAAAGGGCGGAGCCTGAGGTCGAAGACTTAGCCAGTAGGATTGTTGATAACCTTAATATTGATATTTCTACTCCTGATGACAATGCTTGAATGTAATCGACCTTTGTACTTCGGCTTTTGTAACAGAATACTTATACTTCTTCTTGAATGAAGATCCTTTATCTTTGTTGATGTCTTCTTTGTCTGGATGTCTAATCCTTGCTTATTCTTTAAATGTGTTGTCCAAGTTATCAGAATTTTCTCCGAGTAGTTGTTTGTTCTGACTTTCATCTGCATTGTATAAACCGCTCGGTGTATGTAGATCGTTGCATTTGACAAATTTTCTTGATTTGCCGAGTACTTGTCCAACTTTCGGTGTAGCTTTCTTGACAAACTTTGTGCTTGTAAAACAACTTCGGTGTAGATCGTTGTCTTGACAAACTTTGTGTTCTTGTTAGTCTTGAAAAGACTTAGGACCGGCGATCTCACTTTTTTCGCTTAACTCGAGATGTGGTCAAGATCTTGGCTTTTAGCCCCCAGCACTTCATGGTTGAGCTCTGAAGCCTCGAAGCCTTTTGTTTCTTCAAGTCTTGTCGAGCAGGTACAAGTGTCGTCTGAGTGCTTTTCTGAGCGAAACTGTGTAGCGCTTCTTGGGATCTTCTGAGTGTAGCCCCCGGGCCTCTTGCTATTTGGAACAAGGAGCTGGAGGGTCTTGTCTTGAAATTGCTCTGATTTATGCTCAGGCTTAGTTTCAGTCGTTTTGCTTTTTTGGTTCGGGTGTTAGCTTATTAGCTACCCTCATCGGCGGGCTTAAGCATCTTTTCACTCTTTTGCTCTCGTGGGTATGCTCGTGCATGTTTCACCATTTTGCTTTTTGGTTGGTGTTAGCTTATTAGCTACCCTCATCAATGGGCTCAAGCATCTTTTCACTCTTTTGCTCTCGGCCGGTATGCTCAGGCATGTTTCAACCATTTTGCTTTTTGGTTCAGGTGTTAGCTTATTAGTTACCCTCATCGGCGGGCTCAAGCATCTTTTTAGCTCTTTTGCTCTCGGCCGATATGCTCAGGCATGTTTCAGCCATTTTGCTTTTTGGTTCGGGTGTCAGCTTATAAGCTACCCTCATCGACGCTCTCGACCGATATGCTCAGGCGTGTTTCAGCCATTTTGCTTTTTGGTTCGGGTGTCAGCTTATTAGCTACCCTCATCGGCACTCTCGGCCGGTATGCTTAGGCGTGTTTCAGCCATTTTGCTTTTTGTTTCGGGTGTCAGCTTATTAGCTACCCTCATCGGCGCTCTCGGCCGGTATGCTCAGTGAAGACAACTCGGAGAAAGCCATAATAAGACATATGTTGTCGAAGAACATCTTCTTTATTGACATGCTTAGTGAGAATAACTGGGGGAAAGTTACAATAAGGCATGTGTTGTTGAGGAACTTCTTCTTTATTGATCATTAGCATTGATATGCTTGTTGCTTGTACATATATTCTTCCTTGAGTTATTTTCACGCGTAGAATCTTCTTAGTTGACTGATGTGCCATGTGTTGCTAACTTCTTTTCCATCCTCGGTTGTCAACTTATATGTGCCTGGTCCGGTGACTTTTATGACAATGAAAGGTCCTTCCCATGGACTTAGTAGTTTATGGCGTCCATTAGTTTTTTGTATTCTTCTTAGTATCAGATCTCCGATTTGGAGTGATCGAGGCTGGGTACTCTTGTTGTAGTGGCGTCTTAGACCTTGAAGTTATCTAGCTGATTGAAGGGTAGCGTTTACTCTCACTTCTTCTAAACTGTCGAGTTCTAATCTTCTGGTGTGTTCTGCTTCCCCTTCGTCATACAGTTCTATTCTTGGTGACGTCCAGATCAAGTCGGCAGGTAGTATGGCTTCTGACCCGTAAACAAGGAAAAAGGGTGAGTAACCGATGGCCCTGCTTGTTTGAGTTCGTAGCCCCTATACCACTTTGGGTAGTTCTTCAATCCATTTGGATCCATAGTCTACTAGTTCTTCATACAGTCTTGGCTTTAATCCAGCTAGTATGAGTCCGTTAGCCCTTTCTACCTGTCCGTTGGCTTCTAGATGTGCGACTGGCGCGTAATCTATGCTGAAGCCGCAGTCCTGTGCCCAACTCTTGAATTTTGTAGCTGTGAAGGGAGATCCCAAATCTGTGATTATTCGATTGGGCATGCCGAATCTGTGCATAATATCTTGGATGAACTCGACTGCTTTGGCTGCGTTGTATTTTGCGAGTGGTTTGTATTCAATCCACTTGGTGAACTTGTCAATTGCTACGAAGATGTACTCGAAACCGCCCTTTGCTTTCTTGAGAGGTCCTACTTGATCCAGCCCCCAGCAAGAGAAAGACCAAGCGGGTGGGATGCAGATGAGATTGTGAGCTGGCACATGAGCTTGTCTTGCAAACATTTGACAACCTTTGCATTTTTGACAAGTTCTTCTACGTCTTTTAGAGCGGTTGGCCAGTAGAAACCGGTGCGAAATGCCTTGCCAACTAGTGTTCTTGAAGCGGCATGATTTCCACAACAACCTGAGTGTATTTCGTCTAGGATCTCTTTGCCTTCTTTAAATGAGACACATTTTAGGAGTACTCCTGATGATGCGGCTCTTTTGTAAAGCTTGTCCCCCACTATGACGTAGTTCTTGCTTCTGCGAACAACTCGGGTAGCCTCCTCTTTGTCTGCTGGTAACTTATTCTCTTTGATATAATCAATAAAAACCTGGGTTCATGAGGTGTTGATTACCAAAATCTGGTTGTCCTTAGCTGGGAGCTCAGGGGCTGTTTCACCGAGTTGTTTGATAGAGGGAGCTGATAACTCCTCTATAAATACGCTGGGTGGAACCTTCGCCCTGTCTGATCTGAGCTTGGCGAGGACGTCTGCTGCAATATTAGAATCGCGCAGGACATGTAGAATTTCCAATCCTTGAAAATGTTTTTCGAGTTTTCGTATTTCAGCACAGTAGGTGCCCATATTTTCTTTGGTGCAGTCCCAATCTTTGTTGACCTAGTTGATGACTACTGCCGAATCGCCGTATATGAGTAACCGCTTGATTCTGAGGGTAATTGCCACTCGGAGCCCGTGGATGAGGGCTTCGTATTCTGCTTCATTGTTTGTAGCATGCCATAATATCTGAAGAACATACTTGAGTTGTTTTCCGTCTAGAGAAATGAGGAGAATGCCTGCCCCGGCTCTGCCTAGCTTGAGTGATCCATCAAAGTATATCTTCCAATGGTGAAGGATGACATTTGACATAGACTGTTGAATTTCTGTCCACTCGGCCACAAAATCGGCCAGGGCCTGAGATTTAATTGCTTTCCGTGGGGGTGAAATCGATGTTGAGAGCACCAAGTTCAACTGCCCACTTAGATATGCGCCCTGTTACGTCTTTATTGTGTAGGATGTCTTCGAGTGGGAAGTCTGTCACCACAGTGATCTTGTGGCTTTCAAAATAGTGGTGAAGCTTGCGTGAAGTTATCAGGAGGGCGTAGAGTAGTTTTTGCACATGCGGGTACCAGATTTTTTATTCTGACAGTACTTCGCTGATGTAGTATATGGGACGTTGTACTTTATATATGTGCCCTTCTTCTTCTCTTTCTACGACTATTGCGGTGCTGATCATAGTAGAAGTTGCCACAATGTATAGCATCATGTCTTCATATTTCTTTGGAGGTGTGAGAACTAGCGAAGATGTGAGATATGCCTTAAGTCTTTTGAAAGCTTCGTCGGCTTCTTCTGTCCACTCGAACTTGTCCGTTTTCTTTAGTAGTTTAAAAAAGGTAACCCTTTTTCGCCGAGTCTTGATATGAAACGATTAAGGGCAGCCATGCAACCTGTTAGCTTCTGCACATCTTTGACACTTCGAGGAGGGCCCATCTCTGTTATAGCTCGAATCTGCTTGGTGCTGGCTTCGATTCCACGATGACTGACCAAGAATTCGAGTAGTTGTCCTAAAGGAACTCTGAATACACACTTCTTTGGGTTTAATTTCCATCTCCACCTTTTTAAATTTTCGAAGGTTTGCTTTAAGTCTTCAATCAGTGTGTCCGGGTTCTTCGTTTTTACTACTACGTCATCCATGTATGCCTCTACATTTTTGCCAATCTAATCACCAAGGCACGTTTGAATAGCTCTTTGGTAGGTGACTCCAGCATTCTTGAGTCCAAACGACATGGTCTTGCAGTAGTAGGCACCGAACGGAGTGATGAAAGATGTCTTGCTCTGGTCTTGTTCTTTTAATGCGATCTGGTGATATCCTAAATAGCAATCAAGAAAGGATAATAGGGCAGATCCTGCTGTTGAATCAACTATCTGATCAATGCGTGGTAGCCCGAATGGATCTTTTGGGCAGTGTTTGTTGAGATCTGTGTAGTCGACACACATGCGCCATTCGTCCGTGTTCTTTTTCTGTACTAGAACTGGGTTTGCTAGCCAGTCTGGATGATGAATTTCTCTGATGAATCCGGCTGCCATTAGCTTTGTGATTTCTTTTTTAATTGCTGCCTTCTTGTCGGGTGAGAATCGTCGTAGCCGTTGCTTCACGGGCTTGGAGCCTTCATTGATATCAATTCTGTGCTCAGCCAACTCTCTTGGGACACCTGGCATGTCGGTCGGCTTCCAAGCGAAGATATCTTTGTTGTCGCGAAGAAAGTTGGTGAGCGCGAGTTCCTATTTTGTTGAGAGGTGGGCGCTGATGGTTGCTGTTTTAGAGGGATCGCCAGTGCCCAGGTCGATTTTCTTGACGTCGGCTTCTTTTGGTGGTGCAAGGATGCTGGGCTTTTTAGCCGATATCTCTAGTTCTTCTTGGCTTATTTCTACGGCAATAATGGCTATTTCTTTTCTACCATTGCCGGCTTGTGCTTTGGCTGTAATTTGGATTGCCTAAATGTCGCAGTCAAAAGCGCGCTTCAAATCACTTCGAAGAGAAAGGACACCGTTAGGTCCTGGCATCTTAAGCAATAGGTACGGATAATGCGGTATTGCCATGAATTTTGCTAGTGCTGGGCGCCCGAGGATTGCGTGGTATGATGAATCAAAGTCTACAACTTCAAACTTGATGAACTCTGTACGGTAGTTCGAGGGAGTCCCAAAAGTAACTGGTAGAGTAATTTGTCCAAGTGGCATGGCTGCCTTGCCGGGTACTATGCCATAAAAAGGTGTACTTGTTGGTGTAATCATCCCGGTGAGTTGTAGTCCCATCTTCCTTAGTGTTTATGAAAAGATGATGTTGAGTCCAGCTCCCCCATCGATTAGTACTTTGGTGACAGTCATACCGGCAATAGTTGGATCTAAAACCAGTGGGTAATGGCTTGCGCTTCCTACGCTAGTCCATTGGTCTTCTCTTGAAAATTGGATTGGATACTGTGACCAATTGAGATATCTTAGAGTAGCAGGCTCTGCTGCCATGATGGTTCATAGAGCTAACTTTTCTTGGTGCTTGCTTCTGGAATCTGGGGCCCCGGCGAAGATCACTGCTACCGTCCCCCTAGATTTTTGGAATCCCTTGTCTTCATGGTTGTCTTCTTCTTTTTTCTGGCTGTCTTCTTTATTGTTCCCCTTACTATATTTCCTTGTGTATCGTTCGTTGAAGGTGTAGCAATTTTCGATGGTGTGCTTTCCATCGGGGTGCAAGATGCAACGCATGTTCTCAATGTCGTCATACCTTCTGGGTTTTGAAAACTTCTTTGATTTGTCAGCCATCGCTACTGTGTTGTCCGGTCCACGTTTTCTTTCCTGATGTCTGTCGTTTCGATGATTTTGTCTGTCCGGGTTGTCTCGGTTGCTTCTTTCTGGGAACCTTTCTCGCGTCTTCTCCTCTGCAGTAACCATCTTTTCTATTGTGCGTCTGAATTCTTCATTGTTTCTCGGGTTCTCTTTGCAGAAATCTTAAAATTGCCACCTAGCCATGATTCCGTGAGAGAAAGCTTCGATTACTTCTCGTTCGGTGATGTCATGTACTTGGGCACGTAATTTGCCAAATCATCGATAGTAATCTCTGAGACTTTCACCTCCTTTCTGCTTGAGTCCCTTTAGTTCTGCGTGGGTGATTGGGTGCATAATGATACCCGCGAAATTTTCACAGAAAGCCCTTTGCAAGTCCTCCCAATTTTTGGTTGACCCTAGATTTAATTTATCAAACCATTGGAGGGGCATGGTTTCTAGGGTCATGGGAAAGAACAAGGTCTTGATATCGTCGTCTCCTCTAGCCAGTTCAATCGATTGTGAGTAGATTCTGAGCCACTGCCTTGGTTCGGTCTTGCCATCGTATTTATAGTGGTTGGACGGCTTGAACTTATGAGGTAGTCGTATTGAAGTAAGTCTGCTTGCAAAACAGGGGAATCTATCATGCGTCCTGGCTTCTCTGTATTCTAATTCGGCTTCTCCTTCCAGCCAACTGTCGTTTTGGTGAGAGTAGTTCTGTGGGGCTATCCGAATGGGTGCTTCGCTTCTGATCTGCCTTGGTTGTTCGGCTCGGTAGTTTTGACTGTGGTCCCTTCTACTTTCTCTGTTGTGACTTCCACTTGGTCCAAGTCTCTCGAATGCGGACTTCCTTTGATTTTGATCTTCCTTCCTATGAGATGTTGACCTGGTGGGTAGTCTTGAACGGGTTCTTCCATCGTGTGTCTTTAGGGCTGCTGTCTGGAGAAGTTCCCGGAGTTGTTCCTGCTGTTCACTGGGATGCAAGATCATTCTGAGTTCTTCAAGTGCTTCTCGGATCCTGTTATAGGGTGTGTTCACCGCACGTCTTTCTTCGACTTCTTGTTCTGATTTTCTTCTATTGTACTCGGCCAGATCTTACTCATATTTGATCCAAGCTTCCTTGCGCTGCCTAGCACGTCGCTGGCGTCCTTATTTCAATTTGTTTCTTCTTTCTCTGGCTTGTCTCTGATTCTCGGTCTCACCATTGTAGCCCTGGGCAAAGGGTGATATGTTGGACTCATACTCATCCAATGACCAGATGTCGGGTGCTTCTAGAGGGATCAATGGTGATCGAGGACGGCAAACCATGAGTACTTCCCGTGCGTGAACTATTCTGTTATTGGCGTTGGTTTCCACACTGTTGGAGTTGCTGATGACTTCAGTAGAGGCTTCAAGGTCGTAGATTGAGTCTCTTTCTTGGTAGGGTAGAATTGCTGTTGTCGTCGTGCCGACCAGTCGGGTACTGCTATCCTCAGGAATAGAACATGGTCAGTGGACAATGCAGTCTTGAGATGTTATAGTTAGCATGAGACCTTCCTGAGCTCCTCTTAGTGGCATTCTAAGCACCGGATCGAGGGATCCTTTGAGCTGTGCCTGGTAAGTCCTTGCCATGTTGTGGAGTCCAAACAAAAAAAGATCCGACTTCTTGGAAAGATTCTGAGTGCACTCCGAGTTGTATTCTTGATATGCTGAGGCCATGTTTTGGAGCCCCATTAGAAAAGAACTCCGACTCTTGAAAGAACTCGGTCCATACTCCATCTCGGATGTGGAGCCTAAATTCGAGTCGGATGCGCAAAACCACAGAACCTGAGTTGAATCGGACATCATGAGATGTGCGAATCTTCTGGTGATTTGATCCGTCATAGTCGCCAAAATAGGAAAGTTTTCATGGTGAACCGAATCTTCGAGAAGACGGCTTTGAAGCTTGCTATCGTCGCCTGCCTCGTAGATCCACAAACCGAAGATAAAGGTTGATTCTGTTGAGAAGATCATGTTGTCGAGGTCCATCGAGCTCTCGGATGCAAATTCACCAAATTCCCCTACCTGGCGCGCCAGCTGTCGATGTTTGACCACCGATAGCCTGTCACGGGGGTCCCTGGGGCAGTATGTTCGGGCTTCAGCGTATGCGGAACTCGACGGTGAATGCAAGAGACAGTCGATTTATCCTGGTTCGGGCCCTCGACCGTGATCGAGTAATAGCCCTACGTCCAATCGGCGTTAGCCTTGCGTTGGATTGATTGTGTGTTGTTGTCCAAAAGTCCTCCTTTTCGCTAGGAACCCTGACCTCCTTTATATAGTCAGGAGGTCAGAGTCCTAGTCGGTTTACAATGAGAGTTCCTAGTAGGATTTATAGAATAATACTGTTACTAGGATTACATGAAAGGAAACCTAGTTAGACTAGATCTTCTCTCTTCCTTGTGGGGTATTTCGTAGGTCCCGCATCGACAAGACTAAAGTCCTGACATCAACTAGATCAAGAGAAACTGAAACAGTCGATCCCGAGATGCAAATATCGGCTGACGAATATAGAGAGATTAGAAGGCACCGTGGCCAACAAAAGAGCCGATATGAGCAGGGAGAGACGTCAAGGGATGGGGCGATAAAGCCGCGTGTTACATCTCGAATTTTGTTGAATAAATGGCAGCGACAGAAGGAAAATGATTATCAGTGTTGGTTAGAAGAGCAAGAATACCAGCCTCAACAGGAAAAAGAGATGTATGAAAGAAAGCAAGCTAAATCACATTGGAATTGTCCTTTCTTCAGACATTGCTGGAACAAAGGTTTAAAATTGCCTACCAAAAATAATTGTCCGGAGTGCAGCGAGCAATATTGAGAGTTTAGGCAATCTCAAGCCAACCGCTGGTCTATCCATGCTCAAGATGAGTATCATCATAATAACATGGATCGGCGCTTAAAAATAGAAGTGTTCATGATCGGCCAGGAAAACGAGTTGTTGATCAAAACTGGGCTGATTATGAAGAAGAAAATAATGAGGAAGAACATGTTTGGCAGGAAGGCCAATGGTGTCTAGGAGGTCTAACAAGAAGCCAGAAAAGAAGAGTGCAACACCTAAGGAACAAAGAGCTGGAAAAGACTCAGGCGTCTGGTAAACCTCAGATATGGCGTGCTAAACAAATAGCCTATTGGGGGCAACCATCGGCTAATATTCAAATGGCTTTTCTGTTGCCATCAGAATTCAGGGCTCCAGCAGATCAAGAGGTCTATTTAGATTTCAATGAATCAGAGTATGAAGAAATAGTTGCCAAGTTGACAGTTATACAGCAGGCCATATTCGATAAGCCAGTCAAGCATCGGCACTTAAAGGCTTTATATGTAAAAGGTTTTATTGATGGGAAGCCGATGAGCAAGATGTTGGTGGACGGAGGTGCTTCATCAATCTTATGCCTTACACCACTTTTCATAAGCTTGGCAAGGGACCAGTAGATTTGATTGAAACTGATATGATACTTAAGGATTTCGGAGGTAATGCATCTAAGACCAGGGGGCAATGAACGTCGAATTGACAATTTGAAGTAAAACTTTGCTCATCATATTCTTTGTCATTGATGGAAAAGGGTCATATAGTTTACTCCTTGGTCGTGATTGGATTCATGCAAACTGTTGTGTGCCATCAACCATGCATCAGTGTTTGATTCAATGGCTTGGAGATGATGTCGAGCTAGTTCGCGCTGATGAATCTATGAGTATCGCAATAGCCGATCCAGTATATTGGGAGCTAGAAGACTTTGAGTGTTTTTCTAGCAAGCTATGAGAAGTAAGGGCTAGAGAGTTGGCGGTGTTGAAGAAATCCTCGACCAAGCACTCATGATCCCTAGGGTGTTCGGTGGCTGGAAAACCATGGGGAAGAAGCCGGAGCTTGTGGCCAGAGGGAGCTTGCGCAGCAGCCAATGCCATGGCGGCACCATGATGAACGCCATGAAGAGCAACCTCTCTAACATGGTTTGGGATGTCGTGCAAGCAAACCACCAGAGCGGTGCCCCTAGCGTTGACAAATCCTACCACGTACTCCACAGCTGATCGGAGGCTTTCCAGTTGAGTCGATAGATCTAAAAAGATTCAAGGGGGGATGATCAAGATCTTGAAGACAAAAATTAAGAGGAGACAGAAAATTATGGTAGGCATCTCACCCATGATTCTGGCCTCAGCCTTGGCCAACCTCACCTCCACCTAGTCGGCCTCGAGGGTGATCGGCGCTGAGCCATGGCCAGAGCCGATTCCGCGATGGAGAGGCAATCGGTGAGCTTCTGGCCAGCCCGATCGATGGAAGCGATTAGATCGTCATTGTCTATCCGCTTCCTCGGGTAGCAGGGGAGCTGGCGACGAGTTGTTGATGAAGATGACCTCAAAAGTTGAGCGGAGTTGGCCCTATGCTCTGGGACGATGGGAGCATCCCGAGTTGCACCCTCCTAATGACGAAGACGCCGATATGGTGACACAGACCCATTGAAGGCCTCCTCAGCAGACATCTTGCCGTTCTCCATGCCTTCAAACTTATGGGAAAGTAGAATCACACTAAAGGTACGGAAGGATTGGGACGAAGCAGATTGTTTTTTGATCCATAGCCGTGGCCCGTATATATAGCCCGGGAGGTGAGAAGATAGGCTTCACCGGGGTTATGGAATTAAAGTCAGATATGGAAATGGGTCGACACTCCAAAAATTCAGGGGATGGATCACGAAGAGACAACAGATTCGGACTTATTGCTTCCTATAATTATAAAATATCATGGATTGATACGAAAGGTTTACATTAACTAGCAATCAACCCACCAAGACTTCTTTGGATTGAAGGGAGTCCAGATCCCCACAAGTCCCAAGGTCATCATGGATTAAGTCATATCGGCCCATTGATAAAATTGCATCGGGAAGAGGAAAGGCCGCCTGCTTAAAAGATTCCCATATACCCAACCGATTTCTTGGTGACTAGGAAACAATGGAAAAAAGCCGCCTACTAAGAGATGCCCATTTATCGGTGGCTGGGAAACCGTGGGAAATAAGTCTGTGATTTTCCGACGAGCTTTTGATGAAGCGAACAAGGGGAAGGTGTCCACATATTTTAGCCCTTGCAAACACTAGAACAACTCTGCGATCATGGTGAGAAAACTAAGGTGATGTCACAAGAATTCTTCTAACCGCAGTAGCTGATCCTCTTGCTCGACAAGGCGCTAAAATGAGTGACACAATCATCCTATACATAAGAATTCTCCTAACCACTCAAGATCCTCATAGCAAGGAATTAGACCATGGAGGGTCTAGCGGAGCCAGGGGCACTCGAGGAAGCAAACAGAAAAAAAACATAACTAAAGTTGTTGAGTTGCTCTCGCTAGAATCGGATAGACATTTATGGTCGTCCTGGAAAGATGGATCCGAGCGCCCGTGAAGTAATGATGCTCTCATAAAGCTTTGAAGCATGGGCTCATAAGCTGGCAAAGACGGTGACAGACAGTAGACCCCAGATCAAGATTCTCTACCCATGACTACGGACCTATCGGAGGTACATGCATGATAATTTTGGAATCAAATTACTTTTATCCCAAAATTGGAGGGCATGTGTTTACACCAAAATTTAGAAAGAAGAATGCGGGAACTCGAAGCTCCCAAAGATCATGGAATCAATTGCATAAAGGTTGATATCAGCTGATTCAAATGCAGCACTGGAATCGGCTCTCTTCGGATGATGCCAGCAGATAACGACAAAAAGCTACAGTTGGCGTCGGGAGAAACATGTCGACTCTACAAAAAAGGAAAGATTAGGGTCCAAGTTATCTTAAATTAGGAATGTTTTCTTTTATGCCAAAGATTGTAATGAGTCGTGCGTAAGTAGGATTCATGCTTAGATTCTAGGTATAAATATTGGATCCCGACTATGGTAAAAGGACATCCAATCAATCAAATATAATTTACTTTTTTTGGCTCCGTGCCAACCCTTAGGAGTAGTAGTGTAGATCTCGGCGAGTTCTTCAACAAGTAGGGCTACATCGGTCCGGGCGACCTTTGGCTTGTCTGTAAGTACCGTCATGGCATATACTTCTATTTGTATGGCTGCATCGGTTAAGTTCGACCTCCATTGCGAACTCTAGTATAAGCTAGTTATCGACTCTTATCTAGTTCAAGTACGGTTGCATCGATCCGGTCAACCTCCACTGCTCGAATTAGATTAAGGTCAAGTTATCGGCTCTACCTAAGGGTGACGTCCTTCGGGTAGATTCATTAAGTTATCGATCTTGTTGATGTTCTTATTGTTATTAGTTTGCAGCAACATCAATCTGCCCAGTCAAGATCGATTTAGATCGGCCTCATAGCCTTTTAGTCCGTCGTTTGCTTTGTTACAACACAATGTTTCTTACTTTGAGCGACGGGTTATGTTTCATCGGCTATTTTTACTTCGACTTTGATCGTGCATAGTACGCGGTTAAGGCATGTATGATCTTGAAGAGGTTTGCTGGTTAGTTAAATCTGGTCTATAGTTAACTATTATGGCTATAACGATCCAGTCGATCCCCACTGATGGCACTATAGATTGGAGGATGCTAGTTAGTAGATTTGTTCTTGATTAGGCGTGATCTTAACTGTTTGCTATGCCTGCATCGGCTAAACAGCCGATCGCCTATGCTTTAACGCCTATAGTGTGTCTCCATGATTCTGTTAAATGTGAATAGATCTGTTTACTTTAAAGGTTTGATTTGTTGTCTTTATCACGGCTGCATCGATCCGGTCGAACCCCACTGTCAGAGATAGTAGGTTAGGTCTAATGAGTTCATAGGTTTATCCATGTGAAATAGTAGATTGTTCACACGTTGTAGTCCCATTTCACCCGAATCGGCTATTTCAGTCAATCCGCTTTGAGCTTTCACATATGTAGCGCGTCTTTCGGAAAGCCTATCGACGTGTAGATGGTTTTACGGATTCTAAGGTTTTAGTTTGTTATTATCATCATAGCTGTCATCGATCCGGTCGAACCTTACTGTTGATGGTAACAGATTAGATTCAGAGCGTTTGTAGATCCATTTGTACTAGACAGTCGATTTGTTTGCATGTTATATCCTTTTTCGATTAGATTCATCAGCTCAATGATTCACACTGATAATATCCACCTAGCTGATGATTTCATTTACATCTGCGGTATTGTACTTATCAACAGAAAATCAATCACGGTCCATAAGCTCTACTGTTCGTAACAACCGATTTATGTGTGTATCGGCTATTTAGTCGATTTTCTCATCTGGCTGCTCCCGAAGCGACACACTTGGAACTGTCTGGGCAAAGACCGGCATGTTTCACCTTAAATTACTGATAAACTTTCTCTCCTTATCAATTGCAGGTCAAATTGACTAGCATGCCTCGGGAGGAATTCACAGGATCGGTTAACCCTGCGTTGAAGCCAAGCGGATCTCCGGGCTCATCCTAAGCAGATCCTTTCGGCTTGTTGTGTGTTGACATTTTCATGCCGACAACAGCACCTGCAACATGCGCCTAATGCACTTGCGAAATCCTCTCGAAACACTTGAAAAAATTGAAACATAGGCTTGCAACATAGGCTTTCAGAGCAACATCTCCTTGCAACACAATACCTGCAACATGCGCCTAAACCACCTGCAACATGCACTCGAAACACCCAAAACATTCAAAAATAGGCTTTTCAGTGCAACATCTCCTTTTGCTTGGGCGAACGGAGGCTCATCGGCATGCAAAGCTCGAGGCGGTGCGTGGAGCTCACCGGGGGCACAAATGTCGGTAGCACGGATCTCAGCGGCGTGGAACTCGCCGGTAATGCGGATCTCAGCGATGTGGAGCAGCCGTATGGAGCTAGGCGACAACACGTAGAGGGCGGGATGGGGCGGGTGCGACAACACAGAGGATGGGTGGGGCTCTCTCCTCCAGGCGGCGATGCATAGGGCATTGTGGGCGGGCGGCGCACACGGAAGGGACCAGTAGGCGGTGGCGGCTCCGAACCATGGCCCCTAGCCCCACCCTGGTGACACGTGCATTTCAAAATAGAGTGTCCGATCTTGATCCAATCAGACGCTGAGCGAACCCCTGTTATCGACTTAATTGTACCCGGACATTTCCTTAGTACGTTTTGAAAACGTAAACTTGGCCGCTTTTAATCCAAAGTACATTTCAGGTATTTACATTTGTCTTTATTCCCGTTTGGGGCCAATTTCATAATCTATGAATCGAGAGATGGATGGGAAAACCAGCAATTCAGAACGCAGAGGACTAGAGTAGATTATTTTCATAAATATTTTATCTTGTTTTCTATACTGTTTTGGGATGGAATGTTCCGGGTGCGCCTTTGATCTGGTTGGTCGGCGTTCGGCAAAGTGGAGCTTCTTGACGACCATGAGGACGGAGTTTGAGCTCTATAGCATGGGCCTACCTTGATGTCCTATTCACTTTATAAGGTGGCATCATAACCATAAGGACATTCTAGTCGCTTGATGACTTGTTCTTGAGATGGGTTAATTGCATATGGGTACGAGTGCTCTAACTAGAATGGGAGGGAAGGTTCTATGGAACACCGCGTGATTTGTACGAAGAGGCAAGGTGGGCAAATGACTTTTGATCATGTTGCTCCTGCAAAGGACTTATCTGGTGGGATTGACGGCGCATATGGCTCGACTTTAGCACATATAGGATGTTGGCTTGTTAGAGGTTACGGATGCCCTTGAGGCCCACCGCTGCAACATCAGTGATGTACTAATGAAACATGCTCGGATTACTATTGAAACATGTACAATGTCGTTGTTACAACATCGGCGGTGTGCTACTGAAATATGGCTAGATTACTGTTGAAACATGTATCATATCATTGTTGCAACATCCGTAAACACAACACCTGCAACATGCTCTCGAAGCACTTGAAACAATTAAAACATAGGCTTTAAGATCAACATCTCCTTGTAACACAACATCTTGACTTACTAAACATGCGCATCGCAAGAACTAGTGTCAACCTTTTGAGCCTTATGAATCATGCTTGTTAAAAGTACTCTTGTTTATTTTCTTTTATTCAAAACATAGGCTTTTTAGAGCAACATCTCATACTTGGGCGAATGGAGGCTCATCGACACGCAGAGCTTTCATTTTCCGCGTGATGTATAAGACTAAGTTAGCTATTATCGCTACAAGAACGCTTTTATCTCGACGATGAGTTAGAGCTTCAATCGCCTTACGCTTGGGTGTGACGGCTCGGAAGACACGCCGGCGACGCCCACGCTCTATTTCAAGTCGCACGAGAGGATGGAGGTGACAACACGCGTTTTTGGCGAGTAGGTGCAGATCTGGGTGAGCACGACGACGCAGAGCAGCGAGGTGGCATCACACGAGAGGGGGCGAGAGGCGGTGGCCAGCAGGGAGAATGGGGGTGGGGGCATGGCGGGCACGACGAGGAGGAGGGAAGGGGGGGGGCGGCGGCGCAGGTGGCGACACGCACATTTTTTCGGAACGGGAGTGTCTGCTGCCCTCAAGGCCCAAAACACTCAACTCATGTATCATTATCACAAAAAGAATGAAACAACTATAATGCCCTCCTCTCTCTCTCCTCCTGTTTCTTCTTCTTCCTTATCCACTCAGCCATTCACGCATCTCCCAGCCCCCGGCTCCCTCGAGCCCTTGCCCTTGCCCTTGGTGGTCATGCATGCTTTTTAGAGCACCCCAACAACCCCTCGTCTCAACGACACGTGAGCTCTGTGGCGTGCGTGAGCTCACACCCACACCTACAACCAGCCTACCATCCCTGCACCCGAGCCAGGCGCCACTTGATCATACCTCCCCGTGGGGACTAGGGCCTTGTTTAGATTACGATTTTACAATCTAGACATCAGAGCGTTTACACGCTTTGAAATGGAGTTTGACAAACTTTGTCCGATCATAGACTAACTAGGCTCAAAAGATTCGTCTCGTGATTTACAACCAAACTGTGTAATTAGTTATTTTTTTTACCTATATTTAATGCTCCATGCATGCGTCCAAAAATTAATGTGATGAAACGAGAGTAAAAAAACTTAAAATTTTGAGGCAATCTAAACAAGGCCTAGGGGTAAATCTGACCTCCATGCATGCTGGGCCCGACTCTCTAGGTTTTCAGAAGTTTCGCCCGTGAAACTGTTTAAAAAATAACCATTTGACACAAAACAATAGCTTCAAACAGCTTTTGAAGCTTTGAAGAAGCTATGCTAAACAGAGCAGAACGTCTACTTTCATTTATAGGGGCAAGTGTAAAGTAATAGGAGAAAACTGAATGGGCTACTCGTACTTGTCACCTCAAACCTAGGGCCATGGCCCTAGTAGCCCTAACCCATATCCGCCCTGTGCGTACAAGTCTACTAATTTGATTAGCAAAAAGAACTCAATGTACCGTGACCGACAACCATTTGAACACGTTTAACTACACGACTTGATGCCACTTTCAAGCCACGTAGATTATGATGCGCGTCGATTGGGAGTTTGGGACACTAATATAACATAACCTTTGATTTTCTTCTATTTACGAAAGGCGTCGTAGTCATGAGCGTCGTAGTAATACTTCACATTTTCAAAATGCTATGCTGCTGCTCTCAGAATAAAATTGAGGATAAGAAGGAATTTGCACAGATCGGCTAAAAACTTAATTAGATTGATACAGCACTGTCGGGATTCACACGGTTCAGACGAACTGTGCCCAGAATGTACTCGGGGAGCTCTTTCTCTTCCTTGGCCTGCAAAGATAAAGCTGTTAGAAGAACGTGCTCCGCAAGCTCACGGGAAAGGATACAACTGTTAGCACGCTTCATGCTATTTAAATGCAGAGCAATATAAAGGTCATTTCCTTACTAAATTCACAGAGCAGTTCTGAAAATAGCATGACACGGGATTGTCATGTTTGCTTAATGTCTTGAATTTTCGTCAAACTATGGGCTCAAGAAATATTTAACAAAGTTCCTGTTGGCAAATCTCAACAAAGTAGATCTGTAGTTGTGCAAGTACCACTGTGGTGGACATGAATGTCCATGTGAAAACGAGAATGCAATTAAAGTAGATGTTTTGTGAAATTATATTTATTGTAATCCAGTTAGGAATTAAAGATCCATACGGAAAATGATAAAGGCACGCAATTGCTTCAGGTCTGACTTGTAAAGTATTACGGAGTACCTCAATAAGAATAGCAAGATCAACAACTATGCTTGTGACATATCCCAATACTAGACCAATAATGCTCCGGGCAACAGACGATGAACCAATGTCAACATCTATCTGCAAAGTAAATTTTGTTTATAAGGCCACCTAGGATTGTTCAAATTACAGCAGACAAAACGAGTTAAAGACTTGAACAACGAAAGAAAAACAAAACAAATATCAATATTTCATATTTGTGATATATGTAAATTCTGATGTAGTTTGATATTCATCAAAATTTGCTACCCGACACTGTTCTTGCCTCTGCTAAAACTGATATCTACAAATTTTAGATCAGATACACAGAAAGAGAGAGGTGAGCTATCCCTAGGGAAGGTGCTGACTTTTTTTCATAATGGATTTACCTCCAGAAAGTTATCCTGGCGAAGATAATTGCACGTTACTGCTTTTCCCAGAAGGCAAGCTTTTGTTCCTACGGCACGCTTAACCATCCAATAACCCTGATATCATTTCATCCATGAGTTCACATGAACAAAACATCACATGATGGTAATACAGTACATTAGCTAAGACATGCATACCTCAACAATGCTTGGTATAAGCTTAAATCTGGCATCTCGGTATGCATCAGTTCCATCAATGAATCTACCCAATAAAGAATCTTTGTTCACTGGTCTCTCTGCAGCGTAGTACATAACCAAGTTATAATTTGGTTTCGCTGGAACCTGCATGTTTATCCGAGTCAATAAAGATGCATACCATGTCTATCCACAGAAAAAAGGGATGGCAGGTTCATGTCTATGCACAGAAAAAAGGATGGCAGGTTCTATAATGAAATATGGCATGATGGTTTGATAAGCACAAAAGGAAGGCTATAAATTGAAACAACATAACAAACTCATAACTGCAAGTACCTGCAAATTTATAACCAATATGAAAGGAATCTTCTTTGCAGCTTCTGACTGTAATGTAAAAAGAAAAAAAATTAGGCACCCAAAATCATGCATGCAAGTCACAGAGTACAGCAAACAGACAAGTTCTACTTGGGTCTGCTTGTAATTACACAGCAAGGGTCCCTTGTAAAGTAGCATTAATGCTAATCAGCAAGCGTTAAATAGGGTGACACCTCAGAAAAAATATTGATTGGCACAATATTGATGAAGAGGAAGAGGATGAGGATGAGAGTTTCATGGAGGTGAAATGAGCCAACGTTGTTTCCCATGTGTTGAAAAACGGCTGCACCGAGCCATGTTCATTTCATCCCATCCGATCTAGTATGGCAAGCTATGGCTATTCCTCTTACACACTCCTTCATTTATAATGTTTATTTGCCGATGTGAAATTTTAAATATAAGAGATGACCTATCTAATTGTGCTCACGTCACCGGCGACCACGGGTGTAACAATTTATTGGCCAAGAAGAATATGAAAAATCAAGAGTCAGTCAAAACTAATTTTCAAAGCAGCAACTGATGCCTGCCAATGCGGAATATTGGTAATGTTTATCAAACAAGCTTACCTGCACAAGGCTTTTGGGATGTAAGGCAACTGAATCGAAGCGTTCATTAACCTTGAACCAATCGACCGCAAGTAACTTTAGAAGTGGATCCCCGCCAACAACCTATTTATATGCCAAGTAAACACCACGAGATTGTCACAAATTCGCAATGAAACAAAACACTTGTTATGTAGAACAATGTCTGTCACAAGCCAATCATTATTAACTTCAGGCCTTCTAGACAATATTTTCTCCAATCACAAATATAACTCCACCTAGGTTTGTCCTACGTCAAATGTTTAACTTTGACCATCAATATCTAAAATTTTTATATGGTTTGACATTACTAGATTAATTATGAGAACTACTTTTATAACATATAACTCTTTGCAATTAAGATAATTTATTTTTATAGATATTGTTAGTCAAAATTTAAAAAGAATACATAGGACAAACCTAGATAGGCTTATTTTTGTGATACGAGGAAGTATAAAAACAAGGCAGCAGATGCATGAAGGTTCCCCATAATAGCAGCA
Organism: Miscanthus lutarioriparius; assembly: GCA_904845875.1. NCBI lineage: Eukaryota > Viridiplantae > Streptophyta > Magnoliopsida > Poales > Poaceae > Miscanthus > Miscanthus lutarioriparius. The sequence goes on along the minus strand of CAJGYO010000007.1, from coordinate 77,479,026 downwards.
GTGATAAATAAAGGTTCACAAATCACAGGTAATTCAATAAGTATGAGTCGCAATGTCGCATATCCGAATTTGCATCAGTTGGACTTTATATCAGGTTTCTTTAGCTGGTCTTACTTGTTAATGCTTTAGCATGCTCAGGTATACTTGTGAACCGAAGTTGTTATACTGCTGCATCTAGAGGAACTTCTGCTACCATAGAGAGTAGTGTTGTAGGCAACATTTTGAATACAGTAATGGACTTCTATTGCGATGTTCTGCATGAACCATGATTTGGTACTTTATTAACCTATAGGAGACATAACTTTGGTCTTTTTCCACTATTCATTTCATAATTTACTGTGTATGAATTGTAATGCTCCCTCGTATGTCCTACCTTGGTGTAATCTGTTAAGTAAGTCTTCCCTCTGATCATAAACTTCTCCCCGCCAGGTGCACTCCAAGAATTTTGATCATTTTCGCTTTTCGCTCTATGAAGGGTGCCGTGGAAATGGCTGGGGTCAACAGCAACTGGACTAGAATTTGTAACCAATTCACTGGTCTCAATCGAAGCTGCAGGAAAAGTTGAACCATAATCAAATTTAATAGGAAACAAAAACAGTTGCATTAAATGACTGAAACAGAACTAAACTAAGAATAGATGCAAAGTTGAGAGGGACAGAAAACAGACATTATGAACTTGATGCTAAACATGGATTCTGGAGTTGTACGTGCATGTACAAATGTACAATTGTAGTGAATTTTATCTCCCAGTTTCTACTACATTAGTACTCCCTCCATCCCAAAATGAAAGTCATTCTATTTTTGTTCTAAATCAAATCATCTTAAGTTTGACCAAATTTATAAGTAAGAGTATCAACAATTATGATACCAAATAAGCATACAATGGAAATACATTTCATGATGAATCTAATGATACTTATTTGATATAATAGATATTGGCACTCTTTTGTATTAACTTGGCCAAATATAAGATGGTTTGACAAAAGACAAAACTAGAATGACTGACTTTGGAACAGCAGGAGTACCAAAAAGAAAATCGATGCATTAGCATAAACAATGACCAGTATTCTCTTTTTCATCGAAATAAAAGAACTAGTAATATCTACCAATATAGAGCCCATTTGATGCATCATTCTAGTGTAGGCAAATGAAGGACAGTTAACTGTTGCCTTGCAATATTTTCCATTAGGCATTGGTTTCACCTAGAAGTTGTGTATCCATTTTACTTGATCATCAGCAACATATCATTCTTTGGTCAACACTTAGTTGCACAATATTTGTTTCATCGTCTTCATCGAATGTAGCATGTTTGCGCAGATATTCTGGATGGTTTACTTAATTTTACTAGCCAGTTGATCATGTAGATTTCTTCTGTATGATATAATACCATCTATGCAACCTCTCTGCCTCTGTGCTTCCACTAGAAACTATTTCTGTAAATGGGCACACAATATATGTACCTTGTGCGCATCGACATACATATTTGTGTGCTTGTGCACTGATTTGCATGTCTAATTGTTTATTTTAGGGTCCGTGAAACTAAAGTTGAGTGCATTAATGTTTGTCAACATAATATTCAGCAATGCCAGAAAAATTGAAAATCATATGATTAAATTTACCTTTAGTTGTCTTTAAAGTCAAACCTGCAATAGCCCATGACACATTCTTCAACTTCACTTTTCCAGTCTGCATCGATATTATAAAAAGAAATAGGTCTCAATTTCTTGTTAAGCATAATATAGCCATCTGTATTACGCATCCTAATTTCTAACTATAGTGTTCACCTTTGGACTTGTGGCATCATCATCATCATCATCATTACTATCCTCATCTTCGAAGGATTCACCTCTAACAAGTGCATCATAAAATTCATCACCAGGTTCAGAATCTTCATGTTCACTCTGGATGATCAAAGTTTCAGATGCTTTTGACTTCACTACTGTTGAAGGCAACTCATATGTCAAGGCTGGATTGGCTGCGAAGTACTCTCTTAGACCTGGCCATAGTAAAAAAGCAAAGCAAAAACTTCATTATATAATAAAAATTAATTTGATATTTGCGGCCCCAGAAGCAGATGTAACCAACCTGCTACTTGGCTGAGCAAAGCAAAAGGGATGCTTTTGTCAAAATTTGAGGAGTGCTTTCTCTTCCATCTGCCCCAAAAACTCGGAGAAATCTCCAACATAAGAGTAACAACACATTTTGGACTCGATGATCCTGATGTGTTCAAACTCCTTATTTCCCATGTTGATGCTGAAAGACATAGCACAATCATTACATCCCAAGGCAATGTGGAAATCCAATGGAGAATTTTCAGTTTAGGATGTAAGAGGCTTTGTTGTTGTTGTTGTTGTTGATGTAAGAGGCAGAAACAGCTAGTCCTTAATATACATCTAGGTTAAAGTGGTGTCTACCCATGTTTATTTATTTATGCAAACCTAACACTATGTTATGTGTATGTTATGCGCGCACCCATGTTCATTTACACACTCCCTCTGGAGTCTGGGCTCAGTTTATTAGGCGCTAGGAGTACACATACCAGAGCATGAGCAAGATTTAATTCACACCAGGTGCCACACTGATTGGGCACATTGCATTCGCTTGTGAGATTGGGTCAGACAAAACAGATTTTCTTATTGCACAGGACTTCTTAAGGCAGCGCCTTTTTTTTTTCTCGAACATGTAAGAGAATTGTGCATCACTTCATTAAGAGAGAAAAAAGAGGAATAGTAGAAAGGAGGGAGAGGGACTCCCCTCCCCAAGGGAAACACTAGACCACAGCAACTAGCCTTCCACAGCTAACATGACCTGACTGTGAGACACAAGGCCAAAGAAACTAGTCTAGTACAGGCAAAGCAACAAAGAGCAGCAACAGAAACTTAGGAAAATCAATCCACAACAAGCAACCCAACCAGAAGCTCCTGGAGTCCTTTTGCACCAGCAGAGCACCATAGGATGCATTCATTTGTGATTGTCTGCAGTAATATGGTGATGCTTGGATTGGCACCATTAAAGACACTCATTCCTGTGCTTACAAATTTCCGAGGCAACCAGGGAAATGAGTGTATTAAGCCTTTTTTCATATCCTTAGGTACGTCCTTGATTGCCCGGTACCACCAACTTGAAAATTTGCTAGTAGAAACCGGACTGATGGGTCTCAACCCCAATCTCTGAAGAATGATAAACCAGACCTGTCTAGCGAAGGCACAAGAGATCAACAAATGCTGGATGGACTCTCCTGCCTGATCGCAAAGAGGACACTGCCTTTTAGCGGTCACAGAAGAGATACAAATACTGTGTTTAGGGTGGCAATCCGACAAAGTTGTTAGTTCAAGTGCCAAAACTGGAATTCATTTTCCTCAGCTGGGTTTTGATCAAGTCCAAGCTGTAAACTCATCTTGTCAAGTTCAAGTCCTAAAACTCACAAGTTCTACAATAAGGAATGGTTGGTCATGCTGTAACTTTCCAGATCTAAAGTAAATGCACATTCACTTACAATCATGAAGACATGAAGTTGAATAAAATATTTGTCAGATAATTTGTCTAGATGGTGTGTTGGTGGACTAACAATTACAAAAGTCTTCTAGAATTTAAGTTTCATGAAAACTACGAAGCGGCAGATAGTTAACGTAATAATTGCAAGTATATGTCGTTTCTATCTTGGTGTGATGGACGGGTGAGATCCACCTGAATGCTGTAACCAAATGCTGTTGTCTTTGCTTAATGCTAAGACTGGGGCAATGCCCTAAAACTCTAAAAATATATATATAATTTCAAGTATATCAAAATAACAGCAATGTGCGATGTTTGCCATTGAAACTTAAATATATTAAACAAAAAGTAGATTAGTTAAGAACTTTTGGTGTTCAAACTTTTCTGAACATGCTTGTTTCACGAAAAGTCAGTGCAAAGCAAGCTGAAAAGCTAAAAGGTTCGACCATAATGAATAGCTCATGGTATAACACTAAGAAAGAAACAAAACAAAACAGAACAATAAAGATCATCTTACGGTTGATCTTTGTACGCTCATATCCATGCTTTGGAGGTCTTTTCTTGTGACCAGCAGGAGTCTGCAAAATGGCTGCATAAGAGAAAAATCATGCATGATTAACTAAAATCTGAACTTGTAAAGCACATAAATTGATGTCTGGTGGATATCAATTGTTGTTGTGGTGCAGATTTCCTTGGCAGGTGGTCCACTGGGCATTGTCACAACTCACAACAGGATATGTACATAGACATTTTACTTACAACAGTACATCTTTTTTGTAGTTCACAGTAATTCTTTTTTTTTTTTCTCGAAAACGCAGGAGAGCTGCGCTTCATTATATTAAGATAATAGAAAGGGGTAAGAACCCATACAACACGGCACACACAAAACCACAAAACAACTGTACACACACACTCTGCGGCCGCCGCTGCTGCTAAGAATTAGGAAACTCACAGTAATTCTTATGTACATACACATTTTACTTACAACAGTACATCTTTTTTTGTAGTTCACAGTAATTATTAGTTACATACCAAGATAGCAAGACTCAGTGAGTTAAGTACATCTAAGGTAGGGTGATTTTCACTTATTATATCGTATAAAATGTTTTATCATGTATTCCTCAAAAGCATTGGAAGAAAATTTGTAAACTTAAAGATATATTGTTATCTTCTCATGTAAAAAGTACCGTACATTTTTCAGAAAGCACGGAAACTTTAACATCAACTGATATCATCTAGAAAACTGCCAGCTATCTTTTAAGACAGCACTACAATTTAATATAAAAGGTTGAACTCATATTCCCATGTTTCAATGTAGGTAATTTAAAAAAATGTTTTAGGATATGCATCATCTTGAGGTTACTGAAGAAGATCATTCGTATTCAGGATATTGTTACCAAAGTACTGATACAATAGATTAAGTTACTTACTATATGCTCCATCTTGTCCGCGAAACCATTGCCGGGAGAAAACAAAATCCTTCTTGGATTTCCACCTGTGAAAACCTCTGCAAGTGTTACTTTTTTTTACAAAATATTCGAATATGAACAATAATAAACCATGGCTTCAAAATTGAAGCTTACATGTTCAACTAAAAGAAACATGCCTATTCACAAAGATGAATTGTGATCAAGGAAAACACACACAAAAAAATGCATTGCTAAAGAATTGTCCAGAATCCCAAAAGACGGCTATCTCTTGCTCAGAAGATATTAATGTATGTTTTACGCTTATGTGTAATTGGTAAAAAGAAAATACTTACAAATAGGTAAGAGTTTACCCTTGCATCAGAATCATACATGTAAAGGTAATGAGAGGAAAGTACCAATTTAAATATTTGGGTTCATAGGTTCCATAAACCACATCGCAGTATCCATCAATTGTTTCCACCAACTCCAAATCAGCTGTCAACATATCCCACCTTCATTGAGAAAATTTTAGTAAAGCTAGTTGTCAATGTCTCATAGTGATAGTTTGTTTCTTTGTTTCATCCACAAGGAGAAAAAAAATTAACATAAATTCCATTTTGAGGTGCACGTCTATGTTCCATATTTGCAAATAAACTGTTAGCTTACTCGTATCGCTTATGTTTATCAAGACTGAGAACCACTTCAAACACAGTATCAGGGTTTGCACCGACCACCCCAACAGATTTCAGAAGTATCCCCTTTCCACCCTGCGAAAAAAAGAGAACAACATTACACATTTCCCCTAGAAAGAGCATGTTGAAATGTAAGATTGGATGGCAATTAGCAAAAAAAGAGTGGGAAACAGAACATGCATTCAGAAGCAATTGTTTTTGTGGCTGTTAGGGAAGGCTTATAAATCATTGCATGAAGACAGATGATCTGGGCATTTCACTCAGTGAAGCCAAGACATATTGTTACAATTCTGTACTACTGGTCTGTGTTTTATCTAGGAAAAGAAGTTGGATTAGTAATTCAGTTCAAGATAGTTCGGAAAAGTGAAATACTGATATGGAAATGGGAGTTGTGGTGATCACATATGTATACATAGTTACATACACAATGTGGCCCATAGATCTCACTGCATATGCATCACAACCCTAATGGAATTAGTACTTGCAGTGTGCCTATATTAACTTAGACAGCGAATATTATGGCAAAGACCTCTTTAATTGTCATTGCACATTGCTCATTCGAGAGTCGTGTATATTGGTTCCACAAAGAGACAAAGTTCACTGGGAACTTCAATGCCACAGTAGCATGTCATATGTTTGACCTTAATAAAGAAAATAGCTCTCTCACCTTTGGATTTGTAATATCTTCAAAAATTCTGATACCTGCATAAATATGGAACTGGTATGAGATAGAGATAATATGATCCAACGTAACCACACAACTTTTGAATTTCAATTTGCCTCTAAGAATATGAATAGCATAAACAAAGGTGAATCACAAAAGTCACTCTATTAGCCACAGTTTTCTGCAAAGCTCATAACCCACTTGGAGGATTATTTATGCTGTTAATATAGGTCGCATCACAGATTCAAATATAAAGAATATAATCTTCCTCTAAGGATATAAAGTTTGGAACTGCCCATATTATATCATTTAAGAAGCCCAACAGAGCTAAGGAAGAGCTTTGTAACCTAAGAGATTGTCAACGTCCGAGAAAAAAAGTACCATGGCAGCAAGACCACCTGACTACATATTGACCTAATCAACTAATCTAGGTTTGCCTCTTGTGCTTCACAAAATAACACTTGCAACATTTTTCCTCCCTATTTTCAACAATGGGGAAGACTGCCGGTGTAGTGTGTTTGCTTTGGTTGGGTCGTTCATCCTTTCTCACAGGTGAGACAGATTGTTAGTAGCATGGTTTTATGGTGTTCGTGTGTGTGTTTGTAAGGGCTCTTCCCCTTTTTTCTTCTTAATATAATGATATGCAGCTCACCTGTTTGTTCGAGAAAAAAAACAATGGGAAAGACTAAGATATATCAAATTGCAAAAATATGCAAAGTTAAGTACCTTATTAAAAAAATAGAAAACCAGAAACTCTGAAATATTAGTCAAAACATTTTAGACTCATTTGTGATTAAAACGGTGTAGCTTTGGAAAGGACAGGAGCACGCTAATGGAGGTAACTGCCTTGTTTCGTGGGAAAGGGTCCAGCGGCCGCTGGAATATGGAGGTCTGGGGATTCTTAATTTGGAAACTTTTGGCTGGGCATTGCGAATTCGTTGGTTGTGGGCTCAGAAGACGGACCCGACCAGACTTTGGGCCGGGCTCCAAATTCAGGTACCAACATGGCAGTGGATTCGATTGTGGGAAATGGTGAATCCATTCTGTTTTGGAAGGACAGATGGTTACATGGCCACACCATCTCAGAGTTAGCACCAAATCTGATCAAGGCCATTCCCAAGAGAACAATCAACAGACGGACGGTGGCTCAGGCCCTTCCTAATCGGTGTTGGGTGAATGATATCAGAGGGGCCCTCTCTGCCCAGCTGCTGGTGGAATACCTTTATATTTGGGATCAGATGGAGGGTGTGGCTCTAAATCAAGATGTTCCTGATCAAGTGAGGTGGAAATTAACTCAATCTGGAGTTTATAGCAACAAATCGGCTTATGTCACCTTCTCGGTCAGAACCATAAAGTTTGCTCCTTGGAAAAGGATTTGGAAAAGCTGGGCTCCTCTTCGTTGCAAGTTCTTCATTTGATTAGCAATCAACAATAGGTGTTGGACTGCTGACCGGCTTGCCAAGAGAGGGCTGACTCACCCGGAGGTCTGTCCTTTTTGTGATCAAGAAGAGGAAGCCATTCAGCACCTTTTGATTGGCTGTGCTTTTACCAGACAGGTTTGGCACTTGATCTTTCAGTCTTTAAATCTGTACTCCCTGGTGCCCTCAGTTTCAGAAGTTCGTTTCTCCAGATGGTGGGGAAAAGTTGTAAGATCTGTGCCAAAGGAGCTGAAAAAAGGCCTTAACTCCTTGATCATTCTGGTAGCATGGGAAGTCTGGAAGCATAGAAACTCTTGTGTTTTTGATAATGCTAGACCTTGCACTTCTGATCTGCTTCGGAATGTGTTGGATGAGTGTAGTTTATGGGGCATGGCTGGAGCTTCTAAGCTCCAGGAATTTCTTGCCAGGTTGCTGACCGCCGCTGTCTAGGCTGAGGTTTTGTCAGGTCGTGGTCTTGTGTGCTTTGTGGCGTGTCTGTAAGCTCTTGTGGTGTGGGTGTGTACTTCTCGGGTTGGTCCTTGTAAGGACGTCTTGTACGGACGTGTTGTACTCTTATTCTTTCTTAATGAAATGACACACAGCTCTCCTGCGTCGTTCGAGAAAAAAAATTAAAACGGTGTAGCAGGGTACATATTGCCCACTGAGTACAAACTGTTTTGACCGTGCACGTGGATGGTTGAGGAGCTTCAATTTTGTATGAACTCAACAATTCGAGTTTGCTTTATTTTCCATGGTTTCCCTTGCAATGCAAATTAGATAAACAGTGTCGTAAAAAAGTGCCAAGTGGCCATTCACAGCGACAGCATTCTTTCAGGAAATGAGATAGGAACATCAGTTATTTAGTTCAATCATATAAAAATATAGTTGGGTAACCATCCAAAAGCACAATACGGCGAATGGATTAAGAGAGCAAATAAGGCAGCTGAAATAACTTGCTTCAAAGGTCCAGCATGAATAGTATAAAGAATTAAATATACCGTTGAATGTTCGAACATATCTCCATTCATGTGCTTCAAATGCATCTCCAGTATCACCTCCAAAGTTTGTATTAACCCTTTCCTGGTCTCGAAGATCTGAAGACTGACGAAGGAGCATTTCTGGCCCTGCAAAGTAAATGTAACAAAATTCGACGTAGGTAAGGGAAAGAACTAACAAATGTAAGCCCTGTCATGGGTAATTTTAACAGAAAAACATGTATGGTTGACTGTCCTGATTATAATTGGTAAACATTTCACAATAGGGTTTACTCAAGTGTAAGATTATTCTACAAGAAAATAGCTGACAAAGATTAGCTGTAAGATTATTCTACGTGAGGCTGGCCACGTATCCCGTATTGATACGTATCCGATACGGATACGCTTGGGATACGCAACGGATACGTATCCATGAAGTATCGACAACAAAATAATTGCAAAAAAAATCCGATACTTGGTCTGATACGTATCCACGCGATTTGAGGAATGACGATAAATATTCGCCACGGACGCCCGCCTAGACGCCCTGCTGCATGAGCGCTGCCGCTTGACGCGCCTCTGCCCGCTTGCATGCGCGAGCGCTGACAGCACCTCCTGCCCGGATGCACAGCGGCACTAGTGCCGCCATCCGACGCCTGGCTTCCTGCCAGTACTCCTACACTCGAGCGCCGAGAGCCCGCCCAACGCCTCCCTCCTGATCGCCTGCCTGCCTCGGTGGCAGCGAAGACCTCCAGCACTTCCTGGTGGCGATTCAGCGGAGACTTTCGGTGATCTCCCCTTCTTAATTTCTTTCTTCCCCTCCTGATCTAGTCACTCGCCGCTTCATTTCTTCCTCAACGGCAACCTCCGTTCTATTCTTGTTGCCTGATTTCTGTCTTCCCCTGTGGAAAGGGGTGAGAACTGGGGAAGCAAAGGATACAGACTGAGTGGTGGTGAGCTGTGCTGATTTTTTACTGGTGTCGGTGGGGTGAGTGGTGCTGCTGGAAAGCTGCATCAGTGCTTCTGTTGTATGAAGCCACTAGTCTAGAAGCAGTTAAATAATTGTAGATGTGGCTTCAGAGAGCGTTTGATTGGCTTCTACTAATTTTAACATGTCTTATTATTTTTTAAAGAAAAACATAAAACGTATCCGCATATCAGGGCTTTTAGAAAAATGTCGTATCCGCGTATCCGTATCCGTCCGATACCGATACACGTATCCGTATCCGTGCTGCATAGTGCCTGAATGGAACCTTCAACCTCCTTGCAATGTTTGGCCTACCTTGTCACTGATCAAACATTGTTCCTTAGCTCTTCCTCTAAACCCAGCAGAGCTCCCAATCTCCTCTATACCCAGACGAGTTCCCTATCTCACCATGCCCAACCTCCTTGGCACATTTTGGCCTGCGTCATCATCCTCACATTGTGCTCTCCTGGACAAACATTATCCACTCGACTAGGAGAAACTGTTACACTAGACAGCAAGGAAGGGTATGGATATGAAAGCAGCAGAGTTCGCTAAAACGTTGTTCGGTGATGAGAACAGGAAAAAAAAATTGAGGATGTGAGGACAATCAAACCGCACACAAAAGAAGGATTTTGAGACAGAGGAGGTTGATGGCATAGTAAAACAATAGCTGTAAGTTAATCATTTAATCTGTTTACCATTTCTTTTTCTTTTGTTTTTTTTTTATGTTAGAGGTGTTTTAGGGAGGTGAAAGGAGGTGGTGGGAGGGAATGAAAATTTCACCACTCACAGATTGGACTTTTCTAGTAAAGTTAATGCTGCAGCTTTAATTCTTACCTTTACCAATTCTTACAAGTTTCCCCAAGCCTTGTGCATATCTCCTAACCCGAGGACGATGACCATCAAGATTAATCCTACAGTAGTAGAAGTGTAGAACAGTTTTTTAGGTTTCACTGTTTCACTAAAGAGAACTATTCATAAATCAGAAAAGGACAATTGATTACATACTCATTTTCATTCTGCAATCTGTTCCAGCTAACCCCTCTCATCAGATCATTGTCTGCCTGTAAGAAAACATCAAGAAGAAAGATGTGTAATGTGTTTAAGTCAAACAGGCATTTACGAATAAAATATAGCAGAACACAAGCAGCTGCAAACTTAATGAGCTGAATGCATGTTAAATATTGCTGTATAGTTTCTGCCATAAAGCTAAGGGTAGCACAAAGAACCGGCTAGTTGCCCTTCCCTGCAGAGGCTCTGATTGCTTCTAGGGTCCTTTTTGCTTGTCTTATCTCTAATCAATACACGACTTTCTTTTATAGAGATGAGCTACTTATCCCCTAAGCAAATATCCTAATGGACTTAATCTAATCTTATTCCTTTCCCTAAAACCGGATAACACCATCTAGTTCAATCTAACCACGACGAAGACGATAGCCAATAAGACCCAGAAAGACACTGTGGGGCCTGGCGCTCGAGCTGAGGAAGTTCTGGCTAGTTACAGTCCTAGCGGCGCAGGTAGTGACTCCGCCATGGGTGCAGCAGGGGTGTGACCGTGACTGGTGGCCACACCAGCAATGGTGGCACTAGCTGTACGAATGTCGATGTGGTGGTCGCTGATGTTGGTGGCGCAGGCAGTAGCAGCCTCACCAACAGCTCCATCTCCATCGACAATTGCAGCTACACTGACAGCCAACAGTGGCAGTGGCGTGGAATCTGTCAGTGTAGCCGCTATTGTCGGTGGAGATGGAGCTATTGGCAAGGCTGCCAGTGATGCTGGCATGGCAGCCTGGGCCTTTGCTGGTGGGGACGAAGCCGGGTGATGCTACAGTCCCCAGAGCTGAGGACGTCTAGATTGGAGGAGCTGGCAGTGTCTCAATTGCAGATGGGAGGGCACACTTGTTCGGTGGAGTTGCCGGTGCCACCACTGGAGCTGATGCGGCCAGCGTGGATGATGGTGGAGATGCCGTTGGTGCAGATGATGAAGGTTCTGATGCCGCTAGTGGTGTACCAGCAGGGGTTGTCGAGGAAGTGGTTGCCATGGGTGTCGCAAACCGGTGGCTGACCGCATCGACGAAGACCGGCCACCAGCCTCATAGGTACACCCACGGTCTGCTCTATCTTGCAGTACCATACTACCATCGTAGTGCAAGGCTTGTCATCGTGAAGGTTGCGAACCATATCTTCTCATCTCGCATCAAAGCACTGGATGGATCCGTGTAGCCACTACGAAAAATCAGTGGTGCCATCAAATGCTGGAATGCGAAGTTTGGGGAATGAATTCTATTCTGGATGACATGGAAGATGGAACGATCTGAAGTGAGGATTGGCTGGGTTTGTGTTAGAACAGGGGTGGAATCGATCTAATCTGGGTGTTGGAGGAAAAAAATCAGTGATAGGAAAGGTTGCAGGATCAAAGGCTCTGGATACCAAATGATAAGGTAAAGCTAAGGATAGCAGAAAGAAGTGAAAGAACCAGCTAGTCACCCTCCATGTGGCGGCTCTGACTGCTTTTAGGGTTCTTGCTTGTTTCTAAGGGATGTCTCTTTTATAAAGAAATGATCTACTTATCCCCTATAAGCAAAGATCCTAACCGACTTAATCTAATCTTATCCCTTTCCTAACAAACTCAACAACACCATCTAGTCTAATCCAATAACGGCACTGTTCACACACACACACACCAGGCTTGGACCCACTACCATAACACAACATCAACAGGAGTTGTACACCAAACAATAAAAACAGTCTTTCTGCTGAAGTGAATTGAGCATTAGTATTACGTGAAAGTCGACCCAGAATTGCACAAGGTTATAGAGGATGCATCCATAAACACAGTACACCTAATTAATAGATTACTGCTACACGTACAGCCATTTGAGTCTCAAGATTTAACGGTTAAAATCACCTAGATGGGAAGCTCGTAAATACATGGCATGATTACAACAACAACAACAACAACAACAACAAAGCATTTAAGTCACAAACAAGTTGGGGTAGGCTAGAGTTGAAACCCAGCAGAAGCAATCAAGGTTCAGGCACGTGAATAGTTGTTTTCCAAGCACTCCTATCTAAGGCTAAGTCTTTGGGTATATTTCATTCTTTCAAGTCTCCTTTTATTGCCTCTACCCAAGTCAACTTCGGTCTTCCTCTGCCTTTCTTCACGTTACTATCCTGGCTTAGGATTCCACTACGCATCAGTGCCTCTAGAGGTCTCCGTTGGACATGTCCAAACATCTCAACCGGTGTTGGACAAGTTTTTCTTCAATTGGTGCTACCCCTAATCTATCACGTATATCATCGTTCCGAACTCGATCCCTTCTTGTATGACCGCAAATCCAACGCAACATACGCATTTCCGCGACACTTATCTGTTGAACATGTTGTCTTTTCGTAGGCCAACATTCTGCACCATACAACATAGCAGGTCTAATCGCCGTCCTATAAAACTTGTCTTTTAGCTTCTGTGGTACCCTTTTGTCACATAGGACACCAGATGCTTGGCGCCACTTCATCCACCCTGCTTTGATTCTATGGCTAACATCTTCATCAATATCCCCGTCTCTCTGTAGCATTGATCATAAATATCGAAAGGTATCCTTCCTAGGCACTACTTACCTTCTAAACTAATATCTTCCTCCTCCCGAGTAGTAGTGCCGAAGTCACATCTCATATGCTCAGTTTTGTACTATAATACATGGCATGATTCAGATACATTTTTGTACTTGAGTTGTACACACAGCCAAAATGGTTGTATGTGAAACGTTTACCTAAATAATAGCAGTTAACTTTTTGATGGTATTTGCTATTAAATACCAACCTGTTGTTTGGCTTGTTCAAATGCTTCAATCCATTTCCGGGCTTCACCAGGAGTAGCACATGCTATCTATCAAAAACGCAAAATGACTAGCATTTTAGTTGCCATGGACTCATGGACGAATGCTGTTTACAGATTTGCATGTACACCATAAGCTGATTACCTCTCCTTTTTTTGTTTGATTCAACCGATTGTACAACCTCAGAACATAAACATCCTACGTTTAAGAACATAAATCAGTTATTTGTTATGATAAGAAAATGAGACATATCTGAACAAACCAAATAGCACCAAAAAGCTGTATATTTGTCATTAGAAATCACTGAAACAAAGTAATTGTTCCAATAATTCATGTAGCAATGAAATAAGAACATATACATATACTTGTCAATTCATTACGAATCTAAGGACTAAACAAAGGTCAGACTTGGAGCACTACCCCATGATTGACCCTCCGCCGACCAAGCTCCTCCACCATCAGAGTGTGACTAACAGCACCTTTTCGGATAGGTTCCTGAAACAAAATGTTTACAAAGAAATTAGCTTCCATAAGAATTTCCAACAGAAAAATGTGAAAAATGAGCAGGATACCACTATACCAGCATGAATACAGATAAACTAAAACAACCCCTGAATGCAAATTCCACTCAGATTGCACTTGCATCAGCGAACCCGACCTATTGACTGCAACCGCCAGTGCCCAACAACTTTCCAATTTTCATTCCAAGATATCTTGTTTATCACCAGTTACTTAGGGTGCAAATCCGTACCAAATTAACAACACAAAGTGGCAGTTCAATAGTTGAGCAAATAGAAAGCCTGAACAAATAGATCCAACAGACAGGTGCTGATCCAATCTGGGGTTTGTTTGGTTTGAGGAACACGGTGGTCCATCATCTTCTCATTCCTTACTTTTTCGTTTGGTTTGTGGAATGAAATGGATTGATCCACCACCACCTCATCCCTCATATGTAGGGATGCAAGTTATAATTACTTTGGGTCATTGGGTCAATCCAAAAACTTGCTCAAATGAACTAGAATGGCATTTGACCATAATTGGTCAGCTGATCCAAAAAAAAACAACATTAGGTACCCACTTGCATCCTTACTCATACACTAATAATCAATATAAGCATGAGGGATGGAGTCATTCCACCAAAATTCATGAGATGCACTCATGATGGACCACCTCGTCTAGGATGCGGTAACATGATCACAGCAAAAACTACAATCCAGAAATACGCCCCCAAATTGTCAGCTCATCGGCTTACAACCTTCAGCTTCTCCATTCTCATACCACTCATTGTCTGTGCCGCTCACGCTGTGACTGCTGGGGATGTTAGAGTATATTGGGATATCTTCGAACAACGTAGATTAGGATCGTTTGTAATCTCGGTTTGCCTTTATCTCTAAGGGAGGCTACATGCCCCCTAAGCAATGTACTTCAAGACTCAACAGTACAATAATCAATTCCACAAATCAATGTCTCCTACACAAATGCACATTTGTGTTGTTCCTAGCAGATAGTCTGCCAGCAAAATATATGACGACAAATTTCTCTGCAGAATCCTGCAGTTCTACTACTGAATCAAATCAAACCAAAAGTTGCCATCACGAGCTGCAAGTGTAAGGAACTCGAGCAGGCATTACTCGGCAATTTCATCTAACATTCAACAGGTTTCAAAATCAGCTAAACAATGAAGCATTTGCAAACCCTGCCAACAACCAGTGAGTCCAGCATCCCGCAAGGACGCGGTTTCAGGCTTTCAGCTAGCCACCAACCGAACGTACCCAAACCCCACAACTTTGAGTTAGGGACCCAACCCGCACAACTCTGTCAAGCTTCAACGCGTGATTCACGAGAAGCGGCGCAGCCATCACGAGCATCGGAACCAAAACAGAGTGAGGGAGGGAGGGAGGAGAGGAATGGAGAGCGGAGGAACCGACGAGTCCTGGGTGGTCGTGCGGGTCCCGCTTGTACATCGCGACGGACTTGCCGCGGATGACGAGGAAGCGGAGGTGGCAGTACTCGTGGCCGATGGAGTTTACGCCGAGGTGGTACACCCATCCGGAGTACTCCGCCGCGCTCCGGTCGCTGCCCCCGCTCCCGCCCCCGCTGCTCCGGCTGCCGAGGTCCGGCGATCCCGCCTCCGAGAGCTCCACCTCGGAGATATCTCCCGCCGCAGCCGACGGCGGAGCCGTAGGCGGCCTCACGGCCGTGGCCATCTCCCGCGGCGTGCGTGGGGGTGGATTCCGACGGTGAAGGGCGGGGGGTAAAGTGCGAAAAGGTCGATCAGAATTTGGAGCTGGAATTACTCTCGGTTCTTGACCTCGCAATTATGCAGAGTTTTTATATGGAAAGTAGACAGGTAGTCCAGGACGGGCCCTCACCGCGAAGCCGCGGCGCGGCGCTGGAAAAGTAGCCGTTAGTATATACTAATGCAGCCCTGACGCACGGCGGCCCGATCCGAAGCCCACAAATTTGGCCCGACATGAGCACGGCCCGACCTGGTGGCGTATAGGCCCAGGCTGGCATGGCCTCGTGTAGCAGGCCGGGCTTGGGCCTTACCCCAAGCACGGCGTGCTAGCCCAACAGCGGCCCGTTAACCCCCCCGACCCGCCCCGCGCAATCGCCATCGGCCAGCTGGTAGGCTCGGCCCCAACGGCTCCCCGCGACCACGGCCCCGCACCTCCGCCTACACCCCCCCTCATATAAAAGCGGGAGGCCACGGCACTCCCTTAGTCCCTCCCCTCATCCCGAAACCCTAAATCATTTCCTGATCTCCACCCGCCGCGCCGCTCTCTCGCCTCGCGCATCGCGGTCTCCTCTAGCAGCTCCAATGACCCCAACTCCGATCCGCTTGTCGCCGGCAACGACGCTCCCTCAGTCCCTCCCCTCGCCCCGAAATCCTAAATCATTTCCTGATTTCCCGACCCATCACGTCTCTCTCTCGTCTCGCTCTAGCCTCGCGCATCGCGGTCTCCTCTGCAACTCTGGTGACCCTGACTCTGATCCATCTGCCACCGGGCGACGACGCTCCCTTCTCCTCCTCCCTGACCTTGATCCCCTCCCTCTCTACCTCTCTCTTCTCCCTCTCTCTCCTCTAGATCTCGGTGATTATGTGAGTTCGTGTCCCCGTCTGTCCCTCCTCTGCTGCTCACCATCGTTGTTAATCGGTGTGTCGTCTTTCTCTGGGTGGCCCTCGTCTTCTCTTTCTCTGGCATCGAGCTCCGGTTGCGCAGGTATGAACCCTAACACTAACCCTTCTTCTTCTCTTTGTGCGGGTCGATAGCCGATGTGTCGCCCTCTAGCTGTGGCATAGAGCGACCAAGGCGGCCCCGTGCACCGTTGAGGAACGGAGCTGGAGAGGACGACGACGAGGGCGCCATGGCTAAAGACGATGTTGTCTTGCCGCCAGGCCTAGCCCCCGAGGGCGAGGACGACGACGACACCCATGAGGACGCTGTTGTGTTGTTCGGTATCGATGTCGATAGCGGCTCTGCTTCGATCGATCTGGACGGCGACGGTGGCGACGGTGATGACGGGGCGATGACGACTAGGACCCCGGTCGCCTCCAACAACTCATCTCCATCTGTTGTTGGTACCTCTTCTGTTGGTAAGCGTAAATCCGTGTGTGTTGGTTGATTTTGATGAGGTCTACGAGACTGTGAATGGTAAGCAGATTTATACTAAAGCTACTCTGTAAAATGTGTAAGCATATGTTGTCTGCTAGATCTTCTGCTGGCACTAGCCACTTAAAGAAGCACCAGAAATCTTGTAGGTAAAAAACTGATCAAGCTGCTAAGGTTCAGTCTAGGTTTCCTTACAATCCTGATGGTTCTGTGCATAACTGGGACTATAAACCTGATGTTGCTAGATCTGAGTTGTGTCGCTTAATTTGCCGTTAGGTATTGGTGAGACAGAAGCCTGGGAGGAGTACATTGTTCGTGCTCATAACTCCTCGGTTTGTTAAGGTATCTAAACAGACCACCACTAGAGATTTTAGTAAGCTGTTTACTGAATGTCATAATATGCTTAAGAATTCTGTATTGTTTGCTGCTTCCTCTGTTGCTTTGACTTTAGACATTTGGTTTGGTAATGCTAAGGAGGACTACATTAGTGTTGTTGCTCATTATGTGAGTGTTGATTGGAAGTTATAGAAAAAGGTTATTGGTCTTAGGTTGATTGAGGTGAAATATTCTGGTGAAAATATTGCTGAAAGAATTGCTTGTGTGATTGAGGAGTATGGTCTGATTGACAAGGTTTTCTCTGTAACTTTAGACGATGCTTCTTCTAATGCTAAGGCTATGAATACTTTGACATCTATGTTTGCTGGTTATTTGGGTCCTGATCTTTCACTTGAGTCTTCAGATCCTTCTAAGCGTAAGTATAGTCTTGTGAATCAACGTTGTGTTTGTCATATCATTAATCTGATTGTAAAATCTGGTTTAAAGAGAATCAAATCTTACACAGAAGATTTTAGAACTGCTATTAACTTCTTAAATTCCTCTAATCAAATAATTGCTATGTTCAAGAACTACTGTACTGTTCAGGATGTTAGACCTAGAAAGTTTGGCTTAGATATGGATGTTAGATAGAATGCTACATACCTTATGCTTAAACACTTGGTTCCATATAAGCATATTTTTTCTATGTTCATTAATTCTAATTATGGCTCACAATTATTGTCTGCAAGGCATTGATATGTAGCTGAAAAGATATTGGAGTTCCTGAAACTATTTTATGACTCCACTGTTATTCTTTTTGGTGTTTACTATCCAACTAGTCCACTTATTCTGCACCATCTGCTAGAGATTTCTTCTTATTTGCATGCAAGTGAAAAAGATCAAAATCTAATAGCTGTTGTATATCCTATGAAGCTTAAATTTTTTAAATACTAGCAGGATATACCTCTGTTATATTCATTTGCATTCATACTTGATCCTAGAGCTAAGTTGAGAGGTTTGTTTAATGTTCTGCAAATACTTAAAAGAGAACATTGGTTGTGACTATAGTTCATATTATGCTGATGTGAAAACTGAAATTTACAAGTTGTTTAACAAATATGAGAGAAAGTTTGGTGCAGCTAGGTCCCAAAGGGTTGCACAACCTGCAAGCCATACATGTAAGAAAAAACAGGCATGGAAAATAATCTTTGAAGCCCTGGATCTGGTATTATTGGTCCTTCCACTGCCTCTGCCCCCACTTCATCTTTATCTGGTTCTACTGTTTGTGAGCTCTCAATTTATCTAGACAGTGACAATGTCACTTCATATAAGGATGATTTTGATTTACTTCTATGGTGGCGTGACCACAAACTAACATAACAATCCTATCTATAATGGCTAGAGATATTATGTCGGTTCATGTTTCTACTATGTCTTCAGAATCATGTTTCAGCTTGACAGAAAGGATAATTGAAGAGCGATGACGACGCTTGTTGCCTGAAATTATGGAGATGTTCACCTACATAAATGATTGGAAGTTATGAGAAAGAAGGTTACAACATGCTGTTTACAACCAAAAGTTGGAAGACTCATTCAAGAATTTGTATCTTGATGAAGATGAATCTAGGGCTGCTGCTGGTACAACTGGGGCTGGTGCTACATTTGGGGTTGCTGGTACATCTGGGGCTGGTTGTTGTGAGACTTAGTTAGTGTGAGACTTGAGAATTGAGACTTAAGAGAGGAGAATGTTATCTGGGAAGTGGAGAGTGGGGCTGGTGCTGGAACTTAGTGAGTTAGTGTGAGACTTGAGAGTTGAGACTTGATAAAGGAGAGTGTTATCTGTATCTGTCATCTGTGAGACTATGATTGTGAGACCTTTGAACAATGGTTTAGTTTAAGAGCTGTGCTGCTCTTTTTTTTTTCTTGGGTTTCTCACCAGGGTGAGTTTTATCTAGAAAAGTTTTTAATGAGATAGCATTGCACAAACAACTCATTTATTTTCTCTCCTTTGGTGCCTTTTGTTTTGTTGGGTTTGGTCATTTGGAGTTTGTTAAGTTCTTGACTTAGAAGTTAGAATATGTGATCAATTTGTGGTTGAGTAACTGAGTTTGGTTATTTGGTTATTTACTAAGTTAGAAGTTTGAATCTGTGAACAATTGTGATTGTGAATGAGTCATTTGATCATTTACTTAGAAGTTTGAATATGTGAACAATTGTGATTGTGACTTGTGAATTGAGATTTTGAATTTTGAATGAATGAATCTGTGCTAAGTGTTGGATGAGAAGATTTTTGAGGTGCCTTATGGTCACCGGGCTTTGGGTCGGCACGGCCCACAGATCTAGTCGTGCTTCGCGGGCTAGCACGCACACGAATTATGGTCCATAGTGTCGTGCTTGGGCCAAAGGCTAGGCACGAGGCCCGAGAGAGACACGACGTGCCGTGCCGACCCGACCCTCTATGGGCCGTGCTCGTGGCCGAGCCGGGCCGGCCCGGCCCGTTGGCCATCTATAGCCGTTAGCTTTGAGGTCGCATCGCCGACGCGTATCCACCTGGGAGTGGGACCCGTGCTTTGTGCAATTTGTGCTAGCAAACAATTCTGCCATTTGGCTTGACAGTGTCTCAATGTCAGTTCAATTCGGTTTGCCACCGATTCCACCGTGTCAACTTTTAACCATTGGATTGGAGCAAATGTGTCCGCCTTTTGCTTTTTGCGAACCATGTCACTGCACCGTTTCGACCTCGCAATATCAACCCCCTTCCCTAGCTCAACACACAAGATATGTTGACAGATAATAGTTCTGTTCTACATAACTACTTCAGCAGTACTTTTCAGCGAAACGAATCAGATAAAGCCAAATTTCAGTGAAACGAACAGGACCAGTAAAAGGACAAAGGTAGCACACCACCATGGTTTGATCTAGGCTCGTCTAACTGGTGGTGATTGTTGCACTTTGTATCTACTACTCTGACTCATGGAACCTATACATGTGCCTAAGAAAATTAGGAGTAGTGCTCAACAGCTCAAGTTTGTTGGATACTTGGACCATGGCATCGGTCATCCACAAGTCAGGGCCTCAAAGCGCCAGAGAATAATAGAAAGGTCCAGCTCTATCCCCATGCATGTGTATACTTCCGTCGTTTCAAAATAAATGCACATCTTACTTTTAATAGTATAAATATTTTATCTCTAAATAAGTTTGTTATAAATCTTTTATCTCTATATAGGCTTATAACACTAGATAAATAGAGATACATTTTCATAATATATCTATTTTATATTATAAATATTGATTCTTTTTCATAAGTTTGTTCAAATTTTAGAAAGTTTGATTACAAATAGAGTTAGAATTACTTATTTTCTAGACGGAGATAGTACTAAGGTGCTGTTTAGTGGGGGTTCCTGTCCGTTATCATTTCATGATGCAACCAGATTGCGCTTGTTTCAGTTTGGTTTGGCTAGTCCGTAATGGATAACACTGCAAACCGTGACTGGCCAAAGAAATGCGGGTACCGCTCCTATACCTAGCGCTAACTGATACGGCCGCTCCACTCCCTTTGCATTCATGAAAACAAACAATCCACGGTTTCTATTACCTGGAACTTGAAAGCATTCGCACCGTGATAAGGTCCTATTTACATTACCGTTTCCAATGTTAGAACCAAACAGCACCTAATTGTTATTATATTTAAGAAACAAAAAATGAACTTGGCCACTTGGGTGTTTCCCACGTGGTGTGCATCAGGGCCTCCGTCGCAACCGTGAGAGCACGGAAGAAGGCCTCTGTGCACACGTGCACCGTGGAAGCGAGGAGAACTGAGACACGAAAAAGTCGCAAATTGTAAAGATCCTTGGCTTTTGCGAGGGGCAACATCAAGGAATAGATGTGCCGACACCAAGCGTTCATTTACCCCAGTAACGACGTCTCCTCCGCTGTCACTGTTGCTAAAGCTATACAGGTGTCATCCAAGACCCCCCCTCCCCCAAAAAAAAGAATACAGCTGCAGGCGACGACACAGCGTGATCCGGCGGTCTCTGCCAAGCTGTCCATCTCCATCGGCATGCTTGGACCTGGACTCCAGCCTTGCGTTTTCTCGGCCCGGCAGGTGGGACCCCTGTTTCAATTCAAAGGCCCACGTCTCGGAGCTGGTGAGCTGGACAACAAATCTTTCTTTTGTGTTTTTTCCCGTTGCACGACCACGTCGACAGGCAGGTTGGATCGCGCACCAACCAGGGAAGGGCCATCACCTGCGACGTCATTCTCGCTTGGAGGGAGCGAGGAGTGCGAGAGCGAGACTACTGATCGAGCATGTTGTCTCTGTACGTAGTCGCAATGTCAAGCAAGCGTAAAGGAATGGAGAAATTCTACTGAAGAATCGACCTGGGAAATCGTCAATTCCAAATTCCAATTCCCAAGCCAACTTTGAGCAGGTTGCTTGTCTACCGTCGTGCACAGCATTTGTGGGCTGTTGTGGTCGTCCTGAAAATTATTGAAGGTTACGCTTGTCCCCAACTTTGAGGTACTTGCTTAGTGGCCGCCTAACTTTTTTCCACGTCCAAGCTTCGACCACGAACCTAATAATTTTGATAGAAAATTAACACATCATGGTGGTTGGTACATGTGTACTCGTAGATCTTATATGCTTGGACCTAACGCCTGCCCGAACACTACAAGGTGGTTGTATGCCCTAAGATTCACGTCCTCCATGTTGGATTAATTGGGCTTGGCCCATAGCTAGTCTAGCAATTAATCAAAGGAATTCTAAAGGCCCACAATAAGTGTAGGGGTGGGACATGGTACACTCACTAAAAAGGTGCTCAACTTAAATAGGAAGCTAGTTAGTGCTCCTATAGACAAGGTGAGAAGGAGAGTTGGGGGACCACCGCCCGCCCTTGGCCTTGGCCAATGGTTAAATGGATGGGCGCGAAGGGCAAATGGGTAAAACCGTATGCACTTGACGTAGCAGCAGGGGCATAGTCAAATGTGTCCTTATCGGTGTTTCCACTCAAGGGTACAAACTAAACTCATCTCTAGTGCATATGACGATGTGTACTATGATAGTGTGTTTAGGGTCCGCTGCAATTTGATTCGTCAAAATGACTAAATATTCAACACTCCTCACTCTTCTACGTCACATCAAGGCATCTTCGACAAGCTTTTCAAATAGCCAGATGATTTGGAGGTGAGAGAAGAAGGATAAATACAAAAGTAATCCCTTCGTACAAAAGAGAATGTGATTTCAAGCTTAAAACAAGTCAAATTTTATAAACATTAACCAACTTTAGAAAATAGTATAAGCATTTATACCGTTAAATAGATTTATTATGAAACTATATTTTCTTAAATAACATGACAATACTTATTTGGTATCATAGATTTTTACTAGTATTTTCTATAGATTTGATCAAACTTTTAAAATTGACTCCTCGAAAATTTGACTCCGGTTAAGCGTCAACCAACAGAACCGCATCAACATCCTCGACTCGAGTGCAGATGTACCCACAGTGAGGGCGTGAGGCACGTAGGCAGGCAGCGCGGCCAGCGCCGGGCACCAGCCCGCTCCTCAATCCTCACTCAGGGCGTGTTTGGTACGCGGGCTGAAGGGAGCTCGGCCCGCAGGCCAAGTTGAGGCCAGCCACAGTCGGGCTAAAGCGGTGCAGGCCCCTTGTTGATTGCCTGTACCCAACGGGCCAGGCCCAGAGAAGATTCTGTTTGATTCCACAGCAGAGAGCCAGGCTCAACACCAACTAACTCCAACTGCCAACTAGAGATTATGTTTGTTTCCGGGCCAGGCCAGCAACTAGGGAGAAGACCACACAAATGAACAACAGATATGATATAGGTAAGAGAAATCCAACATCACAAAAAAATTTAGTGTGTCATTACAAATAAAATACAGGATCCAACATGCAATTAATGTTGTGGAAATTAACAGGCCTCAGATAAATTAACTAATTAACCATGGAGTCATAGCTGCTTATTACAAAAGACTAGTCAAGCGAGAAAAAATACCAACATGAATAGCTTAAGCAGTAAGTACCAGCACTTGATCAATAGATAGGAGATAGGTAATAGAAATGGATTAAACAAATTAGTAACACACTGAGGCAGCTCATCGATCATGTAGTTGTAGTCATCACAGGCCTACAACTAAGTGCTGCCCAGTTTTGCTCACCTACATCCATAGTCCAAACAACAAAATAACAAATGAGATGATTAACACATTCTTTCAATAACCAACCTTACCATCAGCTGGTGGAATGCCTTGACAACAAGCATCTTGAGGCAGATTAGAGGGGAGGGGAGCTGCAGGTCCAAGAGGTGCATTGAAATCTCTCACTGATGCATGAAAATCTACAATAACCTGCTCATAGCTATTATACTTCTTGTATATAACATTTTTGAACCTAAGAACTTGTTTACTGCACTCATATCAAATCAGGTAAACCCTAGGATTTCTTCCCCTTGAAAACCACATAGCAAGTGCCCATTTCTGTGAAATAAAAGAGTGGTTTAGCCTCAGTCAAAATGAATGAATGAAACTTACCATGAGCGTGGAACTTTAAGATCTACGGATTGTGATGAAACAAATCGTTGATCTCAAATCCCTCACTAATGACCAACATCATCAAGTTGAAAGCAACAATGATGACATTACAGGCATTTTATAAAAAAATGGCCTTAGCTTATGAATCTGGTGGTGTAATTCATTGTTTAATTTATT
The DNA here is from genome assembly GCA_904845875.1 of Miscanthus lutarioriparius. Classification (NCBI taxonomy): domain Eukaryota; kingdom Viridiplantae; phylum Streptophyta; class Magnoliopsida; order Poales; family Poaceae; genus Miscanthus; species Miscanthus lutarioriparius. The sequence continues at coordinate 77,454,921 of CAJGYO010000007.1, read as the reverse complement.
GATGGCTGCCATATAAATAAAAAGCTAGTACAACAGCAAGGTAAAAAATGCAGGCAACAGAAGATTCAAAAAAATGCAAACCCAAGGTCATGGCTGGCATGGAACCTATCTGCCCATCCATTCTCTGCCATCAGCCTTGTGGAGTTGCTAGAGGATAGTTGGTCATTGAACTGTACTGAGACCATACCGAAACAAGAACAAACGAACAGTTCAATTGAAACCCTAAATCCATCACATAAACAAATCAAGCGGCTGGAACTGCTCAGATCAGACACAAAGATAGGAGCTTGTACAGATGGTATCGAAACCCTAGCATCATCCAAAGCAAATAGTACGAGGATTGGGGGTCGATTTCACCTTGGGGTGGTCGACGGAGGAAACACCAAGCGCAAAATGGAGAAGAAGAAGACGAGGCGACGAAGAAGAAGCAGATCTCGACGGAGAGGAAGCAGATCTGGTACACATCACCACCAAGCGTACCACCGGAACCGAGGAAGACGAAGGAAGAAGACGACCGCCTTCCGGAGTCCCAGCAAGGAAGATCGTGCGGCGTCGTGTCCGAGCATATCCGCGGCGGGGAATAGAGAGGAAGCCCGCCGGGGAAGAACGCCGTCTCGCCGGACACCACACCTCAACACCACCGCCGGTCTCTCACGGAATTGGGTGGAGAAGCCAGGGAGAAGAAGGAAGGAAGCTCAGCGCCGGAGGAGCCGCATACAAAGACGGCGGATTTCACTGGACACGGGAGCACGGGCGGAGGTTTCACACGCGTGAGCCAGCCATCGCCGCCACAAATCGCCCACGAAACGGAGGGGGGAGCGTTTCCTGAAGTCAGGCTGATGCCTGCTTTGATGCGTGTACGAGCCAGACTGAAAGACGGCCCAACGACATCAAACACGCGCACTGCATCGGGGGCCCTCAATTTCTCCGCCCGCTCCCCAATCCCCACTCAATTTCTCCGCCGCGGCCCGCGGCCCCAAAGTTGACGCGAAGCGGAGCAGTGAGCATCGAAACCAAACGGGGCAAAAAGGCTCGCCAAAAAGGAGAGGAGCTCCTTTTCTCCCTCGTGCTCTCGCCAATCGCCATTCGCCCGAACCCCGAAGAACTGGCAGTGGTAGGTAGGTGCGCGCTCGTCTCTTCCGCCCTCCATTGATCCCCCTGCCGCTGCATTTCCCCCGGATTCGCTCCGGGTTTCAACCGCCGTAAAGGTCGCGCCGCCAACTCTCACGCTTGGTATGGTAGTAGCCATTGATTTCCATTTAGATTCGCAGGCGGCGATGCTACTGGCGGTAGTAGGCTACTTGCTTGACGATACGTTCTGCGTAGAAGGGGCTTTGTATGGGTTGGCTCCGGCCACGATTCGGGGAATCTGGATACAACATGGTCGCATCTAGTTTGAGCTTAATCCTGGGTATAGGAGTCGGAACAATAAGGGCTCGTTTCTAGTTTCGATAGTCATATATTTTAGAGCTTGTGGGTTTACGGATTCATTTGTTCAGCGCCTTGTTAATTGGCCAGTGTGCTGATTGGCTTCTGTGGCCAGTGTGCTGATTGGCCCCTGTAGACTGCAGTAATAGTAAGTGTGCTGATTGACATGATGGAAACATCCACATCTCTAAACTTTGGTACTCGTCTTATGAGTTTTCAGCAAAGGAACAATATTTTTCTCTCCCAATAAATCAGCGAACAGTATTTTTCAGCTTGTCTTTTTAGTGAATCGAACAGGGCATTGTTCTGAGTGCTGCATTGGTCTTTGGTGCCCGGTACTTGGTGTTGAACTTTTACACGAGTCAACTTGGTGGAGTTAATGGGTTTGATTTCTTTACGCTATGTTAACACTACAACAATGTGTATTTTAGTGGTGCTTTCTGATTATGTTGTGTTGTGTGTACCTGTGGTTTACCTAAGAAGTAAGTACTTCCGTTTTGGATGAGGAGAGAGATTCATAGATCACTTATTGCTAGAGGCTTGTTTAGCTGGTACTGATGGAAGGTTTGATTCAGTGCTTGGTAATTTTTCCTATGGAATTAGATATAGTGGCCTCAATATTGAATCCTCAACCTATCTATCTGCTATTCGTAGTTTTCTTACCTCTTCCGTTGCTCATAGAATCTTTCATCTTATATGTCAATATTAAGTACAAGGGGCCGGAGCTTAATTTCGTCCCTCTACCCTAAATGCAGCCAATATTGCTATACTTGTTTCATGAAATTTGTTTTCCGCTATGATTGGTCGTGTAGCAAACAGCTCCTTGTCAATCATGTAGATCCAGTATCACTTTCTAATTTCTCCTGTTAGACCAAAATTGTTTTATCAGTTAATTTCTAAATTTATTCTTGTCATGCCCTGATTTAATATTGTTAACTGCAAAGTCTTACCTGAATTTCTTCTTCAGGTTACTAGAGGACACCGCTCTGAACTCGTTGAAATATCTATTGATGGCTGCTGCTTTAAAAACAAGCGGCAGTTTTTGTAGCACACAACAGCAGCAGTTTCTGCAATCAACAAGGGATCTGTTTTTACATGCTTCTTCTCATTCAAATTTTAAACATTGCAAAAGCAAGAAGATAATAAAGCCTGCTCCACTGCGTGTTAGAGCTACTTCCTCGAAAGTGGAATTAGACTTCAGTGATCCATCTTGGAAGCAGAAGTTTCAGGAAGACTGGGAAAGACGATTTAATTTGCCAAGTATTACTGATATATATGATTTGAAACCAAGGCCAACTACGTTCTCACTCAAGAAAAACAGGTCTCACTTACCTCTTTATTTGGCATTGCTTGAATTAACTAGCTTTCTTCTTCTAAGCTATTAAATATGTAGAACATCACAACATTTTCTCATGCATCACTATCTGCTATTACCCTAGCAGAACTCTTACAGGTGATGAAAATGTGGATTTGTGGAATGGTTATGTTAACAATGATGATCGGGCACTTTTGAAGGTCAGTTCCTTTAGGATAATTATCATGTTGTATCATGGGGAGAATAACTTTAAAAATGACTAATCGTTTTTTAACAATTCAGAGCTCATATCCATCTCAAAACTGTGTAAGGATAGTTCACCACTGTATTAAAAAAGAGGAGATGTTGCTTTAAACATCAGCAATCTGCAATGGGCAAATTTGAATGTTAGCTTTATATTGGTATGCCCAGTGGAAGCTATAAATAATGCAACTGAAGCAGTTCAAACTTCAAAGCATCTGTTGCACTCATCATCACTGCATCTAGCATCTCAAGATCCTACAGTTCATGAAACAAAATAGTTATGTTCTTATAGGATATACTGTGAACTTGACATTACATTCTTCTCTAGGTGATAAGGTATTCCTCGCCTACTTCTGCTGGAGCAGAGTGCATTGATCCTGACTGTAGCTGGGTGGAGCAATGGTATGTTTTCTTTGACACCTGCTTCCGTGCCACTCTTGTCTCATATCAGCTTTCACCTTTTTGTTTTCAACAAGAGAGCGCCTGTGAGTAGTTTATTTAATTTATTAAATCATTAAAATGCTAGAAGGGTGGAGCAGTGATGGGCAGCTTTCTGTAGGGTGCATCGAGCAGGACCACGCAAGGAGATATACTATGAGCCAGCGGAAGTAAAAGCTGCTATAGTTACCTGTGGAGGTCTGTGCCCTGGTTTGAATGATGTCATCAGACAGGTCCTTATCTTTAAGAAATGTCCAGACATTTCTGCATTTCAAACCCAAAACTCTTGACATTCATGGCGAACATCAACTTGAATAAGGTTAATCAGCTACGGCCATTTTAACATAGGGCTATGGAAGTGTGCTTATCATATAATTGCTACACTTAGCTACATATAAATCAAAATATGAATTATTTTTAATTTAATTCATGCACATCTCTGATGCGAATTGCAAACATCAAGGTGGATCAGTATTCATGGCTGCATAAGATCGATTCCTAATTTATTGCTTCCTTTTGTCACCTTATCCTGAACCAGAAATGCAAGCATAGTAATTTTGAAATGACTATTATGGTGCTACCAGCAGATATGTTCTGTATTTTGTAAGTATATGCTTTCTTTTCAATGGATGATCTCTGCTCAATGCTTTGAAAACAGATATGATCTCCCTCTCCAACTTTCTTAGTAGCAGAGGTGTTTGCCTATGATTTAACAAATGTGTTTGCACATGCAGATAGTATTCACCCTAGAGACCTATGGTGTTAAGAATATTGTTGGAATTCCATTTGGTTATCGTGGTTTTTTTGAAAAGGGCCTCAAAGAAATGCCGGTAAGAATACTTCTCTTTATACATCATTTGCAGAAACTTATTGCTCATGGTGTTCTCAAGTTTCATTTTGACAAATCACCCAGCTTTCACGTGGTCTAGTGGAGAATATAAATCTTAATGGTGGAAGTTTTCTTGGTGTTTCTCGTGGTGGTGCTAAAACTAGTGAGATTGTTGATAGTATACAGGTAATCAATTTGAGATTTTTAATGTATAATAGTTATTTCTCTTTTATAATAATATGAATATGATTTGTAGGCCAGAAGGATTGACATGCTTTTTGTACTTGGTGGAAACGGTACCCATGCAGGAGCAAATGCTATCCATGAAGAGGTTATTATGTCTCTATTATTCTTTTCATATTTTCATTTAATATTATATTTTCCTGCATGTTAAATGTTTGTAAATGAATTATGCATGAGTGTTTTTGGGGAATCCTTTGAGCCTTGCTCACTGCAAACCAAGAATAGGTGCAGACACGTGTGTGCAGAAAAAAACATGTTTTACTCTTAGTTCATCTTGTCTTCTTGATTTGTCATATTGAAGGTCTTATATTCCTGACAATTGCAGTGCCGTAAGAGAAAGCTGAAGGTTTCAGTTGTAGCAGTTCCAAAAACCATTGATAATGATATACTTTTGATGGATAAAACATTTGGTTTTGATACAGCTGTGGAAGAAGCCCAACGAGCCATTAATTCAGCATATATAGAGGTAGTCTGATGATACTTTCTATGCAGGCTGTTCTGTAGTTGACATTGTTTAGAGATACAAGGTTTACAGAAAGATGTCGCATGTGGATGATCTTTGTTTTATTTACGATGCCCTACTCTTTTTAGGCACGTAGTGCTTACCATGGTATCGGTTTGGTCAAATTAATGGGAAGAAGCAGTGGGTTTATTGCAATGCATGCTTCTCTTTCAAGTGGGCAGGTCGATGTCTGCTTAATACCTGAGGTAATATAAATGTAACTTTTACTATATTTAAAATTGCCATATGTTTTCCTCACACATGGATGCAGTAACAGAAGCTTACAATATGAATGAAGGTCCCGTTCACTCTAGATGGTGAATTTGGTGTTTTGCGGCACCTTGAGCATTTGCTAAATAGTAAGGGATTCTGTGTGGTTTGTGTTGCAGAAGCTGCAGGACAAGTAAGCTGAAGTTCACATCTGACTGGCCTCTATCTACTTCTGTTCCATGTACATAGTGGCAATGCAGATAAGATGCTGCAAAATTGTATAGTTTGACTCTTTTTTTCCCCCTTCCTTTTTTTCCTTCTGTTACAGGATCTACTGCAAAAGTCAGGTGCAACTGATGCATCAGGAAATGTGATATTGAGCGACATTGGTGTTCACATGCAACAGAAGGTTTCTATTTGCTAAGTTTTTTCGTCTGGTGGATTTTATGATTTATTAGTAGCCCTTCGAGTAGAGTTTTAGATGATAATGATTACAGTTTACATCACACTTTACTACTATCTGCTCATTTGCGGTTGCTAAACCAATGATTTCCCAGTTTCCTTCTGTTACCATATTTCTTTTCAGAAGCCATCAATCATGTAACGAGTTTGCCTGCACTTTACAGATTAAGATGCATTTCAAGGACATTGGTGTTCCAGCTGACGTGAAATATATTGATCCAACTTACATGGTTCGTGCATGCCGTGCCAATGCATCTGATGCAATTTTGTGTACCGTGCTTGGACAAAATGCTGTAAGTTGCCCCTTGTTCTAGCACACCTCGGGTGAATACCTTTTCAATCCTAAGTAGATTACGCCAGCACTATATAGTTTCTTATTTGTATGAGATGCCCACAGGTCCATGGAGCATTTGCTGGTTTCAGCGGCATCACTTCTTGCATCTGCAACACACACTACGTGTACCTTCCCATCACAGAGGTCATCACGGCATCGAAGCGCGTGAACCCCAACAGCAGGATGTGGCATCGGTGCCTCACGTCCACTGGTCAGCCTGATTTCCACTCACCTGCCATCGTCACTGCTTAACCAAATTTGCAAAGTTTTAGGCACTAGATGAATTATGATTCTTCTGCTGATGTGCTCCATTGACATCGCGAGGTTCCAAGATTAGTTAATAATGCTAAACTGAGAGTAGACTTGGCTGGTTTGTTTGCGAGGGTGTTGTTGTCCATGGTTCCGGAGCCCTGGTATTTGAGAAATTTGCACATTTAACACTATTAAGATGTGACTTCACATATTTGCCATTTTGAAGACGGGCTTCGCAAAATTGCCACTTATTTCATTGTCATCTTGATTGCACGCCATTTCCTCCCTTTTACTCATTTTCTGTTCCTTTTCTTATTTTCTCTGTTTTCGTTGCGCTTCCCGGCTAATGATACCCGTGCCGGAGTTGTAGTGGCCTGAAAAAGCACAGCTTGTCAGGTTCTTGCGAATCGAGTGGATACATTTTCAGTTCCAGTACAGTTTATGGAACAAGAAGGGCGTAATTGGTGGTTCACTGGTGTTTATGGACACCTCCAAACGTTGAGAAGCCCCTGTTTCTGCAGGAGTTGAGAGACATACGTGCCATATGTTCTGGCCCCTGGCTGTTGGAGGAGATTTTAATCTTACTTATCATCAAGCTGAGGATAAGAACAATGCCAACATTAACCGGGCACTGATGAGACATTTCAGAGGCTGTTTTTTCAGATTATGCTAAGGCTTAGCTAACATACACTAGGAACTGAAACATATGGCAACCACCTGTGTCGCATTGCTGGCCCGGTTTAGTTTCAGTTTCTCAGTAACAGGAATACTGGTGGAATTGAAAGCATTCGAACTTAAGTTCAGGTTTAGTGGGTCAGACTTTTACTACGACACACACAAGCCACATGCCACAAGGACACAAACAAGGTTGATCATATGGTGCATGACCATCTGAAGAGTTGTTCAAACCATTCAGTTCTGGTACCCAGTTAGTTCTCGTCATATTCATGCATTGACCGCAATAGGGAACTATCGAACTATCGGTGCAGTGTTCATACATACTGGTACCTTAGTTCTCGTGTGATATCCATACATTGGCCGCAACAGGGAACTATCGGTGCATTGTTCGTACATTGATTTCAATGGCTAGAAGTCTAGAACACAGTATTAACTGTTAATTCACCTGAGTTATCTCTTCGAGTCAGCCTCTCAGCCAAAGACCATCTTCTCAGGGTCACACTGGAGTCTATTGATCAAAATTATACCGCGACAGATCGAAATCGAATATCAAAGAGTCAAAACCTTTCATGTCGGGATCTTGCGAGCAAATCAAATTTCGAGCCAAGCCAATGGATTCCGTGACCAAACTGACGGATTCCGTGACCAAACTGATGGTTGCCTTGCCTGGCTGAGAGGTGGCACGTGGGCCGTCCTCGCTCTCTAGTCTCTACCCGTCTCCTCTCTCTCACCGTTCCGGCGTTCCCCAATCCGTACCAAAACCAAATCCAAGCCTTGGCGGGCCGCGTGCACGCCATGGCGCCGCAGCCGGATCTAATCAACGACGCCACCGCCGAGATCCTCCTCCGCCTCCCACCGGATGACCCAGCGTGCCTCGTGCGCGCCTCCCTCGTCTGCAAGGCCTGGCGGGAGCTCCTCTCTAGCCCCGCCTTCCTCCGCCGCTACCGAGGGTTCCACGGCGCGCCGCCCCTGCTTGGCTTCCTCCACAACATCTACGACGAAGGCCCCTGCGCTCGATTCGTCGCCGCCGCCGCCGACGCCACCACCACCTCCCCCTTCTCTGCACCGGCGTTCGACCGCTTCGATTGGTGGATCGTCGAGTGCCGCCACGGGCGCGCGCTGCTCCAAACTTTCGAGCGGCATGCTTTCGCGCGCCTCGTCGTCTGGGATCCCATCACCGGCGACCAGCAGTACCTACCAATGCCCGTCTCCGGGTATTACTTCTGTCGCTCCGCAGCTGTTCTCTGCGCCGCGGACGGCTGCGACCATCTTGACTGCCACGGGGGGCCATTCCTCGTCGTCGCCATCGGCGCCTACGAAGAATGTACTCACATGTGGGCGAGCGTCTACTCATCGGAGACTGGCGTATGGACTACTTCATCCTCCATTCAACTTGATGTCTACATCGAGGAAAGGCCCAGCCTCCTTGCCGGGGACGCGCTATACTTTAGCGCTCAGCAGGGCAAAATGGTTCTCAAGTATGACTTCGTTGGACAGAGCCTGGATGTGATCAATGCGCCGGATATGTTTGAGCCATCGGAGGGCATTGTTGTGACCGCGGAGGACGGTGGTTTGGGACTCGTTGGAGTGAAGGATGGCAACCTCCACCTGTGGTCATGGCAGGTTGGTCCTCGCGGCATTGCGGAATGGGTGCAAGGCAGGGTCGTAAAGCTGAGGACACTGTTCCCCATTCTTAACCCGCTGGCCTCGCTTGATGTGATTGGCTTCCAAGAGGGCACAGATACCATTTTCATTAGCATAGATATGGACGTCTTCACAGTCATGCTCAGGTCGGAGCAGGTGAAGAAGGTAGGCAAGACGGGGTCCAACTATGCCATGGCACCCTATGTGAGCTTCTACACTCCAGGTACTGGCCTTGTGCTCATCTTTAACCTGCGCACCTTATATATAGATGTTTGTGTTGTCTGTGATTGGCAAAATTTTAGTCAAACAGACAACAAGTAAGATTTTATTTATACCAGCATAAAAATATGAATCATGGTGTCTGTGCCTAGGAGTCAGCAGCAATGTATTTATGAAATTAGAAGGCTGCATTCTCATATGCACCACATTACTTTCACCGGTATTTAACCCTAGTGTGTACGACACAACTTTGCATCTGATTATATGTTTTTCGTTGTGATACGTGTAATTTAAGTTATACTATAGGAGTTAGCAAAACCAGATTGTGATGTATGAACTTATAACTTTTTGTGGTACCTGTTCTCAGAAATGAATATGTGAATTTGAAAGGTTGCAATCTCATACACTCCAAGATAAGCTAATCTTGGTCTGGCTCTAGATGTCATTCATGAAATTGGCTAGCTGTTTATGGAACTTGATCTATTGTTGTTCTACTTACCTTATTTATGCCTCAAAATTTATGCCTCAATGGCCAATCTGATGCATGTTCCAAATCCATGTACATGTCTCAAATATGTGTAACTGTACATGGCTGAAAGTTTTCTACATTGTTTCTTTTCAGATCTTGCAAAGGGCAGATTGCTATCACCATGAAGATGCAGTGATCCATCCATTAAGGCCCTGTTTAGCTCCCAAAAATTTTCACCCTAAAGTGTCACATCGAATCTTGCAGCACATGTATGGAGTACTAAATGTAGACGAAAAATAAAACTAATTGCACAGTTGGGTGAGAAATCGCGAGACGAAACTTTCGAACCTAATTAGTCTATAATTAGACACTAATTGCCAAATACAAACGAAAGTGCTACAGTAGCCAAAACCAAAAATTTTCGCCATCTGAACGCGCCCTAACATGACTGTGGTACTATTGACTTTTCAAGGAGATGATGAGTCAAGTGTTTTGTTTTCAGTTTGGATGATTTATAGAAAAAAGTAAGTTACCATGTTCAATCAGAAAAGTTTAGTTTCTTAGCTGTGCAGTTTAAGTAAGGAACTGTAAGAAATGAACTGGATATTATGGTCAAAATGTCTAGTCTGTTAGTTATGCTGTTCAAGAAATTGGTCGGTTTCATTTTGGCCTCTTTGCTATTCTTTTTGTTTGTAAGGGATGCCCTGTGTTTATACAAAGTGATTAGAAGAAATGCACAACTCTGGTCTGGGCAGCTTACATTCAGAGCACCATCGTTTGGTTCGTGTGGCTTCACACATCTGCCATTGCTGTCGTTGGCTTTGCAAAATGGTCACTAACTTTGTTGACACCTTGTTTACCCTGCCATTAAGACCTCTTTTAATCATTTATTTTCCTTTCACATTTCTGGCAATTGAAAGGACCATTCTACTCTTTGGTCCTTGCCTTATCTGTTGGCTTCTCTATTCCTATTCGACCGAGAGTACTCGCTCATGGCTGATGCCACATGCCGGTGATGACAATGGCTCTTGCCGGTGCCGATCGCCGCCAGCATCTCTCTCCACCCGTGCAACAGGCTTTTTGCTGACAAGCTCCAGTCCAAGTATATCTGCATCCAGGGGTGTGTTGCTCTTGTGACAGACCCGCAACCAATCCAAGCTACTGTCGCTCTGTTGCCTTCATGGATCATTGTGTGTTCTGAGCTGCATTATGAGGTTCCAGCTGAGTGCAGGATGAGGATGCTTGGTGGGTGGAAATCAATTCAGTGCAAGGGCGTGATAGCACCCTTCTAATTGCTCAGATTTTGATGTGATTGTGATTTGCTGAGCTAATTGTTCAGAGATTGCTTGAATTCTTAAGGTATCCAGCTAACATGTAAACACATGTCTCATTATACCATTTTGACATATGAGAACAATTGCCAGATTGTTGTCGATCAGATGTACAGGGTGCTGTTTGGATGCTTGGTGCTGGCTCAAGGAGCTTTTCTTCAGAGTCTTCTCATTCTAGAGATAGCGATTAGTGAGTGAATGCAATGTACCTCAGTTTTAGTTTCCATCTCTGACAATGTAATTGCTTGTTCGAGAATGTGATAATGCATTCTTGAGAATGCAATATTCACAAAGTAATGAATGTTGTGCTGGCATTGTATTCAAAATAACAGGATAGTGGAATCTTCACAACTCAAAAGAATTTGACAGCAGCAAATGTTTACTGACTAAAACCATGTAGATGATCTCATAAAAACATCATTATTTTGAGTCACTCTTGCACCATTGATCTGGTCCTTCCAGGTGCTGTGATTTGTTTAATTTTAATGAAGCTTTTCTGAGAGCACTTCACTAGTGTTGTCAAACTGGACAGCACCATCTTTTGTCTTTGCAAATTGAGATCCACATGTCTCCAAACTAAGGGTTCACATCTCATGCTAGTGAGTTCACACAGCTCACATTACAAGCACAGAAAACTTGATGGTTCTTGCGGCTGATAAGCTGGCTGATGTTGTTTTGTTGTGAGAGAAAAACATTGTACCATGGCTGATAAGCCGAGCTGATAAGTTCAAGCGAAAAGGGCTCACGTTACAAACACGCAAGACACGATTTCAGTGAGTTAACAGCTCACATTACAAACACGCAAGACACAATAGTCATGTCAGTGTGCATGTCTCATGGGCCATGGCTACCGGAGATGGACGTGACAACGCTCGTGGCTGTGAGAGACGGCGACGGTTGCCAATGCTGCAAATGGAAGCGGAGGTGTTCATCGAGGACGCGGCTGCGCCTGACCACAACATCGAGCAAACGGCGAAGGGATTGCACATGTGCGAGCTTGATTGCCCCAATCTGGCGGGTGCCAAGCCGAGACGCCGGCGAACGAGATGCAGATCTTGCTGGTGCGGTTCCCTTACAATGATGAAGCAAACAAATCAAGCAAGTGATCAAGTAAACAACGATTCTGTTTGTGTAATGATCCTTCAACCAAACATAATCTAAAAGTTTATTGATCAACCGATGAATCTTGCCACGTCCACGTAGGTTCAGACTACCGCGCGTGTGGAGCTTCATGATTCCGAACCCGTCCTCTGGAATCTACCGCGCTTGTGAAGCTGCAGCTGCACCGAATGCATCTTCCGCGCCACTGCGCTCCATATCATCTGGACAGCATCACCTGACCGCGAAGGGTACTGGTACTCGAAGTGGCGAGTCACCTTCTTCAACCTCATCCACATCTTGGTCCACTCGTCGCGCGATATGCCCCGGAGCAGCCGCAGCAGGAACCCCCTCTTGGCGGCGTCGGCGGAGCGCACGAACACGCAGAACTCCGAGTAGTCGAGCACGTCCTCGAAGGGCAGCTCGATGTCGTCGCTGATGATGACCGGGACGCAGTGGCTGACGATGGCGTCGAAGAGGCGGTTCGAGGACGGCGTGTCGCCGGCGATGTTGAGGCAGAACTTCGACGTGGACATCCCCGTGGTGGCGCGGCGGATGCCGTTCTGCCGGACGCTGCCGTAGGTGAAGTGCACGTCGCGCTCGTCCTTGAGCAGCTGGTACAGCTTCTGCCGAACCTTCCCGCCCTGAAACGCCGGCGGCCGGTCTGCTCAAAAAGCTTCCAGGAATTCGATCTTTACTCGCGACGAGGACAGAACAGAGGGCTTACAGCTTTCCGATGGATGGCCCCTTGGAAGTATGCCATGATGGGACGTTGCTCGAACGTCGGCGAGTCGCCGTCGCCGAAGGAGCGGACGACGTGCTTGTACGGCGCGATGACGTCCTTCTTGAGGTTGGCGACGTCCGGCGAGTACCTCCCGAAGTCTGACAGCACGAACATGGCGGCGCTGAGCTTCTTCCTCGCCTCCATCATGCTGTTGGGGTGGTGCGGCACGATGAGGTGGTTCTTGCCGCCCCACCGCCTCCACTCCTCCTTCCGCATCAGGTACTTGACCAGCTCGGCCTGCAGGACCCTGTTCCGGCTCACCTTCTCCCCGCGGCGGAGCTTCGAGTGGCGGTTGTAGCTCAGCGACGCGAAGAACGGCACGAAGAAGACGTCGGCGAGGCTCGCGTTCGTCACCCTGACGGCGACGCAGGGCCTGTCCCTGGCCACGTCGTCGCTGCCGGTGCCGCCGGGCGGCAGCGCAGAGGACAGGATGTCCAGCGTGAGCCAGTACGCCACGCTGTGCTGCAGGTTGAGCCCGCCGGGGTAGTGCGGCGCGGCGCCGGCGTCGCGGACGTCGGGCCACGCCGCCGCCTTCCCCTTCCCGTCCCACCCCAGCATGCCGAAATGGAACTCCGCCGGCAGGTCGTACACGTACACCCTCAGCGCCGCGCTGTCCGCGTCGCACCTCTCGCTCCGTTCCCGTTCCCGTTCCCGTTCCCCCCTTCTGCCAGCGGCGGCTCCCGGATCACCGGACCGCTCAGCTTCACCGAGCCCGCCGCCGTGGCGTTACTGGTCGACGAAGTCGACGCTGGGTCGCCGGCGGCGGGGTGCCAGTCTTCTAGGCCGGTGAGCGCGGGCGTCTTGTCGACGACGTCGCGCATCACGAAGGCAGAGTAAGGCATGGCGACGTTGATCCTGGAATTGACGAGCGCCCAGCAGGAGAGGGCCAGGAGGGAGACGGCCATGAAGACCACGAAACGGAGAACCCTCCGGTGCTCAGGCGGCGGCAATGGCTGCATCTTCCTCTCTAGTCTCCACCACCACCAAGCAGCTAAACAACACGCAGGAGATTCAAAGTTCAATTCACCATTCTGCATCCTCAGGAACCATCGTGCAAGATCAAGAAGGTGGTGATAACTGGTGTCGAAGGACGACCTCCTCATCAGGTTCATAATTTCCATGGATCTCGACGACCTTTGCGTTGGATATGTGCATGCTGACCCTAGAAGGATGGCTATGTGTTTGTTAGACCTATCGTTTCGTCTTCCGTGACTAGTTATTTGTAGGCTCCCATTGAACATGTCAACCGCATGCGTGCGCACAAAAAAAATCAGCGCGGAGGCCAACCGATTTGTTTTCTTTTCGAAGAACAGGCCAACCGATTTGTCAATGGTCAATGATGGTGGGATCGAAAGCGCCAAGTATGTAACGTGTGTTCCACACAATACTAATGTTCACGTAGTAGTAGGAATAGTATCTTTAAGAAAGTGACGTGATTGTATCGCAAATTCGCAATGGTGTGATGCCGTAATACGGAGTAATAGAAGCAAAGCAAACGCTTTTTCCGTATTTAGTTTAGACGGTTATAAGCGGTTAGCACATTTTTTTCTCCGTCTCTCATGATTAATATAGTTGATGAAAGTAGAACATATAGACATAAGCGATAGGGAGACTATTCTTTATTTCTTTAAATTTTTACGATTACATCATAGAGCTCCCACGTATATATAGCCCTGTTAAGGTCTAAGAGTTTGGTAAGAGCTCACATATAAATAGACTAGGATTAGGATTCCTCCTTCTCCTTATCTTCGAGGATAGAGTCCGTATGTTTTACAACACTCCCTCTTGGACAATTATCACGATATGCACATGCCTCATTAAAAACTCCATCCGAAAATTCAGTGGAAAAACGATTCTTAGAGAAAAGAGTACATCGTATTCGTTAATTGCATTGCACATGTTGTCTCATTAAAAACCCTATATGAGAAACCTTCAAGTAAAAACTCACATAGAAAAAAAGAGTATAACATTTAACTTTTTTTGATCATGTATTCTTCAGGATATTCTATTCTTCATAAATAGATATTGATCTTCATAATCTATGCATAAACTTTAATATTTTAACAAATATGATCTACTTGATCTTTGTAATTCTAGTGGTTTATTTTCAAGGTAGATTCAATAAATATATGCTCCCCATCGTAAAGCCAAAATTTGAACTTCATTATTCAAACCACACTTTTCATAAATATGTGCTTAATTAATGGTATGCCGCACCCACTACTATATCTTTCAAAAAGTTGATTCATAATTATTCTATGAATTATATATGGGTATAAATAAGAGCAATATGCTTCATGCATAATAACCACTTATTAGTTGTGCAAAACAAATAAATTTTATCCTTTAGGGTAATAAATCCTTTCAGAGGATTATGTGGGTAAATAAGTTAATATTCAATATCTTCTAGATAGTGTATCAAACTTGTACTAGAATCGAAATACCGATAATTCTTCCTTAGTGGATTTTTAAATTATATATTCTACAAATCTTCGAGATTTTGATTGTACCACTAAATAATAAATCCAGTCTTACATTTGGTATTTAGGGGATAATTCAATTGTCAAAGTCATCATTATTCTTATACCTTCTATGGTATTCAGAGGATATCAAAACTTCAATGCTAGTTTTACAATATACACTTTCTAAGTGTTTGTATGACACCTTTATGGTATTTAGGATTTCTCATTTTCTTTCTCTCGGGTCTACATTCATTTCAGGGATTAATGGTGTTTTTTCAAGAATCGACCGGTAAATCATTCATGGATTAAATCCTTCAAGGATGTTCTCATTCTTAGTGAATAACATTTCTCTTCTATGAGATATATTCTCTACTATAAGAGAGATTATTATATGATATACACAATGAGATAGTGTTATTCACTACAAAGTCATTCGATAACTATTTCTTTTAGGATATGCTCTTCTTGAGACTTTAATATTTATTTAGAAATATATTATACCTTAGACTTCTTAATACTTGGTATATGAGATTTAATTTTTATATGTTGCGATTTATATTCTTAAGGAACTATATGGATCTTCATAATTCACTTATTAACTACATATTTTATATTTATTCATTTAATTTGCCAGAGATATAGCAAAACATTTATTTCTTCTTAGTAGGAGATTCAGCCTCAATTGCTTTCTTCATTGACCCGATATAATCGCTGCAAGCGACTTTGCCATGGACTTTGTTTTTTGGATTCAGGTTCTCTCATAAGAGAAACATTTGTAATTATAGAGGTAGTATTGTCGACAACTATTATTTTCTCCTAATATTCTAACATTGTGAGATTATTCTATTTGTTTGTTATTTCCTAAATAAGAGATAATTTGTTGTTCTGCATACCCAACACTAATGATGTGCGTGCATAGTGTGTTGGTTTTCATCTTCATGATGACTCTCTTCATGAGGTGCTTAACCATATTCATGAGGTGTACTCTTCATGAGAATAGAGGAGTTTATTCTTATTTTATTTAACAAGTATACACTAAACTAGAACCCACAGGTGTCCCTATAGATTTTAGTTTGATAGTATACAACATTTAGTTTACTACTAGTAAACACAACTTCTGGTTTGTAACTTTAAGTTACTCCTCTCATTTTTTTCAAAAATATCTGGCATATGCTCCGCTGCATGCTTCACAAGAGCATTAGTCAAACTATTGTTTGATTTAGTGCGTGATACTATTTCTGCTTCAAGCTTCAAGGAATATTTTGATACTATTTCTGCTTCAAGCTTCAAGGAATATTTTTCTCTGAAGATCATTTTCCTTCCATGGAAATAATATTTGGCATTCAAAATAGGCTTTATCTCCCCCTAATGCCGATATTATTAGATCTTTAATAGCATACTTCAAAAGATATCCCCTATCATGGGTTAAAAAAAATCAAATTCATGTACTTCCAACTACAAGTGGAGGCCCATCCATGTATGCTATGATAGAGATTTATGGGAAATATTAACGCACATATTTAAACACAGGGGTTATTATCCATTGATGCAGCGAGCTAGAATACATAAAGTGCACTTATGAATGTTTATCATTCCTATAAACTCAGGGATGTTCTCTCCTGATTTACACATATCATAGTTTAGAAAACTATTTCATTGTCTAGCTTATTTATTGTTTAACCAAAATAATTGATCCAAGTACTCATACATAAAAATGGACCATATACTTAAAAAATATAGAATACGCAATTCAAACTCACATAAAATTTCTTTTAGACTTTCTAATTGCCATTAATGCAAAATTTCCTAAACGCCTTTTCTTCTTAAATCCCAAATCATTATAGGTGTGTTATCTACCATCTTAATTCCACAGTTATCCATCCTATCAATTGAGTTAGTCTCCATTGAGCTAATTTCATATTAACTCACTCCCCCTGATCTTAGGCTATTTGTCCCTAGATCAATCCATTGCTTATGCATGCAATGCATTGAAAGCAAAATAGTCCTTAGTTCAACGAGAACTATATAGACATAACGTGCTAGCTAGCCAATTTAATTATGAGGGAAGTGCAAAGATAGCTACTAGCTACAAATATAGCTGCTTATGCTAATATTCATACAGGAGTAGAGGTAGTTGCAGCTCATGAGAGCACAACATAGTAATACACATTCATATGTAATGTGGAGTGTTGGTATTCAATCCAACGAAATAGATAACAACAAAAATGCAAACCTACCAGCTCGCATGCAATTAGTGCAATATAGAGAATGGCCGAAAAGGACGCGGTTGGGACTTCAAGTCCTGATACATGCACTTAAAAATAGATTTAGGAAGGCTATGCCTATTAAATATATATTACCCATATTTTCTTGTGCCTTTACCCAAAATTCCTCCCCCTTTTCATGCTATAATTACTTCAAGTAGTAATATGCTACATACATCATCTATGAATAATCATTTCTAATGTTCCATAGATTCCAATCGTACTTCTAGTATTCATTGGTGCTGGCATAAAATTCACATATCAAGTGTACAACATATTCAGGGTAGGACATATACTTCTAGTTTTTCGGGCTAAAGTATTCAATATTTAGTTTTAGAATTATACTATTTCTTGGCTAAATTCATCCTTCTAAGATCATTTAATATGTTAGTATAGTCCCACTGTTCATGTGCTTCTAAAAATTCAGTTTCTCTTCTACCTACATGGTAGTAGTGTACAAAGAACTATAATCTTCATGGTTAATTGAGGCTTCTTTATGGATAAAATTAATGCAAAATTTATTTAGATAGGCAATAGGTAATTGTTTATATGTAAAACATAATTCATTCCATGCATGATTAACATATATTACTGCAAGTAAAAATTACAACTAAGAATATTAAATGCTTCATATTAGTCTTCAAGCTAATAAAATAACCATTAACTCTTCTATGAGTTTGCATAATCCACTTAATTCAACTAGAATTAAAACTTAAAGCAGTACCATCACTATATCAATACTTCAGGATATGAATTTCAAAAGAAACAAATCTATAAGCACATGATTTAAGTTCTTCAAGAGAAACTTAAATGTTCTAATCTCTATCTATTCTTACATGTTTAGCTTCAATGCTTGACATTTAGCAGCTTCATGCTTGCTCGATCCTTCTAGGAGTATAATATATGCAAGTCACATCCTGATTTATAGAGCTATCTAAAAATTCTGACTCAATTTCTACTTGATATTGAGTAATTCTGCATGATATTGGATACTTCTAGTACTTCAATGCTCTTGATCTTCTATTTCAAGAAACATTTCTTCTGAAATTAGATAAAGTCGTCTTCATCATCTCGTCTTCTATGACTTTTAACACAAAGCTTCAAACTAATTGTATTATATAGAGTACCATTTATATCTCATATGGTCATATAAGCTTGAAAATTTAATTTTTAATATTTCTAACATTATGCAATCATAATATAGGATATCTTGTAGAATTTCTCATTCAGTGAGTCCTATAAGACCTTCAAAATTTATTATGGCCACATACTCATTCTTGAGAGTAATACCAGGAACTATAGTGCTTGAGTCTACTCCACTTCAGTGGTAGTAGAATATCCTACTAGGATTCAACAATGACCATGCTATATAATTCTATCATTCATATATATCATTATAACTGGAATCATCATATGCGTATAGGTTTACTGCATGTAAACAAGTAGCAAGGTGCAAAAAGATAGTGGATAGTTATACAAAATATTCTTAGAAGCATCCTAGCATTTTTAGGATTATGGTATATGTAAATTTTTAGAATTAATACCAAACATTCATTTATCCCAAAAATTCATTTGTCGACACGAAAATGTGTCGACACATGGTAAGCCGGAAGGATCTGCTTAGGATGAGCCCGAAGATCCGCTTGGCTTCAACGCAGGGTTAACCGATCTTGTGAATTCCTTCCGAGGCGTGCCAATCAATTTGACCTGCAATTGACAAGGAGAGAAAGTTTATCAGTAATTTAAAGTGGAACATGCCGATCTTTGCCCAGACAATTCCAAGTGTGCCGCTTCGGGAGCAGTCAGACGAAAAAATCGACTAAATAGCCGATACGCATAGAAATTGACTGTTATGGACAGTAAAGCTTATGGATCGTGATTGATTTTATGTTGATAAATACAATGCCCGCAGATGTAAATGAGATCATCGGCTAGGTGGAAATTACTAGTGTGAATCGTTGAGCCGATGAATCTAATCAAGAAAGGATATAACATGTGAATAAATCGACTGTCTAATATAAATGGATTTACAAACGCTCTGAATCTAATCTGTTACCATCAATAGTGAGGTTCGACCGGATCGATGGCAGCTATGATGATAATAACAAACTAAAACCAAAGAATCCGCAAAAACATCTATACTTCGACAGGCTTTCCAAAAGACATGCTATATGTGAAGACTCGGGCGAATCGGCTGAAATAGCCGATTCAGGTGAAAAGGGACTACAACGTGTGAACAATCGACTATTTCACATGGACAAACCTATGGACTCATCAGACTTAACCTACTATCTTTAACAGTGGGGTTCGACCGGATCGATGCAGCCATGATAAAGATAACAAATCAAACCCTTAAAGTACACAGATCTATTTACGCTTAAAAGAATCATGGACGCACATTGTAGGTGTTAAAGCATAGGCGATCGGCTATTTAGTCGATGCAGGCATAGCAAACAGTTAAGGTCACGCCTAATCGAGAACAAACCTACCAGCTAACGTCCTCCAATGTACAACGCCATCAGTGGGGATCGATCAGATCGTTGCAGCCATAATAGCGAACTATAGATTAGATTCAACTAGCCAACAAGCCTCTTCAAGATCATACGTACCTTAACCACGTACTATGCACGATCAAGATCGAAATAGAACAGCCAATGAAACGTAACCCGTCGCTCAAAGTAAGAAACATCGTGTTGTGACAAAGCGAACGGCGGACTAAAATGATATAAGGCCGATCTAGATCGATCTCGACCAGGCAGATGGATGTTGCTGCAAACTAATATCAATAAGAACATCAGCAAGATCGATAACTTAATGAATCTACCCGAAAGACGCCACCCTTAGGTAGAGCCGATAACTTGACCTTAATCTAATTCAAGCAGTGGAGGTCGATCGGATCGATATGGCTGCACTTGAATTAGACAAGAGTCAATAACTAGCTTATACTAGAGTTTGCAGTGGAGGTCGAACTTAACCGATGCAGCCGCATAAGCCATGATGGTACTTACAGACAAGCCAGAGGTCGGTCGGACAGATGTAACCCTGCTCGTTGAAGAACTCGCAGGGATCTACTATACTCCTACTCCAAAGGGTTGGCACGGAGCCAAAAAAAGTAAATTGTATTTGATTGATTGGATG
The DNA here is from genome assembly GCA_904845875.1 of Miscanthus lutarioriparius. Classification (NCBI taxonomy): domain Eukaryota; kingdom Viridiplantae; phylum Streptophyta; class Magnoliopsida; order Poales; family Poaceae; genus Miscanthus; species Miscanthus lutarioriparius. The sequence goes on along the minus strand of CAJGYO010000007.1, from coordinate 77,434,578 downwards.
TCCTTTTACAATAACCGGGGTCGAATATTTATACCGAAATCTAAGCATGAAACCTACTTATGCACGACTCATTACAATCTTTGGCATAAGAGAAAACATTCCTATTTTAAGATAACTTGGACCCTAATCTTTTCCTTTTTGTAGAGTCCGACATGTTTCTCCTGACGCCAATCGTAGCTTTTGTCATTATCTGCTGGCGTCATCTGAAGAGAGCCGATTCCAGTGCTGTATTTGAATCAGCTGATATCAACTTTTATGCAATCGATTCCTTGATGACACGATCTTGGGAGCTTCAAGTTCTCGTATTCCTCTTCCCAAATTTTGGTGTAAACATATGCCCTCTAATTTTGGGATAAAAGTGATTTTATTCCAAAATTTTAATGCCCGTGCCTCCGATATGTCCGTAGTCATGGGTAGAGAATCTTGATCTGGGGTCTACTATCTATCATCATCTTTGCCAGCTTATGAGCCCATGCTTCAAAACTTTACAAGAGCATCATTGCTTCACGGGCGCTTGGATCCATCTTTCTAGGCCGACTATAAAACGTCTATCCGACTCTGGCGAGAGCAACTCAACAACTCAGTTATGTTTCTCTTCTGCTTGCTTCCTCGAGTGCCCTTGGCTCCACCGGACCCTCCATGGTCTAATTCTTCGCTATGAGGATCTTGAGTGGTTAGAAGAATTCTTGTGCATAAGGTGATTGTATTGCTCATTTTAGCGCCTTGTTGAGCAAGAGGACTAGCTACTGCGGTTAGAAGAATTCTTGTGACATCACCTGAGTTTTCTCACCATGATCACAGAGTTGTTATAGTGTTTGCAAGGGCTAAAATGTGTGGACACCTTCCTCTTGTTCGCTTCATCAAATGCCCATCAGGAAAACCACATACTTCTTTCCCACGATTTTCCGGCCACCGAGAAATGGGCATTTATTAGTAGGCGGCTTTCTTTCCCATTGTTTCCTAGTCACCGAGAAATCATTGGGTATATGGGCATCTTTTAAGTAGGCGGCCTTTCCCCTTCCCCTAATGCAATTTTATCAATGAGCTGATGTGACTTGGTCTATGATGACCTTCGGCCTTGTGGGGATTCGGACTCCTTTCAATCCAAAGAAGTCTTGGTGGGCTGATCGCCAGTCAATGTAAACCTTTCGTATCAATCCCACAATATTTTGTAATTATGAGAAGCAATAAGTCCGAATCTGTTGTCTCTTTGTGATCCGTCCCCTGAATTTCTGGAGTGTCGATCCGTTTCCATATCTAACTTTAATTCCATAACCCCGGCGAAGCCTATCTTCTCACCTCCCAGGCTATATATATGGGCCACGGTTGTGGATTGAAAAACAACCTGCTTTGTCCCAAACCTTCCATATCTTTGGTGTGATTCTACCTTCCCATAGGTTTGAAGGCATGGAGAACAGCAAGAGGTCGGCTGAGGAGGCCTTCAACGGGTTTGTGCCACCATGCCAGCATCTTCGTCATCAGAAGGGTGCAACCCGGGATGCTCCCACCATCCTGGAGCACAGGGCCGACTCCGCTCAACTTCCAGGGTCGTCTTCATCAACAACCTGCCACCATCTCCCCTGCTACCCGAGGAGGTAGATCGACAACGACAATGTGATTGCCTCCATCGATCGGGCTGGCCAGAAGCTCGCCGACTGCCTCTCCATCATAGAATTGGCTCTGGCCATGGCTCGATGCTGATCACCCTCCGAGGCCTACCCGGTGGAGGATAGGTTGGCCAAGGCCAAGGCCAGAATCATGGGTGAGATGCCTACCACAACTTTCTATCACCTCTTAATTTTATCTTCAAGATCTTGATCATCCCTCCCTTGAATCTTTTTAGCTCTATCGGCTCTGCTGGAAAGCCTCCGATCAGTTGCTGAGTATGCGGCAGGATTTGACAATGTCAGGGGTGCCGTTCCTATGGTTTGCTTGCACAACATCCCGAACCGTGTCAGAGAGGTCGCTCTTCATGGCGTTCGTCATGGTGCTGCCATGGCGTTGGCTGCTGCGCAAGCCCACTCTGGCCACGAGCTTTGGCTTCTTCCCTATGGTTTTCCAGCCACCGAACACCTTGGGGATCATGAGCGCCTGGTCGAGGATTTCTTCGATGCCGCCAACTCTATGGCCCTTACTTCCTAGGCCGATGACATAGTGAACAAAGTGTTCTGTGGCCTTTAGCTTGTAATAGGTGACACTAGCAAATAATCACTTTGTTTTAAGTGGTTTTTCTTTTGCCTCGTACTTCATGTTCCATGCATCAATTTATTCGTGTTTGTTTTGCTCTTATAGGCGATACATATCGTACCGGCTTTTCCCCCTTTGGGTTTATTTTTGAACTAGAGGCGACACTCTTCTGGTATCGGCTATTAGAGCCGATGATCGAACAAATTGGCTATCAAGTAATAACCCAAATGCTAGGATAATATTTCTTTAGATATTTTCCATTAATTGCTCAGTCAAACTCTTCTCCTCCTCCTAGTGTTTCCAAAATATAAGCATTGCTAGGCGCATAACGTTTAATCCGATAAGGTCGTTCCCAATTAGGCGACCATTTGCCGAACTTGCTGTCCTTTGACCCGATCAGCAATTTTACTTTCCAGACTAAGTCTCCTTCAGAAAATTGTTTGCTGTTGACCTTTTTATTGTAATACTTTGCAATCCTTAGTTTATTGGGTTCAATATTCTCAAGAGCACGCAGCCGATGGCAACTCAAGTGCTCTAAGTCGTCTATCATATGATTCTTGTAGACTTCGGCTGACAAATTATTTTTCAATGTGACATGTCTCGATCTAGTTTGAATTTCCCAAGGAAGGACTGCATTATGACCATACACAAGTTTATAAGGTGATGTTTTAATCGATCCATGACAGGTCATCCTATATGCCCATAATGCCTCATTAAGCGTTGAATGCCACTTCCTTGGCTGTTTCTCAATCTTTTTCTTGATCAGCTTAATCATAATCTGATTGGATGCCTTTGCCTAGCCATTAGCCTAAGCATAGTAAGGAGAAGAATTTAGCAGCTTAATTCCCATACTGGCAGCAAAATCCCCAAACTCTTCTGATGTGAACATTGTCCCTTGATCGGTAGTGATAGTTTGAGGAATCCCAAAACGATACACAATATGCTCCTTGATAAAATCAACCATGTTCTTTGAGGTTACCGTCTTTAAAGGAATTGCCTCAACCCACTTAGTGAAGTAATCCATTGCTACCAATACGAACTTATGCACTTTACTTGAAGGCGGAAAAATCTGACCAATTAGATCAATTTCCCAACCTCGAAACGGCCATGGTTTGATTATTGGATTCATAGCCGATGCGAGTGATCTCTGAACATTACCAAAATGTTGACAGTCTAGGCACCCCTTATAATATTCAAAACAGTCTTCTAGTATTGTTGGCCAAAAATATCCAGTCCTACCAATAATCCATTTCATCTTATAAGCCGATAATGAGCTCCACATATCCCTTCATGTACTTCACCCATCAACACCTTAGCTTCTTCTTGATTTCAGCATTTAAGCAACACCCCATCGACTGTTTTATAATATAGCTGATCATCTAGTAAAACATACTTAGTCAATTTGTACCTTAGCTTCCTGGTAACTTTCTGTGATGGATTCCTAAGTTAATCGGCTATTTCAACTCTCTAATCATTATTTGAGGTTTCACTACTTAAGACCTCTTGAAACACTCGATAACCTGATGCACTTTGAGTTAAATGATTAGCTTCTTGATTTTGTGCTCTTGGAATATGTTGAAGAGAGGCATGAGGAAATTCCTTGAGCAACCTTTGGCACTCATCATAATATCCCCTCAGAGCATCTTCTTTGCACTCATATAGGCCGACCAACTGATTAATAATTAACTGCGAATCTCCAAATACTTCAATTGCTTCGGCCTTTACTTCATGACGAAGTTGAAGCCTCTTAAGAATGGCTTCATATTCTGCCTGGTTGTTGATAATTATTGGCTCAGTTGGAAAAGCAAACTCAAAACTTGCCCCCCGAGGTGAAATAATAACAATACCAATGCCACCACCTTGCTTGCATGATGACCCATCAAAGAACAACGCCCAAGGTTCCGGCTCTATGTAGCTAACACTTGGCTTATGATGCTGGGTAACAAAATCGGCTATTACTTGTCCTTTGACTGCTTTAGCCGATTCATATCTCAAGTCGAATTCCAACAACGCAAGAATTCACTTCCCCATTCTTCCATTTAATATTAGCATTGATAACATGTGTTTGATCACATCAGCTTTGGAAATAACTGTACACTCAGCCGGTAACAAGTAATGTCATAACTTAGTGCAAGAGAAATATAAGCACAAGCATAACTTTTTGATGGGAGAATATCTTGTTTCTGGATCCAAAAGTCTTCTACTTAGATAGAAAGCAACTCGTTCTTTTCCTTCAAACTCTTGCATCTTGGCTGATCCAATTGTTTGGTTATCGACCGATATCTACAACTTAAAAGGCTTACCTTGCTGAGGAAGGACCAACACAGGTGGACATTTCATATATTCTTTTATCTCCTCGAACGCCTTTTATTGTACGTCACCCCACTTAAATTTTTGATCATTTTTCAACTTCAACAAGGGATAAAACGGTAGAACTTTTTTTTGACAAATTTGAAATAAATCTCCTGATGAAATTGATCTTACCAAGCAAAGATTGTAACTCTATTTTCGTAGTCGGAGGTACTGCCTCATCAATTGCTTTCATACTTTTTTGACCAATTTTGATTCCTCTCTCGTGGACCATGAAACCCAAAAATTGTCCAGCTGATACTCCAAAGGCACACTTATTAGGGTTCATCTTTAGACCATGTTTTCTTGTGCACTCCAAAGTCTCACAAATCAGCCAGATGTTCCTTGTACCCCTTGGATATTACCATCACATCGTCGATGTATATTTCAACAATCCTATCGATCAACTTATGAAAAATATAATTCATCGCTCTCTGATAAGTTGCACCGGCATTCTTCAAACCAAAGGTCATCATAATCGATTTGAACAAACCGATTGCGCCAGGGCATCTGAAAGTTATTTTTGCTATGTCTTCCTCAGCCATAAAAATTTGGTTATATCCTGTATTGCCGTCCATGAAACTAATAACCATGTGCCCGGCTGCTGTATCTACCAACATATCGGCTATCGGCATCGAATAACCATCCATGGGTGTAGCTTTGTTCAGATCTCTAAAATCGATGCAAATTCTTAACTTCCCATTTTCTTATACATAGGAACAACATTCGATATCCATTCTACGTATCGGCATGGTCGGATAAATTTTGCTTCTAGCAACCTTTCAATTTCCTTTTTGAAATCATCAAGTACGTTTGGGTTGAATCTCCTCGGAGCTTGTTTAAACGGCTGATATCCAGGTTTGATTGGCAACCGATGTTTAACAATCGACCGGTCTAGACCAAGCATCTCATAGTATTCCCAAGCAAAACAATCTTTAAATTCCTTTAACAAATCAACTAATTCTTGCCTATACTCGGGATCCAACGTGGTACTTATATACGTCGACCTAGGCCTATCTCTAGAACCAATATCTATCTCTTCTAATTCATCGGCCGACGTAAAGCCATGTCCTTGTTTACCATCTGTACCATCTATTGGATTATCCATTAAAATGAAAATTTGAAGCCGACTGCTTAGATCGGCTGTTAGCTTTCATTACTGATCTTAAGGAAGCCTCCTTCCCATAGCTTGCCAGAAAAGCACTCAAAGTCTTCTAGCTCCCAAAATACTGGATCGGCTGTTGTGATACTTATAGAATTATCAGCGCGAACCAGCTCAACATCATCTCCATGCCATTTAATCAAACATTGATGCATGGTTGATGGCACATAGCAGTTTGCATGAATCCATTCATGACCAAGGAATAAACAGTATGACACTTTTCCATCAATGACGAAGAATGTGGTGAGCAAAGTCTTACTTCCGATTATCAATTCGACGTTCATTGCCCCCCGGGTCTTAGACGCATTACCCAAAAAATCCTTAAGCATCATATCAGTTTCAATCAAATCTCCTGGTCCCTTGCCAAGCTTGTGAAAAGTGGTGTAAGGCATAAGATTGATAGAAACACCTCCATCCACCAACATCTTGTTCATCGGCTTTCCATCAACAAAACCTTTTACATATAAAGCCTTTAAGTGCCGATGCTTGATTGGCTTATCGAATATAGCCTGCTGTATAACTGTCAAATTGGCAACTATCTCATACTCCGATTTATCAAAATCTGAGTAAACTTCTTTATCTGCTGGAGCTCTAAATTCTGATGGCAATAGAAAACCATTTAAATATTAGCCGATGGTTGCCTTCTATCGACTGTTTATTTAGCACGCCACACTTGAGGTTTATCAGACGCCTAATCCTGTTCTAGTTCTCTGTTCCTTAGGTGTTGCATTCTTCTTTTCTGGCTTCTTGTTAGACCTCCTGGACACCATTGGCCTTCCTACCAAACATATTCTTCCTCATTACTCTCTTTTTCATAATCAATCCAGTTCTGATCAACAACTCGCTTTCCTAGCCGATCATGAACACTTCTATTTTTAAGCACCGATCCATGTTATTATGATGATACTCATCTTTTGTTGGTCACGATGCCTTCTAACATCTCTATATTCATCAGCCGATATTTGCATCTCGGGATTGACTGTTCCAGTTTCTTTTGATCTAACTGATGTTAGGACTTTAGTCTTCCCTTTGAGCAGCCTAGCATCAACCATGTTCTGATCTCTTGGGAAAGGATTATCATCAACTTTCATTTTTCGAGGCGCATCAAATTTGAGCCTTCCTTGCTGAATAGCCCTCTGTATATGCTGCCAAAAAACTCTGCCCTCATTAGTAGAATGAGAAGTGGCGTTGTGAAATTTGTAGATCTTCTTATTCTTTAACTGATCGGGAGGCAACATAACATGATGATCGGGCAACTTGATCTGTCCCGTTTCAAGCAAGAAATCGAAGAGCCTGTCTGATTTTGTGACGTCGAAATCATAGCTCTCTTCGACTTCTCTTCCCCAAGGATTTGTCTCCATTACTGTCTTCTTACCCCAATTCCATTCGGCCGCAGCAACCTCTTCTTCTTCATCGTCTTCATAGCCATCATCAACCGAATATAGATTATAGGTTTCGATAATTGCGGCATTCTTCTGGAATCGGGTATCTCTGCGCATGTTCTAAAATTAGCTATTGAGCGCTACCACTCATTGAGCCAACTGACCTAAATTGTCAAACTCTTGTCCCAGCAGCTTCTCTCTCCATGTTGGCAACATCCCTTGAATGGCCAAAGCAGCAAGCTGATCATCAGTCAAGTTCAATGAGAAGCACAAATTTCTGGTTTCTCGGAACCTCTGAAGAAACTCGATGCTCGATTCATTAGTTCTCTGCCTTAGGTTGTTAGATCGGTAATTTTCTTTTCTCCTATCCCAGTATAAAAATATGTATAAAACTTCTTCTCTAGGTCAGCCCAATTGGCAATGGAGTTAACTGGAAGTGATGAAAATCAAGTGAAGGCTAGCCCTGACAGAGACAAGGAGAAGAAACAAACTCGATGGGCCTCTTCAATGGATGCTTCGCCCAACTATGTAAGATACCGACTGACATGTTCTATTGTGCTTGTGCTATCTTGGCCAGTGAACTTAGCAAACTCTAGGAGCCTAATTTGCAGGAAGAGCGACCAAATCATACCACTCTGGATATGGGCGTTTGTATGAAAAGGTCTGCCCTTTTGGCTTCAAACCGAATAGATTCTTCATCATCTCGGTCACTCTAAGCAACAACTCATTAGCATTTGAATTTGATTTCTTTGCAATTGCTAACCCATCTGTGGATTAAAATTTGAGGTACCTTGATACTCTGGATTTAGAATCATATGAAGGGTGTTGTAATCTATGCCATAATGATACCCTTGTGGAATCTCTATCTGTTGGGTCCTTCACTGGTTTGTTGTTTGAAGTCTTTGATTGTAGATGTTAGGATCTATATCTCTACTAATCTTTTGAACTGATGGCGCTATTTTTTGAGCCGACGACGATATTTGGCCTGATATGCCAAAATTGACCATTTGATTCTGAATTTGCCCCGTCGGCTGTTGCACATGCTGTTCTGATGATGTAGGATTATACTATATCTAATTAGTAGTAGCACCCTGAACTTGCTCAGATGAGTTCTGAACTGCCTGGACATCATCATTGCTAGCTGGTGCTGCTTCTTGATGGCTAGTGCCGACTTGATTAGTCCCCTAAGTCGATGGATGTGAAATGTTGTAATAAGCCGGTCCAACTTGATCAATTGTATACCCATGAAATACCTCTTTCATGGTGTTGTGGAATGTATTCAAGAAAACTTCATTATGATTCGACATAGCATCATGAACAGACTTGTTTACAACCTCTACGAAGAAACGCCTATCTTCAGTTTCATCTGCATCTATCTGCCCATGCAACAGAACTCTCAGCAGTGGATATTTCTGAACAATTTTATTGTCCCGTGTCTTGGTGTAGGACAACAAACACTTGTTCTAAAATTCTTCTATAGCTTTGCTAATGACATCTTTATCTTCATTAGGTAGGTCTTCATAAGGCACCATAAGGATGTCATTGTTGTTGTAAGCCGCCATAACGATTGTGGGGTCCCACCAGGCATGCCAAAACATGTGTCGGCACGAAAATGTGTTGACACACAGCAAGCCGAAAGGATCTGCTTAGGATGAGCCCAGAGATCCGCTTGGCTTCAACACAGGGTTAACCGATCCTGCGAATTCCTCCCGAGGCGTGCCAGTCAATTTGACCTGCAATTGACAAGGAGAGAAAGTTTATCAGTAATTTAAGGTGGAACATGCCAGTCTTTACCTAGACAGTTCCAAATGTGCCGCTTCGGGAGCAGCTAGACAGGAAAATCGACTAAATAGCCGATACGCATAGAAATCGACTGTTGTGGACAGTAAAGCTTATGGATCGCGATTGATTTTATGTTGATAAATACAATGCCCGTAGATGTAAATGAGATCATCGGCTAGGTGGAAATTACCAGTGTGAATTGTTGAGCCAATGAATCTAATCAAGAAAGGATATAACATGCGAACAAATCGACTGTCTAATACAAATGGATCTACAAACGCTCTGAATCTAATCTGTTACCATCAACAGTGAGGTTCGACCGGATCGATGGCAGCTATGATGATAATAACAAACTAAAACCAAAGAATCCACAAAAATATCTATACTTCGACAGGCTTTCCAAAAAACATGCTATATGTGAAGGCTCGGACGAATCGGCTGAAATACAGGCTTTCCAAAAGACATCCAAAAGACAGGCTTTCCAAAAGACATACTATAGATCAAATTCAACTAGCCAGCAAGCATCTTCAAGATCATACGTGCCTTAACCGCATACTATGCACAATCAAGATCAAAATAGAACAACCGATGAAACTTAACCCGTCGCTCAAAGTAAGAAACATCGTGTTGTGACAAATCAAACGACGGACTAAAAGGATATAAGGCCGATCTAAATCGATCTCGACCAGGCAGATTGATGTTGCTGCAAACTAATATCAATAAGAACATCAACAAGATCGGTAACTTAATGAATCTACCCGAAGGACGCCACCCTTAGGTAGAGCCGATAACTTGACCTTAATCTAAGTCGAGCAGTGGAGGTCGAACGGATTGATGTAGCCGTACTTGAATTAGACAAGAGTCGATAACTAGCTTATACTAGAGTTCGCAGTGGAGGTAGAACTTAACTGATGCAGCCGTACAAATTAAAGTATAAGCCATGACGGTACTTACAAACAAGCCAGAGGTCGGCCAGACCGATGCAGCCCTGCTTGTTGAAGAACTCGTCGGGATCTACTCTACTCCTACTCCTAAGGCTTGGCACGAAGCCGAAAAAAGTAAATTATATTTGATTGATTGGATGTCCTTTTACAATAGCCGGGGTCCAATATTTATACCCGGAATCTAAGCATGAAACCTACTTACGCATGACTCGTTACAATCTTTGGCATAAGAGAACACATTTCTATTTTAAGATAACTTGGACCCTAATATTTTCCTTTTTGTAGAGTCCGACATGTTTCTCCCGACGCCAACCGTAGCTTTTGTCATTATCTGATGGCGTCATCTAAAGAGAGCCGATTCTAGTGCTGTATTTGAATAAGCTGATATCAACTTTTATGAAATCGATTAGTTGATGACACGATCTTGGGAGCTTTGAGTTCTCGTATTCCTCTTCCCAAATTTTGGTGTAAACATCATTATACTAGGAAAAACAAATATGAGCCTCTCAAAGGTAATAAGTCTAAGGTTTGTAGGATTTAAAGAACCCATATACCTTATACCATGTTTCTAGTATAATCATTCAAAAAAATTACTCTTGCAAATACATGGTATACATAACGAGGTTGCACTAGCATTTTTCAGAATTAAATTCAAAGCATAGAAATATTTTCAGAATTAATCTACTATCAATTCAGAAAAATAAAGCTAGGCAAAAAAACAATTAAACTGTAGATTTAATGTTGTATACAACCTCTTATATATTCAATTCAAAATATAAGAGGGTACAATAAATATGCATCAACAGAGGATCTAGGTTAATTATTCAGACAAATAGTTATAAAAACTAAAAATTGGGGTTTTCAATTCATAAACACCCTAAGACCAGAAAGTATATGAACTATTCTGCTAGAATATATTTAGTACATATACTTAGATTCTGTTAGAATCATGGGCTTATATATAAATTTCAGATTTAAAGTGCCCTTTCTTATTTTTTGGTTTGTTTCTGATATCTCGGATTTTAATGCGACGAACATAGGAGTAGTGGCATGCAAGCCGTGGGTGAGAGCAACTTTGGTTCATGGCATCTTCAATTCATAATTTGTGTTGCGAAGCCTGCAGACCATAGACGACAAGAAAGCATGCATGTCGCTTGCCGGAGATGACCTTGGTTGCGTGTCGGCGTTCAGGCCATATTCAAGTGGGATTATGGCTCCGTAATCTTACTGTGCATGGCTAAGCCTTGTGTGCCATGCTGGTGTCAGACTTTTTTCATACATAAGCAAGAAAACTAGAAAATGAAGCGCACGTGCTCTTCATGGCAATAAACACACAAGAAAATTTCCTTTTTTATGTGTGTTGCTGCCAGTGGTTGTTCTGTTCGACTACGAGTCTCGGCTAAACGCCTAGACCTACCAGCAACACAATGGCAAAAGCCCGGGTGTGTGCGTTGGCGTGCGAGCCAATGGTGACACGCGATCGTAGTCATGATTCGACACGATAACCTTGGCGATGCAGCATGCGGGCCACAAAGTGCGCTAGATATGGTCTCATGCACTTGCACTTGTGTAGGAGTGCAATGCAACATTCAGCCATAAGACAAATCCGTACGTACTCCTGTTTCACCTTTTTTTAAAAAAATAACCTAGATGCAATCCGTAAAGCATATACTATCCATGTCTGTATATATTGCATGTAAGAGCATATATGTACTTCGTGTACAATATTAAAACATGAACAATTGCTTAACTTGATGGCCTGAGACAAAGTCATATGTCACATGCGACTCTTTCATACCTTATAGAGGATGCCAATTTAATCTACGTCACGTGCCACGTAGGGCAGTGGTTAGTAGATACATACCACGTACGGCGATTGGCATTGTCGTATAACTGCCTACTTGACAGCGATGGTGCATATCGATGTAGTGCAGATCGGTAGCAGGTAGAAGTAGCAGATCCATTCCGCTAACAACGTTGAGATGTCAACGTCGTCGAAGTAGTCATGATGGTACGTCGACGCGAGCGTCGGCGTTGAATATCGGCGGCGGCTTCAACGATGTCGACGTAGAGCTTGTCGTGCTGATAACATGTTATAAAACATGTTGTGGGGGTATAACACCAGATACCAGCAGGGCTGTACATAGGCTAAGCCACTAGTGGAGGTCCAGCACACAAGACTACGCATGGGCCACACCACTGGTGGTGGCCCAGCCTATAAGACGACATCGTGCGAGGCACGACATAGGTCGGCGTGCCTCGCAAGACTGCGTGAAGATCTTCGGTGATTTAGGAAACCTTCTCGCATATGCCAGATCCCGTAATATCTGTAACTTCCTATCTTGTAAAACCGATCAGGATAGAAACAACCGATCTGTAACCCTACCCCCTGAGCTATATAAGGCGGGTAGGGACCCCCTCGTTTTCATCTGATCATACGCAATACAATCCACAAAGACATAGGACGTAGGGTATTACGTCAAGCTGACAGCCTAAACCTGTCTGATCGCTGTCTCTTGCGTTCTGTGTCACCATCCGGCTCCCTCATGTGCACCTCCACCGATTCATCTACTACCATGGGCATACCCCTTGGTAGACTGCTGGACGTATTTCGTTGACAGTGGCGCGCCAGATAGGGGGTGTGCGTGCTGAATTGATGGTGAACCAGATGGTCACCTTCCCGAGCTCCATGGCCTTCCCCGAGCTGGGCTAGATCTTCATGGTCGGATCCATGACATGGTTCATTAGCTCCGACGACAACAGGGAGATCATGGAGGCGGTGCAGGATCACCCTACACCAATCACGCCAACACCTACAACGACATCTTCGATCCCCGTGCCCCACCGCTGGGTTAGTAGATCCATCAGCAATGATGATCTGATCACATCCATCGATCGGGTCACAGACCGCTTAGCGGAATGTTAGCTCATCGTGGATTCAGTCTTAGATCAATCTAGAGCGAGCGATGAATTTCCCATACTCCAAGATCACCAAGCCGCTACAACTGAGCGACCTGCTCGGCCACATCATTCAAGGTGGCCATATTCCGATCTGGTGATCACGGCCACTGCAGAGGGGCGCATGGTGCGGTGCCGACCACTTCCTTCTACCAGCCTACGTTAAGCCAACTATGAGGCCCCAATGGAGGAACCACCAAAGCCCTATCCCTTTGGGCTAGAGGGTGTGGGATCTGCGTACTAGAACGCCATGCACCACCTCTTTGTTGACCATGTCGAGCATGACCATGTTACCGACCTCTACATGATCGACCCGACTGACTCTGGTCAGCTCACGCCCATGGTCAACATGGTGGCTATTCGCCAGCTCTCGGATGATCCCTCTCTTTCGACCGAATCTCTCCACAACGTTCTGAACGAGAGCCTGGATGATTATTCTGAGGGTTCAACCACGACTGTTTCAAGCTGCCCTACTTTTCCTCCGGGGTTCGGGGGCATGATTTTTTATGTCAGCCACGACAGCGTCACCAAGGACGGCGAAACCACTGAAGAGCGCGAAGCTTGTCTAGCGAAGAACGCCGATCACCAACGTCACCGAGATGAAGAAGCAGCCTAAGGGGCCAATGAGGATGGTCGCGCCCCACCCCACCAAGAACATAATCTAGAGGAGGTGTTTGACATGGTGGACGACCAGCCAGTCTACCAGACTCCAAGCGCCAATCTAGACATCGCTTTCAATGAGCTCGACAAACTGCCTCACACTCTAGAGGTCGAGAAGGTCCGAGCACATATCATAGCAGCGCAAGTCCAAGTCAACGAGTTCTGGAATGATGCCCCATCTTATTCCACCGCATTAGCTCATAGCTGCTGCTCCCACCATGATGGAGGAGGTCAGCATCATGGCACCGAGGGCCCCCGACTTCAGGCTAGAGGTCCCTACCTCTATAGAGGATCTAGAGGCAACTATGAAGCTCATTCACGCCACGATGGCCACCCACCGCGCCCTCAGGGAGGTTGGGGCGGCAACCGCAACCAGGAGGTCAATCAACCCCTCCCTCGTGACCTTCGTAACCACATCAATGCTGGCGCACATATCCGTGGCTGCATCAAAAATAGCAGGTCCGCACGCTACGTAGCAGAGATGGAGCATCGCCAGCAATTCGACGCTGAACATGAGGGATTTGCTGCCTGTGAAGCGCCACTTCCCGTCGGTGCATCAGGACTTTGCCCCTTCATAGAAAGTCTCCGAGCCGTCTGGTGGCCTGTGGGTTTCAAGGTTCTTGGTGTTAACACCTATGACGGAAAGGACAACCCCGCTCAGTGGCTAACTCTCTATGAGATCTTCATAAGAGCCATAGGTGGAGATGAAGAAGTCATGGCATACTATCTACCCATCATGCTTTACTAGTCTACAAACAACTGGCTCCTCAGCCCACGGGAGAATTCCATCTAATCTTGGGATGACCTAAAGAAAGTCTTCACCGACAATTACATGGCTACGTGAGAGCAGCCTGGCACCAAGTATGACCTGGAGAAGCTTCATTAATCCTCTAGGGAGTCCCTACGTGACTTCATCAGGCGCTTCTCGGAGATAAGAAATTCCTTTCCCAACATCACTGATGCTGAGGCCATCGCCGCTTTCACCAAGGGGCTCTGGCATGAGCAACTCCGTGGCAAGCTATACCGCAAGAGGCCCACAACCATTGGAGAACTGATACAAACAGCAAACGGATATGCCAATGTCGAAGAAGCCCAATGGGCTGCCCGCTCCATTCACCACCAACGTCGCGACAATCACCGTCGTGAAGACAAGCGCTACGATGACCGTGACCGACGCCGTGACGACCAGGACCACCGCGACGACCACGACCACCGCCAAGATGACCGTGAGCCCCAGCATGATGACCACCCAGATAGCTCGAGAGGTAGACAAGGCCGCCATCATTGTCCTGATAACTCCATCAACACCGTCAACGCCCATGCCAAGCGCACCTACAATGCTGATTTCAGCAAGCTGCTAGATGGCCCATGCCCTATCCACAAGGATGCCAAGCACACCATGCAAGAGTGCAGAGGCCTAAAAACAGCGCTCGACGGTGAATCATCAAAGAAGCCATAACATGACTATGATGAGACCAAAGACAGTCAAGGCGAAGAATGAGGCAAGAACAAGGGCCCAACATACCAGGACCCCATGAAGACCGTCACCACCATCTTTGGTGGGAGAGCTATCTCTAAAGACGAGTCAGAGCAGAAGCTTGTAGCTCGACGTGTCATGTCGGTCGCTACATTTGACGGCCCCGCCGCTAATCCCAAGTACCTTGACTGGTCGAAGCACCCGATCACCTTTTCTAGGGCCGACCAGTGGTCGGATATCCCATACCCAGGGCATTTCCCACTCGTCCTGAATCCCATCATCAAGGATGTGTGCTTCTAGAAGGTCCTCATCGACGGAGGGGGTGCCCTCAACATCCTGTTCACTAGGTCCCTAGAGGAGCTAGGAATCAAGAAAGAATACCTTACCCCCATGGACCATGGACTCTCTATTCTGGGGGATCATTCCCGGAAAAGCATCCCTACCTGTAGGACATATTACACTGCCGGTACAATTCGACACCACCAAGCACTTCCATGTCGACTACGTCAACTTCCTGGTTGCTAACTTCAACTCGACGTACCATGCCATCCTTGGCCGACTAGCCCTCGCCAAGTTTATGGCCGTGCCACACTACACGTACCTGGTGTTGAAGATGCCGACGAAGCAGGGGTCCTCTCCCTATGTGCCAACCTCAACATCGCCTACTCCTATGAGAAGGAAAGCTCTGTGCTTGCTAAGGCTACTGACATCTCCATCAGCATGCAGGACTGCCTCGTGTCTTCATAGCAAATTTCCCCATAGGACATAGAGATCCCAACCATGGAGGCCGCCCGAGCGTGTCAACCTAGTCCAAGGAGGTGACGGAAGTGGTCCTCATCCCCGATGACCAGTCTAAGACTGCTCAGATCGGGGCCGACCTCGATCCCAAATAGGAAGATGGGCTAGTCAGCTTCCTAAGGGAGCATGTTGATGTGTTTGCATGGAAACCGATGGACATGTCTAGCGTGCCTCGGGAGCTGATCGAGCACTCCTTAAATGTCTCGGTGACCGTCAAGCCGATCAAGCAGAAGCTTCGATGATTCATGCAGGACAAAAAGGAGGCCATTAGGGTAGAAATAACTTGGCTCTTCGCTACCAATTTTATCAAAGAGGTGTATCTTCCGGAGTGGTTAGCCACCCGATTCTTGTAAGAAAAAATAAAGAATGGAGAATGTGCGTTGATTACACTGATCTCAACAAACACTGCCCTAAAGACCCCTTCGGCTTACCTCGCATTGATGAGGTCATAGATTCTATAGCCGGTTGCGAGCTTTTGTGCTTTTTAGATTGCTACTCTGGTTATCACCAAATCACGCTAAAGGAAGAAGACTAGATCAAGACGTCATTCATTACACCCTTCGACGCCTACTGCTACACGACCATGTCCTTCGGGCTCAAGAACACATGTGCGACTTATCAAAGAGCAACCCAGCGCTGCCTCAAGGACCAGATTGGGAAGAACATCGAGGCTTACATCAATGACATGGTCGTTTAGTCTAAGACTACCGACACTCTCATTGCCGACCTCATCGAAGTTTTCAAAGCCCTAAAAGTGTACCGATGGAAGCTGAATCCCACTAAGTGCATTTTTGGTGTTCCATCCGGTATCCTGCTAGGCAACATCGTCAGTTGCCATGGCATCGAAGCCAACCCAGAGAAGATAGCGGTGGTGACCAACATGAAGCCACCGACCTGTGTCAAGTATGTCCAGAAGCTAATGGGGTGCATGGAGGCTTTAAGTTGTTTCATATCCCATCTAGGCAAAAAGGGACTCCCCTTCTTCAAGCTACTCAAGGTTCAAGAGAAATTTGTCTGGTCAGAGGACGCTGAAAAGGCATTCACCGAGCTCAAGCGGTTACTCACCACACCTCCGATCATGACCGCCCCAAAAGGATGAAACCCTGCTAATCTACATCGCAACGACCAACCGGGTAGTCAGCACCGCCATCGTTGTTGAACGAGAAGAGGCCGGACATGCATACAAAGTCCAGTGCCTAGTCTACTTCATCAGCGAGGTCCTAAACATGTCTAAGACTCACTACCCCTAGGTCCAGAAGCTATTGTACGCCATCCTGATCACATCCCTGGAAGCTCCATCACTACTTTGACGCCTACCACATAGCGGTAGTTACTGAGTACCCACTTGGTGACATCCTCCACAACAAGGAAGCTAGTGTCTACATCATTAAATGGACGGTCAAGCTCGGCACCTATACCATCGACTCCAGGCCTCGTTGCATGATCAAGTCGCAGGCCCTCGCCAATTTCATCGCCGAGTGGATGGATATGCAGACTCCTGTCCGGGTCAACCACCCTGAGCACAAGACCATGTACTTCGACGTGTCTCTCAACCTCGATGGTGCTAGGGTAGGTGTATTTTTCATCTCGCCATCGGGGGATAAGCTTCACTATATTCTCCACCTACACTTCCAAGCATCCAATAATATTCGCTGAATACGAGGTGGCACTTCATGGTCTCTGTATAGCTGTCGAGCTCAGCGTTAAACGCCTCCAGGTGTACGGCAACTCCGCACTCATGATCAATCAGCTCAATAAGGATTGGAATTGCACCAATGAGAAGATGGACACTTACTGCGCCGCGATAAGAAAGCTTAAAGACAAGTTATACGGTATCGAGTACTACCATGTGGTCTAGGCGGACAACCAAGCAGCTGATGAGCTATCAAAGTTAGGGTCAACCCAGGCCAAAGTTCCTACTGAAGTGTTCATCTAGGACCTCATGACGCCATCCATCAAGTAGGGGCAAGAAGGCATTGAAGAAAAGCCACCTGCCAAGCTATTAGTCGTAGCGGTCCCTGGCCCGAGCAGTGATTCGAGGGAACCTTTTGTTAAATACCTCACCACTACAGACGTCCTGGCTGACAACACAGAGAGAGAACACCTCACCCACCGCAGCAAGCATTACGTCCTAGTTGAAGGAAGGTTATATCGCAAGAACGCCAAGGGAGAGCTACTCCAGAAGTGTGTCTCCATGGAAGAGGGCGAGAAGATACTCAAGGAGATCCACGCCGGCACTTGTGGCAATCACGTAGCCTCTAGAACACTGGTCAGCAAAGCCTTTCAAGCTGGTTTCTATTGGCCTTCAGCGGTTGTCGATGTCGAGACATTCGTTCACCGGTGTGAGAATTGTCATTTTTTGCTAAGCAAATCCACGTCCCGGCCCAAGCCTTGCAAATGATTCCTATGTCTTGGCCCATCGCACACTGGGGACTGGATATGATTGGGCCCTTCAAGCCCATGCTGGGAGGTTTCCGCTGGGTCTATGTTTGCATCGACAAATTCTCCAAGTGGATCGAATACAAACCCCTAGTCCAAGCTATAGCAAAGAAGGCAACCGAGCTGCTCGATGACAACATTCACCGGTTTGGCCTGCCGAACAGCATCATCACCGACTTGGGGTCCAAGTTCATCGGTGCCAATTTCTATGACTTCTATGATGAAAGATGCATCTCAGTTAAGTATGTATCGGTAGTGAACCCCAAGGCTAATGGCCAAGTTGAGCACGCCAATGGCATGATTCTTGACGCATTGAAGAAAAGGCTCTACAAGAATGAGTAGAAGCACCCCGACAAGTGGCTCAAGGAATTTCTAGCTGTGGTCTTGGGACTAAGGACCTAGCCTAGTCGCAACACTGGTGTCTCCCCATACTTCATTGTTTTTGGCTCCGAGGCCGTTTTACCAGCCAACGTCACTTTCCGAGCACCCAGAGTGGAGAACTACAATGAAGAAAACTTCGACCAAGCCCCGCTTGTTGAGTTGGATAGCCTAGAGGAGGAGTGCTTAGTTTTGTGTGTTCGAACAACGAAGTACCTTGACAACATGCGAAGATACTACAACCGCAACGTCAACGATCGATTCTTCACGGTCGGAGACCTAGTGCTCCATAAGAAGCAGAAGACCGACGGGATGCATAAGCTATCTTCACCCTGGGAGGGCCCCTTCATCGTCAAGGCAGTCACCCAACCAGGTTACTATAGGCTATGCGACATGGATGAAAGAGATATCCCAAATTCTTGGCACATCAATCTTCTTAGGCGCTTCTACCCTTGAAGGGTCTCCTTTCAAAGATATGTACCATTCATATTCGAGTATTCAACAAAGTTTTTGTTCTAATGTTTCTCCATATTGTTATCTTCATGCTTTTTTCTAAGCGATTCTGTTTATGCGTACAACATCTTAAAGATGACACACCAACTATGCCTATGGCAAATGCCTGAACAGACACATTGATGCTCGGACGCCTCTAGAGATGACCCTGTCTTTGACTTCTCCCTACATGTGCATGAGCGTCCACCCTCTACATCATGGGTGGTCGGCAGCGGTTCCCTAGCGATGCCTTATTCTTTCCACACGTACACGGCCCCTGTGCCTCGCGTTACGATCAACAGGCTAGCTTGGGCTGGGGACTCAGCTATACACTTTTGATTGGATGGTTTATATCAAATATAAACACACCATAGCAACAACTGTTCACCAAAAGTTGCTAAGCACTTTTGAACAATGATTCAACATGAGTTTTTTCTACTCTACGGAGCACTGCTCCCCCCTTCACCGAACAAATCAACATCTTCGGCCAACCTCTTCGCCGGCTCTTCCTCATCGTCTTCTAGCTTGGTGATCTTCTCCGCGTCCGTGCCCTGCGCATACCCGGTCGCCACCCATCGAAGATCCACTGAAGGGTAGTGTGACCATAGCTATGCGAGTGCATGGATGATGGCTCCATGGGCTGCGCTACGTGCAAACTCCTTCAAGTCCGCCCATGCTGTCCGGCAACGATCCACGACCGACCAGTATGGCCCGTCTCTAGGCAGTCGTGCTCCCTCGGGTTGCTCTAGACCGACACAGTCTAGCATGGGCTGGATTCCTGCGGCCATCACCTCCAGCTTTTCATCATGGGCTTTCACTTGTTCCATGAGCACCTAGAACTATGCGTAGGCCTGGTGTCGATACTCTACAAACAAGACAGCCATATACTAAGCATGCGCTTAATGCCACACAAGTCAAAATAGCATGAAAAACACTCACGTCGAAGATCTTCAGTGATTTTCTCGACCTTCTCCTCCGCTTTCTCCTTCACCTCCTGAAGCTGGTTGAAGGCCTCCTAGGAAAGTTTGAGCTCCATCTCTAGTGCTGTGTATAATAGTCAGATGTCTCACAATGCTGAATACCAGCAAAGCAAAATTCTGAGACCTACCTTTCTACCAATCAGTGCTACTGCTGAGCTGCTCGGCCATCGACTGGCTCTCCACCTCCATCTGCTGGCACTCCTTCTCCAACGCCAAAACCTTCACCTCTAGGTCTTCCCTACGGTGGCACTCTTGGAGCAGGCACACCTAGAGGTCTTTCACCAATGCTTGCAGACTCTTGTTCTCCTCCAGTACCGAAGTCATCTCTTCCAGCTATCGCCGGCGCTACTCGGACACCTTCATCACATTCTGCAGCGGGCAAACGGATTAACAGACTTTGCTATTTAAAGGGCAAAGAAGATCTCTTCAGGCTTACCTCAATATGGCCAATCATCGATGTCAGATCAGCCATCAGCTTCTTTGTCTCCGCACTCGCCTCCACCTCCTCCAGCATCTCAAACTCTTTGCCGCGCTGAATGACCGTGCGGAGGAGTTAGGGCAGTGGGGTGGGCTCCCACACTATCTCTTCGATCTCCACGGTGGTCACCAGCAAAGGTGGCCTCCTTGGCTGCTGCCATGCTCGGACAGAACGTCTGAGCGCCAGTCCCACCGTTGATGTCGTTGTAGATGACGCTTGTTCAGCAACCGCGGGTGGACCTTGCGCCGCACTGCTCGATGCGTTCCCTGCAGGCTCCGTACCTGCTATAGCAAGACCACTTGACATTGCCGCAGCATCCCACGCCTGCTCTACACTAGGTTTTCCCTCGTCATGCAATCCGCCGCTAGGCGGGGTCGGTCCAGTTGTTGAGGGCTCCTCCATAGTAGGGGCGGTCGGTTCCACAACCATCGGTTGCTCCATGGTGGGGACGACCGGATCCAGCCTTGCTTGTGCTTGCTCGACATAGGGAGCTACCGGCTCCTCCATGAGCCTTCTGTCATCAGCAGTCGATGGCTGTAGGACCTCCATCGACTCTGCACTACAACAAGCAAAAAAATTCATCAAGAAGCAAACCACCGTGCCAAAGGAATACGACAAATAAATAAGGCACTTACAACTAGGACTCCCGCTGCATAGCTCGGAACCTGCGTCCCCACCTAGAACCGGTCTGCCTAGCAGTTGAACTACCCGGTGCCTCCACCCCCGTCACTAGAGCCACTCGCGTGGTGTAACACCCCGGGTGTTTAAATATTAAAAACCGGACATATCATCATATGCATTGCAAGGCATTGGTCATATTGCAAATTTTGTTATGCATTCACTAAAACAAGTTTACATTTATGTTATAAGCATTGCTTGGTATTGTTTGAATCAAGTTTGAAATCTTAGTATTGATTTGAAATTCCGAAAACCCTAATTTTCAATATTTAAATCCGACCCTGAAAACCCATTTCAAAATCAAAGCACATTTTGGGGTTGAGTCTTAAAGCAAAGTTGTAGACCTTGTCGAGTTGTACAAAGTTTGTTTTTGGAGTTTTTCAAGTTGTTTAGTAAAATTTGAAGTTATTTAAAAAGGCGAAATTCCTTAAATATCCCCGCTTTAAATTCAAAAGTTCATTTCAAAATGTAGGCTGAAATTAGGTATGGTTTCAAAAGCAAAGTTGTAGAACTTTTGATTTGGAACAACTTTTGTTTTTGGAGATTTTTGAGTTGTTATGAAAATTTGGGAGTAATTTGTGAAATTTGGTGAATGGCAATTCTGTAATTTCGATGAACAGTGTTCACCGCTTGAGCTACACCGCCGGCGAGCTTCGGTTTGCTTCCAGTCACGCGCGTGGCCGTCTGGGCGTCGTGTTGGCGTGGTAAAGGCCCCAGCCTGGCTTCCTTGAGCTTCTGAGCCGTGTTATTTGGACCGAGGCGCCGTCGTCGTCGTTCTTTCCTCTCCTCTGTTTTCTCCCGCCGCCACCGCCATTCTTCGTTGAGCCCTCGCCGTCGAACCAGCGCCTGTGCCATCGTAGCAAAGCGCTCAACAGCTTCGCCTCTTCCTTGCGCGCTCAGCCGAACCATCCTTGACGCTAGATTTCATCGTGGAACGTCGCTTGTCGCCCTTCTTCCTCGCGGCCGGCAGCACCACCGTGGTGTGCGCGTCGCCGTGGCCAGCACGTTACGGTGAGCCTCTGCTATTTCTGACTCTTGCTTCAGCTTCGCCTTGATGCTGTGGTGCTTTGTGCCCGGTTGATTGACCATTTCCTCCACCGCAGTCGCCGGAGCATTGCCGTCGTCGAAATTTGCTCCGCCGTGACCGCTGTGACCGTCGAACCGTGTCTCCGTTGCTTCTCAGGCTTGGCCAGTGACTCCAGTGTGTTTGGGGTGAGCTCCTGGTTCTACCCGAGTTGTTTGTTTCATCGTTACCGAGCTCCTATTGTCGGCGTAGCGTAGCCGCGCTGCCGTGTTCGCCATGGCCGTCGTCATGCTCATGCGCCGCTGTAATTGGTCCCGATTGTGCCACCAATCGACGCGTAGGGGTGTAGGGGTTATTCTAGTACCTTGGTCGTCGCCGTTGAGCTCGCCGTCGGCGAGTTTTCGCCGGTCAGCGCGCGTATCGCCGTGGTCAAAGCGCGAGGTAGAAGATGACAAGTGGGACCCGGTTGTCAGTGACTCAGCGTTCAAAATGAATTTTCTGTTTTTTAGATTTAAATGAATAGTGTTTGTTTTTGTTATTTTTGTGTAGATTTATTTAGAGCTCCAAAAATTATGAAAATTTTTGTGTGACTTATTTGTGATGTGTACTATTTAGGAAAAATATGAAATATTGTTTTTCAATACTTTTTGAATGTAATAAAAATTGCTCAATTAATTAATAAATGAGTTTCCAGGATTTTTCTAGACTTATTTATGTATCCAAAAATTATGAATATTGTTTTGTCACTTAGTTATCATGTGATGAACATATAAAAAAATTTTGAGGTCAATTGGAACAAGTTGATTTATTTCATAATTATTAATTAATTAATTAATTAATTCATAAAAGCAAATAGTAACCTTTAGTGATTTAGGTTTTATTTGAGTTTTTGATTAAGTGATTTCCATGGGTCATTAGTTGGTAATGATCCTTGGCAATTGTTGTCAGTGTTGCGAAAATGGTTTAGTTAGTTTGACTTGTAACTGTACCGCGAAGGAAAGTTGTATTCAAATTGTTAAGTTTTGCATCCATCATCGAGCATCATATTTTGTATCCACATCATGTTAAACATGGCATTGTTACTACGTGTAGTGAACGAAGGTGAACACGTGGTAGTTAATCAAGTAGTTGAGGAGGTTGATCCGTCTGTGGAAGTTGGTGTTGATATTGGTGGAATGACTCCGGACCCGGACTTTTCCGTCAACGAAGGTAAGCCCCGGATGCATACAACCCTACCTTGTATTTTACAAATTGATTTCGCTTTTGCTTCTTTTTACTGCATTAAGTGATTAGGAGTCAAGTGAAAACCAAATTGGTACATTACTAACCTTGTTATTCCATATTTACCATGTTACCGTTTTAAATTAAGTATATGCGGTTTTGCTTAGCTATGCTTAGAACGGTGAAAGTCGGGTGATTACCATCATCGCAAGTTTTAAATGGAGCTTTGGTTAATTATGTTAACATGTGATATGGGAATGTGGAGTAATAAATCTAGACCAGGCGGACTCGGTGTGTTTGAGCCACAATACATGGAGGTCTTGTGAGCGTGTTCTTCTTTTCACTTTGTGTCGATTAAGGTCCGTCCGTTGTTGAATTGCATGAGGTGAGACTTTGTAGTACTAACCACATACTTTGGTAAGCCTTAACTTGGCTATTCTATTACGAGAATGGCTACTCGCGCACTGGGAGTGGAGAGATGGCGGGAATAGCGTGTACCCACATGGCAATGGGCTGGATTGGTGGAGTACTGCATTCTCGGGTGGCGCGGACCCGTTCTTGTTTTAGAGGATCCGAGGGTAGGTTGGTATATGTAGATCGGGGACCTACATATGTCGTGTGGTCTAGAATTCCCAACTGGGTTATAATCGGTTCGAATCGTCGTTGCTCCTCAGTTATGGTGACTCAACTCACTGTTCATCATCGTAGTAATAATAACTAGAACCTGAGGATGGTATGAGAAAGTGTTGGATACAAAGTTTCATGATCTCAATACGGATCATGTCAGCTTTGTATATGATCTTTATGAAGTTTTAAACGTTGATATAAAGAATTTTGTTAAAATGCTTTTACGCAAAAGAACCTTGATTATTGCTAAAGCCATACCTTGAATCCCATGAGCCTGCATTCCTATGTTCTTTTAAATTCTTATTTCGGTTAAGTCTTGTTGAGTACTTTTGTACTCAGGGTTCGTTGACCCTTGTTGCAGGTGAGGCTCATGAGCAAATCTGTTTTGGATTGTCTTTGCATGATTGTTGTTCGATCGATGATAATTAAATGTGTTGCCCTTAAGGCGGGGTAAGCAAGTTGTGTGTGTTTTGTAATATATTATAATGCCACTCCACTACTTTGGTTTGTTTTATTATCGAACTTAGTTGTATGGTTTGAAACAAATAGTTTGTAAACTATGTTATTGTAAGACTTCTGTTGTTTTTACTCTGATGTATCTATTTGAATAAACTGTTGTAATATCTGCAATGACTCGTAATGTGATCCCCTTTCGAAAATCATGGATGATTCAGGGTTCCCCGAGGACACCCGACAGTCTTCTTAAGTTACCGGGAACGTATGCATAGATGTCAAAGGTCGTTGGACAGTGATAGGTGCATGTGGGCCCTATAATTTAGGAGGTTCTACCATAGAATGGTATCAGAGAGATCGTTACAAAGTTTTTGTGGTATTGGTTTATGAAAACTTCAAAATGATTTGGGATGACTAAATTTAACTTGATTAATTTGGTCCAAATTGCTTCGACTTGTCTTATTTCTTTCTCACCATTCCTTATTTGATTAAAAAGGTTTGTGTGGTGGAGTAGTAAATTTATTATGCCCTATATAAAAACAAATGTTGTTTATTTTCGTTTTAAGCTTTGGTGGTTTTGTTAAATCGAACGATTCATGCATCATAATTAAGTTACTTGTTACTTCCTTCGTCTCTGAGTCTAGGGTGAGTAGTGTGTACGGGGTTGAGTGTGTAGTCCATCCTTCTTTCTCTTGAGACTATTGTCGATTGTTTTACTTGGATTAATCTTGCTTATGCAGTATGGCTCATACCAAGAAGACACCCCCTGTAAGTCCACTAGGCCCAAAGGAGTTCCTTGGCACCAACTAGCCCCTAGGTATGATGGTGCTAGCGAGGCGACTCTAGGCACGATCCTCAAAGTGAGATCTGAGGAGATTTCTGCAGAGTTAGCCCAAGCTACTAGAGATAGGGCTATAGGCGCCATTCGGTGGGCGATTACAGAGAGCAATTAAGGCGTCTCACCACCGCTCATAGGAACTACGAACGATATGTTGGTTAAATGCGGTGGAAGGAAAGAATGAAGCTTGGCATAGGGAAAATGTAGCTAGAGCTAGAACTTATGAGTTAGAATTTTATGTAGAAGACTTAGAAGAGCATAATACCTATCTGCATGAGGAAGTTCATAGGCTAAGCAATCTCCTAGATCCAAATCATGAACCCCAAGCTGATGAAATGGATCCCGGTGTTATCCTTGCCGATGGTAGTGAATCGGAAGAAGAAGAAGAAGAAGATCCCGAAGAATTAGTAATGATCGATGAAAGTGACAATGAAGGCGGTAATATTTCCGAAATGGATACCGAGCCTGAAGTTTGATGTAATCGCAAAAAGGAGTGGAGTTGTGAAATAGTTAGTTCTAGTTTAAGTTAAGTAGTCTTGTTTAAATGCGGTTTTGTGTTTAAATAAGTGAAACTAGTGTAATGAGTTGCAGTCCGCTCTTTTATCAATCAATAAAGGCTTGTGAAGTAAAGTTTGGTTTGTTGTGAACAGATGCGTCATACGTGGGGTTCGTATATTCCTGGTACTTCACAAAATGAGAACGATATTCCAGATCCGCCACCAGTTCCAACAAATCTAGCGGATGCTATAGCCGCACTTGTCAATGTGACGGTTGAAAATTCGTGTTTGCTTCATGAGATGGCTCAAAGTAATCAGAATCAGATGCATGGAAACCGTGGTCGCCATCATAATAGGCAGGAGGCTACATATGTGGACTTAACAGATATAAAACCCCCCAGTGTTCACTAAGGCAGATGAACCATTGGAGGCTGACGATTGGCTTAGGACCATGGAGCAGAAGTTTGATCTTATACCATGCATAGAGTTTCAGAAACCAGTCTTTGCTGCTCATCAACTTAGAGGTGCAGCCGGTGCTTGGTATGCAAATCTTATGGCCATGCAACCCGTAGGTGTTCCGTTAACTTGGATGGAGTTTCGTACTGCTTTTAGAGCCCATTATATCCCGGAGGGAGTTATGGCTATGAAGCTGGATGAATTTCTTGCTTTGAGGCAAGGGGACCAAACCATGATGCAGTATGTGGGAAGATTCAATCACCTATCACAATATGCACCTGAACATGTCAATACTGATGCCAAGAAAAAGAAATGGTTCATGAGAGGTCCGAATACCAAATTACAGACTATGATGACAACATGTACCAATGTCACTTATCATGAGGTAGTGAATATTGCTATTGCTTCAGAGGCAAAGTATCAGCAGCATAAGGAGCTCAAAAAGAAAAAGAGTATCCCATCCGGATCTTATGGGGAAATCCAAAGAGGCAGAGGTGATTTATCATCCGATTAATCATAATCGTCCTCCTTATCGTCCGCCGCGGAGCTTTCAAGCGATCGAAGAATCAAATGTCCGTCTCTACAACTTATCGTAATCCACAACCGACAAATGCTTCTAGGGTTTCGCTTCAACACCCTGGGTCACAAGTATCCTGTTTCAATTGTGGCAAGCCTGGTCATTTCTCGAGAATGTCCGTATCCAATGCGCCTAATCCCGTAAGGCCCTACAAATCAACAACAGCTCGGGCACAAAACAAGAATAACAATCGTAATGCTCGAAAGGCAAAGATGAAAGGAAGACAGATTGGGTGTTCTATATTCAAGCCGGGAGATTCTGAAGGAGAGCCAATGATGATGGGTATGTTTCTGTTGCCAATCATCCTGCAGATTATACTTTTTGATTCTGACGCATCGCATTCATTCATCAATAGAACATTTGTGGTGAAGTATGAAATTTCAATTGGGGCAACAAAGGAAAATTTCTTTGTACAGTCGCCCGGGGGACGTCTGTGTACTAAGGAAATGGTATACCAGGTGCCCATAAACCTAGGTGCGCATATTTTTCCCACTACCATGATTATCCTTAAGGATCAGGATATAGATGTAATCTTAGGAATAAAATGGAGATATCAGCATAAGGCTGTTATAGATGCTTTGAATAGAACTATAAGGGTGAGTTTACCAGATAGAACTTCTCATCCAACTTCCAACCTTAAGAAGATCAGTGGGCAGAGTTTGTGCAACTGCCGTCAAAGAGATTAGAGATATCCTGGTAGTATGTGAATTTCCTGATGTGTTTCCTGAAGATTTACCCGGTCTACCACTTGATAGGGATGTCCAGTTTAACGTAGAATTGCAACCTGGAACAGCTCCGATTTCTCGGAGAGCTTATAGGATGCCACCTAAGGAGTTAGTCGAGTTGAAAACTCAGTTGCAAGAATTGATTGAGAAGGGGTTTATACAACCTAGTTTATCGCCTTGGGGTGTTCGCAATTTTGTGAAAAAGAAAGATGAGACTCGAGGTTATGTGTTGATTATCGTCCAGTTGAATGAAGTGACCATCAAGAATAAATATCCATTACCTCGGATAGATTTGCTTTTTGATCAACTGGCGAGCCAAGGTTTTTCAAAGATAGATTTGAGGTCGGATATCATCAAATCAAGATAAAGCTCAAGATATTCCCAAAATGGCATTTACCACAAGATATGGATTATATGAATATTTGGTAATGTCTTTTGGTTTGACCAATGTTCGACTCATTTCATGTATTTGATGAATTCAAGATTCATGTCTAAAGCTAGATAAATTTGTAGTGGTGTTTATTGATGATATTCTAGTATATTCCAAGAATAAGGAAGAACATGTGAAACACCTCGTAATTGTTCTCGACTCGCTTGAGGGAACATCAACTATATGCCAAGTTCAAATAAGTGTGATTTTTGGCTTAAGGAAGTACAATTTCTTGGACACATCTTGTCGTGGAAGGAGTTGTTTGTTGATCCAAGCAAAGTGAAGGATGTGCTTGATTGGAAACCACCAACCACAGCTCATCAAGTTCGAGTTTTCTAGATTGGGGGGTATTACCATCGGTTTATTCCAGATTTCTAAAGTATCAAAGTCCATAATCGAGAGTTCTTCAAGAACCAAGTCAAGTTTGCTGGTCATCCGATTGTGAAGAGGCTTTCCAGACTTTGAAGAGATCTGACCACCGTTGTATCAAATATTAGCCCAACCTGATATCGAGAAGCCATTTGATGTTTATTGTGATGCTTTAGGTATTGGTATTGGATGTGTGTTGATGCAAGAAGGCCGAGTCATTGCTTATGCATCCAGACAACTTAAGCAACATGAAGAACACTATCCGACTCATGATCTAGAGTTAGCAGCTATGGTCCATGCTCTGAAGATTTGGCGGCATTACCTACTTGGTAATATGTGCCATATTTATACAGACCACAAGAGCTTAAAATATATCTTTACCCAGTCAGAGTTGAATATGCGACAAAGAAGTTGGTTAGAGCTGATTAAAGATTATGACTTGGAAGTACATTATCACCCTGGTAAAGCAAATGTGGTGGCAGATGCCCTCAGTCACAAAGGTTATTGCAATTGCCTGACAGTAAGAACAATGGGTCTGACTTTATGTCAAGAGATGGAGAAATTGAATGTAGAGGTAATTCAACAAGGTAGTTTGACCAACATAATTGTTGAAGCCACTATTCGAGATCAAGTTATTGCTGCTCAGAAGGAAAACAAGGGTGTAGCCCATATCAAGGAAAGAGTTAGGAATGGAAAGGCAGAATGTTTCAGTATAGATAATGAAGGTGTGCTATGGTTCAAGGATCACCTGGTGGTACCAAAAGTTCCTGAGTTGCTGCAGTCAATTCTTGAAGAAGCACATGCTACTAGGTTATCTATCCATCCGGGAAGCAACAAGATGTACCATGACTTAAAACAAAGGTTTTGGTGGACAAAAATGAAGATAGAAATTGCAAGATATATAGCAAAGTGTGATACTTGTCGGAGGTGAAAGCTATACATTTGAGGTCTGGCTGAGAACTACAACCATTACCTATTCCACTTGGAAATGGGAGGACATAAGTATGGACTTTATTGTTGGTCTACCCAAGACATCAAAGGGATTTGACTCAATATGGACTCACTAAGTCAAAGACATTTTCTTCCCCAAGACTATATATCCCACCGAATCACGCGCCAAGATATATTTAGCAAGAATTATGAGTCTCCATGGAATACCAAAGACCATAGTGTCCGATCGGGGGGTACATACAGTTTGTCTTCGCTTTTAGAAAACAATTGCATTCTTCATTGGATACCAAGCTCCTGTATAGTACAGCTTATCATCCGCAGACTGATGGACAGACTAAAAGAGTCAATCAAGTGCTTGAAGATATGTTAAGGTGTTGTGTCCTTAATTATTCCAACAAGTGGGATGAATGCTTACCTTTGGCCGAGTTCTCATATAACAATAGTTATCAAGAAAGCATTAGAATGGCTCCATTTGAAGCACTCTATGGCCGTAGATGCAGAACATCACTGAGTTGGTCGGAGCCCGGAGAAAGAAGATTCTTTGGAGTTGACCTTGTGAAAGAAACGGAAGACAAGGTTAGGCAAATACAGAGTAATTTGAAAATAGCTCAGTCCCGCCAAAAGAGTTATGGGGATAGACGACGGAGACCATTGGTGTTTGATAAAGGAGATTTTGTATATCTGAAAGTATCACCAATGAAGGAGTTACCCGTTTTGGTGTTAAAGGCAAGTTGGCACCTCGATATATTGGACCATTTCAAATTTTGGAGAGATATGGAAAAGTGGCCTATCGCTTGAAATTACCAGAACATTTATCAGCTGTACATGATGTGTTCCATGTGTCTCAGTTGAAGAAGTGTCTCCGAGTGCCTGAGCAGAATGTTGAAGTTGAAGGAGTGGAACTTGAACGAGATCTGACTTATTCAGAATATCCTATCCGAGTGTTGGATCAGAAAGATCATGTTACTCGGAGGAGAACAATAAAGTTCTACAAGATACAATGGAATAAACATTTAGAAGAGGAAGCTACTTGAGAATCAGAAGATTACTTGTTAGAAAAGTTTCCAGAGTTTCTTGCGTCATTATAGAATAGAGTACTGTTAGTTAAGCTCGGTTGTTACAAATTGTGTTTTGTAAAGGAACCTCAGTTGTTTTATGGATGAGATTTGGATGTTTTTGGATTGACACATTTCCTTTTCCATTACTTACCCTATGGCTTTGAATCTTGGGGCGAGATTTCTTTTAGGGGGAAGGATTGTAACACCCCGGGTGTTTAAATATTAAAAACCGGACATATCATCATATGCATTGCAAGGCATTGGTTATATTGCAAATTTTGTTATACATTCACTAAAACAAGTTTTCATTTATGTTATAAGCATTGCTTGGTATTGTTTGAATCAAGTTTGAAATCTTAGTATTGATTTGAAATTCCGAAAACCCTAATTTTCAATATTTAAATCCAACCCTGAAAACCCATTTCAAAATCGAAGCACATTTTGGGGTTGAGTCTTAAAGCAAAGTTGTAGACCTTGTCGAGTTGTACAAAGTTTGTTTTTGGAGTTTTTCAAGTTGTTTAGTAAAATTTGAAGTTATTTAAAAAGGCGAAATTCCTTAAATATCCCCGCTTTAAATTCAAAAGTTCATTTCAAAATGTAGGCCAAAATTGGGTATGGTTTCAAAAGCAAAGTTGTAGAACTTTTGATTTGGAGCAACTTTTGTTTTTGGATATTTTTGAGTTGTTATGAAAATTTGGGAGTAATTTGTGAAATTTGGCGAATGGCAATTCTGTAATTTTGATGAACAGTGTTCACCGCTTGAGCTACACCGCCGGCGAGCTTCGGTTTGCTTCTAGTCATCGTTGCGGCCGCCGTCTGGGCGTCGCGTTACATGCGATAAAGGCCGCAGCGTGGCTTCCTTGAGCTTCTGAGCCGTGTTATTTGGACCGAGGCGCCGTCGTCGTCGTTCTTTCCTCTCCTTTGTTTTCTCCCGCCACCACCGCCATTCTTCGATGAGCCCTCGCCGTCGAACCAGCGCCTGTGCTATCGTGGCAAAGCGCTCAACAGCTTCGCCTCTTCCTTGCGCGCTCAGCCGAACCATCCTTGACGCTAGATTTCGCCGTGGAATGTCGCTTGCCGCCCTTCTTCCTCGCGGCCTGCAGCACCACCGTGGTGTGCGCGTCACCGTGGCTAGCGCGTTACGGTGAGCCTCTGCTATTTCTGACTCTTGCTTCAGCTTTGCCTCGATGCCGTGGTGCTTTGTGCCCAGTTGATTGACCATTTCCTCCACCGCAGTCGCCGGAGCATCGCCGTCGTCAAAATTTGCTCCGCCGTGACCGTCGAACCGTGTCTCCGTTGCTTCTCAGGCTCGGCCAGCGACTCCAGTGTGTTCGGGGTGAGCTCCTGGTTCTACCCGAGTTGTTTAATTCATCGTTACTGAGCTCCTATTGCCGGTATAGCGCAGCCGTGCTGCCGTGTCCACCATGGCCGTCGTCATGCTCATGCGCCGATGTAATTGGTCCCGATTGTGCCACCAATCGACACGTAGGGGTGTAGGGGTCATTTTAGTACCTTGGTCGTCGCCGTTGAGCTCGCCGTCGGTGAGTTTTTGCCGGTCAGCGCGCGTGTCGCCGTGGTCAAAGCGCGAGGTAGAAGATGACAAGTGGGACCCAGTTGTAAGTGACTTAGCGTTCAAAATGAATTTTCTGTTTTTTAGATTTAAATGAATAGTGTCTGTTTTTGTTATTTTTGTGTAGATTTATTTAGAAAATCCAAAAATCAATTGAAAATTTTTGTGTGACTTCTTTGTGATGTGTAATATTTAGGAAAAATATGAAATGTTGTTTTCAGTACTTTTTTGAATGTAATAAAAATTGCTCAGTTAATTAATAAATGAGTTTCCAGGATTTTTCTAGACTTATTTATGTATCCAAAAATTATGAAAATTGTTTTGTCACTTAGTTATCATGTGATGAACATATACAAAAAATTTGAGGTCAATTGGAACAAGTTGATTTATTTCATAATTATTAATTAATTAATTCATTCATAAAAGCAAATAGTAACCTTTAGTGATTTAGGTTTTGTTTGAGTTTTTGATTAAGTGATGTCCTTGGGTCATTAGTTGGTAATGATCCTTGGCAATTGTTGTGAGTGTTGCGAAAATGGTTTAGTTAGTTTGACTTGTAACTGTACCGCGAAGGAAAGTTGTATTCAAGTTGTTAAGTTTTGCATCCATCATCGAGCATCATATTTTGTATCCGCATCATGTTTAACATGGCATTGTTACTACGTGTAGTGAACGAAGGTGAACACGTGGTAGTTAATCAAGTAGTTGAGGAGGTTGATCCGTCTGTGGAAGTTGGTGTTGATATTGGTGGAACGACTCCGGACCCAGACTTTTCCGTCAATGAAGGCAAGCCTCGGATGCATACAACCCTACCTTGTATTTTATAAATTGATTTCGCTTTTGCTTCTTTTTACTGCATTAAGTGATTAGGAGTCAAGTGAAAACCAAATTGGTACATTACCAACCTTGTTATTCCATATTTACCATGTTACCAGTTTTAAATTCGTATATGCCAGTTTTGCTTAGCTATGCTTAGAACGGTGAAAGTCGGGTGATTACCTGTCATCTACAAGTTTTAAATGGAGCTTTGGTTAATTATGTTAACATGTGATATGGGAATGTGGAGTAATAAATCTAGACCGGGCGAACTCGGTGTGTGTGAGCCACAAGACATGGAGGTCTTGTAAGCAGGTTCTTTCCGCCTGTGTCGATTAAGGTTCGTCCGTTGTTGAATTGCATGAGGTGAGACTTTGTAGTACTAACCACATACTTCGGTAAGCCTTAACTTGGCTATTCTATTATGAGAATGGCTACTCGTGCACTGGGAGTGGAGAGATGGCGGGAATAACGTGTACCCATGTGGCAATGGGCTGGATTGGTGGAGTACTGTATTCTCAGGTGGCGCTGACCCGTTCTTGTTTTAGAGGATCCGAGGGTAGGTTGGTATATGTAGGTCGGGGACCTACATATGTCGTGTGGTCTGGAATTCCCAGCTGGGTTATAATCGGTTCGAATCGTCATTGCTCCTCGGTAATGGAGACTCAACTCACTGTTCATCATCGTAGTAATAATAACTGGAACCTGAGGATGGTATGAGAAAGTGTTGGATACGAAGTTTCATGATCTTAATACGGATCGTGTCAGCTTTGTATATGATCTTTATGAAGTTTTAAACGTTGATATAAAGAATTTTGTTAAAATGCTTTTACGCAAAAGAACCTTGATTATTGCTAAAGCCATACCTTGAATCCCATGAGCCTGCATTCCTACGTTCTTTTAAATTCTTATTTCAGTTAAGTCTTGTTGAGTACTTTTGTACTCAGGGTTCGTTGACCCTTGTTGCAGATGAGGCTCATGAGCAGATCTGTTTTGGATCGTGCTGCATGACTGTTGTTCAGTGCGATGACGATAATTAAATGTGTGGCCCTTGGGCAGGGCAACTTAAGTTGTGTGTTTTATAATATATTATAATGCCACTCCGCTACTTTGGTTTGTTTTATTATCGAACTTAGTTGTATGGTTTGAAACAAATAGTTTGTAAACTATGTTATTGTAAGACTTCCGCTGTTTTTACTCTGATGTATCTATTTGAATAAACTGTTGTAATACTGCAATGACTCTGTAATGTGATCCTGCTTGGAAATCGTGAATGATTCGGGGTTCCCCGAGGACACCCGATAGTCTTCTTAAGTTACCGGAAACGTATGCATAGATGTCAAAGGTCATTGGACAGTGACAGGTGCATGTAGGGCCCTATAATTTAGGAGGTTCTGCCACACGTGGTCTTGGGGGCTGCGATGGTCGCTTGCGCTGCCGCCACTGGAGTCGTCCGCGTGGTCTCGGGGACTGTGGTAGTTGTCCGGGCTATCATTGACGTCTCCACCTGAGCTGCTACTGCTGGTGACGCTCGCGTCTGTCAGGCATTGTTATTGTAGCCCCGCGTCTGCTGCCTCTCCCGCGTCTCCACCCCAACCAGCGTAGACAGCGGGGGCATCACGACCCTCGATGAAGGAGGCACCGCTTGTCCATCGTTGTCCGACGAGTCAATAGCACCACCTGTCTTCTTCAAGGCTAGATGAACACCCCAATGGTTACCGACTTCTCCTCACAGCGAGATGATCCAGCTATTTTTCTTCTTTTTAGGGATGGCTCCTCGCTAGCTGGCCGCTTCCCTCGAGCTTCTCACAGACATATGGCATCCGCTCGTCTTCACCTCCGTCATCAAGGTCAGCAAACTTGTCCCCACCAGCCTTCAGGCTAGATCAACGCTGAGGATGGCTCGGCCAGGCATCAACAACCCTTGGCCAGTCAGTGACGGCACCACCGAGAAGTATACCGATCGATCCTGCCCATGAATCTTCAGGAAAACGATTGAGTATATTGCAATTGCAACAGATAAGGGATCAAGCAAAACTAAAATGAAGGCTCTTACCTGTGGTGGGAGGGTCCCTACACTAAAGGCCCTCTGTTGATCATTAATCTTAAGACACCCCGTGAGGTTAAACAACACTCCAATTCACCGCATGACTTCATCTCGGTTAATCAGCTCTGGCACCTCACAGGTCCCATCAGTATCTCCCCAGAATTCATATTCGGGATGTGCTCTCTCCTTGCTGGGCTAGCATCGCCGAAAAGTAAAGTTTGTCGCCACTTTGACCCCATCCACCCTTCTCCAGCCGATCAGTGCCAACAGCTCCATCACTTGCTCCATCCCATTGGCACCAGGTCTCTTTGACCACTTGGTGTTGCTCATGGGAATCTGATCAATGTCGCATGCCACATAGTGTTCCCCCTATGGCATGTAGAACCATCACTATGCCCAATATTTCATATTTGTGTTCAACGAGGTGGCGATGTATTGGCCAACCATCCCATCCCGAAGCTACAAGTACGCGCTGCCCACGATCCTAGATCCAGATCCCCCCGGGATTTCAAACAGAAGAAGTGGTGGAAGAGATCAAAATATGGAAGAATGCCAAGATAAGCCTCATAGAAATGGATGAAAATAGATACATGAAGGATGGAATTCGGGCCCAAATTGCAAAGACTAATCTCATAATAGTCAATCAATCCACGGAGAATCGGATGGATTGGAACACCAAATCCGCGATTGAAATAATCTTCAAAACCTACTAATTCATTGCCATGAGTCGAAAAGCTCTCACCGCAAGCCAGATGCCATCCTGCTGTCACCCAATCAGGCAGCATGCCGTCCTCCACCAACCGATTGAGCACTGCCTCATTGCTGACGGACCCCACCCATTCCTCAGTGCGATTGAGCTCACGTGATGCTCTACTCGAACCGCCGCCTAGAGGAGGTTGCGTGCTTGTGGTTGCTCTAATGGCAGAGCAGTTGCCAGGCGAAGCAGTGTGGGTGTGAGGAAGAAGATGAAGTGGAGGAGAGAAAGTGGGGAATGTGCGCCGGGGTCATGACACTCTTATAACGGTTTGACCCCTGACCCTCCACCTTTTAGGGTTTTTGGGAAACCGCACCGCCACGCCGCATTCTCTTCTAGCATCTCTGCATGCCTTAGGGCCGCTGAGTGGGCCTAGTGGGCCACCGCATCAAACTGTGTCAAACGCGGGCTCACGAACTACGTGTGTACACATCATCTCGTGATGACTGTATTTATTTCTACACTATTTTCCAGCGACATTGGGGACTGGGCCAGCACCTGAAGACCACTGCTTCACCTACTGCCAGGCTCGGGGACTATGTGGGCACACTTCACCTCGTGGTGAATGTGCTTATTTTTTGACTTAATCTTCTACAAAATGGCTAAGTTCTTCCGCGGTAACTAAGTTAAGGACGCCATGCGACCAAGTTCGACGTCGAGAACCTTAGTGGGCACACTTCACCTAAGGTGGAGACTTTGAAATTTTTTTACTTGAGCTCCTTACATCCTTCTAACAAACCCTGGCTTCGAGTGTGCTCGGCTCTAGCAACTAGATGAATAGCTCAGATGCATGCTCAGACAGCTCGGACG
Source organism: Miscanthus lutarioriparius (assembly GCA_904845875.1). NCBI lineage: Eukaryota > Viridiplantae > Streptophyta > Magnoliopsida > Poales > Poaceae > Miscanthus > Miscanthus lutarioriparius. Next base: position 77,398,211 of record CAJGYO010000007.1, on the reverse strand, counting down.
CATGCTCAGACAGCTCGGACGCATGCTCAAACAGCTCGGATGCATGTTCAAATAGCTCGGACGACATGTTTAGCAGCTCGGATCCATGCTCAGACAGCTCAATCACATGCTCAGATAGCTTAGACAAGCTTAAGATGGTGTTGCTCAATGGATGCAAGGCGCTCGGGGACTAGCTGTGGGGGTATAACCCCTTATACTAGTAGGGTTGTACATGGGCTGAGCTGCTAAGGGAGGTCCAGCCCATAAGACTGCGTATGGGCCATGCCACTAGTGGAGGCCTAGCCTACAAGACGACACCATGCGAGGCACAACATAGGTCAGCGTGCCTCGCAAGACTACATGAAGATCTTCGGTGATCTAGGAAACCTACTCGGATCTGCTAGATCCCATAATATCTGTAACTTCCTATCTTGTAAAACCGATCAGGATAGAAACAACCGATCTGTAACCCTACCCCTGAGCTATATAAGGCAGGTAGGGACCCCTTCTGTTAGAAATGATAGTAACAGATGCTGTTAGAATCTGCCTTACTCACTCACTAGAAACCGACCAGGATTGAAATGAAGTTGTAATACTTGGAATACAAGATGGTTTGTCTCGGCGGTATTCCAAGTATTACAACTTCACTTCAATCCAAGCGGCCTAGTGGCCATGCTGCCCTCTGGGCTTTCTACCAAATCTGAGATCCAATTTCTTATGTCTGGGCAACAATTGGTATCAAGAGCCTAGGGTTCTAGTGAGTGAGAGCCATGTCCACCAAGAGCCAAATCGCCAGAGCGCACGCCGCCGAAGGAGGAGCGGTGGTCGACCCTCAGGGCGGTGCAGCAGGCACTGGAACCGATGACCGTGTGACGCGCCTTGCTACCACAGAGGTAGCGGCTATGACAGAGGCCGAGACAGCCTGATAGGCAGCGGTTGCGGCTCAGGCCGCGGTGGCTACCGCTGCAGCGCTTCACATGGAGATGGAGCAGGAGGACACGGAGCCAGCGGGAGGAGGATCGCGCAGCCCATGCTACCACTAGTCGCCATCACCAGAGCAGCATCGTGGCCATCACGAGTGTTCGCCGGTGCTGTAGACCATCTACCGTGACTTAGGTGCGGGAACGCCATGGCCGATGCTCACCAAGTCCAACTACCATGAGTGGAGCTTGCTGATGAAGGTCAAGCTACAGGCTCGGTGGCTTTGGTAGGCAGTTCACATTGGTGACATCCACTATGACAATGATCACCGGGCCTTGGAGGCTTTGTGCGTCGCCGTCGCCACCAAGCTCGGTGCCTCCATCGCCAATAAGGCCACGATAAAGCTGGCGTGGGATGCAATCACCGCGACGTGTGTTGGAGGATATCACATATGGCAGGCAATGCTGAAGTGGCTCCAAGGAGAGTGGGAAGCCCTCGCCTTTTAGCCTAGGGAACAAGTCAAGGACTTCGCCGTGCGACTAACCAATCTGATGGAGCAGATGGCGCGCAATGGCGACACCGACTTGATGGAGGAGTGCGCGATGGAGAAGTTCCTCCGCTGCATGCCGAAGAGGTATGCGTAGATCATCAATTCGATCAGGACGCTCCTCGATTTCGAGTAGCTCACCATCGAGGATGTCATCGGGCGGCTCAAGGTGGTGCAAGACCGTGAGCAGGCGCAGAATCCCGAGCCAGCCACTGTCGGAGGCAAGTTGTTGTTGGCGCGCTTTTGAGAAGAAGAAGAAGGAGGAGGGCGCTGGATCATCCAAGGATTGTTGGTGGTGTCCCCATGGTGGCAAGAAGAACAAGCCCAAGGGTGATCGTGCCGGCGGCGGTGGACAAGCGAACAAGGTAGGTGCCGACGGCGGCAAGAAGAACAAGCCTCAACTGCAACCAAGTTAGACACTGGGCCAGGTACTGCCCTCACGCCCTATGCGAGAGCGAGTACGAGCATGGCGGCATGGGTTCCTAGAGCTGGATGCAGAAGGGAGTTGCGGCAAGGCTCAAGCTTCGACCTTCTGCACCAAGTCCACCATCGACCTCATCTTTGAGGAGCCATGAGCCCATGTCTTCCTCAACACCGGTTCCAGCGGTGACAAACTCGAAGGCTAGTACCTCGACAGCGGTGCGACCCACCACATGATGGCCAACGTGAGCTGTTCACCGACCTCGACTACTCTGCCAGTGGCACAGTGAAGTTCGGCGATGAGTCGAAGGTGGAGATCCATGGCATCAGCTCCATCATCTTTGAGGCGAAGATCGGCGAGCACCGGGTGCTTCACGGCATCTACTACATCCCGGCGCTCCGCAACTCCATCATGAGCCTCGACCAATTGGATGAAGGCGGCTCAAAGGTGGAGATTGATCGATGTGTGTTGAGGATTTGGGACCAGCACGGCCGGCTTCTCATCAAGGTCCAGCACGGCGTGAATCATCTCTACATCCTCCACCTCTAGACGTCTAAGCCGCTCTGCCTCACCGCGCGCTAGGACGACGAAGCATGGTGCTGGCATGAACACTACGGCCACCTCCACTTCGACGCGCTCCATAAGCTCGCCAAGGATGACATGGTGCGCGGGCTATCGGTGATCAAGCATGTCGGGCAGTTCTACGACACCTGCGTCATCACCAAGTAGAGGAGGGCTCTGTTCTCGACTGAAGCCCAGTACCACATGCAGGAGTTGCTTGAGCTCGTCCATGGCAACCTCTATGGCCCTGTGACATCGGCGACTCTCGACGGCAGATGCTACTTCCTGCTACTGGTGGATAACGCCACGCGGTACATGTGGTTGGCCCTCCTGATGACCAAGGACGTCGCTACAGATGCCATCAAGCATCTTCAAGCGGTGGCGGAGAAGGGGATCGGGCGCAAGCTCTAGGTGCTGTGCACCGACAACGGCCGAGAGTTCACCACCGCGGGGTTTGCTGCCTACTGCGCGAATGAAGGCATCCAGTGTCACTACAACGCCCCTACTCACTGCAGCAGAACGAAGTTGTGGAGACGAGAAACCAGACCATGGTGGCCATGGCTCGTGCACTGCTAAAGCAGTGGGGTATGCCGGCCAAGTTCTAGGGAGAAGCAGTGGTGACCGCGGTCCACTTACTGAACCGGTCGCCCACGAAGAGCTTGAAAGGCAAGACTCCATATGAAGCATGGCACAGAAGAGCACCGGCAGTCGGTCACTTGTGCACGTTCAGCTGCCTCGCCTTCGCCAAGGAGCTGAACCAGGTAAAGAAGCTGGATGACCGCAGCCGGCCCGAGGTGTTCATCGGGTATGTTGATGGCGCCAAGGCATATCGCGTCCTTGACCCAGAGACCCAGTGTGTGCACATGTTGCGCGACGTTGTCTTCGACGAGAGCCACGGCTAGGATTGGACCAAGGTGGGAGAGAGCTCGGCATTGGCGATGGAAGAGTTCACCGTCGAGTACCTTTGAAGTGGGGGAGCTAGGGGAGCACAAGGTGCGTCTCCATCAGCATCCCTAGCTCCATCGCGCTCATCGTCACCAGCTCTGAGGGAGTCTAGGAACACGATGGTGGCAGCAGCCACTCCACCTCTGCTCCAGTCAGCTTCACCAACGGTGCCATCGGCTACAGCATCCCCTGCTTGCTCTGCTTCCCCTATTTCGCCCACTGCCACACCACCGCCCACCGATCAGCCCTAGGTCGAGCTCGCCATGCCGCTGGAGGATGACGAGGATCGTCTGGATGCATTTTACGATGACAAACCCCTCCGCTACCGCACGGTGATGAATATCATCGGCGATGAGTCTCCACCAATGATGGCGCCACATCTCTTCGCCTAGCTGCACTTGACTCATGCCGACGAGCCAACCAATTATGCTAAAGCGCAAGGTCATCTAGCTTGGGAGGCCGCCATGAAGTAGGAGCTCCAGGCTGTGGAGTATAACAAGACCTGGGAGCTCGCCGATCTGCCTGCGGGTCACCGCCCAATCACCCTCAAATGGGTCTTCAAGCTAAAGGACTAGAAGGGGGTAGTGACCAAGCACAAGGCGTGGCTGGTGGCACGAGGGTTCGTTCAGCAAGAGGGCGTCAACTATGACGATGCGTTCGCCCCGGTGGTACACATGGAGTCAGTCCACGTCTTCCTCGCACTGGTGGCCCAAGAAGGATGGTGGGTGCACCACATGGACGTGAAGTCCATGTTCATCAACGGCAACCTCAAGGAAGAGGTGTATGTGCGTCAGCCGCCTGGCTTCGCTGTCGTCGAGAAGGAAGACAAGGTGTACCGCCTGCGCAAGGCCCTCTACGGCCTACGGCAGGCACCGCGCACCTAGGACACAAAGTTGGATGCCACACTCAAGGAGATGAGCTTCCACCAGAGCACGCATGAGGCGGCGGTGTACCGGCGGGGCAGCGGGCACACTGTCCTGCTCGTCGGCGTCTACATCGATGATCTCATCATCACCGGCGCCGAGGAAGAAGAAGTGGTAAAGTTCAAGGCGCAGATGAAGAAGAAATTCGACATGAGCGACCTCGGCCTCCTCTGCTTCTACCTCGGCATCGAGGTGCGCCAGGATGCCAATGGCATCACCCTCCGTCAGGCTCACTACGCTAAGCAGATCCTCGAGCTCGGTGAGATGGTTGGCTGCAACCCCACCCACACGCTAATGGAGAAGTTGCGGCTCAGTTGAGAGAGCATTGCGGAGGAGGTGGACTCCACGCACTAGCGGTGGCTTGTCGGCAGCCTCCGGTACCTGGTGCATACCCGTCTGGACTTGGCGTTCACGGTCGGGTACGTGAGTCGGTTCATGGAACGGCCCACGGTGGAGCATCTATAGGCGGTGAAGTGCGTTCTTCGCTACGTGGCCGGGACCCTAGACTATGGTCTGCACTACAAGAGGGCTCCTGGCACAACGCGCTTCATCGGCTACTGCGACAGTGACCTTGCCGGCGACATCGACACAAGCAAGAGCACTAGTGGAACCATGTTCTTCCTGGGTGACTGCTTGGTCTGCTGGTAGTCCATCAAGCAGAAGGTTGTGGTGCTGTCAAGCTGTGAGGCAGAGTACATCGTCACCACCACTGCAGCAACACAAGCTCTATGTCTGTCTAGGTTGCTCGGGGAGCTTCTTGGTAGAAAGGTTGATGTGGTGGAGTTGAAGGTAGACATCAAGTTTGCTTTAGCCCTGGCCAAGAACCCAGTCTTCCATGACAGGAGCAAGCACATTCGGATCAAGTACCATTTCATTAGGGATTGCTTGGAGAAAGGGAGCATCTAGGCCAACCACATCGCCACTACTGATCAGCTGGCAGACATACTCACCAAGTCACTGGGCAAGGCCAAGTTCTAGGAGATGAGGAGAATTGGTCTGAAGCAGATCACTCAGCACTAGGTTTAGGGGGAGATTGATAGTTAAGCTTAGTTGCTTGTATCTTATTTTTCTGCAGTTACTATTCACTATCATGTAGTTTTCAGGTTCCTTGGCTTCCAAGTAGGAATCAAGGCATCTACTTTACATAGCAGAACATGCTAAGAGTAGGTAGAGGTAGCAAAAGCCACTTTGCTCTATATAAGCAGTGGCAGACCATCTTGTATTCTAAGTATTGCAACTTCATTTCAATCCAAGCGGTCTAGTGGCCAAGCTGCCCTCTGGGCTTTCTACCAAATCTGAGATCCAATTTCTTATGTCTGGGCAACAGTTTGATTTATGCTTCTGCTCTGAAATTGTTTCTGAAATAATCTTTACCTTTTCTTCTGCAGGATTCCAGGTTTGCCATTCATTGTGTGGAGGTACTGGCTCTGGGATGGGCACCCTGCTCATCTCAAAAATCAGGGAAGAGTACCTAGATAGGATGATGCTGACATTCTCAGTTTTCCCATCACCTAAGGTGTCTGATACCACCATTACAATGGTAGAACCTTTCCCAAAAAGTGCAATGCCGTCACATCTTGCAGATGCGTTAGTTCACCAACTTGTTGAGAATGCTGGTGAGTGTGTATGGTCCTGATTAAACACAATGAAGCTAAAAACTTTACGACATCTGCTTCTAAACGCACTTCACCAACTTGTTGAGAATGCTGGTGAGTGTATGGTCCTTGACAATGAAGCTCTTTACGACATCTGCTTCCGCACTCTGAAGCTTGCTACACCCACTTGTAAGTTTGCGTCGCTACTTTGTTCAGTCACTGCACATACAGCTTTACTATTTATTGATCATTGATTTCATATCGTGGTGCAAAAGAGTGGATTGTAGTCATCTTCGTGTGAAATCCCGTGCCACAAATTTATCTCTTGGATGCCTTGTGATGCTGCAATGAATTACATGGCCTTTTGTCTGCCATTGCTGCATATTTATTGCAATCATGCACTACTTGATTGAATTAATGTGTATGCCGGGCACATGCATCTCACTAGCATTTTGACACCATACTATCTGTTCTAAAGTTTGCTTTGTACAACAAAATACAATGTAATGCCCTGAGATGATCATTTCATGATTTTCTGTCTTGTTTCTTGCATTTGTTTCTGCCATTTAGATATGAATCTGAATATTGCCTTTTTTATGTTGTTCCAGCTGGTGACCTGAACCATCTCATCTCTGCAACCATGAGTGGTGTTACCTGCTGCTTGCGGTTCCCAGGCCAGCTGAACTCTGACCTCCGGAAGCTTGCAGTCAACTTGATACCCTTCCCTCGCCTCCATTTCTTCATGGTTGGCTCTGCACCACTGACATCAAGGGGATCCCAGCAGAACCGTGCCCTCACCGTCCCCGAGCTGACCCAGCAGATGTGGGATGCCAAGAACATGATGTGCGCTGCCGACCCACGACACGGACGCTACCTGACAGCATCGGCCATGTTCCGTGGGAAGATGAGCACCAAGGAGGTGGACGAGTAGATGCTGAATGTGCAGAACAAGAACTCGTCCTACTTCGTGGAGTGGATCCCGAACAACGTGAAGTCGAGCGTTTGCGACATCCCTCCCAAGGGCCTGAAGATGGCGTCCACATTCATCGGCAACTCCACCTCGATCCAGGAGTTCTCGTGGAGCGGCCAACCAGTTCGCCTTCAGCCTCCTCGCAGTGAGTAGTCCTACTTCACCTGAATGAATGCTTCTTCGATTCGCACGGAAATCTGAACTTCTTCCTTGGCTTGGAATGGAAGGTATACTTGTTGCGGGCGAGCGGGATCTTGCTTCCGTTTCTACGTTGTCATGAGGCTCATCTCCGTGATCCAGCACGGACAGAGGCAGTACCACCTGCAGCTGCTCCAGGTTAGTCCATCGATTGTCACTTCTGAATAAATATCGTTGGGGGGCTGTTCTGCTGGAGGGAAGCAGTGGTCAGGAACAACAGCAGCAACAGCATGTCATCCTAGTTCGCTGAAAGGCATTCATCTAGGGAACATGAATGCATATATTTCTACAGCTTTCTGATCACGTTACTGATGGTCCTTGTTTACGATTAGGCAATAATCTTCTATGAATTAGGCAATAATATGATTTAATATAGGCAATAGTCTTCTATGAATTAGGCAAAGTACTATCTCAATTAGGCAAAACCACTATCTTAATCAAGTAAAAGACCTGTTACTACTTAGGCAAAGTACTCTTGAACATGCATGTTTATCCACACTAACAATTTTAGGACTGACTTGATATGAATCCTAATATTGTTTAATCAGTACCTACAAACTTGACTCTAGTATTTATTTAACGGCATTTTTGTTATTTGCCATGATCACGTTACTGATGGTCCTTCTTTTTCCTACTATTATGATGATCCTTTCTGTTCAACCATTGCACTAGTCTGCCTTTTATACAAAAACTAGTTATTGACATCATCACCCTGCCTCTATTTGATATGTATTTTTGCAAATAAACCGAGGGTTGGGTGTTGGGGTTGGGGCTGGGGCTGTGCGTTGCAAATGAACACATACACTATACTTGCTTTTTCAGAATAGAAAAATTACCTAATTAGGACATTATTGCCTAATGAATGACACTTAAATTGTCTAGGAAAATTGAATCCACTACAGCATTACTAGCAGCAACCTGCTCATCACCAATAGAAGCTCCAGGAACATAAGCATCCTTTTTTTTATCTCCTACCAGCAAGAAATTTGACACATGTTATCTTTTTTTTAACATGTAGGAATACAGGCCATGCACAGAGAAGCAAGATGCGGGCAGTATAGAGAAGATGTGCAAATGTGTGGGACTAGATGTATAGTGTTCTGCTTTTTGAAAAACTACAGATGCAAATGTATTCTTTTCTGAGATGTGTTCTTTTTTTTCTGAAAACATTGCCTTTTTGTGAACGTATATATGTAGTACCTAAAAGCATCTGTCTCGGCCTTAATTGCCTTTTTTGTGAACGTATATATGTGCAAATGTGTGGTTGGTTTCTGGTCCTGGCTGCATCCCACCAAAAAACAAACGCTAATTAGTATCCTTGCCGAAAAAGGAATAGAATAATTGTACTTTTACCAAAAAAGGAAAGACCGTGCAATAAGCCAAACTACGGCCGGTCGTAATTTACCCGCTTCCTTAATTACCCATGCTCATCGTCCCTGCTCTAACCCAACCCTATTTGTCCAAACCGGGCAGAATATAGATAAGGAAGTGGGTAAATCAAAAGCACTTTGACATCTTTTCCAGGATGCATCGTCACCTTTGCATTGTTGCCTTTGCATTGCAGGGACGATGGTGGATGCATGGACTTTGCCGAATGAATACGGAGGAACAGCTCCACTAGTTTGTTGATCTTTGGAGTCAGCTGTAAGGAACTCAATTATAGGACAATGAGGGCATTATCTCCTCGAGATTGGATCCTAAGGGAGATATTCAGCAAGATCAACATACAACGCGTTGTTAGGACTTTTCTAGACCAGAATTGGTGCAATGTATGTAAACTAAAAGTGGAGCCAAAGTGTGGTTTCTTAATATGGTTGTTGCTCCTATCAAAATTGTCAACGACGGATCAAATCATCAAAAGGGGAAGACAGACAAACCCAATTTGTAAATTGTGTCACTGCAGACAACAAACTCATTTGCAGTGATGACCAAATGAAGTTATGCCAAAAGGCTATGGTAGCAGATGGGACTCTCACACAATGAGCAAGGTCTCTCAATTGAACGGTCGATGCATATTACCAAAACACAAGTGCAAGGGAATGAGGTGCATCAAGCAAGCCTAATAACCTACACTAGGATTTTTTGTGGAATGAAAAATGCTGGCGAGTCTTTGACAACAAGGCGCGTGCGCACTAAACAGGAACTCCTGTACTCCTGCAAGACATCATCAACGATGTACAGATGCAACGTGTAGCGCACGAGGAGAATCAGTAGCTCTTCGCTTGATCTTATAAAGGCGCCGTTCGGCTGGGTGAAAACCAGCCGAAATTTACGGTTCACGGATGAAAAATTACTGTTCACGCTCTCACAGATTCCTTCAGATTCCTCCCAGCGAACAGGGCCAAATTTTTCTCTCTCTTTGCTCTTTTCTTTTTCCTGTAAATATTCAGACTTTGCTTCCTACTGAATGAAAAGGTAGCGCACCTGTCAGTTCTGTTAAAAACAAATCACACAAAACAAATCACACGGAATAATGAATCTAAACAGGATTGCACCATGGAAAAAAGTACACCAAAAATCTTATATATATTCAAATAGTATTATAAATGTAAGATCAAACCACATTATAATTTGTAAAAAAGGGGAGAAAATATATTAGGCTGCATGCAACATCAGAAAGTATAAGCACGATAAATGAAATATGATGACGTTTGACAGCTACAGAAGATGAAGCGGGTTGATAACAATGATCAATTTTTTTGAAAGGGTGATAACAATGATCAATTGGCTCCTTCAAAATTGCAATTTGCATTGAGGTCGATTGGCTCCTTCAAAATTTGTGTCCGAGAAGTTGGCACTTGTAAACTTTGCACCCTGAAATCCAAGCAAAAAAGACAGAACTCAACAATGATTCATCATGTCAGTTCCTTTAGGTTATTCGCATGGACTTCTTGAGACTTCATAGTTCAGTTCAATGCTGCAAACTCCACACAAATTTCTATTGTTGCAAATCAGATCTACTGGATTTGAGTCAAAAAGCCCTCCGTGCTTTCCACACTACACACACATTTCTATTCAGACAATGAAAATGTCTAGTTCAATTTACTGTATCTCGTACTTGTTTACTTAAATCATGTATAGACATGCCCTTTTTAATACCTAATACTTAACATAAGTAGTTTCCAGAGTCTACATTCTTGTAAATTGTTGTTATACCAGAATAAATTACTCTAGCATTCTGATACAAATTGTTGAATAAACTAGATACTATGTAAACCAGTAAGCATGACTAAAAATGGTAAAACAAGTCATAAGACCAGGTGCCAACTAAAACTGCAGATTTGATGGTTATCTCTCAAATTGTCGGGTGCTGATAGCTTTACTCAGTAACCACAAATTAAATTAGAAAACAATGCACTATGATGTTCATAGACAAATATGACTCCAACAAATAAAATTTCTATATGCAAGTTTGGCTTCTAGTATCAAATGAATTAATCTCTTCCTACTTATAGATCAAGCTGCTATAAATAACATAAACATATTTGACATGTAGACAGTTGTGGCATGATGGTCTAGTGTCTTGGAGATTACTCAGTACGATTATTGGTCGCTACTTCATACAGCTTGATGTGGCTAGATATATACATGGGTCTAACATCATAAGCTTAAAACTAGATAGTATAGGTTGTTTCACCTCTTAAGTAGTCAAGTCCATATGAATCTAGGACACTGGACTTTTTGAGTTGTGTCCAATTGATTATGTATTTGTTGGATCAAATGATTATGGGCATCTAAATCAAAATAGATTATCAAGTGTATTAAAAGCAACTAGAGTCCAATTAAATTTGGGATTATCCAAATCCACTACCACATCTAGTGCCCATGAACCTAGGAAGTGAAAATATGAAGCCACCGAATCAGTATAGACATGGTCTCACATCATTTCGGTGATCATTGACAACCGCTTGATGTGGCATGTACCACATATATATAAAATATTGTTGATACACAATTAAGCACATATACCTTGAACTTGCAAGGGGTGTCACTTAGATCCGTGCACTTGAAAATATATTTTTAGATCCATAAATTTATTAAATGGTGCATCGTTGTTCCAATGTTCCATGCCACACATGTAGGTATTTATTGCTTACATAAGTGGGGCATGATTTTTTTTATGTTTAACCCCTACAATTTCCTCTTCTTCTCACGCCAACCCCAGCTCAGCGGCCGCGACTGGCTTCCCTCCCCTTAGGGCACCCGCAATGGCCGACTCATAAGCAACTCTTAACATTTTTTCATGTTTTAATGGAAGAGAGAGAAAAGCTAACTTTTAATAAAGAGCTAGACTCATACATATATTCTAAAATCACGTGAGAGTGTCATGTACATGCTACGAGCCATTGTTCTATTAGAGGTTAGTTTAGAGATAGTAATTGACTTTACTGCAGCTCATCTGCGCGCTGCCTTCCTGACCTGCCACTAGCCAGCACCTCGTCATCGCAAGAGATGATGTAGCAGTACCTGTGGCACCTAGTGTGCCGCGGTCGTTGAGGACAAGATCCCCGCCATAGCGGCCGTTGAGGAGGCAGCATAGTGAGCTTCTCCAGCGTGGGCACGGCACAACTACCCAAGTGTCGGCTCGGCTAGGAGTTGGGATGCATTTATTTTTAGTCAAATTTTGAATTTTATAGAAGTATATTCCCTCCGGTCAGAAAAAAAATGTAATTATAGGATCCGTGCCGATCAAAGTAGCTCAAGTTTAACTAAGTTTATAGCAAATAGTATTAATATTTATGTCTTTAAATAAATTTATTAAGAAAATATATTCTATGATTAATCTAATAATATAAATTTTGCATCAAGAATGTTAGTATTTTTATATAATTTTAATCAAAATTAAAACTGATTGATTTCTCGAAAAACAAGAATTACGTTCTTTTGTGAATTTTGTGAACGGAGTGAGCAGTTATTACCAGACGGAGGAGTACGTCGTATGATTCAACGGTACCTGATCAACGATCATAGGTCATCGTCCAAAGTCCAACTACTACACGGCGCATCATCAGTGTGCGATGAGCATCCTGCGGCCACCATTAATCCGCTCCATTCCCAGCCCCACGTCACGCGTGCTGTCCTGGGGCCTGACTCGTCTCATGTGATGCTGTGATTCCCAGGCCTACGCCTACGCGCTTGGTACTGGTAGTCTGATCTCTATTCCGTCAGGCAAAGCATGGCTAGCCCTGCCACTATTGGTCGATGCCTCGCAGCTCAAAACGTGGCCTGCCACTGTACACTTGTACCCTCCCCTCGCACGTCACTGCTCACTTCGTCCCAAAACCTACTGTGCTACACTTCAAGGGTAGGCGAAGAAATTAAGGTTCGTGTGAAATTACGTATAGGCTCATGTAAAGGTGTACACCGCGTTCGGCTGTACTTGCAGCTTGTTTCCAGTTTATTTCTATCTTATTTTTTTCTCACAGAATATTGTTGAATCATCCAAAATAAATCAAAACCTACTATGCTATCTTAGGCTATCTTCAACAATAACATCCAAAATACAAGACTCATTTATTCTTTGGTAGCGCTACACAAGCAAAGGTTTAATATCTATTCGGCATCTTCTCCAACAACCAGACCCAAAAAGAATCGTTTCTGCAAATGGGTTTCAGGAGAGGGGTTGTCCATATTTGGATTGTGCCTCTCAGGCAATCCAAAATAGGTCTCACGTATATGTATTCTGTTGGAGGCTGATTTTAGGTCTCTTGCTACCCATTTTGGATTTAGATGTCTATATAAGTTCCTTGTTGAAGACCGTCTCAGAGAGAGAAAGTAGAAAAAGATAAATAAATTAGTTTATCTTATATCTATAAGTACATTTATTTTAGGAAAATTTTTAAACTCTAGAAATGTACTTATTATGTGAGAGTGTAGTCACTGCCACAAATGTTGATACAGTAATGATATAGTAGTAGCCTTCTCTCATCTCGTCTGTCGTCGCTGTTTCTTTTCTTTTCTCTATCTATATGGCTAAAACATACGAATTGTCAACATTTATTTGATAGGACCAAAACACTTATACGATCTATATCCTGTAGATAAATAATCATCGTATGGAGACACTGGAAGACAAGTAAATAAAAATGGAATAAAACTCATGGAATCACCAGCAGGCAAATAATCACCGCATAGAGACACTAAAAAGCGAGTAAAAAATAGAATAAAATGGAAAGAGAATTATGGGAAGAGAAAGAAATTTATTGGAATATCACCACGCAATGATCGTGATCGTGATCCAAATATCGTTCGTTTATCTCTCAAATTGTCGGGTGCTGATAGCTTTACTCAGTAACCACAAATTAAATTAGAAAACAATGCACTATGATGTTCATAGACAAATATGACTCCAACAAATAAAATTTCTATATGCAAGTTTGGCTTCTAGTATCAAATGAATTAATCTCTTCCTACTTATAGATCAAGCTGCTATAAATAACATAAACATATTTGACATGTAGACAGTTGTGGCATGATGGTCTAGTGCGTTGCGTGTTGACAACAAATACTTTTTTTTTCAAAAAATGAATTGTTGTCATGCCTCATACGGGCTACGATATTAAAAGTCCAAGTATACATATTTTGGACAAGACAGAACATGTATAAATTCAATTCGATGCCTAGCAATAAATTTTCAGCCTTTAAGACAGCTGATGTTTGTCATAACTTTCATACAACAAGCTCCAAGCCTGGCTTTTATTTCCAATTCATTACGATAATGAATATGTTTCTACACATTATCATGGTATAATACACGTGAAAAATTGAATTGATATATTTTTGATATTGACTTGGCTAACAAATATTTTATTTAATTTATGTTGCACCGTTACAACTCACGGGCACTCATTTAGTAAAGTAAAAAATATATAATTTTTTCTTAGTCATCCGCACTAATTATTCGTGTATTTATTTCACTCATTTCTTTTTCACTCTCGTCACTCTCCTTGGCTCGCTTCATTCTTATCTCCTTGCTTCTCTTCACCTCCCTACCTGTAGTTTTCTACCCTCGTCCTCGTCCTTTGTCCCTGTCAGGCGCCAGCGGTAATCTTCCGTGGTGGGGGCGTGCTCCGCTGCAAGCAGTGGTGACGCCGCCTTGGAGAGAGAGGGGACGGGTGGGCGGGAGCGAAAGGATGGAGGCGGTGGCAGACAAGTACCAGCCGCTGTTCCCGAACGGCGGCGTGGCCGCGGCGGCCAAGAAGACGGCGAGGCTCGGGGCGGCAGCGGCGATGGCGGCCGACGGCGAGACGGCGGGGGTGTACCGGGAGTGCCTCAAGAACCACGCGGCGAGCCTGGGCGGCCACGCGCTGGACGGGTGCGGCGAGTTCATGCCGTCGCCGGAGGCCGACCCGGCAGACCCGAGCTCGCTCAGGTGCGCCGCGTGCGGATGCCACCGCAACTTCCACCGCCAGCTCGCCGAGCTGCCGCCGCCGCCGCCTCTCCTCGCCTTGCCGCCGCCGCCGCCACCGCCACCGCCACCACTGGCGCTGGACGACCGCCTGCCGGCCTCCTTCGACGAGGAGACCGAGGAGGAGTCGGACGAGGGCTCGGATTTCGACGAGGACCGCCCGCTGTCTCCACCGCCGCCTCCCGCCTCCCTGGGCCCGATGCCAGCGGCGCCCGGGACCGTTCCCGGTGCGGCGGCGGCGAGGAAGCGGTTCCGCACCAAGTTCAGCCCGGAGCAGAAGCAGCGGATGCAGGCCCTGTCGGAGCGGCTGGGCTGGCGGCTGCAGAAGCGCGACGAGGCCGTGGTGGACGAGTGCTGCCAGGAGATGGGCGTCACCAAGGGCGTCTTCAAGGTCTGGATGCACAACAACAAGCACAACTTCGTCGGCGGCCACAGCGCGCGCCGCAGCGCCTCAGCCTCAGCGTCTGCTGCAGCAGCCACGGCCGCCAACGCGGCCATCCACCACCATCCGTCCGACGCCACCGCCGGTGCTGTCTACCCTTCCTCCTCCCACGCCGCCGCCCCAGCACCACCAGCCGCCGCTGTCCACCACCCTTCCGCGCACGCCGCCCCACCGCCCCACCGCCCGCGCCTGTCCACGCTGACTTCAACATCAACGGCACCGCGGCCACCGACGCCGCCGACTACTTCCACGTCCAGCCGTCGACGGCGAGTGGCGGCTCTCCGCAGTCGTCCTAGTCAAGTTAGTGCTAATCAGTCATGGTTACTTGTAGCCTCGTGTCTAATTAACCAACCCTAGCTAATGGAGCGAGCAATGGTGGGTGCATGGGACTGGTGAAGGTTGCTGGTCTTTGTTAATGGTGGAGCCCGGAGAAAGATCTTTAAAAAAAATGTGGGCTTTTGGGATCTGATGATATAATGATTCAGGATTAGTGCTTATGAGTACAGTAGCGAGTGGTACTAGTAGACTGTTAGGGTAGCAAATTGTTCCTGAGCTGTGCTTGGAATTTGGGTGATGGTCGGGTGGATCCGACGTGCTTTGTCTAATAATTGTCGTCGTCTAGGATATCATCATGCTGTTTCGATATAAAAATGCAAGCTCTCGTCGAGCTCTCTCTGCCTTACCAGGGATGTGAATTGTGGATGCTCTGGATTGTTTTGGTGGTATCCTTTCTAGTACTCGTAATTCTTTTGTCGAAACTGTCTATGTTACTGTATTTGATCGGCAAATGGCAAGCTGGAACGGGAATTGCACTTGCACATTCCCTCCGTGTCCCCTTCCCCTCCCATCCGTTTGAATTTTACAGTACAGCAACAACGATACAGGGAAGTACGCAAACAGTAATAAAGACCGGTTGGTCCACTAGTCTCACCAGTAGTTGCTACAGTACCAATGCTAGCCCGAACCGTGATATGCGCCCTGTTTGCTTACTTTTTTTTATCCAACCAACGGTATTTTCCTTTCGCAATAAATCAGTCAACCGTGCTTTTCAGCCATGGCTTATCAGCCGAGCGAACAGGACGATGGCTCGTGAGTTTGCTTGGCAACTTCAATGATCATATACACAGGGATATAGAAGTATTCAGCCTCAAGCATACCAGATTTTACAGAGGGCATGGAAAATAAAGGACCTGTCTCCTCTCATCAAGGCCTTTACTTGGAGACTCATCAGAAGAGCCCTTGCCACTGCAGAAAGAGGCAGCAAGGTATTCTACTCACATTGACAACCGTTGTGCCTCTTGTGACGCACTTGAAAATGATGCTCACCTCTTCTTCCACTGCCACCTTCCCAGGGCAGTTTGGTTTTCTTCTAACCCTGCCATTAGAACTGATAACCTTCCGCAGGAAAATGATGGGGCGCAATTAACTCTATCTGCTCTCATCTCCAACTCTACCTCTGGCTCCTTACTTCAAAAGATCCTCGTAACTTTGTGGTATGTACGGAAGGCGAGAAATGATACTCGGGCCTTGTTTAGATTCCAAGTTTTTTCACTCTCTCTTCATCACATTAAATCTTTGGACACATGTATGGAGTATTAAATGTAGATAAAAAAAATAACTAATTACACAGTTTGATTGTAAATTACGAGACGAATCTTTTGAGCCTAGTTAGATTATAATTGAACAATAATTGTCAAATACAAACGAAAGTGCTACAGTATCAAATACTGATTCCTAACCGCGAACTAAACGAGGCCTCGTTTTCAAAGGAAAACATGGACCCCCTAGCATTTACACCGCGTACTGATTCCTAACCGCGAACTAAACGAGGCCTCGTTTCCAAAGGAAAACATGGACCCCCTGGCATTTACACCACGCGGTGTCGGCGCACATAGCTACCCAATCTGGAGTACAGGTCACCAATGACGACACACCAGTCTCTGCAGCGACACAGCTGGGCATGCCAAGATGCAGCCGGCCTCACCACTGTCAGCCAGCACAATCGGAGTATCAATACAGGTACGAACATTGTTTCTGCAGGCCCCCTCTCAGGCACCGCTGCTCGTGAACAGCAGGACTTGGGCGACACTGCATCAGGTATGAACTATTCTGTTGCAGCCCTGGGGAGGTCTGAACCCCAGATGCTCGTCCATCCCAACCCACTGATGAACAGGTACATCATCCACGAGCCGGCCATCCTGCCTGGAGTTAGGTGTTATGCTGATGCCTCCACTCCACCAGACCATCTATCGTTATTGACTCCAAAAATGGCTGGTCTTGGTATATTTTTTGTCAACACACAGGTACAGCCGGCTCAGACGATCTACATCAAGGCTGTCATGACAAGTGTGGATTCTGTGCTTATGGCGGAGACGGCGGCTTTAGCCCTTGCTGCTACTGTCAACGGCCGCCTCAATTTCAACAACACAAGCTTCTTATCGGGTTGCCAACAGCTGGTCCAATTCCTGAACGCTGCAGACCATATGGCCAATCCTCCAGACTGGAAGATTAAATTCTTCACCCAGCTGTTTGTCAACCACTCACAACCCCAGGGATCAAATATCTACAAGATTAGCAGAACCCTTAATAGAACGGCTGATACTCTAGCAAGACAAGCTTACACTTTTTCTCGGTCTAATTCTACACCTTGTGAGCCTGTATGTTCCAATTCTACTCATGTTCAGCAGTGCCCATTGTTGGATGCACTGTCATCTGTAAGCATAAACTCTGTACGCATCATTGCAGCTAGGTGCTGCTGAGATAAATCTATTTGTTGTCAAAAAAAAATTGATCATATACGTACGTACATCGGGAACCCTTTGCAACTGGCACATGCGGTGGGGCCACAGTGCAGCGTGCCAAGTTTTTTTTACTGTGCACAAGTAAACTATCTATAGCACAGTGCATGACAGTTGGCAGTTGGCAATGTTGTAAAAACCTCCTCCTGACGAGAATTGATGAGGCATTAGCAACAAAAATGCGACGGTAACCTGGCTTCTGCTAAGAACTCTGCTGAATTTGGCATTAGCAACAATTACCTCATGTGCAGTGGCCTGCGCCTGTGATTGTGAAGTTGCCTGCGCTTTTTGCTGGGCAGTCGGCTACAGCGCCGTGGGGGTCCGGTCTGGGGGGAACGGTACAGGTGGACGACGCCGGGTCTTGTCGCGCTCGGTCCTTGAATTGAAAGCGCTGGCCGAGCCGGGCCATGTTTAGTTCGGCGGAAGCTCAAAACGTTCATCTTATAAAGTACAATAAAACTATGCAATTAATTTTTAATTTTATTAACATTTAATACTCGTATCATAAGTTTAATATGATGGAGATTTTTTTTTTTGCATATCAAAGTTTGGATTTTGATGAACCTGGCCCCGATCCTGCCGCAGCGGCGCCGGCCGAAAAGAGGAGTCCCGTCGCTGGCAATCGCTTCGGCTGCTGGGCAGAAAGTTCAGCGTATTCTGGTCGTTTCTCTTTGATTGTAGCGGAGTGAACCGAGCGGCTATCAAAGGTGCAGTTTGTTTCTTTCGTGCAGTAAAATAGCAGCACAACGATTACCTTTGTATTTTGATGATTTTCATACAAAAGATATGATACGATCATGTAAAAAAAGAGGTAGGGCCACGTTTAGTTGGTCACCAAGTTGGCGCCGACTGATTTCGCGAAGCACTGTAGATACAGTAACTTGTTCGTTTTTATTTGGTACTAATTGTCCAAACATTGACTAATTAGGCTCAAAACGTTCGTCTCGTAAAGTACAACCAAACTGTGCAATTAGTTTTTTATTTCGTCAACATTTAGTACTCCATGCATGTACCACAAGTTTGATGTGACGGAGAATCTTCTTTTTGCATAGTGTCAAAGTTGGTATTTTGGATGAACTAAACAGGGCCTAGGATTGTGGATGAATAGTGATTACCTGACCAATCATGCATGCATGAGTAACTCATCCATTCTGTACAGGCTACACTATCACTTACTCCCTCCGTCCCATTGAGTTTGTCGTTGGAAAACCGTGCCCCCCTCACAATCCCGCTTCCCGAGCGACAATCTTAACGGGACGGAGGGAGTAACACTCAACACAGCATATAGCCAGAGTGAATGCTGAGAGACAAGACAACTCATGACCCCGCTTTATCTTTTTGTTTTTTAGCCTTGTCAATTGTCATCATCGATGGCTCTGCAATTCCCCAGAGGATTTGGCTGCTGGTTACTCTATCTTCGTACGTGGGGCTCATGTGGTCGATCATTCTAAACCCCTGACAAATTACAACCCTGCTCTGCTCCCGGCGCAGTGGCATGGTGTGCCTTCGCCGATCAGCCTGCAAGCTGATCGACAGGTCCCCCCGTATCTTTCTCCCTGTTCTGATGCGTTTCGGGTTTAGTTTCCAAAAGGCATTAGCAGGTAATCGTTGGATCTGTTGGATGTTGCCATAATTAGAAATTGCTTTATTCATGTAGTGACAGTTATGGGACCCTAGCCGTAAAATAATACCACCCTCGTCCAGGTCGTTTTGTCTTTTATACATATACAATAACTTTTGCTATGCACCTTTATACTATATGTTCAACATAATAAAAGTTATATATTTAGAAAAGTCAAACCGACCTATAATTTAAAATGGAAGGAGTACTCTAGATTAGACCTGGAGAGGTGAGATGCTATCGTTGCTTCTTCTTTGAAAGATGCAAAAATTCCAACGTCCACAGCAAAATCGTAACTGATAAAAATTGATTACAACAAGAGTCGCTAGGGGACAATTATGCGATGCCAGGATGCGTAAACAGAGTCATGTCCTCGGTAACAAGTGGATCACAAATTCACAAGTGACAACAAGCATCAATCACTCACATTCCTTAGTGTAATTGACGTTTTTAGGTGGCATCTGGCATTCACTCAATGTCTCTTCTTTGTAATTGAGTACTGGTTGCTTTCACGCCCTCCACAACAAAGATTCCGTGTGGATAATATAGCCACGATGGTGAGGCTTAATTCTGACAGTGATTCCATGCCTTTGTAGCTAGCATCGATGAGACTGTCTACACGTTCCGGAGGAAGTTGCATGATCATGGATCTGCCTTATTCAGCAGCAGAAAATTGAATACCACTTTACTTTCTACTATCTCAGAAGTTGCATAGAACTATAGATACTAGCTAGCTTTCCCTGAAATCAAACCTTTTTTAACAAAAGAAATACTTTGGACCTCAATGACTGCATACAACCAAGCTCTTACATAATTTCTTTAGCTCATCAGCTAATCACAAAATAAGGAAAAAGAGAATATAAATAAGAGGGAAAAAGCAAAAGCAAACTCTATTATTGCTTTTCCATCCATTCGTGGTGAAATTGTCTAAAGAGATGACCTTCAAAGCTCTACTCACAAAACAGTTTTTTGCCTTGTATTCTCATGCTGCAGCAATGCCCAGAAGCACAACAAATATGTTCCCCGAATACAACCTGCATAAAAAGAGGTAGCATATTTTTTTCTCAGAAACAAAATCATTACACGTAAACCATATTGCCCAAGTAATAGATGCAAGCCTAGCTAACAAAGATTAATTTGTGTTCTTTTTCCCTATACCCGTTAGCCAATTACCAAGTATTTGGGTTATGGATCTAGGTGGGGTTAACCCAGTAGCAATATGAATAATTTTCCTTTTAGCATGTTGACAGTATGAAAAAAGATGTTCAATTGTTTCATTACAGTTATGGAAACAACACTTTAGATTATGGGACCAATCCCTTTTAGCTAAGTCGTATTTTATTAAAATAACACCCTTTTGAAGATACCAATGAAAGATCTTGATTTTCATAGGTAACTTCAGCCTCCATAATAATAATTATTAAGGCACACTCCGGTACTCATACACAGATTATATATTATAAATGACCATATTTATGTATAGGTCCCAGGTAAACATAGCACTTTCATTGGAAAGCTGAACATTAGCTAATTTTGCTAATATAAGTTAGTCCAGACAATAAATTTATCGTCCACAAGAGCTCTTCGAAAATTTGCCATTGAATCGTGCTATAGTAAAGATTTATCAATATGGTGTGGATTGCTCAATGAACTCTCTGTTTTTGAAAAGAACGTTATCATGTATATAACTTTTGTAGGAACACTTCAATGAAATTCCGTGCATTTTAATCAAACTGTAATTTGTTCCAAACTGTCACAAACGTGCATTTTGGGCCCCGTTCGCTTGGAGGAATTTGGAGGAATCTGAATGAATATGGAGGAATCTGTGAGAGTTCTATTCACGACTGAAAGTTACTGTTCATGGCTGATTTCTCATCGGATTCGCCAAGGTTGCTGACGTTCTATACATCAGGTCTAGACTCCAGAGACTAGACTCGCGACGCGTTTCACAACTGACAAATGGTTGTGCGTGAAACAGAGAGCGGTGATGATTGATGGACAAGGAGATGAGTATCTTATCTGTTACTTCCTCTGTAACGTTTTGGCATTTCTATGCAAAAGTTATGATTCTAGAGAAGTCAAAACGAGTATCTATGAAAAACTAGACAAAAGTCAGCTGAAAGCTTTGTAAGGGTAGAACTTTTTGAACATTTTCTCTCATTTATGTATTCCAAACGATCGATTACAACAATGCGGTGCTAATTTTTATCACCGTCCTGATTAGGACTGATAACAAACAATGGATCGGAGGTAGGCAAAGATGGTGAGATGGATCGGAGTGACATGCACATGCATGATTGGGTTGGCAACTTGCATTATTGAGAGATGCATGGCGTGAAATCCTTGGGCGAGTGGCTGTGGATTAGTGACATGGAAACGAGATGGTAACAGGCATGCACACCTGATGCGGTCTTGGTGCTGATCGCGAGATTACTATGTGACTTCATTGACCTGTTCATCTGGCGTTAGCAACAACTAAGGAAGGCTGAAAGGGAACTACACCACGAGGTTCAGTGGCCAATGTAATTGTATCAACAATCATCCATCCAATCCAAAGAGTAACCATAACCACCTCTAAAAGGCATACAACCAACCATTACGACCATATATTTAGTATAACTAGACTAGCACTAATAGCATTGTAGAGCGCGATCAGTCGAAGGCCCACTGGTTCTCCCTGCGGATCTCATCCTCCTCCTCTTTGGTTAGGTCGTTCTTGATGTGGAATATCTCGCGGATCTCCTCCGGAGTCTTGCCCTTCATCATGTCAGCCACCGTCTGGCAGGTCAGGTCCAGCAATCCCTTGATGTTCAGATAGTTGGCAGCCAGGATGAGGTCGAAGAGCGTAGCCTGGTCGACCTTGACGAACTCCGCGTCCCAGTTCTTGAGGTCCTCGCCTCCCCCGGAGGCGTTGGTGGCGTCCTCTGCGGCGGCGTGGACGTGCTTGTTGCAGTACTCGATGACCTTGGCGAGGATCTTGGAATTGACGTTGGGGAGCGGGATGCCGTTGTCAGCGCAGTCGTCCTCGATCATGTGGCGGATGGTCTGCGACTCCATCGCCACTGCCTCCTCCACCTCGAACTCCTCGGAGTCGGAGCTCCTCAACGTAATCATCTTCGTCTTCTCAGTCTCGGAGGAAGACGCCATCGATCTGATGCTGATGCGACGAAACGAAACCCTAGCTAGCTGCGGCGCGCGGCGGGATGATTGATGATGAGTAAAACGAGTCGACGGGAGGCCGTGACTTTTCCCCTGCCCTCACGGCCTCTCCTTGCTTATAAAGCCCAGGAGCCGTCCGATGCTACAACTCCCATATCCAAGCGGATCAGGATTCAGGACTCTATTCCTTTACCGGCCTGTATTTATTTTTTGAGAGAATTACCACCCTGTATTTAGTTTGATTTTTTGATCGTGGCACCACCAAACAAGGTTGGTTCACATATCACAATCGATCGCTTGCCTCCAGGGGAAGGGTTGGGCCGATCTTGGACTGAAGTCATGATGTGTGGGCCTCGTGGGTCTAAATTAAAACACTGTCATGCAAGAATGTGATATTTACTTTTTTTATTTATGGAACTCATCATACTTCCGTGGCTTCCCCTCCCCTCAAAAAAAAAATCATACTTCCGTGGCTGATTAGACAAACATATAACACATCAAGGAACTAGTGAGAAGGGATGAAAATGGATGGAAAAAATTTTGTCCCGTTTTTTACTTTTATGAGTTTTCTCATCCGTTTCGATATATTTGCAGGATCCTGTTTCGGGAGATGAGGTTTCTCGTCCATTTTGTGGGAACTCATTTTCATCCAGGATGATCAGTATTTGCGGAATCTAAATGTCAAGACCTGAGAGTGAGAGCACAAGTGGTGCTTGCTGAAGTGCTTTGCGCCGCAAGAGGTCGAACGGAGGCACGCCTTGCTCAGTGACGGTGTGGATGGCACGGAGCCTCCTAGAGCGGCCAAATTGGGGCGGACTATTTGCTGGCCGGCACTCTGCTAGGCTGTTTGTTGGCAATAGCTGGTGCATGCCAAATTTTCTTGGGCAAGCTAAATCTTGGCAGGAACCAATTGCTGTGTCATAGGCGCGTGAAACACTTATTCTAATATATCAAAGCAGTTTGCTTTGGCCGCCAAGAGCGCCGTCCACGTCGCCCCGAATCGTCCCGGCCGTTCGATCTCGCGTTGGACGCCTCAGATTTATTGTAACGGATTTCGTCGTAAGCGGTTTCCCGTGCTTCTCCTCTCCTTTTCCGGCTTCTCCTCAGCTTCTGCTCGGCTTCTCTGGCTCCTCGTCGAAATCCGGCCAGACGAATATATTCGCACCTCCTGCTTCAGCTTCTAGACGCTTCTCCTTTCCCCATCCTCTCTCCCCCGACGGGTGACGGTGGCTCGCGCCGGCGGCGACCCACGGCTGCGGCCGCCCTCGCCCTCCTCCTCCCCCCCTCGCGTGGCCTCGTGCTAGCCAGACCCATGCCGACGGCGCACCGCACGAAGCGGTGTCGGGGCGCGACGCCGCGGCGCCGCGCGTGGGCCACCGGCCACAGCGCTGCACGAGTGGGCCCCACCCTTGGCCTCCGGCGCAGGTCCCCCCGCGCGTGGCCTCCTACTGATGTTGCACGCCTGCTCCTGTGCAACAGGAAACCCTAGGTGCCTCTCCCTTCTCGTCCTGGATCGGGTGCCGTACCGGTGCGGGTGTGGCAGAACCTCATAAATTATAGGGCCCACATGCACCTGTCACTGTCCAACGACCTTTGACATCTATGCATATGTTCCTGTTAACTTAAGAAGACTGTCGGGTGTCCTCGGGGAACCCCGAATCATCCACGATTTCCAAGCAGGATCACATTACAGAGTCATTGCAGTATTACAACAGTTTATTCAAATAGATACATCAGAGTAAAAGTAGCGGAAGACTTACAATAACATAGTTTACAAACCATTTGTTTCAAACCATACAACTAAGTTCGATAATAAAACAAACCAAAGTAGTGGAGTGGCATTATAATATATTACAAAACACACAACATAAGCTGCCCTGCCCAAGGGCCACACATTTAATTATCGTCATCGCACTGAACAATAGTCATGCAGCACGATCCAAAACAGATCTGCTCATGAGCCTCACCTGCAACAAGGGTCAACGAACCCTGAGTACAAAAGTACTCAACAAGTCTTAACCGAAATAAGAATTTAAAAGAACGTAGGAATGCAGGCTCATGGGATTCAAGGTTTGGCTTTAGCAATAATCAAGGTTCTTTTGCGTAAAAGCATTTTTAACAAAATTCTTTATATCAACGTTTAAAACTTTATAAAGATCATATACAAAGCTGACACGATCCGTATTGAGATCATGAAACTTCGTAACCAACACCTTCTCAAACCATCCTCAAGTTCCAGTTATTAATTACTACGTTGATGAACAGTGAGTTAAGTCTCCATAACCGAGGAGCAACGATGATTCGAACCGATTAAAACCCAGCTGGAAATTCCAGACCACACGACATATGTAGATCCCCGACCTACATATACCAACCTACCCTCGGATCCTCTAAAACAAGAACGGGTCCGCGCCACCCGAGAATACAATACTCCACCAATCCAGCCCATTGCCACGTGGGTACACGCTATTCCCGCCATCTCTCCACTCCCAGTGCGCGATTAGCCATTCTCATAATAGAATAACCAAGTTAAGGCTTACTAGAGTATGTGGTTAGTACTATAAAGTCTCACCTCATGCAATTCAACAACGGACGGACCTTAATCGACACAGGCGGAAAGAACCTGCTCACAAGACCTCCATGTCTTGTGGCTCACACACACCGAGTCCGCCCGGTCTAGATTTATTACTCCACATTCCCATATCACATGTTAACATAATTAACCAAAGCTCCATTCAAAACTTGCAGATGACAGGTAATCATCCGACTTTCACCGTTCTAAGCATAGCTAAGCAAAACTGGCATATACGAATTTAAAACTGGTAATATGGTAAATATGGAATAACAAGGTTGGTAAGGTACCAATTTGGTGTTCACTTGACTTCTAATCACTTAATGCAGTAAAAAGAAGCAAAAGCGAAAACGATTTGTAAAATACAAGGTAGGGTTGTATGCATCCGGGGCTTGCCTTTGTTGACGGAAAAGTCCGGGTCCAGAGTCACTCCACTGATATCAACACCAACTTCCACAGACGGATCAACCTCCTCAACTACTTGATTAACTACCACGTGCTCACCTTCGTTCACTACACGTAGTAACAATGCCATGCTTAACATGATGCGGATACAAAATATGATGTTCGATGAGGGATGCAAAACTTAACAACTTGAATACAACTTTCCTTCGCGGTACAGTTACAAGTCAAACTAACTAAACCATTTTCGCAACACTCACAACAATTGCCAAGAATCATTACCAACTAATGACCCAAGGACATCACTTAATCAAAAACTCAAACAAAACCTAAATCACTAAAGGTTACTATTTGCTTTTATGAATTAATTAATTAATTAATAATTATGAAATAAATCAACTTGTTCCAATTGACCTCAAAATTTTTGTATATGTTCATCACATGATAACTAAGTAACAAAACAATTTTCATAATTTTTGGATACATAAATAAGTCTAGAAAAATCCTGGAAACTTATTTATTAATTAATTGAGAAATTTTTATCACATTAAAAAAGTACTGAAAATCAACATTTCATATTTTTCCTAAATAATACACATCATAGAGAAGTCACACAAAAATTTTCATAATTTTTGGAGCTCTAAATAAATCTACACAAAAATAACAAAAACAGACACTATTCATTTAAATTCTGAAAAACAGAAAATTCATTTTGAACGCTGAGTCACTGACAACCGGGTCCCACTTGTCATCTTCAACCTCCGACGTTGACCACGGCAGCGACGGCTCTGACCGGCGTAAACTCGCCGACGGCGAGTTCACCGGCGATGGCGATTGTACCAACATGCTCCCCACGACTAGGCGCACCTACTGACCTACTTAGCTGCACCGATTACGACTCAATTCAAGCTCAACGTCGACCATGGCGGACACGGTGCCTCGGCAGTACTACGCCGGCGACTACAGACCGGTAGCGGTTAAACAAAGGACACAGGAAGCATCAAGAGCTTACCCTGAACACAACTGAGCAGATAACAAGGCCGGAGAAACAGCGGTGAAGCGGGACGGCGTCCACGGCGATCACGGCGGAACAAAGTTCGTCGGTGATGGTGTACCGGCGACTGCAGTGGACAAAATGGCTAAGAAACAATGAAATGAGCACTACAGCATCGAGACGAAGCCAAAGGTACACCAATCAAGGGTAAGGGCTCACCGACGGGCTCTGGCCACGGAGAAACGAAATCTCGGGTGAGTTCGCCGGCCGCGAGGAAGAAGGCAATGAAACTCGAGTTTCCGGTGAAGACAAACGGAATTGGTGGGTCGGCCGGATGCGCAAGGAGTAGGCGGAGCTGGAGCTAGCTTATCAGCGACGGTGGAGCACAACAACGACGGCACGGGCTCACCGGAGATGAAGCAGTGGCGACGGAAAAACAGAGCAAAGGGACGGGGTCAAACGGCAACGGTTCAGGCTATAAAGGATGGCCAGGAAGCTCAAGGAAGCTACGCCGTGTCCTTCACCACGCCAGCGCGACGCCAAAACGGCCACGACCACGCCTGGAACGCCGAAGAAGGAAACGCCGGTAATGTAGCTTCGGCGGTGGACACTGTTCAGTCAATTTACAGAAATGCCATTCGCCCAAAATTCACAAATTACTCTCAAATTTTCATAACAACTCAAAAATCTCCAAAAACAAAAGTTGTTCAAAATCAAAAGTTCTACCACTTTGCTTTTGAAACCATACCCAAATTCGGCCTACATTTTGAAATGAACTTTTGAATTTAAAACGGGGATATTTAAGGAATTTCGCCTTTTTAAATAACTTCAAATTTTTCTAAACAACTTGAAAAACTCCAAAAATAAACTTTGTACAACTCGACAAGCTCTACAACTTTGCTTTAAGACTCAACCCCAAAATGTGCTTCGATTTTGAAATGGATTTTCAGGGTAGAATTTAAATATTGAAATTAGGGTTTTCGGAAGTTCCAAAACAATACAAGTATTTCAAACTTGATTCAAACAATACAACTCACACATACAACATAAAGTAAACTTGTTTTAGTAAATGCATATCCAAGTTTTCAATATGTCCAGATGCTTTGCAATGCATATGATGTCATGGCAAGTTTTAGTATTTAAAACACCCGGGGTGTTACAGCGGGAAGCGCTCGATGCGGCCGGATCGAACGGTGCACCAGCATAGGGAGCCGTCAATGCAGCTATCGGCCGCCACGACGGCCCCGCCCCGGCTGCATCGGCTACGCGAGCGCCTTCCGCTGACGCAGCCGCACCCAGCGCAGCCCGACCACACCTACGTCGTGATCGGCCCCGTTGACACGACCGATGCCAGACCAGCTGCATCCTCTGCTATATTCCGTCCTCCCTGACCTTGCTTGGTCCTGCTACGGTAACCTAAAAAAAATCCACGATATCTCTTTTGCCACCTTATGTCTCTGATCCCTTGATTTTGTTTGTATATGTATGGATGTAGTTTACTTACACATACGATTTGTGTTCTGCAAAAAAAAATTGAAAATGTCTCCCCTCATAACTTATGCATGTATTGTTAATCTGGAAGGCACATTGTTTGCAGGTTTGGGACATTGATGCGAACAAACTATGTTATCTCCTATCTCCACTCTAATTTGTGCAGCCATTCTTTCGCTTTTGGCACTGTTTGATTTTCCTTATTATTGTTGTTTATCGTATATGCGTAGACAAATTTGTGGCCTTAACCAGGTAATTTGTCGGCGCGCGCGAGGGCGCGCGTGATGGACTAGTCCAGGCACCAAAGCAACATAGTTTGGGACCTTGTGAGGAATACAAGGAAGCAGCTGAAATGTAAACGTCCTTGGGGTAAGATCGTTCACGTAAGAGAAGGTTCGTTGTTGTGCACATGTGGAAAAGTCTCGCCATTCTTGTGTCTGGTTCATTCATTGTAGGGAATCAGTTCCCTTGTTTGCGGTGATGTGAGCTGCGAGCTGATATTTTAAACTGCAAGGGTTTGATGGTGATTAAGGGCTCCATTGAGGATCTAATAAGGGGATCAATCCCAGAATGTACCACCGCCACTGAGTATCTCAAGAAGGTGGAGAGTCAGTTTACTGGCTCTTCAAAGGCTTATGCAAGCACTCTTATTAAGAAGTTAGTCAATAAGAAATACTGTGGTGGAGGGATTAGAGAGCACATATCGAAGATAAGCAACACGACATCTAAGCTCAAGCCAATGGACTTGGGGCTCAAGGATGAGTTCCTAATTCATTTGATTTTTGCTTCTTTTCCCAAAGAGTATGAGACTTTTGTTGTGAACTACAACTTATAGCCAGATAAGTGGGACATTGAGAAGCTCATTGCCATGTGTGTGTAAGAAGAGGAGAGGCTTAAGAGCTCACATGGTGACTCAGCCAACCATGTGAAGGAAAACAAAAGGAAGAATTTTAACAAGAATGCTAAACCACAAGGGAAACCTCAGTGGGACAATAGCTCCTCTTCTAAGTCACAAGAAAAGGCCCCTTAGAAAGATCACCAGTAGAAATCCAACTATGTTCAAGTGGACAAAGACACCTACAGATGATGCCACAAGACTAGACACTACTAGAAGGACTGTCCAGAGTTCCTAAAGCACCTGATCAGAAAAGGGATTCCATATGAGGAGGACCTTGCAAAGAGGAGAAAGACACATTAAGATAGCAAATGGAGTCAAAGCTGAATTAGAAGCCATTGGAGAACTCCCATTATAATTAAATGATGGCTTTGTACTTAAGCTTTCAGATGTCCTTTATGTACCCTCCTTGTGTAGAAACTTAATAAATGTCTCACGTTTAGACGATGATGGATATGATTGCCATTTTGGTAATGGCCAATGTAAAATTGTGTTTAATAATAAGTGTGTTGGTCTTGCCTTCCGATAAGACAAGCTTTATTTGTTATCACTTTGTGAGAGTATGAATGTTGTGACCACTAATAAAGAGAATTCCTCCTCGTCTATGAATGTACGTAATAAGCGGAAGAGAATTCATGACGTATCATCGAAATTATGGCACTGTCGTTTAGGCCATATTTTGAGGGGGAGAATAGAACGATTGATTAAGAAATTAATTCTTCCACCATTGGAATTTTTAGACATAGAACAATATATTGATTGCATTAAAGGAAAGTATGTTAAGAAAATAAAGAAAGACGTCAAACGAAGCGCAGGAATTTTAGAAATAGTTCACATAGATATCTGTGGTCCGTTTTCTGTGAAAAGTGTGGATGGTTATGATTCATTTATAACATTCACAGATGATTATTCTCGTTATGGCTATATTTATCTAATTAAGGAAAGATCAGAAGCATTGGATAAATTTAAGATATTTAAGGCTGAAGAAGAAAATCAGCACAATTTAAAGATTAAGGTAGTAAGATGCGACCGTGGGGGGAGTACTACGGTCGACATACCCTGTATGGGTAAGTTCCTGGACCTTTTGCAAAGTTCTTACAAGAAAATAGCATAGTTGCCCAATACTCTACACCGGGCGAGCCTCAGCAGAATGGAGTAGCTGAAAGACGCAACTGTACCTTAATGGATATAGTGAGAAGTATGATAAGTTACTCCACTTTACCGATAAGTTTGTGGATGGAGGCGTTAAAAACCGCTATTCACATTCTCAATCGAGTACCAAGCAAATCGATGTCCAAAACACCATATAAGTTATGAATAGGAAGGAAACCCTCACTTAACCATTTACGTGTGTGGGGCTATCCAGCTGATGTTAAAGTATTTAACCCAAACATTAGGAAGCTAGACTCTAAGACAGTTAGTTATCATTTCATTGGCTATCCAGATAAGTCAAAAGGTTATCGTTTCTACTGTCTTGACAAACATACGCAGTTTATAGAAACAAGACACGTTGTGTTCTTGAAGGAGGATATGGTCAGGGGGAGCATGGTAGCACGAGAAATTAAGTTTGAGGAGAAGCTGGTATACGTGCCCACTCCGATGGTTCAGGAGCCATTTTTCTCGCTACCTGTTGTTGCTGCAGCAACAGTGCAAGACACTGTAGTGACAGCACCTGTTGTTAGTTCTCCCGTGGCAATAATAAATGAACATGAGGAACCTGTCCTTCAGGATCATATAGAACACGTTGTCGCACATGAGGAAGAGCAACAACAGCCCCATATGAAACAAACACCAACTAATGAGGCCCTTAGAAGGTCTCAAAGAGCCAGAAAACCAGCTATTCCTGATGCTGATGACTATGAAGTCTATGAATGTGAAGAATTTCAAATGGAGGGTGATCCCACCTCATTTGAAGAAGCCATGAGAAGCACTTACTCATCGAAGTGGCTTGAAGCCATGCAAGATAAAATGAGATCAATGAGCACCAACGGTATTTGGGAGTTAGAAATAATTCCTAAAGGAGCTAAAACAGTAGGCTGTAAATGGGTCTACAAAACTAAATATGACTCCAAAGGGAATGTAAAAAGATTTAGAGCACGACTTGTGGCGAAAGGCTTCACGCAAAGAGAAGGAATAGATTACAATGAGACATTTTCTCCAGTCTCATGTAAGGATTCTTTTATAATCATAATGGCATTAGTGGCACACTACGATTTAGAATTACATCGGATGGATGTAAAGACGGCTTTCCTAAATGAGGATTTAGATGAAAATGTTTATATGGCACAACCAAAAGGTTTTATCGTGAAAGGAAAAGAACGCATGGAATGCCGCCTGAAGAAATCCATTTATGGATTAAAACAAGCCTCTAGACAGTGGTATTTAAAGTTTGATAGAACAATAAGGAAGTTTGGGTTTAAAGAGAATGTGGAGGACAATTGCGTTTATACAAAGTTCAAGAATGCAAAATTCATTTTCCTAATCCTTTATGTGGATGACATCTTACTCGCTAGTAGTGATGTTAATCTACTACTAGAGAAGATCTCGGTGAAGTTCTTGTCCTCAAATTTTGACATGAAAGATCTCGGTGAAGCTTCGTTCGTTTTAGGAATAGAGATTCACCGAGATAGAAGAAATTGGGTTTTAGGATTATCACAAAAGGCATACTTAGAAAAGATTCTAAAGTAATACAGTATGCATGCGTGTAAGTCTTCACCTGCTCCTATAGTCAAGGGCGATAGTTTTGGAGAATTCCAATGTCCCAGGAACCAATATAAGATCGATCAAATAAAAGCGGTTTCATATGCTTCAGTTGTAGGAAGCTTATAGTATGCTCAAGTATGTACACGCCATAACTTAGCTTTTGTTACCAGGATACTTGGCAGATATCAGAGTAATCTAGGAATAGATCACTGGAGAATGGTAAAGAAAGCTTAGCGTTATTTACAAGGCACAAGAGGCCTCATGTTAACGTACAGAAGATCTGATTCCCTACATATAGAGGGGTATTCAGATTCAGATTTTGTGGGAGATGTAGATGATAGAAAATTCACATCAGGCTATGTATTTACTCTCGCAGGGGGAGCTATATCGTGGAAAAGCTCCAAGCAAACCGTCACTGCATCGTCCACGATGTATGCTGAGTTTGTAGCAAGTTATGAGTCCATGGGGCAGATGAACTAGCTAAAGAAATTTATGTCCGGGTTGAAAGTAGTCGACGACATTCATAGGCCACTCAAGTTGTACTGCGACAATGAGCCAGCAGTATGTTATGCTCACAACAATAAGTCAAGTGGTGCTGCCAAACACACCGACATAAAATTTTATGTTGTGAAAGACAAAGTCCAGGATCATGCTATCAGTCTTGAGCATATAAGTACAAAGGAAATGCTTGCGGATCCACTTACAAAAGGCTTACTGCCCAATGTGTTCAGAGAACACTTAGCCGGCATGGGTTTATGGAAAAGCCTATGATCCTTGGACAATAAGGGTCTAGTTGAGAATCTGTTTCAAAACAGAGAGGTGTATTGTAGCTGTTAATCCAATAGTATTAACTGTTGTGACGAGGCACGCTCTATGCACTAATCTGTGATGGAATGGAAAAATAGATAAGTATTTTAAGTTTAAGTCAAAATGTGAGATAAGGGGGGAATGTTAGGTTGATCTCCACCGAGTTAGCCCAACGGCTAACTTGGGCTTTGATCCAATGCCCTGATCGGGGGCGCCCAGCCTTATACATGGCTGGTGGGCCTCCGTCGCACAGCGCTATATTAAGAAGGTGGGGGCCGGGGCTCAGGACACGAGGTTCACCGCGCCGCCAGCAACCCCACCTACAACCCTAACCGGTCCACGGAGGCGCTGCCAGCAACGGGAAGCTCCACTGCCTTGCTGCCGCCGGGACACCACCGTCCTGCACTGCGCTCAACCCTCTTCACCGACCTCACCACTGACGCCATGGCGAGCTCCTCCGCCAAGCCCACCGATGGTCAGTCACTTCAATCCCCTCTCTCTCTCTAGTTCATGGTCTAGGTCATATTTTTTCCCGAATAGAACTGTTCTCATCCGCTAGATCTACTCCCAGTGATCCTAAGAATCTAACAATGCCAAGCGCTGATGTCCCTTCTGACTTCAGAAGCAAGCGGATCGGGTCATTTCTGAGAGGATTTCTTTATGGAGCTAGGGAAATGCCACAGGATGCCTCATCATATATCAAGGAAAAAACTATCCATCGTTGAAACATGAAGGAAACTTCACAATCAGGTCAGCAACCTTGCTAAGCAGTGCCCTCTATGTGCATGCAGTTTACTACTACATGTCTGTTCCTCGCTTTGGGTTTTCTGATGAAGCAAACTATCTTTCAGCACATGTGTGTTTGGGATCGTGGAATCTGTTTATGAGGTCCGCGAATCGTCTGTGAGAAAAGAAACTGAAAGCACTGACCATCAACACAGGCATCAAGCCTTCAGGTGAGCTATCAGAAAAAAAAAACTGAACTGAACAGCATTTGTGGCCATCAAGAACTGCTCATTTGTCCTTACAGTAAAAGCTATATATGAACAGTATATATTCTAGGAAATTCATTTCCGGAGCTATTTTCATTTGTAAGAACAACTAAAACCACTATCTAAAACTGAAGGTTGCATGGGAAAGAACTATGCTTTAAGCAATATAGAATCTCAGACTCAAGATACAACTCAAAACCACCAATTAACATACTTTCTAAGGACATCCCTGCAGAAGGTCAAACTTCAGTTTCACTCCTTCCATTTGCCTTTGTCCTCTGTGCAGTTTCAGATCCTAGCAAATCACCTGAACCAATGCTTTTTTTTAGTGATGATGATGATGTCTGGATCTATATTTTGGGCGATGGAATTTATAATTAGAATCTTGAAGACGCATAGAGATATTCCACAGGTTTACTCCTGGCTTTGGAACTGTAACTGTCAACTCAAGCACAAAATCATTCTTTGGCTGTTCCTCAAAGACAGACTAAACACCAGGGAGCTTCTGAGAAGAAAAACTATGGTCTTGCCAAGTTACTCATGTGTTTTATGTCATCAAGAGATGTTGATGAATCTTCGGAGCACCTTTTCCTGCAGCATCCATTTTCTCACCAAAGCCGACAGATAAGCCGGCTGAAACTATTTTTGTTATGAGAGAAAAATACTGTAGGCAGTAGCTGATAAGTTCAAGCGAACAGGCCTAATGTTGGGCTTGGGCATTCCTGGTTTCCTTAGTGGCTCCAACACGGCACCTAAGATTTCAAAGTTTGTATACACGATTCTTGGTTACACTGCTTGCGAAGAAAATTGCACACCATAACTAATGCTTGTATCCTCTCTCGGATGAAGGCAGCTCCAGAGCCGGCCCTCCTCTATGCACAACACCACCTGACACGGCGAATTGTGAGGTGTTCTCCTTTTCCATAACTGCCAGCATCTCAAAAAAAAAAAGCATGACGAACAGGCTGAAGTGCTCCGATGCAACAATGGGTAGGACGCTCCAGCTTGTGCCCTCCGCCCTGTTTTGCCATATGAAATCGGCCATTATATAAGCTCTGACCATACACATCTCCCGCTGTGCCGCCTTTTCCAGCAGCCAGCTTGTATAGTTCTGCTGTCGCAAGGTGATCGGGCGAGGTTCCAGAGTATTGCCCCTCCGACGATTCCTCTTACAGCCGCAGCCTGCAGGTTCGTGCGTTGCCTGTTGGGAAAGGCGAGGCACCAGCACCAGTGCAAAGGACCTGACGCACGGAGCAATTCTTGTGTTCGAGGGATCGGAGGCGAGGCAGGAATTTTGACGGGCCCAATCTATCAGCCCACGAGTCAGTGGCACACACAGTGTGCAGCCAATGAATGAGCAGAAGACATGTTTTGCAGTCTCTGATGCTGAGGCCCCCTTGCTCCTTTCTGGTGCAGATCCGTTTGCATGCAACGAGGCTCTGGACTCCCAGCTGGGTGTTCTCCCGTCCACAAGAAACCCCGACGTCGCCGATCTACCTGAGCTATCACCCTGATGTCCGCCAAGAGCTCAGCCCAGCTCGTTCGTTGCCATTCCTGAATTTGCAGGTGTTGACTGCCCGCAGCCGTACCAAGTGCGAGAATCGTTCAAAGCACTGATAGATACTGTAGGATGAACTAGATATAGATCTAGTGGGTACAACATCTTCTACTTGTGATAAAAGATGTAGTTGATCCTAGTATATGGAGAAATAGAGTAACAGAGAGGAGAGGGTGAGAGGTGAGACATTACCGACCTTCGGAGGGCTTGGCGGAAGAGCTGGAGCCGTCCATGGCGATGTTGGTGTTGCTATGGAGTCCGTGATGCGGTCCAGCAGTGGCGCGGTGTCCTGGCAGAGAAGACGGTGGCGGCTTCCCGTCGCTGGCTGCGCACCCTCTCTAGATCGATGTTATGGTTTTGTCAGTGGGAACTGTAGCTCGGTCAACCTCGTCAAGAGAGCCATCGGCCCCCACCTCTCTATATAGCGTAGTGCGACGAGGGTTCACCAACCATGTAGGGTTGGACACCCCCGATCAGGACGCGAGGTCAAGCCCAACTTGTCCGTTGGGCTGAGCTGGTGAGATCACCACTAACAATCTCTTTCTTGATCTCATCTTATTACTTAAAACTCAACTTACTTTATCTTTTCCCATTCCATCACAAATCAGTGTATAGAGCGTGCCTCATCGTCACGATCAGTTACCATTAGATTAAACAACTACAATGCACCTCTCTGTTTTGAAATAGATTCTCAACTATGCCCTTATTGTACATGAATCATTGGCTTTCCCTTAAACCCATGCCGGCTAAGTGTTCTCTGAACATACTGGGTGGTAAGCCTTTTGTAAGCGGATCCGCGATCATCTTTTCTGTTCTTATATGCTCAGGACTAATTATATGATCCCAGACTTTATCTTTCACAACATAATACTTTATGTCAATATGTTTGGCAGCACCACTTGACTTATTGTTGTGAGCATAACATACTACTGAATTATTATCGCACTATAACTTGAGTGGCTTATGTATGTCGTCTACCACTTTCAACCCGGGCACGATTTTTTTCAGCAAATTCACCTGCCCTGTGGCCTCATAACATGCTACAAACTCGGCATACATTGTGGACGATGTAGTGACGGTGAAGGGGACCGTGACACCTAAGAGGGGTGGGGGTGAATTAGGCAACTTAAAATTCTACTTCTAAACTATTGCCTCCTTTTCTAACCTTAGCAAAACCTATGCAAAAGATAAATTATGTAAATGTGTAACTACGGTTTTACTAGTGTGTTGCTATCTCTACCGCAAAATGAGTGACACAATCAATGTAAATGCGAAAGCTAAAGAGCAAGGTAGAGATATGTAAACTCCCGTCGACGACTCCGGTATTTTTACCGAGGTATCGAGAAGCGCGCAAGCTTCCCCCTAGTCCTCGTTGGAGCCCCTCACAAGGAATCCTTCGCAAGGGCCAAGCTCCCGGTCGGGTAACTCCGTGGATCGCCTCGGGCCTTCCCCACGCGCAAGTGGGTCTCCGACGTGTCTTCCGACAAGCCTCTTCCGGATGCTCCCCGTCGTCTTCACTATCAAGCTTCCGGCCGAAACGCCACGGGTCTTGTTCCCTCCGGTACACGGTGGCGGCCACACCACAAACGCGGTTGGTGTGATCTCACAAGACTACAAGCCCCTCCAATGTACAGCAATGGTGCGCGCAAGCACCGAGTGGTAAGAGATATGCAAACCTCACTAAACACTAGGCCTAAATCTAGAGCAAGCGCATAAGCGGTGGTCTAATCAACCTAAGCACTTCGCAAAGCACCTACGCTAATCACCTAATGAATCACTAAGCACTATGCAAGTGGAGATCACTAAAATGGTGTATCAACACCCTTGGTATATTTCCTCAGCTCTATACACCTCATTTGGCCGGTTGGGGGTTGTATTTATAAGCCCCACTGAGAAAGTAGCCGTTGGGGACGAAATCCTGCTTTTCTGCTACTGACCGGACGCTGATCACGTCCTGACCGGACGCGTCCGGTCGTGCTGACCGTTGGAGCCGCGATCCACTGATCGAACGCTGCCAGCGTCCGGTCACATGCCACAGGACGCGTCCGGTCGCATTTTTGCCGCTCTGGAACCTCTCTGTACTCGACCGGACTCTGCTGTCCTGCGTCCGGTCGATTTTGCCGCCAGCGTCCGGTCCAACGTCCGGTCGCTGCTGCTGACGCCTGTTTGCCGAGCCTCTTGATCGAAGCGTCCGGTCACTTTCCTCCAGCGTCCGGTCCAGCGTCCGGTCACTTCTGTGAGCTCGTTTCTTCGCGATCTTGCGTACGACTTGATTCCTATCTTCATACTTGAACTTTGCTTGATATCTTGGATCTTCTCTTGTGCTTCTAAGGTCTTGCTTATGGTGTTGATCAACGGATCATCACGTCGCCTTCGTTCAAGTCACGTCTTGCATCCTATTAAACTACAAAACAATCACTTGCAAATTCAATAGTACAATTTGATTGTGTTGATCATCAAACACCAAAATCCAAAGTAAATGGGCCAAGGGTCCATTTTCCTTACAATCTCCCCCTTTTTGGTGATTGATGACAACACGACTAAAACAAGCAAATAATAATAAAGATTTAGAATTTAAAAACTATCTACTTGTTAGGATGCAATGTAAGGGGCAAGGTTATATGATGCTAAAAGATACTACTTGTAAGATTAAAAGATACTACATAAAAACTTATCTTGCCCTTGCAAAATGTCCCCATGTGGCATTATGGATTTAAGCCTTTGCTTCCTACAAATTCTTCTCATTTCATTAGACTAATTCATAATCCACTATCCTCCCTTTCTCGGACCATTACCACTTGTAAATTATTTTGATCTAGTTTATGGCCCTACAAATTAATGCTTGCTTTTGGTCCTCTAAATTCTCCCCCTTGGAATCAAACACTAAAAAGGAAGACATTAGTAACACAAGGGAGGGTCAAACTTTGTGATCCTTTATGTGGAGGGTGGAATAGGTCACAAAATTTGACTCTCACATTATATAGATTAAGCTCCCCCTAAATATATGCATACATATGGTAGAAAGCAAGGCATATGCATATTTGGTAAATTATTGCTCAAGGGAATTTAATCTATATAATGCATGAAGAAAGCATATAAATATCAAAATAAAATCAACATGATGATATAGGTTTAGAAATACCACATGTGGAAACTAATTTGATTTCTACCACTTGCAATATGTGGTGGATATTTGAAGTGTGATGCTTTAACTCCGAGGACTTTATTTTTCTTACAATGAGACTACTACACACATGATAAGCTTGAAAAGATGTTAGTCTCAAAGCATCCAACTTGTAGAGTAACCTCTCCCTAAATTTGTGCACATAAGTGTGGGATACTTGTAGAAGTCATGCACATTGATTTTAGAATCAATAATACCACTTCAAAGATGACATCTCATAAATGTGAGAATCATTTAAAGATGATATTCGGGAGAAATTATCTACAATTTAGACTTTGGCACATATTATATGAATAATTAAAAGACAAGCTATGTGCCGTGGTTCTAAACAATTTTAAACCATGTAGGTTTGCTCCAAGGATTAAGAATGAAACCGAGCAAGCCTACCATAAGATATACCTAATGTATGCATGACAAAAGATATAAGCATGCACATGCAAACATAGGCATGAAAAGTAACTAGATGCTTAAAGATACCAATTTGTAAGAAATACCACTTGTAGGAAATACAAATTGATACTACTTGAAGGAAATACCAATTGAAAGTAATAACATCTAGTTACCTAACATGGGAAGGGGAATTTGGGTCCATAGTGCTCACTAACCCACTTGGCAATGATTTTATCCATCATGATGCACCCCATGAAATGCACCCATACTTTGCCAAGTCTCCAAATTCCCTAAAGTCCATTGGACTTCTCACTTCCCTTTCGGGATCCAAACCTTCTTGGTGTTCTTCATATTGAAAATGATTTCCTTTAGCACCCAAAAGTATTTGACCCCATTGTTGGCTTGCTTGTTCACCTTGATGGCCACCACCTTGTCATTTTTCTTCTTCTTTAACAAGTATGGTGTGGTGGCCTTCTTGTCTACCTTGTTGGTGTAGGTGTTGGAGAGCTTGCTTGTTTGCTTCTTCTCTTTCTTCTTTGCTCCTCCCCCATTCTTCACCTTGCACTCATAGGACTTGTGACCTTCCTTGTGGCACACGTAGCAAACCACGGTTTGTCCTTTATGAAGCTTCTTCAGTCCCTTAACGGTGTTATCTTGATGAAGTTGGGCTTGCTTTGCCTTGCCTTTCACTTGAGTCAAGTCTTTGGTGAGGCGAGCTACTTCTTGCTTGAGTTGCTCATTCTCCTTTGCAACCTCTTGTGTGCATGTATCTACAACAATTTTCTCAATGCAAACTTGGTTGCACAAAGGTGAGTCTAAACATAAATCATTACAAGACGTAGCAGCATCATTTTTAAACATGTTAAAGATAGAACTTTTCTTTTTAGATGCCTTGGTGGGGGTTGTACTAACGGCTTCAAGATTAGCAACTTTGTTAGTTAGCTCATCACAATGTTTGCGCATGGTTTCCATTTTAGCAAGCAAACTTTTATAAGCATCTTGTGAGCTAGCTAACTTTTCTTTTAATTTTTTATTTTTCTTTACAAGTTGCCCATCATTGATTGTGCATGCATTTGTTGTTGCACTAGCCTTAAGTTGCTCTATTTTAGTAGGTAGTTCAACATTAAGATTAGCAAAGTTCTTATATTGTTCAAGCAAATTTTTTTATGCTTCTTGTGAACTATCTATCTTTACTTTTAATTTTTCGAGCTTCTTTTGTTGACTAGTGCAAACTTTAGCATAATTAAGATTTTATTGCACAATTTCGTCATAAGAAGGCATTTCATCATCACTATCACTCTCACTAGAGGATGAGCTTTCGTTACCTCATGCCATAAGGCACATACGAGAAGAGCTTGATGATGAGTGCTTGCGCCCTCGCCTCTTGTGATGGTGTTCTTCTTCACTTGAAGAGTCACCCCATGACCTTATTGATGTGAGGGCTTGGTTCTTGCATGCCTTCTTCTTTGTCTTGGGTGTGGGCTTGTTTGGACAAACTTCCACAACGTGCCCCAACTCGCCGCATCCATAGCATCCTCTCTTTCTTTGCTCATTTCTTTGATTGGTGAAAATGAGATCTTAGATTTGGATGGGCACACCCTTGACATTGAGCCTTTGGATCATCTTCTCCACCTTGTTGATAAGTTTGATTGATTCTTCATCAAGGTCGGAGGTGGAGGAGGAAGATTGATCATCATCACTTGATTCATCATCATCATCATCATCCTCATCTTCTTCTTCATCTTCGCTTGAGGAGCTTGAGCTTGAGCTTGTCTCAACTTGCTTGCCCTTCATCTTCTTTTTCTCGCTACATGCGAGAGCTTTGCCTTTGCTCGATGAAGAGGCTTCGCCTTG
Source organism: Miscanthus lutarioriparius (assembly GCA_904845875.1). Lineage (NCBI taxonomy): Eukaryota > Viridiplantae > Streptophyta > Magnoliopsida > Poales > Poaceae > Miscanthus > Miscanthus lutarioriparius. The sequence goes on along the minus strand of CAJGYO010000007.1, from coordinate 77,357,881 downwards.
ACCCATCTTACGTGACATTTCAAATGCCACTATCTTGCCAATGACTATGCCCAGGGTCATGGTGCTCAAGTTCTCTATGTTGTAAAGGATGGTGATGATGCTTGCATATTTCTTTTGTGGTAGCACGGAGGTGATCTTCCTAACGATGTCCGCATCATCTAGCTTTGTTAGTCCTATTGAATGAAGCTCATTGATAATTAGATTTAAACGAGAATACATATCACGAACAAGCTCATCATCATTTATTGTAAAGGAATCATAATTTTGTTTAGCTAGACAATGTTTTTGCTCACAGACATTAGATGTGCCGTCATGGAGCACTTGGAGTTTTAACCAAATTTTATGTGCCGTATTTAAAGTGAACACTTGGTTAAACACGTCCATACTAAATGATTCAAACAAGCAATTTTTAGCTCTAGCATTGAAATGAATTTCCTTTTCTTCACTCTTCGTGGGTTTATCGGGATTCTTAATGGTTTTTATTCTGTCACGAGTGACTCTCCAAACACCCAAATCAACCGCCTCAAGGTAGCAAGCCATTCTAGCTTTATAATAGGGGAAGTTAGTGCCGTCAAAGTGCGGGGGCCTAAAGATATCCATCCCAACCACTCTAAAAAGCGTCGGCTCAAAGGCGGTTAAGCCAAAGGTCCAAATTGAGCCAACCGGCTCTGATACCAATTGAAGGGGACCGTGATGCCTGAGAGGGGGGGTGGGTGAATTAGGCAACTTAAAATTTTACTTCTAAACTATGACTTCTTTTTCTAACCTTAGCAAAACCTATGCAAAAGATAAACTATCTAAATGTGCAACTACGGTTTTGCTAGTGTGTTGCTATCTCTACCGCAAAAGAAGTAATACAATCAATGTAAATGTGGAAGCTAAAGAGCAAGGTAGAGATATACAAACTCCCGTCGACGACTCTGGTATTTTTACCGAGGTATCGAGAAGCACGCAACCTTCCCCCTTGTCCTCGTTGGAGCCCCTCATAAGGAACCCCTCGTAAGGGCCAAGCTCCTGGTTGGGTAACTCCGTGGATAGCCTCGGGCCTTCCCCACGCGCAAGTGGGTCTCCGATGTGCCTTCCGGCAAGCCTCTCCTGGTTGCTCCCCGCCGTCTTCACTATCAAGCTTCGGGGCAAAACGCCGTGGGCCTTGTTCCCTCCTGTACACGGTGGCGGCCACACCACAAACGCGGTTGGTGTGATCTCGCAAGACTACAAGCCCCTCCGATGTACAACAATGGTGCGCGCAAGCACCGAGTGGTAAGAGGTATGCAAACCTCACTAAATACTAGGCCTAAACCTAGAGCAAGCGCATAAGCGGTGATCTAATCAACCTAAGCACTTCGCAAAGCACCTACGCTAATGACCTAATGAATCACTAAGCACTATGCAAGTAGAGATCACTAAAATGGTGTATCAACACCCTTGGTATGTTTCCTCAGCTCCACACACCTCATTTGGCCGATTGGGGGTTGTATTTATAAGCCCCACTGAGAAATTAGCCGTTGGGGACGAAATCCGCTTTTCTGCTACTGATCGGACGCTGATCACGTCCTGACTGGACGCGTCCGGTCGTCTCGACCATTGGAGCCGCGATCCACTGATCGGACGCTGCCAGCGTCTGGTCGCATTTTTGCCGCTCTGGAACCTCTCTATACTCGACCGGACTCTGCTGTCCTACGTCCGGTCGATTTTGCCACCAGCGTCCGGTCCAACGTCCAGTCACTACTACTGACGCCTATTTGCCGAGCCTCTTAATCGGAGCATCCGGTCACTTTCCTCCAGCGTCCGGTCCAGCGTCCGGTCACTTCTGTGAGCTCGTTTCTTCGTGATCTTGCGTACGGCTTGATTCCTATCTTCATGCTTGGACTTTGCTTGATATCTTGGGTCTTCTCTTGTGCTTCTAAGGTCTTGCTTATGGAGTTGATCATCGGATCATCACGTCGCCTTCGTCCAAGTCACGTCTTGCATCCTATTGAACTACAAAACAATCACTTGCAAATTCATTAGTCCAATTTGGTTGTGTTGGTCATCAAACACCAAAATCCAAAGTAAATGGGCCAAGGGTCCATTTTCCTTACAGACGGTTTGCTTTGAGCTTTTACACGATATAGCTCCTCCTGCGAGAGTGAATATGTATCCTGACGTGGATTTTCTGTTATCTCCCGCATAATCAGAATCTGTATACCTCTCTATTTGCAGGGAATCAGATCTTCTGTATGTTAGCATGAGACCCTTTGTTTCTTGCAGGTAACGCAAAACTTTCTTTACTAATTTCCAATGTTCTATTCCTGGATTACTCTGATATCTGCCAAGTAACCCAGTAACAAATGCTAAGTCAGGGCAAGTACACACTTGAGCATACTGTAAACTTTCGACAGCTAAACTTTTTGGAACCGCTTTTATTTGATCGATCTCATATTGGTTCCTGAGACATTGAAATTTCCTATATCTGTCGCCCTTGACTATGGGAGCAGGTGAAGACTTACAATTTTGCATACTGTATTTCTTTAGAACTTTTTCTAAGTATGCCTTTTGCGATAATCCTAAAACCCCCTGTTCTCTATCTCAGTGAATCTCTATTCCTAGGACGAATGAAGCTTCACCGAGATCCTTCATATCAAACTTCGAGGACAAGAACATCTTTGTTCCTAGTAGTAGATTAACATCACTGCTAGCGAGCAAGATGTCATCCACATACAAGACTAGAAAAATGTATTTCCCATTCTTAAACTTTGCATAAACGCAATTGTCCTCTACATTTTCTTAAAACCCAAACTTTCTTATTATACTATCAAACTTCAAATACCACTATCTTGAAGCTTGTTTTAATCCACAAATAGATTTCTTCAGGCAGCATCCCATACGTTCTTTTTCTACCACAACTAAACCTTTCGGCTATGCCATGTAAACATTTTCCTCCAGGTCACCATTTAGGAACGCCGACTTTACATCTATCTGATGTAATTCTAAGTCGTAATGTGCTACAAGCGCCATTATGATTCTAAAAGAATCCTTACATGAGACTAGAGAAAATGTCTCATTGTAATCTATGTCTTCTGAAAGGTCCTAATGGCTAGAGGGGGGGTGAATAGCCTAATAAAATTTCTACAACAATACTTAACAAAAGGATTAGACAATTATGAGGCGAAGCAAGTTTTGCGCTAGCCTACCAAAATGCAAGCCACCTACCACAATTCTAGTTTAGATAGAGTATATCCACACAATAACTATATCACTACACTAAGTTAGTGTGCTCTCAAAGGCTAACTAAAGAGCCACACTAACCAAACTAACAAGCTCTCACAACTAGTTACACTAAAGAGCTTGACAACTAGTTTGCGGTAATGTAAAGAGTAGGCAAGAAGGTTATACCACCGTGTAGATGTATGAACCAATCAATCACAAGTGTGGGTAACAAGGAAGACCAATCACCTCGGAATCAATGATGAACACAATGATTTTTTACCGAGGTTCACTTGCTTGCCGGCAAGCTAGTCCTCGTTGTGGCGATTCACTCACTTGGAGGTTCACGCGCTAATTGGCTTCACACACCAAACCCTCAATAGGGTGCCACACAACTAACACAAGATGAGGATCACATAAGCCACGAGCAATCCACTAGAGTACCTTTTGGCGCTCCGCTGGGGAAAGGTCAAGAACCCCTCACAATCACCACGATCGGAGCCGGAGACAATCACCACCCTCCACTCGACGATCCTCGCTGCTCCAAGCCGTCTAGGTGGCGGCAACCACCAAGAGTAACGAGCGAAACCTGTAGCGAAACGCGAACACCAAGTGCCTCTAGATGCAAACACTTAAGCAATACACTTGGATCACTCCCAATCTCACTATGATGATGTAATAATGATGGAGATGAGTGGGAGGGCTTTGGCTAAGCTCACAAGGTTGCTATATCAATACAAATGGCCAAGAGAGTGAGCTTGACCCAGCCATGGGGCTTAAATAGAAGCCCCCACGAAATAGAGCCATTATACCCCTTCACTGGGTTCTGATCGGGCTGACCAGATGCTCCGGTCCTACTGAGCGGACGCTGCTCCTCAGCGTCCGGTCGATCGATGGCGGCCACGTGTCACCTACGTTCAACTGTGAACGTTAGATCTCAACGGTCGAAATGTTGACCGGAAGCTCCGACATTATTGACCGGACGCTGGACCCTCAGCGTCCGGTCGTTTCCAGTAAGGGTCCAAATCCTATTTTTGCCGACCGGACGCGTCTGGTCACGCTTGATCGGACATAGCCCAGCGTCCGGTGCTTAACCCTAATCACTATGCCGTCTGACAGCTCGACCGGACGTAGCCTTTCAGCGTCCGGTCACTGAGTGACCCAGCGTCCGGTCGCTGAGTGACCCAGCATCCGGTCAGAAGACCGACGTCAGCATCATTGCGACCAACTCCATTTCACCTCTAACTTCTTCACCCTTGTTCAAATGTGCCAACCACCAAGTGTATCACCTTGTGCACATGTGTTAGCATATTTTCTCAAACATTTTCAAAGGTGTTAGCACTCCACTAGATCCTAAATGCATATGCAATGAGTTAGAGCATCTAGTGGCACTTTGATAACCGCATTCCGATACGAGTTTCACCCCTCTTAATAGTACGGCTATCAATCCTAAATGTGATCACACTCTCTAAGTGTCTTGATCACCAAAACAAAATAGCTCTTACAAATTATACCTTTGCCTTGAGCTTTTTGTTTTTCTCTTTCTTATTTCCAAGTCGAAGCACTTGATCATCACCATGCCATCATCTTTATCATGCTATGATCTTCTTTTGCTTCACCACTTGGAGTGTGCTACCTATCTCATGATCACTTGATAAACTAGGTTAGCACTTAGGGTTTCATCAATTCACCAAAACCAAACTAGAGCTTTCACCTTCTCTTTGCGTGAAACCTTTTGCCACAAGTCACGCTTTAAACCTTTCTATATTCCCTTTGGAGTCATGTTTAGTTTTGTAGACCTATTTACAGCCTACTGTCTTGGCTCCTTTATGAATTGTTTCTAAGTTCTAAATACCGTTGGTTTTAATTGATTTCATTTCATCTTATATGGCTTCAAGTCACTTGGATGAGTGAGCGCTTCTCATGGCTTCTTCAAATGAGGTGGGATCACCCTCTATTTGAAATTCCTCACATTCATAAATTTTGTAATCATCAAGAATGGCTGATCTCCTGACTCTTTGAGACCTTCTTGGGGCCTCGTTAGATGACGCTTATTCTATATGAGGCTGTGTTGCTCTCCCTCATGTGTGACAACGGGTTCTTGGGGATCCTGAAGGACATGTTCCTCATGTTCATTCATTGTTGCCATAGGAGAACTAACAATAGGTGCTGTTGCTATAGTGTCTTGCACTATTGGTATAGCAACAACAGGTAACGTGAAGAATGGCTCCTGAACCATAGGAGTGGGGACGTATATCCGCTTCTCTTAAAAACTAATTTCTCGCGCTACCATGCTCCCCCTGATTATATTATCCTCTAAGAAGACAACAGGTCTTGTTTTTACAAACTTCGTTTGTCTGTCAGGACAATAGAAGCGATAACCTTTTGACTTTTCTAGATAGCCAGTGAAATGGCAACTGACTATCTTGGAGTATAGCTTCTCTATGTTTGGGTTAAAAACTTTTGCCTTAGCTGGACAACCCCACACACGTAAATAGTTAAGTGAGGGTTCCTTTGCTGTCCACAACTCATACGACGTTGTGGGCACCGACTTGCTTGGCACTCGATTAAGAATATGAATGGTGATTTTTAACGTCTCCATCCATAAACTTATCGGTAAGGTAGAGTAACTTATTATGCTTCTCACGATATCCATTAAGGTACGGTTGCATCTTTCAGCTACTCCATTCTGCCGAGGCTCGCTCGGTGTAGAATACTGGGCTACTATGCCATTTTTTTGTAAGAACCTTGCAAAGGGTACAGGAACTTGGCCATATGGGGTGTGTCGACCCTAGTACTCTCCCCCACGGTCGGACCTTAGTACCTTAATCTTTAAGTTGTGCTGATTTTCTACTTCAGCCTTAAATATCTTAAATTTATTCAATGCTTTCGATCTTTCCTTAATTGGATAAATATAGCCAAAACGAGAATAGTCATCTATAAATGTTATAAATGAATCATAACCATCCACACTTTTCACAGGAAAAGGACCACAGATGTTTGTGTGAACTATTTCAAAAATTTCTACGCTTCGTTTGGCATCTTTCTTTATTTTCTTAACATGCTTTCCTTTTATGCAATCAATGCATTGCTCTAAATCTAAAAATTCTAAAGGCGAAAGAATTGATTTCTTAATCATTCGCTCTATTCTCCCCCTCGAAATATGGCCTAAACGACACTGCCATAATTTTGAAGATACATCATGCACTCTCTTCCGCTTATTTGTTGCATTCATAGACGAAGAGGCATTCTCATTCTCAGTGCTTACATCATTCACATTCTCAGAAAGTGATAATAAATAAAGCTTATCTTGTCGGAAGGCAAGTCCAACACATTTATTATTATAAACAATCTGACATTTGCCATTACCAAAATGGCAATCATATCCATCGTCATCTAAACATGAAATACTTATTAAGTTTCTTCGTAAAGAGGGTACATATAGAACATCTGAAAGCTTAAGTACAAAACCATCAAGTAATTCTAGTGAGAGATCTCTAATGGCTTCAACTTCAGCTTCAACTCCATTTGCTACTTTAATTCTTCTTTCTCCTCTTTGCAGGGTCCTTCTCGTATGGAATCCCTATAATGAATTTGCAACATGAATAGTTGCACATGAGTCAATCCATCAAGTAGATTTTGAATAACTTAAATACAAGGACTCATCTATGAATGTAATAATGCCATCACCTTTCTTCAGAAGGTTCATCAGGAACTCTAGACAGTCCTTCTGGTAATGTCCACGCTTCTTACAACATTTGCACTGATCCTTGTCAACTTGTACATTGTTGTTTTTCTGTCGGTGATCAATCTGAGGGGCTTTCCCATGAGGTTGGGCATTAAAAGTTTTTCCTTTTATTGTTCTTCACAAGGTTTGCAGAGTCACCCTGTGAGCTTTTAAGCCTCTCCTCCTCTTGCACACACATTGCAATGAGCTTCTCAATGTCCCACTTATCAGGCTGCATGCTATAGTTAACAACAAAAGTTTCATACTCTTTTGGCAAGGAAACAAAAACTAAATGAATCAGGAACTCATCTTTGAGCCCCAAATCCATTGGCTTGAGCTTGGGTGCCGTGTTGCTCATCTTCAATATGTGTTCTCTTATACCTCCACCAGAGTATTTCTCATTGAATAATTTCTTTATCAAGGTGCTTGCATAAGCCTTTGAAGAGTCAGTAAACTGACTCTCTACTTTCTTAAGATACTCGGTGGCGGTATCACAATCTAGGATTGATACTCTTATAGCATCTGAGATAGTGGACTTGGCCACCATCAAGCACTTGCGGTTCGAGATGTCCCATTTCTTCCGATCAAGATTTTATTTCATTCTAATTTCTGCATGATCTCGCTTTCGAGCAGTGAAATCAGCATCAGTCTCATTTTCTGCCCTCACCGGGTCCTCTGGCTCAGTAGGATATGGAGAGGTAAGTGCTAAGTCATTTTTGGACAGCGCAAGTGTAAGCTCATACTTCTCTCGCCATACTCTGTAGTTGCCCCTTCAAGAGGCGGAATATACGAGATGAATGCCATAGAATTGAGTCCTGAAAAACACTGTCAAAGAAAGTGAGAAAACATAACATAATGATTACATGCCTTAATTTAACGTTGGTTAAAATTAAAACATACAACTTCTTCTACATTAATTCTACATCACCGATGGGCAGAAAATAGAATCAATGCATAAACTCATAAATCAAACATTTATAATATTGTTATCAACAACTTTGGTCAGAAAATAGCAAAATCATAAATTTACTGAAAACTATAACTACTCAAAATTAAATCCTTCCGGTGGTTCGAATTTAATTAGAAGATCATAAACATCATCATTCGCAGCGGAAACATGAAAAATACTTTATCTACTTTTTTTAGAAGCATTCATCTACTCTCTGAAAAAATTATCCCGTTGGTTCAAATTTGGACAGAAATTTAAACTAGTAAAAAATCATCAAAATTTCCTTCTGAAAATAAAAAAACAAAACCGAAAAAGTAACTGTGCAACTTGGGCCGAAACTGCTTGCGCGCTGCGCACTGTCGCGGTCCAGCAGCAAATTCGGCCTGCGGCGGCGGCTCGCGCCTGCGCTCCCCCGCGCCCAGGCCGCAACCTGGGCCTAGGCCGGGATTTCACTTGCCTGCCTGTGCTGAATCCGGCCCGGTGCGCTCGCAGCTGTCCATCTCAAATCGACGGTTGAGCATGCGTCTCGGCTGATCAAAATGGCACGACGGCGCTCTCCCCCCGAACCCTAGCCTCATTCCCTTCCCTCTCCCTCTCTCAGCCCGAAGCAGAGTAGCGACGGCGGCCACCCGTAGCGCAGCCGGAGGAATGAGGTCGGCGGCGCAGCCATAGGTCCCCTCGCTGGCGCACGCATTGACCCGAGGGTGAGCGCGCCGCCGTCGAGTGGTCTTGCTGCGGTGCCCTGCGCCCAACCCTGGTAGGGTACACGCGGCGACAAGGCCGCGCCCTCCGGTGGCTCCCTCCCTGCGCCCCGGTGAAGCGGCGGTGTCGACGGAGGCAAGAAAACCCAGGTAGGTTCCTCCCCTTCTCCATCCTTTCCCCTTTAGGGTTAGGGTTAGGGTTTCATCCAGATCAAAAATCGAATCACCTCCTTCTAATTTCTTCTTCTTTTGTATCCAAAGCATAGATCTACGCCCAGATTAGGCTCGACTGATACCATTGATAGATATTGTAGGATCAACTAGGCATAGATCTAGCGGGTACAACCTCTTCTACTTATGATAAAAGATGTAGTTCATCCTAGTACATGAAGAAATAGAGTAACAGAGAGGAGAGGGTGAGACGTCACCGACCGTCGGAGGGCTTGGCGGAAGAGCTGGAGCCGTCCATGGCGATGTCAGTGTTGCTATGGAGTCCGGTGGTGCGGTCCAGCAGTGGCGCTGTGTCCCGACGGAGAAGACGGTGCCGGCTTCCCATCATTGGTTGCGCACCCTCTTTAGATCGGTGTTAGGGTTTTGTCGGTGGGAACTGTAGCTCGGTCAACCTCGTCAAGAGAGCCGCTGACCCCACCTCTCTATATAGCGCAGTGTGACGGGGGCCCACCAACCATGTAGGGTTGGGCGCCCCCGATCAGGGCGCGATGTCAAGGCCCAACTCAACCGTTGGGCCGAGCTGGTGAGATCACCACTAACAAGCAAAGCTTGCATTCTCTTTCTTTATATGGAGATCATTGTCGTTATGGCATGAAACGGCTAGATCTCCAATCAGCGACCCAAAACCATCCGTAGGCTTTGATGTCCGTAAAGCTCTTTCGAAGAATGAGTTTGCCATGGTAATCCATAGGGCAACTGAAAATTACATCTCGTAATGGCTCGAAGAACTATTGTAATAATCTTGTTTCCTTTCTTTCTCTTTATAAACTTTACCTTTATATATTCAATACATCTCTTTTTTTTATGATAAAGCTATTCATTACATCTTTTAATGTCCCTGCTAGCTGTTACATAGAAACAAAACAGCATACGTCAGTTTCGCACTGTATGAATTTAGATGGCATGGCAGACAGTGTGTATGAGCTGCGCTGATATCTGAATCTCTGACAGCTCACTACAAGGCAAGGCAGCTCCAAGGCCTTGGAGCAAAACAACGGTGCTAGCCAAGTTGGTATGTAACTAGTATTTTTCAAACGGGAGCTTTATATAAGTTCAGTGCTGATGTAAACTTAAGTGCTGTTATTGTAACCTTGACATCAGGCCATAAGGGCCAAATCATCAATATTTACAGGTGGGGGACTCCCCACCCCTGTGCTTTCATCAAAAAAAAAAAATTGTCAAATGCACTTGAGAAAATCATACTACGTGTCAACGTGTGCCACTGCCCGGAAAAGTCAAGAAACACTTCGAGGACCCACATGTCACTCCAGTGGCATTCCTTTTGCAATATCTATCATTGGTTCAAATAAAAACTAATGTTCATAGAAGTCTGGAGACTCATAATTCTGGACCCTTTTACACATAGACTGTCATGTCTGCAAAGAAATGCCGTGGCCTTGTTGAGTCAAACTGGAGTGCAGGTCTAACAACCTCGGGTCATCGGCTGCATTCGTCGTAGACTCGTAGTACGTCAATCAAGATCAAGCTCCAGGCCCCCTGACGGATGACGGCCTCCCAGCTTCTTCGGTCGGCATTGCATCATTGCATCATGATCCGATCCCGATGTTATGGAGACCAAAGGCGGCTAGCTAGCTACTTAGGAAAAACATAAACAGTGATCACGGCCACAGACATTGCCCACGCAGCAGCTACACACCCGGTCCCTGTCCGTGGGCTGCCTCTGCGCATTTTTTTATTTTAACACTTTTTTTAATCTATTTCTAAATTTGACATTGTTTTTTTTATTTTTAAATCTAACACTTTTGGCTACGCCTATTGCCACGGCGCGGCCAAACAACGCTGTCGCACCATGCATGGCGGCGCGGCAAAGGCGCGTGCCGTCCATCGCTCACGGTGCGGCAGGGCCGACTTAATGTTGCGCCGTGAGCCTCCCTCCCTCTCTCTGCCTTACGTCGAACAGAGGTGAGGGCGCCCGCGCCGCCCCCTCCCGCCTCACCGAAGCCTGCCGCCGCCCGACCCTCCCTGCCTGTCTCCCTCCCTCCCTTCCCCAAGCTTCTTCTCGGCCTCGGTCACGGTAACGATGCTCTTATTTGTCGTTTGAACGGTGGATTCAAAGATTATAAATGGTATCTAGGGTTTGGAGGATAAGTATATTTGGGCTAGGGTTTGGAGGAAAATATTAGTTCGATTTTGTCATTGTTAAGGTTAATTAGTTATTTAGAAGCATGTTACCATATTTAGTGTGAGGTATTATTTTTGTTGTAATGCAAATGGTTCTCCTTTACATTAATTTGTAATGTTTTGATTGATGTTAAATTACAACCGTTTTATTAGATGCAAGACATGTATCGGGAGCAGTTATGGCGAAAACGGGTCGTCCTAAAGAATTGTACCCCGACGCGTCTAGCAAAGATGCCTCCGTCCTTCCTGACCTCCCTGTCCCTAACTGTGACTGTGGTCGTCCGGCCGACGTGTTTCAATCGAGACATCCGGACACAGCGGCTCGTTGCTTCTATACATGCAGTCGTTTTAATGTAAGTAATTCTTTCCGTATGTTTTTTCTTCATTTGTGTTACTAGGTTACTAATATTTTATTAAAATCATGTTGTGTAGGCCCATGAGAGGTGCCTTTTCTTTCAGTGGATCGATGGTGCAGACAAGTTTGACCCAAGGTACCTCCTTTTCGACGATTGTTGGAGAGGGAGACATCCACGTGAGCACTTCGAGCGATGAGTTCCACCTCTCCCTAACCCTCCGCCAATGACGGCTAAGAAGAAGCACTTAGCCGCAGTTAGACGACTCGAGGAACCTCTATGCTATTGCGGAGATCGAGCTGTGATAAACCCTGAGAATACGTTGGAGTTTGTGTGTCCAAACAAGCATGAAGTAAGTGGACAGTGTATCTGTTGAAATGTTGAGCTATAGGTGTTCATGTACTAATGTCACCTCTTTTAGGTGTTTGCATTTGCGAAGTGTCGTTTCAAGGAGTGGCTCTATGGTCCTAAGAATCAATGGCCGGAGCCGCCAAAGGAAAAGGAAAAGGAAAAGAAAAAGAAGAAAGAAAGGGTAATTTTCAAAGCACCACCTGTCATGTGCGAATGTGGTGTTAAATCCAACTACGGCCTAGTCCCTTCGGAGCTTGGAATAGGCCATTATTGCAGCCATATGGTTGACTATAATGAGGTTGGTTATTGTTGTGGAAAACATGAAATTGTATTTTTTTCTTTTGCTAAGACTTATGATCTAATTTTTTTGTTTCAACATAGCACTAGGAAATGCAAGTGGGAATCTTATGATGGTCAAGCTAGGTTCTTGGATTAGTTGAAGGGGAGGCAAGTAATTGCACGGAAGAGGGGATATGGACCTGACTACATTGACCTATTCGTTAAACAACGGAAGAAGGACATGTGTGAGTTTGCTGGACAGAGCGGTATTCGTAACCCGATCAGTGTCAGGCTTTACAAATGGGGTTTGGAGAGACGGAGGGCGTTAGAGGAGGAGAGGGTAAGGAATGCTGCAATGGAGGAGCAAAGAGTACAGATGCAAGTCTTGAACGACCATGTTGCTGCATTGTGTGCAAGTGAGTCATTGGAAGCCTTGTTATTTTCGTTGTCTACTTTTATATGTAATATAATCGCGTTACTAACTTGTTGCATTTTATACATGAAGGGATTAGATGCAGCGGGGAGCATGCCGCAGAGGTGGCTCGTGCAAGGTATGTGGAAAAGAAGTTACATGAGCACGGAACACGAGCTGGTCGCAGCGTTCTATCTTCGATTGTGTTGGACAATGAGGGGGACGAGGATGAGGATGAAACTGCCAGGTTGAGCGATCTCATCGCCCTAGCGGAGGCGAGCTTGCAGGTGGAGAAGGATGAGGACGACACTGGCAGACTGAGCGAGCTCATTGCTCTAGCAGAGGAAGGCTTGCAGGCAGAGGAGGATGAGGACGCGTTCTTCTCTCAAGTCGCAGCGGCTGCAAATGAAACGGAGGTCGCTTACTATAGGCGACAGGCAGATCAGGGCAATGCAGATGAGCCTAGCCACATGAATGAGGCGGAGGAGAACGTGTTCTTGTCTGAAGCCGCAGATGAAGCGGAGGCCGCTTACTATAGGTGACAGGCAGATCAGGGCAATGCAGGTGAGTCTAGACATAGCAACGAGGTTGTGATAGAGGATTGGTACTTGGACGACGATTTGCTTACTCAATATGTTTCTGGCTGAGGATTTCCATGCTTTAGTAATGAACAATGTTGTATTGTACTAGAACTTTTATTGTGATGTCTTGTGTTTCATTTGAACTATTGATGTTTTGTACCCATGTAACCAGCATTGTACCTATGTAACTTTCGTTGTGTTGTCTTATGTTGTCATTCGCCAAAAAAAGTATGGTGTAAAGGTGTTCCTTGCTGAACCTTACATAGCTACTCCCTCCGTCCCTGAAAATAAGGTATGCACGTATTTTAAAATTCAAATTTTTTTATGTTTGACTAATAATTAGCCTAATTATATCAAAAGTTTGAATTATGAAAGTAGTTAACTTATATTTGTATTTAGGAATAATTTCTAATGATTAAACTTTTGTTCGTACAAATTATATAATATAAGAGAAAATATAGGTCAAAATATATTCTTGAAGACTGCACCAAGTCGTATAAGCTTTGTTTTTAAAGAATATGTTCTTTGTTAATAAGAAATGATGACTTGTAGTTACTCATTTGCTGCGGCTTTGTACCAGCTTCTGCCACGCCACGGAGGACGGCGCGGCAAGGCCGACGCGCCACGACTGGCGGCGCGGCAACACCTGGACGCCTTTTCGAGCAGAACCTGCCCGAGCAGCAGCCTCGAACCGCTTTGTCGATACATAGTTGACGCAGCTGCGCCTGGCTTGACGTAGTTTAAATAGATTTGGATATGAGGCAACTTAGTGGACCAAGTTCATCGATGAATACATAAAGTCAATAGATTTGCACATGATAAGCTTCGTTTGACATAAGTTCGACATGATTCGTTCGACATGATTTGCATACATAAGTTCATCGATACATTAAGGTAACGACTTAATTAAGGTTACAAGTTGGTCCGGAGGTCTTGAACAACAAGTGCAACTAGTACATAATTTAGGTTACTCCAAAATATGGCAAAGGAATGAAGGATGAACGTCTTGCTGACATGATCCTTCAAGATCTTGACCATCTGAAGGCCTTGTTGATGGTATACCTACATTATCGTCACAAGGTTAAGTAAGGAGACAAGACAACAAGTTTTGTAATTTAGGAAACTTATAAAAAAATATGGACTATGCGAATCTAGACCCTGCGTCCTAGGAGTGAACGGTTGCCTCGGACGCCTCGGTCTCTTCGGATTTGTAGGCAACACATTAGGAGTGTACCCAACGTTCGTGCGGTAGTGTTGGCGGGGCTGTCGGTGCAACTGTTGCACGTCACTAGGACCCTGCAAGTATAAGACAGGCAAGATTAGTTACAATCTTTAGCATTGTTAGTTCATACACGCTAGGTATTCAAAAAATGTAGCTTTGTTAGTACCTGCTTGTCGGTGTTTCGAGTAAACACCAACGAGTAAATTTGTATTATTGCGCGTATGGCTCGGATGGTGTGCTAAGAGGACACAAGGATTATACTGGTTTGAGCCGAATGTCCCTACGTCCAGTTTTGGGCTGCTCATGTTACCAGCACTGAGTTTGTAGTTGGGGGTTACAAACTGGCGAGAGAGGGACAGGTCCCAAGTCTCTGGTGGGGAGATCGAATGGGCGTCGACAGCTCGGTCGCTGCTCAGTTGTGTGTTTGAGGTTCGATGCTCATAGTTCAGATGTGATGTGGTGTGATATGTGATGCCCCATAGTGGGAGGCCCTGCTTTCCCTTTTATAGACCAAGGGAAAGCAGGAGTTACAACTGAAGGGAAGAGGAAAAAAGAAAGATAAATAAGGCTCTTGGAGGTGTGCCATCCTCCTCTTTGCATGGGTCCCACTAACACTGTAGATCATGGTGGCAGCGGCATCGTACCGGGGTCCTGTTGGCCGCTGCAGCTTATGTGCGGGCGTCGTGCGCCGTTCTTGTCTTCCGTCCCATCCGAGCGGATGGAATGGTCAGAAAGTCCACTGACAGAGGCCATATGGGGGGTTGGTGGTATAGTGCCAATCAACTAACACCGGTTGACTAACGTTGGACGGTGGTCAGGCTAGGAGTTGGCAGCACAGTAACAACTCGTCCGTTACTGTGGGTGATGTGAGTTCCCTTGAATGACATGTGGGGATGGGCCATGCTGAGATGTGACCGCTCCCTGCACGATGCTAGAAGTTTGATCTTGAGTAGTACTTTCTGGCCCATAGTGGTTGGCGGCGACGTGAGCCTCCATTAGGAACCATGTCCGAGGGATCGGGCGAGGCGGAGCCAGCCCTCAGACGTCGGCCATGGTGGAACCGACCCTTAGGGGTCTGCCAAGGCAGAGCCTACCCTAGGGAGTCAGCCAAGGCAGAGCCTACCCTTGGGAGTCAGCCAAAGCGGAGCCAGCCCTCGAATGTCGGGCAAGGCGAAGTCAGCCCTGAGATGTCGTGTGAGGCGGAGCTAACCCTCGGTGGTTGGACGAGACGGAGCCAACCCTTGGGAGCTAACCCGAGGTGGAGCCGACCCATGGGGGATGGGTAAGGTAGAGCCCGCAGCCTCAGTGTCCACCGAGGCGGAGCCAACCCTCGAGGGTCAGACGAGGCGAAGCCCATGTCCTCAGTGGCTAGTTGAGGCGGAGCCCAGCAAGAGGTGTAGTCGCGCTCTTGACCGCTCGGATGAATGAATGTTGATGGTTATTAGCTCCTCCTCTTTGGTTACCCTAGTATTGGTCCCTGACAGTAGCCCCTGAGCTCTCAGGTGATTCGGGTTGAATCACCTGGGGGTTTTTTTTGACTTGCCAATGGGTGCACGCAAGCGCACCCGTTGGGTGTAGCCCCTGAGCCTGCAGAGGAATAGAATACTCCTTCGGAGTTTTTTCGAAATGGAGGACTCTAAGGGCCCTGGCCTTTTTTTGTCGCCCACGACGTGTCCTGGGAATGGTGATTCCTTCTTGCCAAGGTCGGACCCTTCGCGAGTACGGTCATGAGATTTGGTGGTTCATTAGCTGGATAGTTTGATTGGGGTCCTGGCATCCCGTTTCACGGGGATCTGGCTAGGGTCAGCCTGGCTGAGACTCAATCGTGGACCGAGATGCCCGTGGCGCTCGTGCGCCTAGGTACTGGCCGCTTACGGGGTTCATCCCTTTCCATCCCTTATTATAATGGTGCCTGGAGCGTCTGTCGAACTAGTTGATGGGCCCACCGTCAAACTCCTAGGCCCAGACAGGCCGTAGAGGTGTTTTGATCCGTATTCCTCTTACTTGCAACGAGTCGTGGCCCACCCGAGGAGGCGAAACGTCTAGCGAGTCTTCCGAGGGAAAGGATAGAGATTGCATGCGCATATCCCATGGTGTGACATTGTGGCAGATCATGGTAGGCATGGAGATCTAGGCGGACGGTTGGTTTCCTTGCATCCGTCACCCTAATAAAACCAAAGGGTTCACCCCCGGGGTTTCATACCTTGCCTTCTTTCCTCCACATTTGCAACCTCCACCGCCAATCGCCTAGGCTTCCTTCATCCACATCCCAGTCGCTATCGAGCTCGCATCCACCTGCCCCCATCTTCCAATGGATCTGTGGTGCCGCTCTGACATCACCTTCCAGTACATGGAGGGCCTCACCCATCACGTTCTTCTCTATGCGCAAACCACAGCCGAGGAGTGGCTGCTGCCTGGTGAGGAGGAAGTGTCGTTTGTGCACTTCCATGAGCGTGGGTTCGCTACCCCTGCTCACGGATTTCTCTGGGGGGCTGCTGCACTACTACAAGATTGAGCTGCAGTACCTCAATCCCAATGGAATCCAGCACATGGTGGCATTCGTCGCCCTATGTGAGGGATTCCTGGGATTAGTCCCCACTTCAATCTGTGGTGGTACTTCTTCATCATCGCCCTCCAGAAGAAGAGGGAGAAGAGCAACAAGCAGGAGCTGCATACGCCGATGGGATGCATCGGCATCCACCTTCGGAACAACCGGGTTGGCGAGTACTTGGCAATGCGGCTGTCGACCTCCAACAAGGGGTAGCATTCATAGTGGTTTTATCTCAAGAACGACGCTGCCACCCCTTGTCAGAGTTTAGTAGGTGCCTAATCGAAGAGGCCCCCGATTCGTGGAGGAAGTGGGTGTCCCGGAGAAGGACAAGAAGAAGATCCGAGACCACCTCGCCGCCATCGGCATCCTGAAGGAGAGGGGCTTGAAGGGGTCGGGCATCATCGGGGCCTACCACGCGAGGAGGGCGGCGCCGCTGATGAGGCGTGCACTTCCGCTGTATGTGATGGCGCCCGAGGCATCATTTGTAGGGATGGTGCTGGCCGAGGGAGCGCTCTCCCCCTCCGAAGTCGCGCAACGCATCAAGGAGACAATGGAGCCTCGTGGGACGACACAGGCATACCTCTTGATTTCATGTACCTAGTGCTGGGGATCCTCCGATGCATCCGGAACCAGGCTACACCGTCTTCGTAAGTTTCCTCTCCTCATGCCTCCTCTTCAATTGATCTCCCAACCCCTTGACACTAACATTGAGATG
The DNA here is from genome assembly GCA_904845875.1 of Miscanthus lutarioriparius. NCBI lineage: Eukaryota > Viridiplantae > Streptophyta > Magnoliopsida > Poales > Poaceae > Miscanthus > Miscanthus lutarioriparius. Next base: position 77,340,481 of record CAJGYO010000007.1, on the reverse strand, counting down.
GGGGGACTAGCCGAGGGACCTCGTCCTCATGGATCACCTGGCTCCATTACCAAGGGATTCATCCATGAGGGTGAAGAATCACATCGAGGGCGAGCGGCTTAGGAAGGTGAAGGAGGACAAGAGGAAGAAGAGGCAGCGGAAGCTGCTTGCACGGGAGCAAGGGGAGGACACCGACAGCGATGACAATGATGATGAGGAAGATGACGACGAGGTAGTTGATGACACCGAGTGGGATGACCTAGAGAGTGAGGATGTGCTGATGGGTATCCGCTTGTCTTTGCTGGAGTCAAGGCCCTTCCCATTCCATGGAGGGGAGGGCGCGTCGGTGGGGCCAGCGGAGACGGGCCGAACCATCAGCCTACCCCAAGAGCCAACAGTGGCGAGCGGATCTGCCACCATGCCTGAGGTGGCAGCGGAGGGGTGTCGCTCCGCCGTCGCACCCCAAGATGCAAGGGGAGCGAGCCCCTCTGCCTGAGAGCAGGGGGCGGGCTCAAAATGGCCCCGCCCCAACGAGGTGGAGCAGGGGTCTGGGGGTACACCCCCCAAACGTATCCGCCTCCCAACAATGCCAATGTAAGTCACCAGGTCCTCTATTTTTCTCTGTTTTCATCATTTCTTATGCTTTTCTTTCTTCGCAGCATTGTGAAGCGGCGTAATCCTTTGGTGCTGGTGCAAAAGAATAGCATTGCCCTTCAAGCGGCGTGGCAGCCATCGGTTGGTGTCGTGCCTGTTTCAGGCGGGAGCAGCGCTGGTGTGACCGCGTCGCTGGCCGGTCAGGCGCCGCCCATGGTGACGCCCGTGCCCCTAGTGGGACAAGTGGGTGCATGGGCTCAAGGGAGGCCGTCGGATGTCACCGAGCATCCGGCGATGGAGGCGATACCACTGCCGACGATAGGGCGAATGGAGCTGCCTTTCATGCTGGTGGCGTCGGGCACGGTGGGCGTGACGCAGGCGGTTGGGGTCCCACTAATGTAGGCGGAGGTGGTGGCGGCTGTGACAGGCGAACCATAGCCAGACGCAACTATGGTGGTGCCCGAGGCAGCATCGCAACCCACGCTATTGACAGCCCAAGCGACAGCGCCCGCCATGGGCCGGATGGAGGGAGATGTGGCCAAGGGGTCTCTGGACGTCGTGGCGGTGGCAGAGAGGACCGGCGGGGAATCATCCCTGGCCCTGACATCGGGAGGTAGCCACTCACCCGCATGGGGCGAACCCCTGCTCCGGTGGACAAATCCGGAGGACCCGACATCGACGCTCTTCACCCTCGATGATGCCGCCGAGAGCATGGAGCGGGAGAGCCTCGACGTGGGGTCGCATCCATGCTGAATCTCTAGACCATGCCCGAGGTGCCTTGGCTAACATTGTTGTTCCTACTAGTCAGGTACTTGCTTGATCCTGCTTCTCGCTTTTTCCTTTCACCACATATTCTTGTATTATGACCATCGTCTTCTTTCAGTCCCGTATTGCTCGTAGCCGAGGGAAGTCGTGGTTCCTTCATGAGCAGAAGGGAACCTAGGACTTTCCTTGTCGAGGAGGCGTGGCTGCGTGGGGAGGTGACGGCCTAGCTTGCTGCCGCCCAACAGAAGGTGGCTAAGCTGACTCCCATTGCCGAGGAGGCAAATAGTCTTCGATTGCGGGTGGCCAAGGGCAGTCGGCATGTGGATGAGGCCGAGAGGGTATTCGAGGCTCTGTTGGCGAGGTCGCGGAAGGATGAGGAGGAGGCCACCAAGGTCAGGAGGGAGAGGGACGAGCTGCTCCAGAAGGATGCCGAGACCCACCGTCAGGTCCTTGACCTTCTGGCTGAGGTTGAGAAGGAGCGAGAGCTAAAGCTAGGGGCTGAGAAGAAGCTCACGACTGTGGAGAAGAAGGCGAATCTGTACGCTGCTGTGGTCACTCGGCTACGCAAGGAGCAGAACGAGCTACTCCAAACCATGACGAGGCTTCGCTCAGAGCGTGGCATGGCTCGTGAGGAGCGCGACTAGGCCCTCCGAGAGCGTGACAACGCGCAGCAGAAGATCGGCTCCCTCCAGGCCGAGCTTGGAACCACGACGACCTTGAGGCTGGAGGCCGAGGACATCTCTGTCGAGCTAGCCATGGACCTTGCCAAGGCGAGAAGGAACCTTCAGGCGGAGTGTGATGATCTCAGTATCCTGAGTGCCACCCTCGGAGTGGTCTGTGACGACCTAGAGGTGGTGCGGTCGGAGGAGATCAGTTTGCTTGCGGCCCATGCCATCGAGATCATGGCGTGGGTGCGCCAGCTCGAGAGGAACGCCCTTCACAGCGGGGTCCATCAATCCTTCATGATTGCTCATTCTCATTATGGGGACAACATCGACCTGGAGATGATGAGCCTCGGCTTTGCGCCTGGCTACAAAGCCTATGAGCTGGATGAGATAGAGACGGCGGTGGCTCCTCTTTCGCGGGACCTAGCGGACAAAATAGAAGACATAGTTCTCCCCCGGAGGGGTTAGTTAGTCAGATAGGTCGAGTAATCATTCATGTAATAAGCAAACAAACTCCGACCCTTCTGTACTATCGCACAAACTTATCATTTTGTTTTGTTTGACTGAGTTTGTTTTTCCTCCCCTTTTATGTGTGAAAAGGGGATTTGTATGTTCCGACCCTTCCGTTTGTTAATACCGCAGGGCCCAAGGTGTAGGAGGAAAACTCTGATCGTGCTGGTGAGTAAGAGTGTTGTAGCCGCAGGGGCGTAGGTTTCTCATAGTCTAACTAGCCATGCTCAATCATTTGTTTCCACCGACCTTGCCACTAGGTTTAACGTGAGGAAGAGGTCGAGCGCGGCGACTATTTTGGAAAGGGTGTATTTATACCCTTATTAGCCCTCGAGTGAGATCCGACCTCTTGTCGTTGCTGGGGTCAGGTGTCACTAAAGATCAAGGAGAGGATAGCAAAATTAGTAGGAGAAAACATCTCTTGTTTTCGTACGTACCCCCTCCCTATGATCCGAGCAATCGTTCTATGACTGCGCGTTCGGTCTTCTTGCGAGTCCAACTTTCCTCGAGACCCCTGTAGGCCGGCCTTCAAACCTTGGTCTCCCGATCTAGGGTTGGGCGGCTTGAGCCCCCGAGCCCCATGGGGCTCAGTAGGGATTGGCCGTATTTCATGCGTCACCCTACCCTCGGTTTCCACAACTGGAGGTGACTTGTCATTTGTCTGCGACCGCGTGTTTGGTCTCTTTGTGATGTCGAGCCCCCGAGCCCCCATGCGTAGCAGGGGTCTGGTCGAGGGGTCGGTTCATCTTATGATCGTCATCCCTCACGCGTCCATTTGCCAGAACGGAGGGGCTGAGCCATGCCGTGCTTTCCTCCTCGGATAGAGCACGGTTCTCGGTGAGTTGTTAATGGGCTTGTTCGAGTGGAGCCTCAGCATCCCTTTCATGGGGGCCTGATTCGAGATCAGCTGGTGATCGACTCTAGATTCTTGGTGGCCAGTCCATATAGTTCTTGGATCTGTTCGACCGGTTCGAGGGCTCGATGCCTTTTTTTGGGGAAAAACCATGGACCCTGCATCATCCAAGACTCAAAATGAGGGTCGGGACACCCATGGCACTTTGCGCGCCTTGAGTATTGGTCGCTAGAGGGCCTGTCCTTAACCTCCCCTCAATCTAGGGTGCCCTGGAGCGGTCGTGCACCCACTGGTGGGCTAGCCTTCGAACTCCTAGGTGCTAATAGGCCATGGGAGCATTTTCAGCTCCGTATCCCACTTACCTGCGGTGGCCCGTAAGCTTTGAAGGTGAACCGTTGCTCAGCGGAACCTTCACGGGGAAGATTTGGATAGGCATGCGCTCATCTCTTGGTAGCTTCCTAGACTTGTTCGATCGACCTGGGCACAGGATTTACTTCGATGGTAGGAGTGATTGGTTCGATGAGCTCTTACCGGACACGATCGAGCAGGATCTGGGTCCGTCTTTAACGACGGGGTCAGCATAACCCGCGTGGGCTATCCTACTGCTCCCTACCCATTTCCCTGCAGTGGCCAAGCCGTCCTATCGACTTGTGTTACCTACTGAGACAAGACTTTCCTACGGAGAAAGAGGATGAGGACATCCCGCCTAAGAATTTAGTTAGGCAGATAAGCTAGGCGGAGAACTTGTAATAAATGGTCAAGCTCTTAAATTTCATTAGAGCAAATAGCTTTTTTAGCTCTTCTCCCCTTTTTATGTAAAAAGATTAGTGCATTCCGACCCTTTTCGTCGTTAAGGTCATAAAAGCTCAGGATGCGGGTGAGCCAATTCTGATCATGTCGGTGAGCCAAGACGCCGTAGCCGCTGGGGCATAGGTTTCTTGAAGCTTGACCAGTTATGCTTAGAGCTTGTTCCCGTAAACCTAGCTCCTAGGTCTTAACGTGAAAGGGGGTCAGGTACAGAGAATGTTTGCTAGGCGGATAGACTTTTAAACGCGTACCGGCCCTTTCCACGGCTAAGGCCAAAAAAGCCCATGGTGCAGAAAAGAAACTCTGATTACACTGGTGGGCAAAGGCGCCGTAGCCACTAGGGCGTAGCTTTCTTACGGTCTGACCAGTTTTACTCAGGGTTTATTTCTGCAAACTTTGCTTTTGAATATTAATCATGAGAAAGGGTCAGACGTAGAGATTATCTACCGGACAGATATACCCTTATTAGTCCCCGAGTGAGGCCCGACCCCCCGCCATTTGTTGGGGTCGGGTGTCACAAAAGATCGGGGAGTTCGATAGTGAAACTAATAATAAGAGAAAGTGTGCGTTTATTAAGGGTAAAAGTGACATAGCTGCTCAATGTTCCAGGCGTTGACGAAGACCTCGCCGTTGATGGTTTTGAGCTTGTAGGCGCCTGGCGGAAACATCTCCATGATGACACGCAGTCCCTCCTACAGCGGGGAGAGCTTATGGTGGTCCTTGCATACTTGGCCGAGCGAAGGAGGGCGATGTCGCGTGCTTCATCTAGCTAGGCTCCGTCCTATGTTCCCCCTTGTTAGAGCTTCTAGACAAGAACCGCTTCAAAAGAACATAGTTCTTGTACAGGTGCTTGATGGGGAAAGCATGGTTTGGGCATGGACCTTCAAGCAGCTTCTCGAAGTGGCTCAGGGTGCCCTCTGTGGGCTTCTAGCCCCCCCTACGGTTGGCGTTGGCCACTAGCGAGCTTCTGCGCCGCCGCTTGTTCTTCCTTTTGTTGGGAGGCTTGGAGGCGCCTTCGTCGGCGTCCTCGTCCCGCTTTGCCTTGCCCTTGACGGTGGGTCGGTCAAAGACCTGAGGTCCCATCAAGTAGGGGCTTGGGCTTCGGTCCTCACCGCTGTCATAGCATCCGCCCCAACGTGGATGGTAGCCATGGCTAGCCCCCTCCTTCGCATCGCCGTAGGCACGCCTGCGGGCGTCGCGGTGGAGGCCGAGACGCTCATGCACCGGGACCATGCTGTGCGGCCCGCCACCCTGTTGGGCTTGATGGACCAGTACATCCTCGTCGGGTTGTTCTGAGGGTGCTTCGCATCTACGAGCATCGAGGGTGTCACGCGCGTCGCGGTGGAGCTCGAGACGCTCGTGCACCAAAATAACGGTGTGCGGCCTTCTATAGTCGAGGCTGAGGAGCTAGTTGTTTCTAGGGGTGCGGACCTCCATTGTAGGCAGCTACAGCTCCTCAGGCACCTCGGCGATTGCATCGAGGCTGGTGAAGAGGAGGGGTTGTGTGGCAGCGGAAGACCGCACCAACTCTCCCTCCGTCGTAATGATGAAGTCTAGGTTCCCAAAATGCACACGCGCGCCCGAGACCCAGCTGATGTTGTGATTAGCCATCTGAGGCTTGGTGTTGATGTCGAGACGCGCAAAAAGACCCCTCACTAGCGTGCCAACTATCGGTGTTTCGAGTAAACACCAATGAGTAAATTTGTATTATTGCGCGTCTAGCTCGGATGGTGTGCTAAGAGGACATAGGGATTATACTGGTTCGGGCCAAATGTCCCTATGTCCAGTTTTTGGCTGCTCGTGTTACCAGCACTGAGTTTGTAGTAGGGGGTTACAAACTAGCGAGAGAGGGACATGTCCCAAGTCTCTGGTGGGGAGATCGAATGGGCGCCGAGAGCTCAGTCGCTGCTCAGCTGTGTGTTCGAGGTTCGATGCTCGTAGTTCTAATGCGATGTGGTGTGATGTGCGATGCCCTTTAATGGGATGCCCTGCTTTCCGTTTTATAGGCCAAGGGAAAGCAAGAGTTACAACCGAAGGGAAGAGGAAAAAAGAAAGAGAAATAAGGCACCTGGAGGTGTGCCATCCTCCTCTTCACGTGGGTCCCGCTGACCCTGTAGATCGTGGTGGCAGCGGCATCGTACCGGGGTCCTGTTGGCCATTGTAGCTTACGTGCGGGCATCGTACGCCGTTCTTGTCTTCCATCCCATCTGAGCGGATGGAATGATCAGAGAGTCCCCTGACAGAGGCCATACGGGGGGCTGGTGGTATAGTGCCAGTCAACTGACACCGATCGACTGACATTGGATGGTGGTCAAGCAGGGAGTTGGTAGCACATTGACCATTCATCCGTTACTGTGGGCGATGTTTGTTCCCTGGAATGACATGTTGTGGGGATGGGTCATGCTGAGATGTGATCGCTCCCTGCATGATGCCAGAAGTTTGACCTTGAGTAGTACTTTCTGGCCCATAGTGGTTGGCGGCGACGTGAGCCTCCATTAGGAATCGTGTCCGAGGGATCGGGCGAGGCGGAGCCAGCCCTCAAACATCGATCGAGGCAGAACCGACCCTTGGGGGTTGGCCGAGGTAGAGCCTACCCTTGGGAGTTACCTGAGGTGGAGCCTACCCTTGGGAGTCAGCCGAAGCCAAGCTAGCCCTCGGACGTCGGGTGAGGCGGAGTCGGCCCTCAGACGTCGGGCGAGGCGGAGCCAACCCTCGGGGGTCGGACGAGATGGAGCCAACCCTTGGAAGTCAACCAAGGTGGAGCTGACCCTTGGGGGTCAGGCGAGGCAGAGCCTGCAGCCTCAGTGTCCACCGAGGTGGAGCCAACCCTCGGGGGTCGGACGAGGCAGAGCCCATGTCCTCGATGGTTAGCTGAGGCAGAGCCTAGCAAGAGGTGTAGTTGCGCTCTTGACCGCTCGGATGAATCAACGTTGATGGTTATTAGCTCCTCCTCTTCAGGTACCCTAGTATTGGTCCCCGACACTGCTTGTCTCCTTGGGTACCAAGTAGGGCACCACCTAGCTGAGACATGCCAATCTCATCCACGTGCCAAGGGTCCCACTGGTGGTGGTGTACGTGGAAGCCCGGGGCATAGTCATCATCTTCATCGTCCTTGTTGTACTCATCGTCCTCTTCTGTAGGGCCCTTCCTAGCCCTATGGTGGGGTGGTGTACGTACAATGGTAGTCGCACCTGTCATCGGCTTAGAAGAACCAGCTGGTGTCCTCAAAGAAGCCGAAGCCATGCCACTCGACCATGCCGAGTAGTGGGGTTCCTCCCACGGAGTATCCATGCAACTCAACTTTTGAGCTAGCTTCCTGCAGCTCTTCTTCACTTTCTGCATCAACATAGGTTAAAGAAAAATTATTCACCAAGCGCGTAGACACTAAACGAACATTTTCATAATGGACAACTTTCTGTGTACCTCCACAAAAGCCTGTAGAACTCCTGGCCCCTGCCCTCTAGACTCGTGAAGTCGAAACGCTGCTCGTTGGACAACCTTGACAATTGTGTGGCCTGGGTACAGAAATGAGGTTGGACCATTTTAGTACACTTAGTAAATGCCAAATGGATAACAATTTGTAGCATTCGAGTATCTTACCACGTATCTCTGTAGCGGGCCTCTCTGTGGTTGTGTCTCCTCCCTAGTTGCAATGTCATACACATCTTCAATAACATCTTCCTCTGAGTCATCATCAATTGTATCCTCAGTGTAGGGGGCTTGATATGTGTCCTCGTAGACCTGTGAAGCCACCGGAGGTACTCGTCGAAGGTGTGCTGGTCGTGTGGTGGATCCGCTTGGACCGGTATCCGCTGCCTGGTCTCCCACAGTTGGATGAACTCGTAGTGCTTCATGCGCCAATCCTTGTCCTTGTACCTCTTCCTATGGTCATACCTACAACAAAACGATGGTTAGTTCTACCACACACATAGATTGATATTGTAGCTATGTTATGAATCGATAATGCACCGGTGCAATTTTTGGTTGGTGGAGTAAAGCGGTGGTGCGTAGCCTGTAATTCTTCTGAACTACCTACAAACCCTGATGGACAAGCGGATCTCGATCACGTGGAATAAAATAAGAGGGATGTTGCAGCGATACTCGTCTAACTCTTGCCTAGTGACAGGACTTAGGTAGTTCTAGAGCTCCGGAGCATCACAAGGACACCAAGTCACCTGTACATTTCGTAATTGAGTTAGCTTCTGACAGAGTGCACATCCATAAAAACACACGTATGTTACCAAAGAGAGCGTAACCTGGTGCTATGTCAGGACGTCGAGGCAGTCCGTGTACTCCCTATACTTGCGCCGCGGATTCCCTCGAACTAACTATGCTTCCTTCCAGATATATAGAGCAATAGGTAGTGTATCCTAGCCATTCCAATGCTGCATTGAACACGACAATGAATTAGCCAATCATAAATTCATGATATGTAACAGCTTCGAATTAACTAGTGAATCGAAGTACTTATAGGCAAACCATCAAGAAGGGGCCTCCCAATGGGCCATCTTTCCTAACACCAAACCTAGAGTAGGTAGGAGCAACCACCAAGGCTTGCAAACCCTAAGGTGCAATGGCAGCCAACGCATAGTTGTCGATACGTCCATGCCAAGATTGCGCTGCCCAAGCTGTACGTCACTATGTTCTCCCACGGCTATCGTAGTATGTCAAGAAAAATCCAGCTGATGGTGTTGCCCGATGCATCAAGGAATAGGAAAGCGCCAAGGAAGTGCTAGAGCCACACTCTAGCGAACCTGTCGATCTCAGCCTCATCAGCTTGTGGGGGCAAGTTCTCGAAGCGCTCTATGATCCACAACGATGAAACACCGAAACTTTTCCTGAAATTCATCAAAGACAATGAGACGTGATGGATTTAGGAAAGCAACGCAAGTATTAAATAGGGTTGAATTGCTTACTTATTTTTTTGAATCCTCATCGTCCGGTGGAAGAAAGCCACAGAACTGAGCCACCAGCTCTCTCTAGTGATCGTTGTCAACTATACCTGTCACTGGAAGTCCCCCCCAACCGAAGGCCAAATATAGCATTCACATCTTGCATGGTGATGGTCATCTTGCCACAAGGTAGGTGAAATGTGTGGGTCTCAGGCCCCCACCTGTGAGGTTGCATTATGAAAATAGAACGACTATCAGTTACCTCAATTTCGTTATAAGAATGTTTATGGAGAATGAAGGGACTCGCACCTATCTACAACTGCAGTGAGAAGTGCGGGGTCAAGGGTCGGAAGACCGTAGTTGACAACGCGAACAAGCTCGAGGAAGCCGGCACGCCGTATGTACGGCGCGTAACGCTCGTCCCACTGGTCCATCCTGTTGTGCGTGCGTGGCCTCAACGGAGGCAAGGGCACCTCTGTGTCAGTGTCGGTCAACACGTGAGCTTGGTGCAAGTCGTCGTACTCCACCTCAAGAATGGGGTACAACGGGTGCTGCGTGGGAGGGGCCATCCTAGTACAAATTGATAAACAAAAGTGTTAGAACAAACATGATGAATAATACAATATTGAAATTAACATTAAGTAGCATTGCAAAATTTAAACTACATGTTATGCAACATGAACACAATATGGAAGCACACGTACATATTGAAAGTAACATTAACAAACATATTAAACAACTTCACTAGGAAAATAAGCAAGTTCTATGTATGGACCTACTGCCCTCGTCTTCTATGTCTGCTAGCCATGTGACTAGGTTCTTTGCAAACGGGGCAAAGATTCGTACCATGGGTCTCGTTGAAGTCTCACCCTCCATACATGTCTTCGCCGTATCCTCTCATAGCGTCCATGTCCCCCTTGAGTCGCTTCTTCCTCCTCCTACCCTTCCCTACCTTCATTAGGTCTGGATGCGGCACGTAGTCATGACCATAATAAGGGGGCCACTGTGTCGGGTCAAGGTACGGCTCGAAGCTCTTCTCCCATATACTAAGGGTGTTCAAACGGAGATACAAGGGTGACATGTATGGCAGACCCTCGAAGTCATATCCGCGGACCCTACAGGCAGTGATCATGTGAGAGCAAGGAGCATGCATGATCTGAGGGACGTTGCAACTGCACTCTACTTTGTCAAGATCAACTCGGTAGTTCTGTTCACCATAACGTTCGCCGCCCAAGCTTGTGCCACCCTTCCCCGTACACTAAAGACATGCCAGCGAGGTCCATATGGCTTAGCGGTCTGCTGCTTGGCCAATTCCTCGGCCTCCTTCAAATATTCTGCTCCGGCCTTTCCAAATCGCCCATGCTCAGCTATATTTCTCTGCGCAAGTTCCCACCTCTTGACAAAATATTCGTTGCACTTGTGAAAGGAGAACACAACAATTCCAGACACAGACAATGATCGAACTCCGGTGAATACACGGTTGAAAGACTCTGACGAGTCGATGGTCGTGATGTCATACCTGAAACCGCCTTGGTCATATGCTAACGCCCACTTAGCCTTCTGTTACATCTACGCCTCTAACCAGGCCTTGCCCGCTTCGTTTACCATCTTGTCTAGTTCTCTCTTTGTTTCCTTGAATTGGTGCTCTGTACGTACACAACATAGAGCCTTTACCTTGTCACAAACCTCCTTCTTCCTCTGATGCCGCTAAAAATTAGCGGCAAAATGTCGCATGCACCATCTGTGCACTAGAGGTGGGAACCCATCTATATGTTCACCTGCAGCATTAAGAATCCCTGGGTGACTGTCCGAGATCAAACATATAGTGCGAGATAGGCCAAACACATGTACACGTAGAAGCCGCATGAACCATGACCAAGATTCATTGTTCTCCCCCTCTGCCAAGGCAAAAGCCATGTGTACTATCTGGTCCTCCAGATCAACATCAGCAGCCATCATCAAGGTGCCCTTGTACTTTCCGGTCAGAAAAGTGCCATCAACAAGTATGACTGGGTGACAATACCGGAATGCATGTTCCGTCTGCGCGAACGACCAGAACACACGATATAGGACATGCCTCAACGGGTCCTCGAAATACATCACTCCGGTGTCTACAAATCATTTCAAGCCAGGGTTGTAGTAATGCATTGCACATAATATTCAGGGTACCCTGTTGTACGCTTCCTCGCAGCTACCCGAATGAATCGCCAGGACAATTTACTTAGCACGCCAAGCCTTTCCGTACTTCACATCATACTTAACGAATCCGGATATGGACTCTTGTAAGGAAGACACCGAAATATTGTTATTGTTATCGATGAGCCCCAATATACGATGGACAAGGTAATGTGTAGTGAGCTGCTGATAATTTTCCTTCCCCTTATTTGATAGACTCTTCACTCAACTCAGTGAGCTCCAGCTAGCTTTTCTAGTTTTCTTCCTGTTCGACCACTGCATGAAGGCATACCGTCCTCCTAACGCCTATATAACCTTCATACTCAAGGAGAAAAGCTAGCTTTTCTTTTTTTGAGTAGACTGGAACCTAACCAAAGTTGGACACCTCAAGAAATGCAAACCAGCGTGGAAAAAATCCTTTTTTCTCTTTAATTATAAAGCAAGATTTATTTTATTATTATTATAAAAAAAAGAGGAGAGGAGAGTACCTTCCACTTTTACGCTGCTGCTGTTCCCCAAGAAGATTCTGAAATAAAACGCTGCCTCTGCCTCTGCCTGCGCGTACGACCGTACGTACCATACACGATTTCGACGCGTGAGACGTGCAAGGCTCTGTTCGCGAGAGCTGTGAGCTGACGATGGAGACAGAGCGCTGCGCCCAAGAGATTCAGCGCAGACACAAACAGCCGCTTCCGCACCGCACCGTACCGCAGGAAACAAACGGCCGAGCAATGGCAGGCGCGCAGGCGGGCAGCATCCGCCACCGACCGGGAGGTGAGGTGAGAATTCCGTCGAGACGACTCGCACCCACCTCCGTCTCCGTGTATCTTTTGCCTTTTGGCGACCGATCGATCACATCACATCGGACGCGGCGCGCAAGATATGGCGGTGTGTTGCGATCGATCGATCCTACCTGCGAAATGAAACGTCTTCGATCGGTACGGTGATTTCTGGCCACCGGCCGGCCTCGAAGACGAGACGAGATGCGCGGGTGAGATCTCTCTGACTGACAAGGGAGAGCACGTACGGAGTACGCACGGGCGACGGCCGACGGGAGGTGAGGCGAGGCGACGGGACGGCAAAAAATCTAACAATGTTTGTTTGTTTTTTTTAAAACTAACATTTTTGGTCGCGTCTATTGCCACGCGCTATGTATGGTGGCGTGGCGGGTGGCTGACATGGCGACGACTACAAATACTGACCGGTGACGTGGCAGGGCCTGTCGCGCTACCGATCGTGGCGCGGCAGTGACGCGCCACGGCGCATGGCGCGGCAATACCTGGACGTAGACAGAAGATTGGCTGCTGTCGGTGAGGATTGGCAGCGACGCGACCATGGACCCGGCTTCCTCGACCCCTCGCAGGTGGGCTCCGACCAGGTGCTCTAGTCCGACATGAGGTCGCGCAGCACGGTCGACTACTGCGCGTCTAACGAGGGTGCCTTCTTCGGCGATTTCGTGGCGGCGAGGACCAAGCTCGGGAGGATCGGGGTCAAGACGCCGGCCACCGGCGTTGAGATACGCCGGGACTACCGGTTCCCGAACTAGTTGCTACTTAATCTCGCCGACAGTGCTGCCGCGACACATTGAAACGAATATGAAGCAAATAAATGAAATCCGTGCGGAAGTTGACAAGCTGTCACATAACATTTTCATTGGTTCGACATAACATAACCAACTAAGCCTGCAAGTTTCGGATGACAATATTCGTTCGTCCTAACAAACTAAGACCCAGGAGTGTAAGGACCCCTCGGACGCCTCTGTCTCTTCGGATTTGTTGGCAACGCATTCGGAGTGTAGCCAACATCGGTGTGGTCGCGTTGCCGGTACATACGGCTCGTACCCTGCAAGTATATGATATGCACGATTACTTATAATCTTTATGATCGTTAGTTCATGGAGCCTACGTATTTAAAGAAACTAACTTTGTTAGTACCTGTGAGGCTCCTTGGGTACCAAGTGGGGCACCACCTAGCTGACACATGCTGATCTCGTTCTGCGGCCAATTGTTCCACTGGTCGTGCTGTCTGCGGAAGCTCGAGGGTCGTCGTCGTCATCATCGTCGTCCTTGTCGTCCTCGGGTGCAGGGTCCTTTCCAGCGCTATGATGTGGTGGTGTACGCACTACGAAAGTGGCACCTATCACCGGCTGAGAAGAGCCGGCTGGTGTCCTCAAAGAGGCTGAAGACGTGCCACCCGACCACGCCGGTACTGGCGGTTCCACCCAAGCAGGAGTGTCCATGCAGCTCAACTTCTGAGCTAGCTTCCTGCAGCTTTTCTTCACCTTCTGCATAAATAGACGTTAAAGTTAGTGCATTTCCCAAACGCATATATACTAAAGAAACATTTTCGGAACGGAGAAGTTTATGTTTACCTCCACAAAAGCCTAGAGAACGTCTGACATCTGCCCTCTAGACTCGTGAAGCCGGAACGCTGCTTCGTTGGACATCCTTGACAATTGTGTCGCCTGGATACAGAAACGCGGTTGGATAGTTTTAGTACACATACTTAATACCAAATGGATAACAAATTATACCATTCAAGTATCTTACAACGTATCTTTGAAGCGGGGCTTTCTGTAGCTGTGTGTCCTCCCTAGTGGCAACGTCGTACACATCTTCGATCACATCTTCCTCTAAGTCCTCGTCAATCGCCTCCTCAGTGTACGGGGGCTTGATATGTGTCCTCGTACACTCTAGCGAACCTGTCGATCTGAGCCTCCTCAGCCTGTGGGTCCAAGTAATCAAAGCGCTATGTGATCTAGGACGACGAAACTCTGGAACTTTTTCTGAAATTCACCAAAGAAAACGAGACCCGATGGCTGCAGGAAAGCAGTGCAAGTATTAAATAGGCTTGAATTGCTCACTTATTTTTCTTTGAAACCTCGCCGTCTGGTGGAAGAAAGCCAGTGAACTGAGCCACCAGCTCCCTCCAGTGATCGTTGTCAACTATACCCGTCACTGGAAGTCCTCCCAACCGAAGGCCAAAGATAGCCTTCACGTCCTGCATGGACAAGGTCATCTCGCCGCAAGGTAGATGGAACGTGTGGGTCTCAGGCCTCCACCTATTATAAGAATAGAACGACCGTTAGTTGACTCAAATTTGTTATAAGAATGTTTACGTACAAAGAAGGCATTCGCACCTGTCTACAGCTGTAGTAAGTAGTGCTGGGTCAAGGGGCGAAAGACCGTAGTTGACAACACGGACAAGCTCGAGGAAGCCGGCACGCCGTATATACAGCGCGTAACGCTCATCCCACTGGTGTGCCTTGGTGTGCGTGCGGGGCCTCAAAGCAGGCAAGGCCACCTATGCGTCGGTGTCACTCAAGATGTGTGCTCGGTGCTAGTCATCGTACTCCACCTCAAGAATGGGATACAACGGGTGCTGCGTGGGAAGAATGGGATACAACGGGTGCTGCGTGGGAGGGGCCATCCTGTTACAAATTAATAAACAAAGGGTTAGAGTATTCAAAATAACAATATTCAAATTAATATTATGTAGCATTGCAAAATTTGAACTATTTGTCACACAATACGAACACAATATGAAAGCACATGTATATATTCAAAGTAACATTAACAGACATATTAAATAACTTCACTAGGAAAATAAGCATTTGACGAAACTTTATCAAGTCATCCAAATCGATGTATCACGTACTACTAAGTACCGACACTTCAAAACTATTATCTATATCCTAAATCCCTAACTAAATAACTAACTATAAACTAAATAATAAATACCTAATCAAACCCTAAACCCAAAATCATAACTAACAATAACCTAAACCCTAACTATCTAACCAAACCTTAACTATACTACAACACACAACCTCAAACCTAAAAACTATCTACTTAAACAAACAAATTCACTAACCTAACTATCCTAAATCACTAACCATCCTAAATCAATAACAATCATAAAACCCTAACTATCCTAAATCACTAACCTAACTATCCTAAATCACTAACTATCCTAAACCAATAACTATCATAAATCACTAACTATCCTAAATCAATAATAATCATAATAACATGAAATCGAGAGGAAGGTACCTTGATATGAGCGGGCGGACGTGACGCGCCGGCGTTCGTGGCGTGGCCGGCCCGGGCGCTGCGCGGTGGAAGTGGGCGGGCGCGGCCGTCCGGGTGCGTGTGGGCGCTGGCGGCAAGGCGCTGCGTGGCGGAGGCGGGTAAATGGATGCATGGTTGATCTGACATCAAATGATTCACCTGTTCGTTCATTTCATCGTTTGTGCCAGTCTTAGTGGAGTTTCATCCCATTAAAGTAATATGACACATCAGTAATTTAAATGATGTGGCAACATAATTATGAAGATGGTTTCAATTTCATGGGAACGAAACTTGGAAGACACCATTTCCTATGTCTAGGAAACTGGATGGCAGTGTGAAGGAGTGATTGCTTCATCAAGGTGGGGAGGAGATCTCGTGCGATGCATGCACCTAATCCACACCTCCCCGCTCCCTGGTGCTGCCTCCCCGTTCCTTGGTGTTGTCGCTCGTCATTCTCCATCATCTTCACCCCTTCTTTGACTCCCTTCTTCCTTTTTCCATCCCTAAGCAAGCCACATCTTTAGATGGATGGTTTCGAGCCCTGTTTTGTTTAGCATGTCTTCTTTTGGTTCTGACCTCTGTGAAGGAGACGGAGTCAGTGAAACCAGAAATACCAGCTTCAATGACTCCTAGCTCATTTCTAGCAGAGAAAGACAAATAACTCCTTGATGAGTGCTGGATATTCTCTAGAGCCGAAACCATTTTGTGACGAGAAGGCGAGAAGCCGCCCAAACAAAGTCTCATTCATCAGCCTAAACATACAATGCCGAGATGGGATATTTATTCATCAGCCAATATATGTACAGTAACACTGACATGGCACTCTCATATGGAGTCCGCAAGATGGAACCTACGTACCACCGAGATTGGGCTTGTACACTGGATTTTGTACCAGCTTGTTATTACTACTACTCTTATTGTAGTGCTTTAATTTTGTAAGAATATTAAAGGGCTTAATTGCCAAGACACTGTCCCCAATTTATCATTATTAATGAGCAACTTTTGACCGTTTGCTTTTTCCCGAGCTGCAGTATAGTAGGGTTCCCCTCCTTTCACACAATCATGTGATTTTAGTTCAAACAAATGTTGTTCAATCAACTAGTGACAAAAAAGAACCAGCAGATCCACGAACTTGTATATGAAAGCAATGTTTTCCTAAACAGTAAACGGTCTTTACACGGTCGCCCTTCGTTTAACGTTTAGGCTGTTTACACGGTGTTTAAACGAAGTTAAACGGTCTAAACGGTTTTGTACTTTAAAAAAATACATATAATTATATATGTGCATGCAAAAAATCACGTATTCTAGCATTTATACATATTTATCCGAGTAAAAATCAATTATTTTGGTATGTATATATATTTATGTATGTGAAAAGAACCAAATATAGATATTTATGCATGTAACATATCAAGTGTACACATTTATAAATATAATAAACTTAAGTATACAAATTTATTCATATAAAACTGAACTAGATTTACCTCATGTTCACCTAAACGGCCGTTTAAACAACTATTTAGCCCGTTTAATGCTGTTTATCTCCGTTCCGTTTAGGTCGTTTAGGCCGTTTTTCATGTTTTTGACCGTTTAAACGGTCAACCGTTTAATTTTCGTTTATCCCCTAAACAAAACAGTTTACCACCGTTTACCGTTTATTGGCCGTTTAATTTGTTTAGGCGAACACTGCCTGAAAGTACACCCACCATATATTGTTGTGTCATTATAAGCAATATATCGTAAGAGAGTTTGGGACTGCTCCATAAACTTCATCATAGAGCAACTCTACAAAAACCTAAAGTTTGTGGAGCATCCCTTTAGGTGTTCTCACAACTCCGTCTTTTTTCCTCGAACAAAGCGAGCTCAAACTGTTTGATTAAAAAAACATATAGTGGAGCAGTCCCAAACACTCTATAACAGTCAAATAGCGTTTAGCTCTAATAAAGACATGCAGGATAATAAATATAATACAACGTACAGAGAAAAGTCTGCATGAAAGAGTACTCCTTTTTTTTACATGATAAACCTAAATAGCTTCGTATCTTTTTACAGACATGCAAAGTAGTTAAATTGAGCGCTCAAATGATAAAACTGTAAAATTATACGTTTTCTGAATAGCAGAGGGAGAGCGAGAGGGAGAAACTAAAGAAAATCGATCCATCACTGATGCGTCTAGTGGCCTGACAAAACTTCTTTAGATCACTTAAATCCACCATACAAATTGTCGACAGAATATCATCGGCAGTCCTCCGAGAGGTATCCCACTTAGGTAGATTGATCGGCAGAGATGCGTGTAATCGAGTACAAGAAGACAATAGAGACACACGAGTTAGACAGGTTCAGGCCGTCAGTATGACGTAATACCTTACTCCTGCGGTTTGTTGAATTGTATTGGCTACGTATGATATTGCGTGTGTTTGGAGGGGGTCCCTGTCTACCTTATATAGTCTGGGGGGCAGGGTTACAAGTCGGTTAGATCTAGGAGATAACCGGAAAGTAATAACAGATTACATGAATCATTGGATCATACGTATCCTAACAGATCTCGTAGTATCTTCAGGATATCTTTCCGGTGTCTTGCGGGAGACACCGAGCAGCGTCGTGCCCCGCAAGGCTTCATTTTGTGGGCTGGGCCGCCCCTAGGGGCGCAGCCCATGTGGTCTGCTATGGGTATCTGGGGTCATAACCCCCCCCACAACTAGTCCCCGAGCGCCTTATATTCGTTGTGCAACGCTGTCTTGAGCTTGTCCAAGCAGGTGCGAACAAAGCCGAGCAGTTAAACTCATGGTCCGACCATCGTGATGAGTTGCCGAGCAGTTGTGAGTCGTCGCCGAGCAGCGTGAAGCATCGCTGAGCAGTGTGAACCGTCGCCGAGCAGCGTGAACCGTCGCCAAGCAGCGTGAACCATCTCCGAGCAGTGTGACCCAAGTACGGCTTGCCATAAGGATGTAAGGAGCTCAAGTTCAGAATAAAAATTTCTTCGCAGTGGATCAAGTGTGCCCACTTAAAGTCCGACCACGAGAAAGGGAGATAGACTTCTTCAACTTGAAGAGGGGCGGAGTCTTCCAGATCAAAGCCAACACACTCACCGCAAGGTGAACTGTGCCCACTTAGTCCCCGAGCCTAATAGTAGGTGACATAGTCACGTGGTGCCAGGGTCCAAAGTAGAAGAAAAATAGAAGACCAGCCAAGCAGGCAGCTAGTCCCCGGGCGTAGCCCCAAAATGAGAAAAACCACATTCACCGCGAGGTGAAGTGTGCCCACTTAGTCCCCGAGCCTGACAGTAGGTGACGTAGTCACGTGGTGCCAGGGTTAGAAACAGTAGTCATCAGAAGAAAGTCCCCAATGCGGAGATGAACCATGACATAGTGCTGACGCAGTCCCCGAGCCACAAGAGGAAATCTTGGAGAAAACAAATCGTGGAGAAAAACCCGGAGTAATGGTTGTACAGTAGTAATTACTGAGCCGTAACGGTTGGCGGAGAAGTCGGTGAATATTCGGTGAGCAGTAATAAATTGTGGAGATAAATGGGCGATACAGGCCGCGGTTGCGCGAAAGCCCAGGTAACGCCCACCTTGCTATTGCGGAGAATTCAGAGAGGCGCCAATCCAGAAGCGGTTTCCCAAAAACCCTCGAATGCGAAAGGGTGGGGGAGTGTTTTATAACTACGCCGCCGCACCCTGCGCTCCGACCTTTGCCACTTTGCCATTTCATCTTCCTCCTCAGCCGTCATACTTCTAGATTCATACGTGCTTCTGCCACCAATCCCAAATCAGATCTGAGAAATGGCGCCGAAAAAGGGAGCTGTGACACCGAAGAAGGCAGCCGCCGTAGCCAGCCGTGACGAGGAATGGGCGCCATCGAGGAAGGGGGAGGCGGAGATCAACAGGATGGTGGAGGCGGGCATTCTTCCTAACCGAGTCACCGCCGAATGGCGGCCAGCCAGCGGTGAGCCCTTCCTAATGCCCCATACTGATGAAGTAGTGGTGTTTGAGGATTATTTCTGGCGCGGGTTGGGATTTCCTGTTCATCCTTTCCTCGTAGGGCTCGACCCTAGTGATTTTGAAACTACGGGGCCACTAGAGTGTTCGGAGTGCCCTTGTGAATGCCGGGGGCCCTTCGGAGTTGTCGGCTCCGTGATCTGCAGCGTTGCCGGCATTGAGCGGCTCGAGAGCTGAGTCCGAGTTACCGTACTCTTGCTCGTACTCTTGGCGGCGGCGTACTTCTTCTTCATGGCAACCGAAACGACGTTCGTCGATACATCGTCGCGCATCTCAGAGATTGTTGAGGTGCACTTGGATGTCCTGGTCGACCTCCTGGTTGTGTTGGCGGTGATGTTCGATGCGGTTGCCCCTAGCTTCCCCCTGGAGGGGTTGCCTGTCATTGCGGTGCTGGTCATTGAAGCGACTTGGGCGGCGATCGAATCTTGGTGCGGCTGATCGGCGAATCGAGCTTGTGGAGTATGAAGGTCTCTGATCCTGGCGGATATCGTTGACCTGGCAGTGCGCCGCTTTAAGCATGGCAGCGACCTTGGCGACCTCTGGTGTCTGCGGGAGCTAGGCAAGGCTCATTGGCGACCACAACCAGGTTGGCACTTGGAGTCTTGTAGACGTCGTGTCCGTCAACACGGAAGAAATTCGTCATCGAGGTTGCGGTGGGGTTGATGTGGCCTTCCTTGCGAGTCAAGCTGAGCCTCGGCCATCGCAAGGACAGCCTCGTTTGCTCGGCGCTACGCATGATTGACGTTCCTGTTGACGCGAGCGGCGCGGTCCTCCTCGGTTTCCCCTTCCCACGAGGGGCTGTCGACGCTGACGTTGAAGATTGTGCCCCCACGGAAAGGAGGGAGAGGAAGTAGTTCGGTGGTGGTTTCGGCGACGGTCTCCGTAGAGCCCTAGGACTCAGAGTCCGGATTCTCCTCCGGGATGGTTTGGAGGGATGCTCCGGGGCGTCGGTCGACGTGCAGTATGTTGACGGACGGCGGAGGCTGGTCGGTGATCTAGTCGGCGGGAGATTGGACATCTCCAACCTGGTCGGCGAACTTGCCCCTTAGGGCATCCTGGTAGGTGGCGGCGATATTGGTGAGCCCAAAGGGTAGAGCCGCAACCCCTGGAGTTTCCTGAGCAGCCTCCGATAAATCTGGATCGGAGGGTGATCAGCGCTGAACCAGAGTGGTCAGAGCCGATCCTGTGATGGAGAGACAATCGACGAGCCTCTGGCCGACCCGATCGATGGATGCAATCAGATTGTCGTTGTTGATTCGCCTCCTCTAGAGGTGGTTCCGAGATCAGATCTACAGTCGCAGGTGTTGGGGTGATCGGTGCAGTATTGATCTGCACCAGCTCGATGAGCTCTCCGACTCCGTCAGCATTGATGATCCAGGAGATTGATCCGACTGTGAAGATCTGGTCGGGCTGTGGGAGGGACGAAGAGCCTGCAGAAAATACCATCTTGCTCGACATGGAAACAGCACGCACACCCGATAGAATATCGTCAGCAGTCCTCCGAGGGGTATTCCACGAAGGTAGATTGATCGACAGAGATGCGTGTAATCGAGAACAAGAAGGCAACAGAGACACACGAGTTAGACAGGTTCAGGTCGTCAGTATGACGTAATACTCTACTCCTGTGGTCTGTTGGATTGTATTGACTATCGTATGATATTGTGTGTGTTTGGAGGGGGTCCCTGCCCACCTTATATAGTCCGGGAGGCAGGGTTACAAGTCGGTTAGATCTAGGAGATAATCGGAAAGTAATAACATATTACAGGAATCATGGGATTATATGTATCCTAACAGATCTCGTATTATCTTCAGGATATCTTCCCGGTGTCTTGCGGGAGACGCCGAGCAGCGTCGTGCCCTACAAGGCTTCATCTTATGGGCTAGACTGCCTCTTAGGGCGCAACCCATGTGGTCTACCGTAGGTATCTAGGGTCGTACCCTACACAAACTCATCAATAATCTCATGCAGAAAAAGGAAGCAGGAGCTTACAGACACGGGAGCGTGTGATGAATTGGTTGTGCGTTACAAATATTACAAGCAAGAGCAAGACAATAATAAATATTACATGCATGGTCGAGCCACCTATGCTAGTGAGAGAAGGATCGAGTTGCGTGCATGGCCTTGGCACCTGCGAGCGAGAGGCAGGAGATCGAGCTGGATTTCATTTCGTTGCCCGGCTGCGTTCTGATTGATTCTTGTTTCCTTCTAGCTGGGCGTGGTGCTGGACGCCGAGGACTCCGGCGAGCAGTCGTCGTCCCACCGGCGCCCAGTGGCGGCTGCGGCTACGGCTACGGCGGCATCATCGGCGCCGCCGCTGTCGACGTCGCAGCAGAAGCAGCAGCAGCAGCGCTGCACCACCATGCGGCGGTGGAAGCTGCGGTGGCACCCGCAGGCCGCGCAGCGGAGCGCGGCGGTGGTGCCCTCCTCCCCTTCGTCCAGGAACTCGCGGCACCCGTCCACGGCGTGGCCGCCCATGCTCGCCGCGTGGTTCCGCCGGCACTCCCCGTAGCACACGCCGCCGCCGAAGAGCACCGCCGGAGGAGGCGGCGGCGGCGGGTGGCACCGCCTCAGGATCACCATCCTCTTCATCATCTATCGCCTGATGATCTGATCCACTCCGATCCGATCTATCCTCGATCTTGCAGGCCCGCCAGCTACTAGGACAAACAAACTAACTGTTTCTTGATTTCTTCTCTCCTCTCCTCCTGGACGACGTCTCGCTCTTTGCTTGGCTCTGAATGGTTGAAAGAGAGCGAGCGAGAGAGCGAGAGAGTAATGGCTAGCCCTGCATCTTGTGGTTCGACGAGTACAGGCGAGATGGATAGAGAGCAGCTGCCCTAGCTAGGTGCTAGCTAGATCACAGTGCAGAGATACACAGATATTTATAGCCCAGGCCAGCTTGGCCATGGCGCGCACACACAGGCACACAGCCCCCACCTACACGGCGCACCTAACGCCCGCCAATGGCTTAGGTTGTTTGACATGCTGGGTGGGGTGCATAAAGCTCTCACATGCACGACCCTTTCAGTCATGCATGTGGATGAGCTAACTAGGATCCATCGGAGAAGACCCTCCTCATGTCTCAGGCTGGCTGGCTGAATTGATGGTCCAGCCAATTCCACCTAGCTATAGCTCACCCCGGTCGATTGCAAACCCAGCCCAACATGATACTAACCTTACACCTCATACACATTTAATTCTTAATTGACATATAATTATTATCATTATTGTTGCATCCGTACGCACAGGATCGAGTAATTGGAAACAATAATACTGTCCTTATTTTTGACCAGGCGCCAGTTAACCCGGCCCTTCTCTATGAAGACACACATAATAGGTGTACCACTAGATTACCAAATAAAGGTTTGTCTATTTGGTACAGCTCTGACTCCTCCAGAAATAACACTAATATAATTTTGGTTTCTTGTTGGACGGAGCTCAAGCCTTTTTCAAAAATATTTGGTAAAACATTTTCATGGTGGCAATGTGAGTAATTTCAGGCACTTGTGCATGCTTGGAAATAGGGATGGGCTAGCAAAAAAAAAAAAAATCACTGACTGTGCAGTTCAAAAACATTTTTGGTTCCATGGCTCCTTACATTGTTTCTCGATGCAACAGTTGAGATAGTTTATTAACTCCTACTTATATATGTGGCCACAACTATCAATGTTCACTACAACACCTCATGCATGTTTAATAACCAGACTCGGACTAGAGGAGTTTCTGTATCAGTGTCTCTTGATGTGTATATATTTTGTATCTTCCCACGTACTAGCTCTTAATACACAGTATAGGACTGTAGGGTATACTGATTTTTACATCAAATACAGGAGTTTCAAGTATCAGTGTCTTGATATGTAGTGTACATATTTTGTATCTTCCCACCTACTAGCTGTTAATACAGTATAGGACTCAGCATAGGACTGTAGGTATACTGATTTTACATCAAATATAATACAGGAGTTTCAAGTATCAATGTCTTCTTGATATGTAGTGTACATATTTTGTACCTTCCCACCTACTAGCTCTTAATACAGTATAGGAGTCGGCATAAGATTGTAGGGCATACTGATTTTACATCGAAATTTTGGACTGCCTTAACAAATGATTTGTTTTAGAAGGTAGATAGATCGTATGAGAGCAAGGCTAATAATACAGCCGGCAGGCCGGCTGTAAGGATCCTGCAGCCTTCTCTCAGCTCACCTAGCTCTTCAATATTAATACATGGCCTACTTATCTCTTTCACAAAGTTTCTCAGTTCTTGTGTCTAAGCTGACTATAAACTTATAGCCCGTTTCTCTTCTCTTTGCTCTCCTCTCTCCTCCACATCAGTATTCAGCCGGCTTGCAGCCTGCTATTATACTTGCTCGGAGACATATAGGGATGCCACACCATATTGCAGTGCTGCTGTTTCTCTGTTTTTTTTTTCCTGGGGAAAAACACGTGTCGTACATACATAAATGTGAAGGACGCCGTGCTACAACGGTGGAGCGCCATAGCCATTGCCAGCCTAGCGAGACGGCGAGGTTGGCAGCTGGGGTGCTTTGGACTAATTGGCTTGCAATTGACTGGTTCTCCGATCTCCATCTGGGAGGATTAGCTCAGCTGCTGCATGCCGTGTACCGCGAGCCCGTAACGCCGTGCCACGGCACGCAGGGTCCGTATACGTCTCTGTTCTGCAATGCCGCCTCCACTGTTGGACAGATTTCCCTCACTGTTGCAGCATGTGGTGAGCAAATGGGAATGTGCGCACGATTGGGAGATGCAAATTGAATGGCCGACCAAGCCAAGATTCCATCGACTGATAGAGCCTGAACGACAAGAGTTTTCATATTGTTCGGTTCTCTGTTTCAACAAAACTACTCAACACTGAAAGGATGGTCGCCCGTGCGTACTCCGTACGTGCTCTCCCTTGTCAGTCAGAGAGATCTCACCCGCGCATCTCGTCTCGTCTTCGAGGCCGGCCGGTGGCCAGAAATCACCGTAACGATCGAAGACGTTTCATTTCGCAGGTAGGATCGATCGATCGCAACACACCGCCATATCTTGCGCGCCGCGTCCGATGTGATGTGATCGATCGGTCGCCAAAAAGGCAAAAGATACACGGAGACGGAGGTGGGTGCGAGTCGTCTCGACGGAATTCTCACCTCACCTCCCGGTCGGTGGCGGATGCTGCCCGCCTGCGCGCCTGCCATTGCTCGGCCGTTTGTTTCCTGCGGTACGGTGCGGTGCGGAAGCGGCTGTTTGTGCCTGCGCTGAATCTCTTGGGCGCAGCGCTCTGTCTCCATCGTCAGCTCACAGCTCTCGCGAACAGAGCCTTGCACGTCTCACGCGTCGAAATCGTGTATGGTACGTACGGTCGTACGCGCAGGCAGAGGCAGAGGCAGCGCTTTATTTCAGAATCTTCTTGGGGAATAGCAGCAGCGTAAAAGTGGAAGGTACTCTCCTCTCCTCTCCTCTTTTTTTATAATAATAATAAAATAAATCTTGCTTTATAATTAAAGAGAAAAAAGGTATTTTCCACGCTGGTTTGCATTTCTTGAGGTGTCCAACTTTGGTTAGGTTCCAGCCTACTCAAAAAAAGAAAAGCTAGCTTTTCTCCTTGAGTAGAAGGTTATATAGGCGTTAGGAGGACGGTATGCCTTCATGCAGTGGTCGAACAGGAAGAAAACTAGAAAAGCTAGCTGGAGCTCACTGAGTTGAGTGAAGAGTCTAAGAAGCCAAGGGAGAAAGAAACCGGCGAACAGTGTTGATAACACCTGCGGTTGTGTTTACCTGACTGACTGTAAATTAATTGTGAAACTTTTGTGGATCGAATTTCTCTTAACATCATGCGTACGGTGCATGCTTAAATGTGCTGGATCTGACACCTGTGGCACAGTAAATCAATTCACATTACCTCCTACCAAGTGCAGTACTTTTATATATGTTTCAATGAGGCCAACTGAGTTCGGCTATATGGACGTGTTTATTTGTCTGGACGGGCTCTTGGGACATGCCCTGGTGGTGCAGAGGGCCGTATTTGTTTGCCAGGACTCTCTTCAGAGCCTGGTCCGCACGGTGATTAAAAGCACCCATGGGCCTGCAGCTGGAGAAACAATAGTGAAGTCCGTTTCTTCTGATCCCGGCTGGCTTCGTAGCCCGGCCTTGGTTTCCCTCACCTCCCGTGCGGACACCGTCCTTTCTTGTTTCTTCTCCCCAGCCTTCTTCACGGCCACTGATAGAAGCGGGTCTCGTCGGTGCAACCACCACCGCGCTGATCCACCCCCGCCGCCGGTGGCCAAGCTCCGGCGCGGCCCCTTTGCGTTGCTCCTGCTCTGCTGCACGACCACCGACTCCTCCGCCGCAGCGCAGCCTGTGTTGGCGGTGCTTAACTCACATTTCTAATCGCCAACTTTCATATAAAAACTGCTAAAATAAACACCAAGCTTAGACATAGGGCTTTAGAGCTAATCAATTTCACGAGTTTTGGTGATTTACCATTTGCAGGAGGACATATCGGAATAGCACAAGAAATGTACCTAAAGTGGACAAGAAATACAACAAAACAAACACCGGTGGCTAAGCAATCTTAAACATATATGCATTTACCATTGACCAAGTTCTACATGTATTTGAAGATTATTATTTTGTAGGACATAAACACAAATACATGGAAAATACACCAAGTCGCTTTCCGACGAAGCGTAAAGCAGACATGCGCAAAGAATAAATGAAAAGGCCCATCCACTTAAGTTATCTGGGCGAAAGACCATCCAAGGAGCAGCCCACATCCACTCAGCAGTCCACCACGCGAAGGCAGTGGCGAGAGGGTTCGGTCAAGGGTCGGCCAACCCGTGGGGTCGGCCGCCCCCCTACCTATCCCATTCAGGACCAAACTTCGCGTGCTGGCTCTTACCGCCTCTCCAACGTCGGTGGCATGTGTATTCCAGAAGAATTGTATGGAGGAATGACGGTTTGCTCAAGATAGGAAGACATGCAAGGAAGCACAACTCCACTCCATCTCCACCATTCATCTTATGATGGTTTGATCCAAGGGCTGAGGTGAAGAGGCACACGGTTCGCTGACATGGCGCATTGAGATGCCTCCATTCCTCCTCTCAACCTATAAATACCGCCTCACTCCCTCTCATTCAAGACATCAACACACAAGGAGCAAGAGCAACACCACATTTGAGAATAAGAGTTTCACTCCATGGGCTTAGTTCCTAGCGAGCTATCTAGAGTTGTAGGGAGAGATGTGAGGGAGAGTGCACGGAAGCACCGGACTTGTCGGTGTCTCCCCGTCTTGTACCTCAACAAACACCTGTGTTTTACTTCGTCGGGTTCTCCCGCTAAGTGAGTGCTCGTGGCTCTTTTGGTTATAAAGTCTTTGATTAGTTAAAGCTTTGCTCTTACTTGTTTGCGGGATCGTCGTTCGTCCCCGTGGCAGATACTCTAGTAGAGGGTCCTGATAAAGACAGATAACCCTGCGCACGCTAGAGTAGTAGTTAATAATGTAGACGTGGTGTCTAGTCTAGAGGCTACCTTCGTTTGCCTCGTGCCCCAAGGTTGAGGGGTAGGCGGCAGGTGGTGACAGCCTTGTCCGTCCCTTGTAATCCCCCATGTTCCGATTCGACGTAGATCTATAGGCCGGCCTCGCCTGGTAGACCAGGTGTGATCCAGTGCCCGAAGTAAGCAAGTAAAAGTGGAGTTTATCTATCCTTAGACCCTAAGTCATAAGAATCCTTCTCTACACTTACCAGCTCTACCTCTTGAGTTGTCCTTGGACGAATTAGATAGAAAAATTACCTCCATTCCCTGTGAAAAATATGACACCCTGAATACTTCCGGGTGAAGGCTACAACGGTAATTCCGTGCACTTGCGGATTCTTTCTGTTTGCATTAAGAAATACCAACAAGCTTTCTGGCGCCGCTGCCGGGGAACGATTGCCATATTTTCTTCGAACCTAGTTCGTCCTCGTATCTTGTATCTTTTCTTTTTATATAAAAAACACAAAATATTTTTTTTACCATGAATCCAACTTGTATATAAAACCATTCTGCTTCAAAAGGCGAGTTCCTTGAGCCACCACTTTCTCCAAAACCAAACCTTCCATCTGGCCGTGAAGTCCACCCATTCTTGATAGCCATGGTTCGGGCAGAACCCTTCTCAGGGCGTGACAATGAAAACCCTTGCAATCACCTACACGAGTTTGAGGAAATGTGTTCGTACCTGAGCATCTCAGGCATGACACAAGAAACCTTAAGATGGAAATTGTTTCCCTTCTCTCTCATGGAGAAGAAGAAACAATGTTACACACTTGTCGTTGAAAGTACGAATGGGGACTGGGATGAACTTAAATACAAGTTTTACCTTGCATTTTTTCCCTATGTCTCGTATCGACTCTTTACCAAGGGCGACCCTCGACTTTGAGCAGTACGAGAAGGAGTCTATAGGTGCAGCCTGGGCCAGGTTTTCAACGTTAATACATGCTGACAAAGACTTGTCTTTACCCGACAGCATATTGCTATGACTCTTTTGTTTGGGTATTGACATGGGTGCTAACCTATGCCTAGACATGACTGCTCGGAGGTCGTTTTACACACAAGACTATGACGGAACAAGTAGAATTCCTTGAGCATTTCATAGACAAACACTCTTCTTCCGTCATAAGAACTAAATCCCTCCAGGCAAAGGTTACGTCAAGTGTTGAGGAGTCCTCACCAGTCGAATCCAAACCTATACTATCCTTAGATTCAACTCGTGAGCCCTCACTCAAACCACGAATACCGAAGGAAAGATTAATTCATCCTTCGGAGTTCCCTATTGAATTCGAGGATTATGGCAATACCTCGGAACACTTACAGCATGAAAAGCGTACAAAAGAAGTTGCCTCTAAGGTAGAACCATCAAGGAATGGTTAATGGAAGTGAAACAATCTTCCAAAGCAATTTGGATTCTTTCACCTTCCACGGCCATGCCTTGTTCGTTAAGGGGAACTGATGTAGAAGCCCTGCACAACCCCACAGTCAGGACTAGTATCATGTCAGAATTCTTTGCGAAAAACCTCTTGGGTAACATGCCACTAGTCCCAACAAATAAACTCTTCAAAAGTTCGTCAGGACTCATCTTCAAGTGTTGTCGGATTGCTAGGGCCGTGCCAATTAAAATTGACAAAACCGAGGTTCACTTAGATTTCTACATCTTGGCCATCCTCGAATTTGATCTTCTCATAGTCTGCCCTCTAGAAAAACTTTTGCAAGAAAAACCTTCCCATGGGAGCCTTAGTGAAGAGTTTGGGAAAACTGTGTCCGCCACTCACTTAGATATCCCAATGGTGGAGCATCATCCCAACAATGACCCATTCAAGGAGGTGAAATTCATATCCCCATTTGATGCACCTAAGCTTTCCTGTGAAACGGAATGTCCATTATCACCTTCGCTCGAACCAAGACCTTATCCCTCTGGCCATCAAAATGTTGGTCTCAATAATGGTCGAGATTCAACATTGCCCTTACACGATATATCTCCTAAGAACAAAAACTGTTGTGCCATGGACAATCTCAAAGCACCAACCCTAGAGCTCAAAAAGAATAATTCCACTAACAAGCATGAAGGTTTCTCTTTTGAGACCCCTTGCGTTTCATACTCACTCTTGGAGTCTCTAGAGTTGATCATGCTTAGTGCCACACGCTTCGACGAGGACCACAACCATCTCTTAGTCCTCGTTTACAAAATTTTTAGAAGAATGGCCGTGGATGCATATGTTTATCACAAATATTATAAATCTCGTGGATACATTGTGGTACTAACCTTGCAGCTTGAACATTAATGCTAAATGCTTGGCAGTGAAGTTGGGAACTAAACCACCATTGATAGCTGCAAGATGAAGTTCCCACGGTCAAGCTTAAGACCATAAATTAAACACCGCCAAGAGATACCCTGGATTATCATGAAAAAATATAAAATTATAAAAAAAACCCAACTTTGCTTTTCAATAAAAGCAAGAACATGTTGTCTGGATAGTATGCATCTTCGGGTATTCTTTTGTGCTAACCTTTCAGGATAAGATCAAGAAGAACAGGGGACATATGATGCCTGAAAACATGGAAGGTACATCGACTAAAAAATGATGACAGCTCTATCTTGCTGAAAAAAGAAGGATGATATATATATATATATATATATATATATATATATATATATATATATATATATATATATATATATATATATATATATATATATATATATATATATATATATATAAAGAAGAGAGAAGAAAGCTAAAAAAAGAGAGAAGAGACAAAGAAAGAGAGAAGGAGGATTCTCCTCCTATAGACCTTTGCTCACCTAAGATGAACCTTATGTGATAAAGCCACCGCCGTAGCAGCATCAAAGCGTCCATTCACATATGCGGCCGGTAAGTAGACTCAGGTAATAACTATTCATTAACTCTTGTTACTCATACTTGTCTCCATGAGATCATACAAATTCAAGCCTCTCTTGTTTATGACATATGCTCTGGTTTGGGTGTACTCGTATACGGTATATCCATAGGCTTTTTAAATTAAGCATGGTGCTTAGGTTAAAATGGCCTTCTTTGATCCAATTTAGACATGGTGTTTAATTTTGATTAATGAATTTTGAGTAGTTATTTTAATAAACACTGGAAGTAATTTATTATGGAGATAAATCAAGGCTATGATTATTTTGCAGACTTTACCTTAATCTTGCTTGAGATATATTAAAAGTTGGTGAACAAGTAAATAAAAAAAAAGATATAATAAATGTGTAAACTAAGAAAAAGTAATAAAATATGATAATCATAAATAATAATAATAAATGAATAAAATTTAGGCTTTCCAATATTTAGGCCGGTAGTGCCCTTGTTCGTTTCTTACTTTGTTTTTTCTTTGTCAAATCAAAAAGGTAAAAGAATAAGTGTGGGGGAGATCTCTCGAGCACAACTCACACACATTCGAGATCTCCCACCAAAATGTTGCACAAACATCGACTGATCCAACATGCAGAAGGACAGGACAAATGGCTACAGAGAGGATTGGTTGAACCTCTGGTTTAGCCAAACCTCCTCTGATCCCCTCAGCTCCTTCCTCTGCAACCGATGGTTTGTGCAACACTACCCTCAACTCCCTACAAAACCTCAAGTTTAAACAAACATAAATCCTGATTACTAAAATTAAACTCAATTTATCCCTGCTATCTCCTCCTATGAACAATGCCCCTATGCACCACATTTAAAATTTTGAAAAGTGACATGTTCATAACACCTTTAAGATAGAAGCTTGCATAAAGTCTGTTCCATATACATACACTTATGCCTATGGAAAAATATTCTAATAGGACAATCATGTTGACTAAGTTGTTATGAGGTGTGATATAGTTCTGACTTAGAAATCCTACCATTTCTATTCAAAGTACTTGGAGAATTTGTTTTGATAAAAATGATATAAAGTTATAGTATCATATACTCCTCAATTGGTGAGCAATTCCTACCAAATCCAAATATGACATCTTGCAAGTTTTCAAGCCTTCCACATAAGCTGCTTGTTATTGTGTTTAGTTTGGTCAAGTCTTGTTGACCCTTGTTGAGAGATTTATCATACTCCTAAGATCAAGATCACGTACACCCACATATATATGCTGCTCCTACACTAGGAGTGCGCAAAAACATGCTTCCATTTAGATCCACCAAAAACTCTACTCCTACACTAAGAGTAGAAAAAAAATATTTGTTAGGTAAATACTCCATATTCTAAAAGGTAGTGATCTCTCTCTAAATATGTGTAACACCTCTGGTGTTTTAACCTCGCATTAAAACTTGACATGTCATCATATGCATTGCTAAGCATTCATAAAGTAGGAAATTTTGAATGCATTCACTAAATAAGCTTTATTTCATAGTTGTTATTTTATGTGTTGAAATGTGATTTAAAACTCTGAATGAAAATCATTATCACAAGGGTCAAATGTCATGTGATCATGTGAGACCATGTGTCATTTGACTCAAATAACCCTAATGGGCCATGTTACTGGTCAAAAATCAAAGTTAAGTAAAAAGGTAAACAAATCAAATTTGAATTCAAATTCCAATTATTAAAGTCCTTTTTGCCCCTTTTGTCTATTTCAAAATCCATTTGGAATTTGGAGTTGTGACAAAAAGCAGAGTTGAAGCTTATTTTATAAGGATCAACTTTGGTATTCAAAGTTTTGAAAGTTTACATATAAAATTTGGAGTAATTTTGAAATGATTCAAATACTCAAATGCACCCCAAATTCAAATTTCAAATTGGAGGCAGAATTTGAAAATGTTCCTTGAAGCAAAGTTGTAGAGTTTGAAAAGTTGAGCAACTTTTATTTTTGGAGATTTTCAACTTCTTTAGAAAAATTGGGAGTAATTTGTAAAATGAACTCAGTGGCAAATCTATAAATACTTCAAAAATCAAGTTGGCAAAAGGGCGCCACCGCCCCACCGCCGGCGTCCTTTCTCTGGTCTTCCAGGCGCACCCGTGGCCACCCTCGGCTTCGCGTTGGCGCGGGGAGCACGCTGCGTGTCGATTCCGCGCGCTCCTGGCCGCACTATAAAGCCCAGACGTCGCCGTTCATTTTTCTTCCTTCCCTCTGTTTTCCTGACGCCGTCGTCTCGACTCTGGCGAGCTTCCCTCGTCTCCTCAGTGCAAGATAGCCCCGAAAAAGCCATGTCCTAGTTCCGCCTGCTCCTTGCGCATCCGACCGAGCTGTTGCTACCGCTTGATTTCACCGAGAGCTCGCTGTCCACGTTCTTCTTCCTCGCGGCCGGCGACCTCGACCGAAACTCTGATTCACCGTGGCCAGCATCGTCCAATGAGCTGTTGCCCTTTCTTGTTGACTCTACGGTTTCATCTCGATGCTGTAGTGCTTATTCCACTCTTGCCTACTCGTTTTGCCCACTGCAGTCGCTGGAACGCCGTCGTCGACGAGGTCCGCTCCGCCGTGATCACGGTCACCGTCGAAACACGTCACCATAGCTTCTCCGGTCTCGCTCGTTGCTTCAACACATTCGGGGTGAGCCACTGATGCTTCCTGAACTCTCTGTTTCACCATTACCGGCCTTGTTTCACCGGCGTAACGCTGCCGTGCCACCGCATCCGCCATGGCCGGCGTCAGCCTTGTTCCATGTCGTAATCAACCTCCAAAGTACCACAGATCGATGCGCCTAGTTCTTGTGAACGTGTTGGTAATCTGGCCGTCGTTGTTGGGCTCACCGTCGGCGGATTAGCGCCGATCAGCGCTGTCGAGGCCACGGTCAAAGCCAGAGGATAGGGATGACATGTGGGGGCCGGCTGTCAGTGTGAGAGAGAGAGAATAGTGAGTTTTGATATTTTCTGATTTTGAATAGTGCTGAAACTTTGGGAATTTATAGGAAAATAATCATAGCTCCAAAAATTCTAAAAATTTGTGTGTAGCTTCTGTACATGCTCTAGTATGGTTTAAAAATATGAAACTTGAAATTTGAATAGATTTTGAATGTTCAAATATTCAGTCCATTAATTGATAAATGCAATTTCCATGATTTTTGTAGGCCACTGTATAATTCCAAAAATTTTGAAATTTGTTTTGGTACACTAATTTGTCATGAGGAAGCTTACATAAAATTTTGAGGTCATTTGGAACAAGTTCATTTTTGGGCTTATTTCCAAATTAATTCAAAAATAAATAAAAGCAAACCCTAAGTGTTTGATTAGTGTTTGATCTTGTTTTGGTCATGTTTTGTGACTAGTAGGGTTTCAAGATCAGTTTGGTCAAGTCACATGTGTGGTTCTTGCCGGTAGAATTGCAAGTTGGTTTTGTTGGCTTGCAACTGTACCGTGAAAAACTGTTGTATTCGAGGTGTTGTTATATTTCATGTACCATGACAGTATCATGTTTACATTATCATCATGTTAAGCCATATGTTATCATTTCATGTAGAACCCGAGAGTGAAACGATTCTAGTTGAGCAAGTTCTGGAAGAATCCCCGGTTGTCACGGGATTCGATAATTGTGGTACTGATCCGGAACCTGAGATCGTCAACGAAGGCAAGCCCCGGTTTATGCATTAAACCATTACCTTGTTTACTTTGAAAAGTTTATCACCTATGTTACCTATTGCATTAAGTTGATTTATTCAAATGTTACCTAATTGATGCATTGTCTACCTTGTTAATTGTTTACCATCCTTGAAGATGATTTCATTTATAAAGGCGTAGAATGCTTAGTATGCTTTATGGTAGGCTTTCAAAGTAAAAGTTTCGATACAATCAAAGATGGCATACTGGCCAAAGAAAGAAAGAAGATAGAATGAACTAGAGACTAGTCGGGTGACTTATCTTGAATGTTGGGTAATGTTGCCGACTATGTCGCTTAAAGGCCACTCATTGTGGATCTTCTGAACGAGACACTTTGTAGTACTGGTCACATACTCCGGTAAGCCTACTTCGGCTAATCCAATACTAAGACGAATGCCCACGCACTGGGAGTGGAGAGATGGCGGGAGTAGCGTGTACCCTCGTGGCTGGAATGTGGCTGGATTTGAGGTGTGCTGTGCTCTCGGGTGGCGTGGAGACGGCTTAGTATGGGAGGATCCGGTAGCGAGGTTGATATATGCAAGATTAAGTTCTACATATGTCATGTGATAAGGAATCCCTAGCTGGGACTTGAATCAATTCGAATTGCCGGTGCTCCGCGGATATGGAGACTCGATTCATTACAGAAGCAATGCAGGACTGGTGAATTACTAAAACATGAGAAAAAGAATGGAATGAGAAGGATTGGAACATGGGATATGAACACTTAGCTGGAGATAATGAACTAAAGTACTTAGGGGTAAAACTTGAAACTAGGATCAAGAATAGTAAGCTTTTGGCAAAGAACTTTTGAATCTTGCTACATCCTTACCTTGACCCAACACCTGCATCCCTAAGACCTTCGCCCTTTTTCGTCGGGTCAGTCTTGTTGAGTACTTTTGTACTCAGGGTTTGTTAACCCTTGTTGCAGGTGAGTCGCATGCGCAGGCTTGTTTTGGTCCCTGTTGCATGTCAGTGTTTGAAGTTGATGACGATGAGGAATGATGAATGGCCTTTGGACAAGGCACTAGTTTGTGTGAAATAAATAATGTTAATGTAATATTATCCCGCTACTATGGTGGTATGACACTTATGGTTTTATAAGTTTGAAACAACTGGTTTGTAATATTAAAACTTAAGTCTTCCGCTTTATAATCTCTGGTATGTATATTGAAAACTGTTGTAATCTGCAATGACTGTGATTGGGATCCTGTTTGTAAAAGATTCGTGGATGATTCGGGCTTCCCGAGGACACCCGACAGACCTGTTAAGTTGTTGGGAACTGGTGTACGCTATCTGAGGTCTGTTAAGACATCGATAGGTGCACGTGGGCCCGATTTCTTAGGAGGTTCTGCCACAATATGTGGTCCAGAAGAAGAGACATAGGCTATGCAAAAAGTTAAAGAAAAAAATATGGACACATGAGGGTCCAAGAACGAAAGAAAAATGATGAGCACATGAAGGCTCATGTATTGAGAAAGAGAAGAAAGATAGCCATGTTTCAAAATATAGGTTATAGAGAGAGATCATATCTACAAAAGGAGTATAGTTTTAGTTTACCTTTTTCACACACATGCACAACTTGATCTGAGAGTATGGCACTTCTCTCCTTGATCCTTGATTTGACTTTACAACATATGCAATACAAGTATGCTATATTATTTATCCCTACCTAAAGCTCCACATAAACCTTTTTAGAAGTAGGAGAAAACAAAAGAAGGCAAAACATTGATATGCCTTGGTAAGGATTTATACACCATTGAGTGATTTGAGAGTGCCATTTGAGGAGTATAAACTGAACTATGCTTTTCTTTCTTGAGAAAAACTTTCAAAACTCCAAGTGCTTAGATGTGAAAATGGGAAGATGACTTTGTTTCCAGAACTGTTCCACTTTTCAACAACCCAAGGAAATATGTTAGCTAACGCCACATCCCACTTGTGTAAAGAATGTGTTGGAATAACTTTCATGTATAGCTATATATCTTGGGATGTTATGCTCATGATTACTTTTATCTATAACTTTACTCGAGGACGAGCAAAGGGGTAAGTGTGGGGGAGCTTGCTGGTGGTGCTTAATTCACATTTCTAACCGCCAACTTCATATAAAAACTATTAAAATAAACACCAAACTTAGACATAGGGCTTTAGAACTAATCAATTCCATGAGTTTTGGTGATTTGCCATTTGTAGGAGGACATATCGGAATAGCACAAGAAATGTACCTAAAGTGGACAACAAATACAACAAAACAAACACCGGTGGCTAAGCAATCTTAAACATATATGCATTTACCATTGACCAAGTTCTACACGTATTTGGAGATTATTATTTTGTAGGACAAAAACACAAATACATGGAAAATACACCAAGAAGGCGCTTTCCGACGAAGCGTAAAGCAGACATGCGCAAAGAATAAATGGAAAGGCCCAACAACTCAAGTTATCTAGGAAAAAGACCACCCAAGGAGCAGCCCATATCCACTCAGCAGTCCACCATGTGAAGGCGGTGGCAAGAGGGTTTAGTCAAGGGTTGGCCAACCCCTAGGGTCGGCCGCCTCCTACCTAGCCCGTTCAAGCCCAAACTTCATGCGCTGCCTCTTACCGCCTCTACAATGTCGGTGGCATGTTTATTCTGGAAGAATTGTATGGAGGAATGGCGGTTTGCTCAAGATAGGAAGGCCTACAAGGAAGCACAACTCCATTCCATCTCCACCATTCATCTTATCATGGTTTGATCCAAGGGCTGAGGTGAAGAGGCACATGGATCCCTAACATGGCGTATTGGGATGCCTCCATTCCTCCTCTCAACCTATAAATACCGCCTCACTCCCTCTCATTCAAGACAACAACACACAAGGAGCAAGATCAAACCCACATTTGAGAATAAGAGCTTCACTCCATGGGCTTAGGCCCTAGCTAGCTATCTAGAGTTGTAGGGGGAGACATGAGGGAGAGTTTGGGAAGTGCCAGACTTATTGGTGTCTCCCCGTCTTGTACCTCAACGAACACCTGCGCTATACTTCATCGGGTTCTCCTGCTAAGTGAGTGCTCATGGCTCTTTTGGTTATAAAGTCTTTGATTAGTTAAAGCTTTGCTCTTACTTGTTTGTAGGATCGTCATTTGTTCTCATGGCGGATACTTTAGTAGAGGGCCTAGATAAAGATGGATAACCCTACGCATGCTAGAGTAGTAGTTAATAGCGTAGACATGGTGTCTAGGCTAGAGGCAACCTTCGTTTGCCTCATGCCCCATGGTTGAGGGGTAGGTGGCTAGTGGTGACAGCCCTATCTGTCCGTTGTAATCCCCAACGTTCGGGTTCAACATAGAGCTCATACCGGCCTCGCCTGGCAGACCAGGTGTCATTCGGTGCTCGAAGTAAGCAAGTAAAAGTTGAGTTTATCTATCCTTAGACCCTAAGCCATAGGAATCCTTCTCTACCCTTACCAACTCTACCCCTTGTGTTGTCCTTGGATGAATTAGCTAGAAGAAGTACCTCCGTTCCCTGTGGAAAATACGATACCCTGAATACTTCCGGGTGAAGGATACAATGGTAATTCCGTGCGCTTGTGGATTCTTTTTGGTTGCATTAAGAAATACCAACACCCTGCTCAAAGAGGAGTGCCAGAGGAGCAGTGGCTCGTGGTGCACCCTGGTCGACGAGGAGAAGCCTGCCAGACCATGAGCTCAAGCACCTATGACACTACTTCTGACCATAATGCCTCTGACACCGCCTCCTCCCACCTCTTCTCTCCTCGGCCCAAACCTAGTGATGTGGTGGCGCTCTAATGGTGGCATGGGGCAGTGGATGCGGCGATGTTGGGAGCGGGATGGTGGTGAGGCAGAGCATGGAGGGGAAGGTGACCTCCATTACTACTATCTCTCTCCTTCCCTGCTGTTGTGGTGGATGCTGGCTGCTGCTCTCCTCCATTGATCGCCTTGACCTCCCTCTATTCACTGTAATGCCAATGAGAAGAATGCAGGGGTAACTCTACCACATCCTACTTCAAGGTGACCACATACCGTTGTGCAGGCAAACAACCAAGATCCCTATCTGGCCTAGCTCTATAGGAAAAAACAACCAAACACAGCAAACTACACCCGCTGGACCATCCTATACCTACCCTGGCCGAACTCATACGAACCAAGCAAAAATGTCTAGGCAAAAAATAGGCTCTATATGCATGCTGCTGCAGAAGCTATATCTTGGAGTCTGGAGCCCACTTGACTAGGACTAGTTGAAAGGTCCTAATGGCTAGAGGGGGGGGGTGAATAGCCTATAAAAATTTCTACAATAACACTTAAGCCAAGTGGTTAGGCAATTAAACAGCGAAGCGAGTGTTGCGCTAGCCTACTAAAAATACAAGCCTCCTATCCACAATTCTAGTTGCTATAATCTCTAATACACACAAGTGAGGCTATGTCACTACCACTAAGTTAGTGAAATCTCAAAGACTAACTAAAGAGCCTCACTAACCACTAGACTCGACACAAGCTAGCTCTCAAAACTAATTACACTAAAGAGTTTAGCTACACTAGGAATATAAATGCAAGAGTAGGGTAGTGAGGTTATACCGCCGTGTCGAGGAATGAGCCAATCACAAGATGAAGTCAATCAATCACAATGAATACCAAGAAATCCTCGGGACAATATGACATAATGATTTTTTACTGAGGTTCACTTGCTTGCCGGCAAGCTAGTCCCCGTTGTGGCGATTCACCCACTTGGAGGTTCACGCGCTAATAGGCATCACACACCTCACCCGCAACTGGGTGCCACACAATGAACACAAGATGAGGATCACACAAGCCACGACCAATCCACTAGAGTACCTTTTGGTTCTCCACCGGGGAAAGGTCAAGAACCCCTCACAATCGCCACTATCGGAGCCGGAGACAAGCACCTTCCTCCGCTCGATGATCCTCACTGCACCAAGCCATCTAGGCGGCAGCAACCACCAAGAGTAACAAGCAAAACCCACAGTGAAACACAATCACCAAGTGCCTCTAGATGCAATCACTCAAGTAGTGCACTTGGATTCACTTCCAATCTCACAAAGATGATGAATCATTGATGGAGATGAGTGGGATGGCTTTGTCTAAGCTCACAAGGTTGCTACATCAATGCAAATGGCCAAGAGAGTGAGCTAGAGCTAGCCAAACACCTTATATAGGTGTGCCCTCGAAATAGAGTCGTTGGCTCCCTACTGTCTGCAAACACGGGGCTACCGGACGTGTAGGTCCAACCAACCGGACGCACGGTCCCTAGCGTCTGGTCACTAGATGCTGTCCACGTGTCCCCCATTTCAAACCATGTTCGTCGATCTCCAACGGTTGATTCCCAGCGCCCGCGCGGTTAAGTTAAGATCGGACGCGCTGATCAACGAGACCGGATGTGCCGATGCATAGACAGCCCCCGCACATGCCAGCGCCACCAAGCACTGACTGGACGTGCCGTTCCCTATGGCTTCCCAGTGTCAGATCACTTCTAGAGAGGTTCCAAAGCGCCCAAACCATGACTGGACGCCTCAGATCCAACTTGACCAGACGCAGGCTAGCATCCGATCCTGCCTTCTCCTCTACGCGCCAAGTTGTCGACTGACATCCGCGTACATCACCTGTGACCGGACGTAGGCCTTGTGCATCCGGTCACAATTACTGTACAGAGTCCGATCACAAGGCAGACAAAGCCCGAGCACACCACCTTCACTATAAATGACCAGATGCTCCAAGCGCCGAGTCCGGTCACCATGTGACCAGCGTTCGGTCAGGGGAAAACAACTCCTCCACTACACCAACTTATCCACCCTTGCTCAAATGTGCCAACCACCAAGTGTATCACCTTGTGCACATATGTTAGCATATTTTCACAAACATTTTCAAGGGTGTTAGCGCTCACTAAAATCTAAATGCATATTCAATGAGTTACAACATCTAGTGGCACTTGGATAATTGCATTTTGATATGAGTTTCACCCCTCTTAATAGTACGGCTATCGATCCTAAATGTGATCACACTCACTAAGTGTCTCGATCACCAAAACAAAATGCTCCTATAAAATTTTCACCTTTTCCTTGAGCTTTTTGTTTTCCTCTTTCTTCTTTTCCAAGCTGAGCACTTGATCACTATGGCCTCTCCACCATCACCATGATCTTCACTGTTTGCCCCACCACTTGGAATGTGCTACCCTATCTAATGATCACTTAGAGTACAAGGGTTAGCACTTAGGGTTTCATCAATTCACCAAAACCAAACTAGAGCTTTCAATCTCTCCCTTTTTGGTAATTGATGACAACCCTTTCACAAAGATATGAATTGAAATTCAATTTAAATTCATAGTGCTTGCCCAAACATATTTACCATGTGTAAAAGGATATGGACAAGTGTGATGAACCCCAATTGGTAGCATTAGCTCCCCCTATATATGTGCTAAGAGTTTGGATTGAAGCTTGCACATATGCATAGATTGGAAATGTGGGAGGGCAATGCCTACCAAATGATGCTAAGGATAAGAGATGGACCTTTGAAGCATGATACCAATCGGAGTGCACCAAATTTACCATCCTTAGCACCATGGTTAGTTAGATCCCACTTGAAATTTCTTGCAAAACACAAACACTAGATACCTCGTGAGATCACATTATATGCAAGGCTCTAGTACCACTTGAAAAATCAAAACCAAGGCATATGTAACTATCTTATGCATGCTAGTTCTCATTTCATCATTCAAACCTACAACTAGCATACACCACACAAGCATGGAATTTTAATTTAGAACTTGTGTCATGCAAGCATACATATGAAATGCACATTCAAATGCAACATACAAGTTCATGAGCTTGCTTCCCCTACTTGTGTGCTCAAATTTTAATTGATCCCCTTACTTTCATGTTTCTCCCCCTATGTCAAAGTTCTCCTCCTTTGTCATCTTTTCCTTATCTTTGTGCATTACTTCTCCCCTTTTGTCATCAATGACCACAAAGGTTCAATTTTAGATAGGTTAAGATTATCAATGTCAATCAATGGGTTGAGAATCATTTTTTCAAATTTGGTTCAATCTAGAACACTTGCTAAAGAACTTTAACCCGATTTGATCCAAGGACAAGCTTCTTCATACCTCATTTCAAGAGTTATCTTGTACCATGTTGAGTTAAACACTTATAGCTTATTTTCTAGATCAAACACTAGG
Source organism: Miscanthus lutarioriparius (assembly GCA_904845875.1). Classification (NCBI taxonomy): domain Eukaryota; kingdom Viridiplantae; phylum Streptophyta; class Magnoliopsida; order Poales; family Poaceae; genus Miscanthus; species Miscanthus lutarioriparius. The sequence goes on along the minus strand of CAJGYO010000007.1, from coordinate 77,299,896 downwards.
TTCACAATCCCACAAACATGTCATATACTACCACTAGATCAAATCAAGCATAGAAGCAATAGTGGCACCATAAAAGCATCAAATTCATTTGTTTTTCATGAATGAGCCTATAAAACATGAGGAATGACTAGATGGACTAAACAAGTCCTTAGCAAAGGATGTATGCATGCCAATCAACTTTTACCTTAGATTGCTCGAAGGAGAGGCATGTCATATAAGTGGGGGGGGTGCTTCAACACATATTTGAGAAATCCAATATGTTCCACTCATTCCTTAGCTTGCAAAACCTTTTCTCATCAAGTGGCTTGGTGAATATGTCGGCAAGTCGATCTTCGGTGCCCACACTCTCAATGCAAATGTCGAATTTTTGTTGATGATGTCTATTGAAATGGTGGCGGACATCAATATGCTTTGTTCTTGCATGTTGAACTGGATTGTTGGTGAGCTTGTTTGCACTCTCATTGTCACATAGCAATGGCACTTTCTTGAATTTGATTCCAAAGTCATTCAAGGTGGCCATCATCCAAAGAATTTGTGCACAACAACTACCGGCGGATATGTATTCGGCTTCGGTGGTTCATAATGCAACACTATTTTGCTTCTTTGACGATCATGAAACAAGTGGTCTGCCCAACAATTGACAAGTGCCTGAAGTGCTCTTCCTTTCAACCTTGCATCCCGCATAATCCAAGTCGGAGTATCCAACAATTTCAAACTTTGCTCCTTTGGGATACCACAAACCAACATTTTGTGTATGCTTCAAGTACCTCAATATTCTCTTTGTAGCCTTCAAATGACTTTCTCTTGGTGAGGCTTAAAATCTTGCACACATGCATACACTAAACATGACATCCGGCCTTGATGCGGCCACATAGAGTAGGCTTCCAATCATAGACCGATACAACTTTTGATCCACCATGTTGCCATTTGCATCACTATCCAAATTGCCATTTGTTCTTATTGGTGTGCTAATGGCTTTGCTATCATTCATGCCGAACTTCTTGAGCATGTCTTTGATGTACTTGCCTTGACTCACAAATGTACCATTCTTCAATTGCTTGATTTGAAGACCAAGGAAGTAACTCAACTCTCCAATCATGGACATCTTAAACTCATTAGCCATCATCTTTTGAAACTCTTCACAAAAGTCTTGATTGGTTGATCCAAATATGATGTCATCAACATAGATTTGCAACATAAATAAGTCCTTTCCAATCTTCTTGGTGAAAAGAGTGGTGTCAACCTTGCCCATCATGAACCCTTTAGAGAGTAGGAAATCCCTCAACCTCTCATACCATGCTCTAGGTGCTTGCTTCGAGCCATACAATGCCTTCTTCAACTTGTACACATGGTTGAGCTTCTTGTCATCTTCAAAACCAGGAGGTTGCTCAACATAAACTTCTTCATTGATGTAGCTATTGAGAAATGCACTCTTGACATCCATTTGATAGAGCTTGATGTTGTGGGCACAAGCATAGGCTAGCAAGATTCTAATTGCTTCTAGTCTAGCAACCGAGGCATATGTTTCTCCAAAGTCAAAACCTTCCACTTGAGTGTAACCTTGTGCTACCAATCTTGCTTTGTTCCTTACTACAATCCCATCTTGATCTTGCTTGTTTCTAAAGATCCATTTGGTTCCAATCACGTTGTGTCCCTTTGGTCTCTCAACTAATTCCCATACTTGATTTCTAGTAAAGTTGTTCAATTCTTCATGCATAGCATTCACCCAATCAACATCCAACAAAGCTTCATCTACCTTCTTTGGTTCAATGGATGACATAAATGAGAAATACTCACAAAATGAAGCCAATCTTGATCTTGTTTGTACACCTCTAGAAATATCTCCAATTATAGTGTCCAATGGATGATCCCTTGCAATATGAGTTAGTTGGAGTATTAGAACTTGATTGCTTGCACTTGCTTGATCATTGGGTTGAGATGATGTACTAGCCACTTGATCTTGCATATTGTCATGTGAGCCACTTGTACTTGCTTGATTAGTGTCTACTTGCACACTTGAGTTGGAGAGCACTTGCACTTGATCATCTTCTTCATCAATCACTTGCCTAGGCCTCAATTCACCAACATCCATGTTCTTCATGGCATTTAAAAGTTGAATGCCTATAACATCTTCCAAGTTGTCATTCTCATCTTAGAAACCCTTGGTTTCATCAAATTCCACATCATGAACTTCCTCAAGAGTACCATTTTCCAAATTCCAAACTCTATATGCTTTGCTAGTGGTTGAGTATCCAAGTAAGAATCCTTCATCACACTTCTTGTCAAACTTGCCCAATCTAGTACATTTCCTCAAGATATAGCATTTACAACCAAAGACCCAAAAATATACAATATTGGGCTTTCTACCATTCAAGAGCTCATAAGGAGTCTTCTCTTTCAGGGGGTGACAATATAAGCGGTTGCTACAATAGCAAGCCATGTTGATAGCTTCGGCCCAAAAAGATTGACTCACATTATACTCACCCAACATTGATCTTGACATGTCAATCAAGGTTCTATTCTTCCTCTCAACAAGGCCATTTGATTGTGGAGTGTACTTGGCCGAGAATTAATGTCTAATTCCAAAATCATCACACAACTCATCAATTCTAGTGTTCTTGAACTCACTGCCATTGTCACTTCTAACCCTCTTGATGGTTGTTTCAAACTCATTGTTTATGCCCTTAACAAATGATTTGAAAGTTGCAAACACATCACTCTTGTCCACTAGAAAGAATGCCCAAGTGTATCTTGTATAGTAATCCACTATCACAAAGCCATATTTGTTTCCACCGATGCTAGTGTATTGTGTTGGCCCAAACAAATCCATGTGCAACAACTCAAAAGCTTTACTAGTGCTCATTATGCTCTTCTTAGGATGGGTGTTTCCAACTTGTTTGCCGGCTTGACAAGAGCTATAAAGCTTATCCTTCTCAAACACAATATCTTTGAAGCCTCTAACTAAGTCATGCTTGACCAATCTATTCAATTGCTTTATTCCAACATGACCAATCCTTCTATGCCATAACCAACCCATACTAGACTTAATGAACAAGCATGTTGACAATTGAGCTTCACTAGCATTGAAATCAACCAAGTATAGATTCTCGTATCTAAAGCCTTTGAAGATCAAGTTAGAGCCATCTACACTTATAATCTCTACGATCAATTATTTTTAGGTACCCAAACTTGCTTGGGTCCTTGAAGGTTAGTTACTAAGCTCTTTGGTACCCAAATGGCTTTCTTCTTTGAGCCCATCCATGGTGCACCAATGGACTTAGTCTTCACACCATTAGTACCCTTAGTAAGAACATAGAAAGAATCAATCTTAATTGAGGATACATTAGCTTGTGATTTCTTGTTCAAGCATTTTTACTCTATGTGACGAACTTGCTTGCAATTAGTGAAAAACCGACCGTTGTTCTTCACAAAACTAGTCTTGTGAGGAGCAAAGGCCGCCTTGCCTTTCTTGGGGGTATAGCCCAATCCCTCTTTGTAGAGAGAAGCTCTTTGGCTACCCAAGCATATAAGCAAGCGGTCCTCACCACCATAGGCTTTGCCTAAGGTGCAAGTGAGCTCATTAACCTTTTTCTTGAGGGTCTCATTCTCAACCATTAGTGAGGCATCACAAGTGAAACCATCACTACTAGATGAGGTATAAGTGGAAGTGCTACAAGAAGGGTTAGTGGGAGCAACAATGATAGGCTTATAGAATGATTCATCAATTATATCACAAGTTAAGCCTACATCACATGTTACAACATGCTCTTTCATATTTTGCTCATAAAGTAGAGAGGAATGAACTTTTTCAAGCTTCTTGTGAGCCTTGCCAAGCTTCTCATGGGCTTCCTCTAGCCTCTCATGAGATGCATTGAGCTCATCAAAGGCTTGCTTAAGGGCTTTTAGTTCCTTACGTAAGTCTTTGCATTCCCTTCTCTTAATGTCAAAGTGTTCCTTAGCATTATCTAATATGTCAAGTAGTTCATCCTTAATTGGTTAATCATCATTGTCACTTTCACTTTCAATATCATGTTCCTCATCACATCCTGTCGACGAAATATGGTCGGCAGTCTACCTAGGGGTATACCCAAGGTAGTAGATTGTCGGCAGACAGATGCGCAAGCCACAAACAAGACGGTGACGCAAGACAGACACAAGGTTTTATCCAGGTTCGGCCGCCAAGAAGGCATAATACCTACGTCCTGCGTCTGATTTGTATTGTTGTATGTCAATGAGAGATGTTTTTTAGAGGGGTCCCCTGCCCGCCTTATATAGTTCGGGGGCAGGGTTACAGATCTAGAAACTAATCCTAACCAGTTATAATTGCCATATGTGGCCGGATAAGGATTCCTATTCTAACCGACCAGGATCTTGATTGATCGCCAAATCCGCCTTGACTCCTTGTGCGGGACTCCGATCAGGTTAACCGGGCCGCATGTCATCTTTTGGTGGACCGGACCCACCGATCCGGGCTGGCCCAAGCTTAGCCATAAGGGTATAGGGGTTAATACCCCCACAGCTAGTCCCCGAGCATCATGTATTATGCTGCGACACGCCATTTTAACCTTCTCCGACAAGTAAGGCTTGAGTCCTTGATGTCTCTGACCACTGTTGTCGCCAGAGAAGTAGGTTGTCCAAAGAATATATGGTGCTCTTAAGAAAAAAGAAAAAGATTTCCGTCCTAGGAAGTGTGCCCACTTGTATTTCTGAACAGAAATGTAAGTGCGTCTTGGAGCGTAGCATCCTTGATCATCAGAGGCGTAGGGGTCGAAAAACAAACACATTCACCGCAAGGTGAAGTGTGCCCACTTAGTCCCCGAGCCTGGTAGTAGGTGACATAGGCACGTGATGCCAGGGTCTAAAAAGAATTCCCAATTAAGTTGAGAACCCAATTGTCGCACAAGCAATACGAGATGCACCGGCAGGTGCATCGTACCGATGTAGTCCCCGAGCTTGCTGGAAGGAGAAGTATGAGCCTTGTAGCAAGGTCTAAATAAATGTCTCTCAACTGTATGTGAGTACAAATCACATGTAGCCAAGAAGAACGACCTCCGAGCAGTGGTCGGGACAGTCCCCGAGCACATCAGTAGCCGGAGCAGTCCCCAGGCGTGGTAGTAGTCGGAGCAGTCCCCGAGCACGGCAGTGGTTGGAGCAGTCCCCAAGCACGGCAGTGGTCTAGGCAGTGCCCGAGCATAGCAGTGGTCTGGGCAGTCCCCGAGCACGGCAGTGGTCTGGTCCATCATTGAGCTCAAGATACGCAGCCAAAAAAAAAGAACGCCGCTTGTATTATTATTTGGTGTATTTATTTATCTCCTTACTCTATCAAGTCCAATCTACCACGTCTGGTAAAAAAAGCAGACGGATATAACATATCACTTTGCCTTCTTACTCTTTCTGGCAAACAGTCGCTTGGCGCCTATATGGAGGTGCGTCAGTGTGGGCCATCTCACATTATCAACGAAGAGGCGCGTACACTGGAAACGAAGAGGCGCGTTTGTTGGCGTAGATCTTGAAGTTGTGAAAACAACCGTCTGTGGCGCGTGCGCATGTCTCCCAAGAATCTCGGGTGGACGAAACGATGGAGCCCTTGGTTATTTATAATATAGAGCTGGTAAGTTACTTTTTACCGATCCCCATTGTCATTCACCGCCGCAACCTTCTTCTTCCTCTCGCCGAACCCTACTCTTCTGAAAATCACCACCAATCCCTCCTCCACCGCATCCACCCTCTTAACAAGGGGAGATTAATGGCGAAGAGAAACGCCCAGAAGAAAGGCGGAGTCATGGCGAAGGAGTGGTGGAAGTCAAGGAGCAATGAGCAGACCTTCGAAGACCTCGTCGCCATGGGAGTGCTCCACAACAAGGCACTGGCGGGATGGCGTGCGCCAGAAGGAGAAAGCTTCCCCAATCCACAACCAGGTGAGATTGTGGTTTTCGAGGATTTCTTCAAGCAGGGTTTTGGGGTTCCAGTGCACCCTTTCCTTCAGGGGCTCTGCTTGTATTATGAGATTGGGATTTGCAATCTGCATCCCAACTCGATTCTTCTTGTCTCCACCTTCATCCATCTTTGTGAAGCTTATGGTGGCTTCCAGCCCCATTTCGACCTCTTTCGCCATCTATTCTGTCTGTGGAAGAAAGGGAGCGGAGGCTCAAAGATAGCCGGAGGCGTATACCTCAATCTACGTGACGGTATGAAGGCCCAGTACCTGCACTGCCCATGGAACACCTCACTGGATGAATGGTACAAGAAATGGTTCTACATCCGCGAAGAGCCGAACACGATCACCCTATGTGATGTGGGGTTGATTCTGGAGAAGAAGAATAGCTGGTCGGAGAAGCCCGAGCACTTGGAGCAGATCGCAGAACTGCTCGGGTTGATCCTGTGGGGAAAGCTGGATGGTCCCAAGCGTGGTCGGGAACTTCATCAGCCGAAGGATCCAGCCCTGCCAAAAGAGGGTACATCCTGGCTTCGAGTACCAGGGTAGCACAGATCCGACGAGGACTAGAAAAGAGGCGCTCGACAAGATAGAAATCAAGGCCAGAATTGGGGAGCTATTCAATCTAGCCGACCCCAATTATGTCAGGTTAAACGACATCGAGCACGCCTTCAAGCTGGCCTGACCTCCCCAAAGGTAAATGATGCCTCCTTGTACCTGTAGATTTATGTTGCAACAAAAAATTGACTGTTGTCTCCTTTATGTTTCCTAGAGTAATGGTCATGACCGGGCAACAGTGTTCGTGTCTCCACCCCCTGGCGTGGATTGGCCACAAATTGCCGGCTCAACCGCCCAGACCAGTGCCAGTATCGAAGACGTCGACTGGGCGGTACTCTGGGTTGGGGAGGATGTAACGGCCATGGCTGCTGGCAAGCGGCCGGCTGCCAACAAACATTGCCAGGCCATCTTCCCCCTTTCAGACGATGAAACAGAGGATGTGGACATCTTCCGACTCGTCCCTCGAAAGAGGAGGAGACAAATGGGGTCAACAGAGCAGGGTGGCTCCTCTGTGCCAGCAGTGATCGCATCACCGACCACTGCAACACAGAAGACAAGCGGGGGAAGTGTCGAGCACCAAACCCCGACGCCAGTACCGGTGGTGGAAAAAGACCCGGTGGAACCCGCCGAGCACGTGGAGCAGGCGCGGTCGAAGAGACGTTCCTTCGCCACGTCATTCCATGCTTCCGAGCTGTAAGTATCTGTAACTTTGATATAATCTTATAATTTGTATTGAATACTATTGTCTTTTGAACTTTCTCTGGTATATTAGGTCGACGTCCACCGAAAATCCCGACCAAATAGCCGGGTGTGGCACGGCTTCGCCAGTACTGGCGGAAAGAACTGCTCGGCAGCCGACTGCGGAGAGACCTATAGAAGAAATTCCGCCGAAACCTCAGCAGACGAGCGGCCCGACGTCAGTCCCCGAGCAGCTGGTCGAGAAGACAGCCGAGCAAAGTATAAATGCTCCGAGCACTAACCCTGCTGAGGCGGATACCTTGGCGCCAAGGGAACCAGACCGAGCCGAGGAGCAGCAACCAGAGTTGGCACAGAATACGCTTGTCGATGCTACGGCTCGTGGGAAAGCCATAGTGGTCGCGGAGACTACTATCTCCGGCCCAGCACCGCCCCCTGAACAAGAGGCCGAAGAGGACGAAGTCGAAGAGATCCTAGGCCGTCCCAAAGACAAACGATAACATGTATATGTGTCACGCAGGCAGAACGACGAGTGGGTTATGCATGAAGAAATCCCCGAGATCGAAGGGACCCTAAAAGTTGAACGAGCGGCAAAGCGTTTGGTGACAGAAGTCCAGGTATGTTTGGCTTGACCACTTGACCCTGTAATGTAGTCGAACTGTCTGACTTAGCTTGTTTATATGCAGGACTCGATGAAGACCGCAAAGTACCGAAAGAGGTGCTTCGACCAGATTGAGGGAATCACGGCGAGCAATAGAGAACTGGCGGCCGAGGTGGAACGCTTGCGCTGCCAACTTGAAGCCGCCGACTAGGAGAGGACAGAGCAAGAAGCACAGAACCAGAACCTGGTCGGCCAACTCAATGACAAAGAGCGTCAGAAAACAAGTAAGTTGTCATTTTATCACATCAAGTGTATGACACGTGTTGTTGCATTGTTGGTAATGACAGCTGTAATGCAGGCTTAGAAGCTGAGGTAACCCGCCTCCAAGAGGAGAATATCCGCGTGACCGCAGAGTGTGGTCACCAGAAGGAGGACAATGAGAAACTGGCGCGCAGCCTGTCTCAACTCTAGGACCACACCACCAAAATGAAGGAGGAACTGAAGAGTAAGTATTCCAGACCACCGTTCTCATTCTGTTGCCCGCCTTGACTTGTCGTGCCTTTACATTTGATGTCCTGTACGGTGTGCAGTTTTAAAAGCCAATGCCAAGAGGCATCTAGAAGCCGTGATGAAAGAGCGTGACGGCTGGAAAGCACGATGCCTCGAGGCCACCGAGGATTGAGACATATGGAAGAACCGATGCCAGGAAGTGGCAACTGGCATTTTACCCATCCTCAACCTTGTCAACCCGGCTTTCACAGAGGAAGAGCCAAGGACCCCCCAGCTCGGACTGATCGAGAGATGCAGACAAGCATGGGGATGGTTCCCAGAGTTCATGAAGGAGGCGGGTGAGTACACGGGCATCCATGTGCTAAGCATGATGCGTTCCCACTACCCTCTGATCGATCTCAAGTGCCTGGAGGATGGATACCCGAAGGAGGTAGACCTAGACAAGGCGGAGGAGCTTCGGGTGGCCCAGTTGGACCTGTCGTCAAAGATAATTGGTGACATTAACCTGTGTGGAGGTGGGACAGCACCTGTACAGGGTACGCCATCGACAAGTCAGCTGGAAATGCCATCTATTGCTAGCCAACCGACGAAGCCTGCGGTCTTGACCAGCCAAGCATCGGCGGGGCCATCCCCTTCAGCTCGACTAGCACAAGAGTCCCCGAGACTCGAGTAGGATATCGGAAGCAGCGAGCAGTAGGTGCCGCGCGCCCCGACCAGCCAATGTAATAGGCTTAGAGCTGTAGAAGGAGGACATAGTTGTGTTATTGTAAACTTGGGTCTCTTTAGGCAAGCTTGTAATAACGTAACTGTATATCATTATAAGCTTGTTTGCTTTGTATAAAGCGTATTTAAGCTTGAAACTTATGTTGGTGGAACTAAGCGAGAACATAATAACGTTCTGTTTAGTTGTACCATTTTGCTCGACACATCATCCTGAAAAGTTTGTGCGGCCCTAGTTTGGCATGTGGTCGGAGTGTGAGGTGCGTGACCTGTGCACACGCAGACGCGGACAAGTCAAACCAAGGGGGACCTGCCGATCACCCGCAACATAGAGAGCGGATCCCATGCACGTGTTGGGAGGAACCAGAGATAGGTCCTGCTCCAAAAACCGTAGAAGGAGTGGTGGTCGGCTTTTACTGACTAAGTTAGAATAACCATAAAAGTCGAAGTGACACATTAGAGTGGTCGGAGAAATAATAATAGCTTTATTGAAGTAAATCGAAAATACAAGAGGGGTACATATCTCAGTAGTTAAGCATAGAAATGTCTAAGCTTGTCGACGTGCCACGAGTTTGGTAAGTCTGTACCGTCCAGGTGAGCTAACCTGTAAGACGTTGGTCGTGTGACCTCCTTGATCATGAAGGGCCCCTCCCATGGGGTTGCGAGTTTATGGACACTAGCCTGGTTCGTCTTCCACTTCAGGACCAGGTCCCCGACCACAAAAAACTACTCTTTAACGTTCTTGTTGTAGTACCTGCGCAAAACAGTAAGTTATTTGGCCGTACGTACACAAGAATCGAGCCGCTTCTCTTCTACGCTATTCACTTCTAGCTCCTGTACTTCATTGGCCTTGCCTTCATCAAAGTTCTCTACCTGTGCTGATCTGAAAGCTATATCTGCAGGGAGGACTGCCTCAGCGCCGTAAACCATAAAGTATGGCGAGACACCGGTGTTACGGTTGGGCTGAGTTCTGAGTCCCTAGACCACGGCTGGTAACTCTTTGAGCCATCTTCCGGGAGCCTTGTCATTTTCTCTATACACCCTCTTCTTCAACGCGTCCAAGATCATGCCATTTGCCCGCTCGACCTGTCCATTAGCTCTAGGGTGCGCCACCGAGATGTATTTTACTACTATGCTCCTTTCATCGCAGAAGTCCCAAAAAGTGTTCCCGGTGAACTGGGTACCCAGATCAGTGATGATGCTGTTCGGTATGCCAAAATGATGGATGACCTGGTCGAGGAATGTGATAGCCTTTTCTGAGGATGCCTGTACCAAAGGCATGTATTCTATCCACTTAGAAAATTTGTCGATCAGCACAAAGACGCATGTAAATTTCCCTAGAGCCGGTTTGAAGGGCCCGATCATATCTAGTCCCCAGCATGCGAAGGGCCAGGAGGCTGGTATTGTCTGGATCTCATGTGCTAGTACGTGGATTCTCTTGGCGAAGAACTGACAACCCTCACAGTGGCGGACTAGCTTCTCTGCGTCGGATACTACTGACGGCCAATAGAACCCTGCTCGGAAAGCCTTGCCGACCAGCGTTCTTGAGGCCGCATGGTTGCCGCAGGAGCCAGAGTGGATTTGGTCCAGGAGATGTTCGCCATCCTCCTGGCTTATACACTTCATCAAGATTTCCTCTTTTGCGTTCTTGCGCCATAGCTTGCCATCAACGAGCAGGTACTGCTTACTACGATGCATCAGGCGCTCGTTCTCTGTCCGATCAGTGTAATCGCTGCCATCTGTTAGGTACTTGATGAAAGGTATTCTCCATTCAGGCTCATGAGTGGTCGGAGGGGGCTCGGCGGTGCTTGACGCCGGAACCGTAGCCACCAATTGCTAGTCTGGAGGCTTGTCTGCCATGGAATCTTTCTCTTCGATGGACGGCGTGAGCAGGTCTTGGACGAATACGCCATGTGGGACTTTTGCTCGGGATGATCCTAACTTTGACAGTGCATCCACTGCTTGATTCTTGTCCCAGACCACGTGTATGTACTCGATGCCATAGAACCTGCCTTCCAGCTTTCTGATCAAATTACAGTATGCATCCATCTTTTCACTGGTTGTGTCCTAGTCCTTGTTGAGTTGGTTGATGACCAGAGCAGAGTCTCCATAGACGTAGAGACGTTTAACGCCAAGCTCAACCGCAATGCGCAAACCATGTAGGCATGCTTCGTACTCGGCGACATTATTAGATGCTGGGAAATAAATCCTGAGGACGTACCAGAGCTGCTCCGTGGATGGTGATATGAAAAGGACTCCTGCTCCTGCACCGTCAATGTTGAGAGAGTCGTTGAAGTACATCATCCAATATTCATCGGATCCGGGAGAGGCAGGCGTGCTTAAGTCTGTCCACTCGATGATGAAATCGACAAGTGCTTGAGACTTGATTGTAGTACGGCTTGCAAATTCCAAGGAAAAGGGGCATAGCTCCATTGCCCATTTGACGATGCGCCCGTTCGCATCCTTGTTGCTAATGATGTCTCGCAGAGGGTACTCAGTCACGACCACCACACGATATCCGTCAAAGTAGTGTTTCAACTTTCGGGATGTTATTAGTATGGCGTAGATCAACTTCTGAATCTGTGGATACCTGGTCTTGGACTCGTTGAGTACCTCACTAATGAAATAGATTGGCCGCTGTACCTTGTAGACGTGGCCGAGCTCGTCTCGCTCGACCACCATGGCCGTGGAGACCACTCGATTAGTAGCCACAATGTATAGCAGGAGTATTTCGTCTTCTCTTGGAGCAGTGAGTACCGGAGGTGACGTAAGGTATTGTTTCAGCTGTGTGACGGCAACATCTGCTTCCTCCGACCACTCAAACTTTTCGGACGCTTTGAGTAGTTTAAAGAACGATAATCCTTTTTCGCCTAATCTTGATATGAAACGGCTGAGGGCGGCCATGCATCCGGTAAGCTTCTGAACATCCTTCACCTTTTTGGGCGGCTTCATGTCCAAGACAGCTTTGACTTTTTCCGGGTTAGGGCATATGCCGTTGTGACTGACGACGTTGCCGAGGAGTATGCCAGAAGGAACACCAAAGATGCACTTCTTTGGGTTTAACTTCCACTGGAATGTATTAAGGGCTGCAAAAGTGTGTCCCAGGTTGTCAACAAGGGTATGAGCTTCCTTGGTTTTGACAACTATATCATCGACATAAGCCTCGATGAGGTCATCTTTTATCTCGTCTTTGAGGCAAGCTTGTATAGCGCGTTGGTAGGTAGCCCCGGCGTTCTTGAGCCTGAACGACATGGTCGTGTAGCAGTAGGCGCCGAAGGGCGTGATAAAAGATGTCTTGATCTGGTCATCCTTTTTGAGAGCGATCTGGTGATAACCAGAGTAGCAATCGAGAAAGGAAAGGAGCTCGCAACCGGTGGTTGAATCTACGACCTCGTCTATGCGAGGTAAGCCGAAGGGGTCTTTAGGGCAGTGTTTGTTGAGATCAGTGTAATCAACGCACATTCTCCATTCATTATTCTTTTTGCGTACAAGAACCAGGTTGGCTAACCACTCCAGATGATACACTTCTTTGATAAATCCGGCTGCCAAAAGCCATGTAACTTCTACCCTAATCGCCTCCTTTTTGTCGCGAGCGAACCGTCGTAGCTTCTGCTTGATAGGTTTGGCCTTGCCGTTGACATTCAAGGAGTGCTCAATCAAGTTCCGAGGTACACCGGGCATGTCAGCAGGTTTCCATGCGAACACATCCACGTTGCTCCTCAAGAACCTGACGAGCGCGTCTTCCTATTTGGGATCTAGGTTGGCCCTGATAAGGGCCGTCTTGCTGGGATCACCGTCGACCAGCTGGATCACCTTGTGCTCCTTGGACTTGATGTTCTTGCATGGAGCCTCGAGCTCCGGGATCTCCTGGTGGTCGATCGAGGTCTTCTTGGCGTCGAGCACGGTCTCGGCCATGCGAATAGAGAGGTCATGAGCCTCTGCTATTTTGAAACTGTCATCTTCGCAGGTATAAGCTGCGTACACGTTGCCTCGGAGGGTTAGAACTCCTTTCTCGGTAGGCATCTTGAGCACCAGATACCTGTAATGAGGTATGGCTATGAACTTGGTGAGCGATGGTCGACCAAGAATAGCATGGTAGGTGCTCTCGAAGTCGGCGACCACGAAGTTGACATAGTCGGTGCGGAAGTGATCTGGGGTCCCAAACTGCACTGGTAGCATGATGTGCCCGAGAGGTGTAGAGCTCTGTCCGAGGAGAACACCCCAGAACTGTGCCTCGTATGGCTTGAGGTTCGCCTGAGCTATCTTCAGGGCGGGCAGACTGTTCTTGAACAGTATATCAATGGAGCTACCGCCGTCGATCAGTACTCTGTCGAACTGAACTTTGTTGATACAAGGATCGAGGACCAGGGGAAAATGCCCTGGCTCAGGTATTGCAGCCCATTGGTCCTTTCTGCTGAAGGACATTTCGCGGTGAGACCACAGAGGGAGCCGCGGATCGGTGAGGAGATTGTCGATGTTGGCCACGTTCAAGCAAGCACGGGCGAGCAGCTTGCATTCTCATTTGATCTCGATGGACACTTTGCCTCTGATGATGGTGTGCATGCGATCGGTTGGCTTGACATACTTGTGATGAGGGTCTGCATCGTCGTCATTGTTATCCTCGTTGCGCCGTTCCCCTGCGTCGTTAGGCTTGTCGGGCGTATCCGGAGCTTGTGGACGCGTGTAGATAGACTTGAGGATGCGGCAATTCTCCATGGTATGGTTCAACTTAGGATGGAGCTGGCAGGGCCCCTTCAATGCTTTGGCATAGTCGTCTTCATAGTTACGACGTCCGCCACCCTTTTTAACGATGTTGACCTCGCCATCGTCTTCCCGAGCACGCTTGCTCCTGTAATCGTCACAGCGGTTACGCCGCTGATTACGTTGGTCACGGTGGTCGTGGGAGTCATTGCGCTGGTTGCGGCGGTCAAAATTGTCGTTCCAACCACGGTTTCCGCGGTAGTTGTCGCGATGTGGGGGGTGGTCGGAGCGCGGAACCCTTGCTGCTTCTTCAATAACTATCTTTTTAGCGTCGTCGGCGTCCGCGTATTTCTTAGCGGTGGCCAGGAGCGCTGTGACCGGATCAGGTCTCTTGCGGAGGAGCTTGTCCCTTAGGGCATCGTGGAAGCGGAGGCCAGTGATGAAAGCCTCGATTGCCTCGTTGTCGAAGATTGATGGGACCTTGATGCGCATCTCCGAGAAACGCCGGACATACTCACGCAGTGGCTCATCTTTTCGATCTCGAATACGTTGCAGATCGTATTTGTTGCCTGGTTGTTCAAAAGTAGCAATGAAGTTGTCGATGAAGGCTTGCTTGAGCTCCTGCCAAGAGTCGAAATAGTTCGCCGGCAAGCTGACCAGCCATTGGTGACCCGCATGGCCAACAGCGACTGGGAAATAGTTAGACATGACGTGCTCGTCAGCCATGGCTGATCTGCACGCGGTCTCGTAAAGCATGACCCATAATTCGGGGTTTTCCTTGCCGTCGTACTTCTGAAGTTTCTCGAGCTTGAAATTCTTGGGCCATATGACTTGGCGAAGGTGTGGAGTAAACTGCTTCAAACCCGGCGGGCCATGGGCAGTGTCATATTCCATACGGCGATAACTTTCGTGGGACGCTCGATCGTTGGCTCTCTGGTTGATGCGAGCGCGCAGATCGCGTCCACCGAGGTAATGGCGGAGATCGTTATTGCCATTGCGGCGATCTCGATTGCCATCTAGATTAGCCCTGTGACCGTGGTTATCGTGGCGATTGTCGTGGTTGTCCCGGCGGCGGTTGTCGTCCTGGCCACCATCATGGCCACCGTTTCCTCCTTGACGGTTGTCTGATGGGTCGTTGTTGCGCGAGCCACGTTGGTTGGGCGGCTATGAGCGACTTGGGTGCTGGCGGCTGTGGCTTGACTCAACCGAGATGGATGGAGCCCGAGCTTGGTTTACAATCTCCGCGGTCTGGGCCATAGCAGCCGTCAGATAGGCTTGTATTTCATCGCAAACTGCTTGGGTTTCCGGGGTGTTGGGTAGCCGCTGCATTGTCGCCATGGCGACGGCTACGTTGGCACTTGGAGTTCTGAAGACCTGTTTGTCCCCCACCCTGTCGAAAGCATCGTTGAGGTCACCTGGCTGGACCCTTATGCGTCGTGCCTCCTGGTCTGCTTCAGCTTTGATTTGTCGGTGATTAAACCGGTCAATATTGCATGCTTCACGTGCAGTCCTTTCTTGTTCTATTTCACCAACTGTCGGCGGTTCGTCATTGCTGACAACATGGATCAAATCCCCTCGTCTTGGCAGGAAAGACAGGAATTGTGAGAACCTCGGGGCGTGGTCTGGGATATCCAGATCATACTTGACGCCTTCATCTTCGTGATGCTAGAGCTCGGTGTGGACAGATGCATTAGATGCGGTGCCAGACGAGGAGCTGGAGTCGCCCTCTTGGACTGTGTGAACGGATCCTTCTTGATAATCTTCAATCTGGATCATGTTGACGAAGTTGGGTGGCTTCGGCTGAGGTCGGTGCATAAAACACAGATCCAAGCGGCGTTGCAGGTTGTAGGCGTAGCTGGAGGCAGCGTTTTGCAGGCCGTAGGGCTAGACCTGGTAGTTCTTCGTCGAGGCTTCGTACTCGGAGAGCCAGAGACCCATCACGAAGGCTGGCCGGCGACGAGCAGAGCGCCCTTGAGGAGTAGATGTGACCACGAGATCTGTACCAAGTCGCGCAGGACGACTAGTCTGAGCTGGTCGGGTAGATCTGTTGTGGGGAGCGGTTACCTACTCATTAGGCTGACTTTGAATCGTACTTACCAGAGCTAGGGTTTCAGTGAGCTTGGTGCCGACCCGATCGATGGAGTCGAGCAGGTCGGTGTTGTCGATCTGCTTCCCTTTGTAGCGGGGAAGCGGATGACAAGTTGTCAGCGTGGCTAAAGGTGATGCAGGCATGGTCGGAGCCAGATGTATCGTGGTTGGAGCCAGATCCATTGTGGTCGGAGCCGCATCCATCGTGGTCGGAGCCGTATCCATCGTGGTCGGAGCCATATCCACCGTGGTCGGAGCCATAGCCGATGTAGGTGAAGCAGTGGACGACATAGACTGAATCCACGCCTCCTCCAGGGTCATGGCGATGAAGTCGTCGGAGCCGGTGGTCCAGGTGATCTGGCCAACGGTGAACGTGAGGCCGTTCGACGTAGCTATGGAGCCGGAGATGATGACCATCTTGTTTGCTTGGAAAGCAATGCGCACACCCACTACCTGGCGTGCCACTGTCGACGAAATATGATTGGCAGTCTACCTAGGGGTATACCCAAGGTAGTAGATTGTTGGCAGACAGATGCGCAAGCCACAAATAAGATGGTGACGCAAGACAGACACAAGGTTTTATCCAGGTTCGGCCACCAAGAAGGCGTAATACCTACGTCCTGCGTCTGATTTGTATTGTTGTATGTCAATGAGAGATGTTTTTTAGAGGGGTCCCCTGCCTGCCTTATATAGTTCAGGGGGCAGGGTTATAGATCTGGAAACTAATCCTAGCCAGTTACAATTGCCATATGTGGCCGGATAAGGATTCCTATTCTAACCGACCAGGATCTTGATTGATCGCCAAATCCACCTTGACTCCTTGCGCGGGACTCCGATCAGGTTAACCGGGCCGCACGTCGTCTTTTGGTGGATCGGACCCACCGATCTGGGCCGGCCCAAGCTTAGCCATAAGGGTATAGGGGTTAATACCCCCACACATCCATCATCACAAGTTTGTACATTAGTGGCCTTAGCCATGAAGCATGATGGAGTGTCAAAGAGAGAAGGCTTCTATTTGATAGCAATGCTTGAAAGAGCCTTCTGCTTGGTGGTCTTATCATCATCACTATCATCATCATCACTTGAAGAAGCATCACTATCCCAAGTGACCACATATGGCCCATCCTTCTTCTTCTTGAAGGTCATCTTGTCCTTCTTCTCCTTCTCTTCCTTCTTGTCCTTCTTCTTCCTCTTCTTGTCATCATCATCATTGTTGCTATTGTATGGCATTGAGCAATAAGATAATCCTTGCTTCCACACTTGAAGCACCTTCTTGACTCTTCTTTATTCTTGGATGAAGACTTCTTCCTTCTAGCACGATATCCCTTCTTCACCATGAACTTGCCAAATCTCTTCATAAAGAGAGCCATCTTCTCATCATCTATCTCATCGAAGCTCAAATCTTCATCTTCACTTGATGATTCTTGCTTTGCCTTGCCCTTGGATGATGTGGCTTTGAATGCCACACTCTTCTTATTGTCATCCTTCTTATCTTTCTTCTCCTTCTTTTCTTCCTTCACATCATCATCCCTATATATGTCATCAGTCATCACATCTCCTAACACTTGGTTTGGTGTCATGGTGTCCAAACCACTACTCACTAGAATAGTGACCAATGTGCCAAATCTCGAAGGTAAGCATCTCAAGAACTTGTGGGAGAAGTCCTTGTCCTTTACTTCTTCTCCAAGTGCTTTTAGATCATTGACAAGCACTTGAAGCCTATGAAACATCTTCGGCACAGTCTCATCACTACGTCAGAATAGCACTTCACTGCCGGATCAAAACACCCCATCACTGCTGATTTTGAACCAGCACAACCATACCGGCAGTGATAAGGGTCAGCTATCATTGTCGGTTCCTACAAACCAATAGTGTTCTTCAACTTCACTACCGGTTCTTTACAGAACCGGTAGAGTTCCAGTCCACCAACACTACCGGTTTATTAGGCCACCCGGCAGAGTTCAGTTCCACCAGCACTGTCGGTTTGTGTTTTAACCGGCAATGTTGTCATAACGAGCACTGCCGGCTTGTGACAAGAACCGGCAGTGATGGATAAGCTAACGCTGCCGGTTTGTGGCTCCAGCCGGCAGTGCTGTAACACCCTAGGTGTTAGCCTTGCATAACTTGACTTGCATAGCATGAGCATGATCATCAAGCATTCATATATATATGCATTTACACTTGAAACATTCAATTGAAACATGTGCAACATTTCTTAGTATTTCATGCTTTCATATGAATATGCATATGATTATGAGTGTATACATGTGATTGGTTGATATGAGTCACAAAAACATGTTAGCAACACTTAGGTTAGCAAATGGAACATGGTTCATGAATGTCACTTCCCATGATCAAGCCCTTAAGTCATGTTTCATGTGATTACACTAAGTAGCTCTATGAGTGACTAATACATGAAATGATTGTATGACCTTGCAATTAGCCTAAACATGTTTAGAGTATCATTATGAACAACTTTGATATTCATAGCTAGGGCTAAATAGATCACTAAGCCATAGTTCTTGTTCAAGTCATCATTTGAATGTAGCTTGTTTGAACAAGTTTGAACTATGTGTTAGAGACCTTGCATGGAGGTGGTCACTAAAGCAAAGTTGTAGTATTTGGTATAAGGAACAACTTTTATTTTTGGGTCATTGACTGATTTAGCTTCTAACAAGCTTGAAATGGACTCACAAAAATCAGCTTTTCACTGTTTTCAACACTTCAAATTTTTGCTAAGTCATTTTCAACTGACAGTCTGACGAGCTCAACTTTAGGCTGATTTTTTTCTCTAGCCATCGAGAATTAGGATTTGATTTCTAAAGGAGAGTTCTAGCTGGTACATAGGTCTACAAATTATGTTTAGGTTTTTAGCACTAACAAGCTATGGTTTAGCGGTTAAATCACTTTGAAAACGCACTGTCAGGCGGCTCCTCGCGCGACTGAACCGACTGAATCGACTGTCTTCGATGGCCGACCGGAACAGAGCCCGCACACCGCATGGAGGTCCGCAGTGGCTGCGCGTCGCCGGCGTCCTGCCCCGCGCGGCAGAGCCAGGCCCCAGCGCACTACATCACCCCAGCACCCACCCGCACTGAGCCACACTCGCCATTTCCATTTCTCTGCTCCACCGTCACCGTAGCGCTCGCCCGTAGCAGCAGCCGCAGCGTCGAGCGTCCGCCGTCGCCATTCCCGGCACCGGCTAAGCTCCGCCTCGCCATCCACCACCGCAACCACTCCACCATCACCCCCGTGACTCACCGCGTCCGCCCGTGCTCGCTGACCGTGCCAGGTAAGCCTCCGTGCCGCGCCTAACTTCGCCGGAGCATCACCGCCGAGGCCATCACCGTGGCTGGAGCGCCTCCCTCCACCATCAACCGTGCAACCTTGTGCGCTAGGTTCGCTTGAGGCCGTAGAAGCTCATCAGCATTTGAGCTTGCTTCACCATGGCTTCCACCGACGTAACGCCGTCGACCCGCACCTCCGCGCCGCCATAGCCGCCGCCGTAGTACCTAGCTTCGATGATCGGTCCTTTTTGTTGTACCAGTAGGTGCGGGAAGTCGTGGGGGTCATGCCGTGAAGACCTCATCACCGGCAACCTCGCCGCCGTTGAGCTTTGGCCGTGCCACCGCCGCGCAGTGTAGCTGCCCTGTTTCGGGTCAATGATGCGTGGGGTCCTCTGACCAAGCGGGTTCCACCGGTCAGCGACAGCAGTGTTGAGGGCTAGTTCAAATATTCCAGATTTGAGTGTGTTTTGTAATTTTTAGATCTCCAGTTTGGTAGCTTCAAAAATTGTGAAATAAATTTGATAATGTTCCTTAGGAAGTGTAGTATTTAAGAAAAATATAATCTTGACACTTACAGTAGAAATTTTGGGAGATTTAAATGGAGATTTGAAATGTGTTTTTGAATGCATGCAAACTTGTTTATTTTATATCTAGAGTTCCTGTGCTCCAAAAATTATGAAATTTTTTGTGGTAAGCTATTCTTGACATGTATGAGCTCTGGTAAAAATTTGAGGATCAGTGCATGCATAGATTTGTAGCTATAGATTTTTCTTTTATAATTAGGAGATCCTTGTATGAATTTTTATAAATTATTTATGAATCCAATATTCATGAAAATTGTTGGAGGATATCCTAGTACCATATGTATGCTAAGAAAAATATAAAATCTGTTGCTTGACACTTTTCAATAGGGTTTTCTATTTATGCTATTTCAAGCCTTCCTACCTTGTCATTTTTGTATAGGATGTTTTACTTGGCAAAATGGCATGAAACTTTTACAGTAGTCTATTGGTAGCACTAGTAAGCCACTGTAATTTTCTGAGAATTTATGATGCACATTTGGTATATGTTTATTATTTAACCTATGTATCTAAATAAAATAATAAAGGCATATTAAGAAATAGTTTGGGCTTCACCATTATATTTTCTTGGATGTATTTGGTATGCTTAAACTGTTGGTAGACTTTGGGTTGTAAAAATTTGAATACTTATATGAAGTAGAAGTATTGTTACTTTATAATGCGAATTGGATTAGTTTCCGGACAGATTCGGTAGTTTGATAAGTTGCATGATAAAAATAATGTTTGCTGTAAAAATAGTTAATAACAAAGTTCTAGACAATTTTATAAGCTTTCCAAAAAGTCTAATATCACAGCATTTGGATAAGTAGAACTTCAGTTATGAGTAAATCAAGCAGCTGATGTTTTGTGTGTAGTGGATGAATTGTAAATGTGTTTGATTAAGTAATCAAGAAGAGATATGCACCTACTCGGTAAAATATGATGCATTTGTTAACACCATGCTGTTAAGACTACTTATACGAATGCATTCATCCTGTGTCATCATTTTATACTTGTACGCATGTATGCATTCGCAATATCTTACGCCATATTCATGCATCTAGGATCGGAGGAAGAAATAACGTTGCTGGAATTCGACGAAGTAGAGGAAGGGGACCAGCAGGAGAATCCTCAAGTCACAGCTCCCGAAGGCGAGGAGAAGAATCCTGAAGAGCTTCTGAAGTGTCCTGATCACCGCCCTACTTCCTTTCTGCGAGGCAAGCCCCGGAGCATTCTAAGTCTCCTAGTATTTTACAAATGATTAGTTAAGTACTTATGATTGATGCATTAGGTTATAAGAGTTGAATGGAACCACTTGATGCATATAAATTCCTTGTACAGCTATTACACCTTTAACCGGTATAGGTCCAGGATCGAATATATGCTTAGCCATGCTTAGATCGGTAGAAGTCGGGTGATTTCCTGTCACCTACGAGATATAGGTGGATACCGGAGCACGGTTGGCTATATTTGCTATCGTGGAAAAGAACCATGGGGTAAGGTAAATGGAGACCGGGCGGGATGTCGATAGAGAAGCAACAAGACATGGAGGTCTTGGGTGTGGATCTATCCCCGTCTGTGTCGATTAAGGACCGTACCGTTGTTGGTGCTTCTGACAAGATTGAACACATGCCTATCACTTAGCTGGCCGGATAACTCGTTCCGACCGCAAAGCCAAGTAGCTCAACTCAGGCCGGGACCTGTTCTGTTGTGCGCTCCTAGCGGGGGGCGATCAGACTAAGACCAAGGGCAGGCTAGGCCTGAACATCCTGGCATCTGGTGTCCCAAATTGTGCGGCGCGGTACGGACCCGCGAAATGTGTACCTGAGTTGTACCAAAGGTGACCTAAGGCTACCTTCACGCGGTATGCCTGAGTTTGTGTTAGGAATAAATTCCCAGCTGGTTGAAATCGATTCGAATCGCCGTCTCTCCCGGATAGTGAGAAACTTGGCTAGTCCAAACATCGTAGTAACTGTGTTATGGAACATGATGGTTCGGATAATTATGGAATTGCAATACCTGCTATGGTTACTATTGTATGCTTTTAAATGGATATACCACATGTTTGGCACAGGATAGTTGCTAATCTAGAGATGGATAGTTATAATTAACCTGATATTGGAACCATAATTGTATAGCTAAGTTAATCGCTTTTATGCAAAATGTTGTCAAGCTATCTCCACTTATACAGCCTTGCATAATCCTTGGAGTCATTTTTATTTCTGGTTTATGACGGGTAAGTCTAGCTGAGTACCTTCTCGTACTAAGGGTTTTATTTCCTATGTTGCAGATGGCACTGTGTATCATGGTTATTGCAAGAGTTACTTCTATCCCGCTGTGGATGAGGAGTAAGCCTTGGGCAGGCTTCTTATTAATCCTTCTACATGCTTTTGTGGACCGTGATCGTATTTTGGCACTGTACTAAACTATGTTGGAAACTTTACTTTCAAACTTAATTTGCTTCCGCTTTTATCTATCAAACTCGGTTTGTAATAACTAGTTTCATACTCTGATGATGAAAATGTATCTGTGAACTTTATGTAATATGTGGCATGTATGTTGAATCATGTACGATCTTGGTTGTTGTAAATCGTTTATCGAGACCCGTCATGGTACTCGACGGACTACCAGGTTTATATGGGTTCAAGTATGACAGTGCGACCGCTTGCGGGACGCCATTGTACTTGTACTCTTATAAATTGGTTGGTTCTACGACAGCTAGCATCAGAGCAAGATTCAACGTTAATTGTCACATGTGTATTTAAAACAAAAGTTTTTGTTTTCCAAAACCCCTTCTCTAGCAACTGATAGCTATATAATAGGTATTTGAAATCTAAAGTGTGCCAATGATCACTTTCCTTATGCCCAAATTAGGGACTATTAGGTGGCTATTTAAGTACTAACATGGGGGTTTTTACTTCGTCGTCCATACGGCGTGCTATTGTATGGATGCCATTCACTTGAATGGTAATGTATGGATCAAATGCCTCTACGCCAAGGTAAGATGATGAGTGACATGACCGCTAGATGTGAGCGTGCGGTCGGGGAGAGTTAGCTTGGTATGGCTATGTATGCATGCTTGCATGTGTATATGGTGCGTATTTAATTGTGGATTTAAATTGTTATCGGGTAGTTTGATACGGAAGTATATGTATAGGTATACATATATGGAAGTATTTAAATTTACATTCTGCACTTACATTGTTCCTTCCCTTATAAATTTCTTACTCGGTTATGTAACTCTTATCCATTATGGTCTTGTCTCACAAAAGTGTACATGTTGAGAGTACCGATGGCAGCACCAGTTGGAGTGAGAATTTCCTAATGGTTTTCGGAACACCTACCCTGTTGTGGAGAGTTTTACACTTTGAGGGGTACCATGAACCGCCCTCTATCAGTGGAATGAAGTATACCTAGAGAGACTTGAGCCAGTAGCTTGCACGGGCCCAGCATGTAGTGATGGATTTTCAGCATGAGGTGCATAATTTGAACAACCCACTGCACCCGATCCTTAGTAAGGAAGACGAAGATCCAGAAATGTTAGTAGAAGATGACGGCTGGGATGAGAAAGAAGTGGAGCCAGAGAATGAGGATGATCCTATCTCCGACCTCGACAGCGATCTTAATGAAGATTAGAGTCACCTAGTGACTAGTATGTTAACACGGTGTGAGTCCGATAAGTGATAAAATTGGTGGTGCCATGTTGCGAGAATGAATTGTTATGCCTCTGTTTTTATTGTGAATTTGAGAATTTTCTCCAGTAATTTCAGTTTGGCATGATTATAAATTCATCTGCAATCTTGTGGCATCAACCAATAATCGCTTATTGTTCCAACTTCGCAGATGACGCGCACCCGAGCAGGAGCTAGTAGCAGTCATGATGGCAATGGTGATGACTTACCACCACCACCGCCGCCGTCTGCTCAGGAGTTCTTTGCTCAGTTCTTGGGGAGCCAAAGGACAATGGAAGAAGCTCTGTGCCTCATTGCGCAGAACACAGCTCGTGGCCACCCACAGCAACCAGGGGCTGAGCCAAATCAGCACAGTACATTCAAGGAATTTCTGGATACAAAGCCTCCTATCTTCAAGGTGGCTGAGGAACCACTATAGGCTGACGAGTGGCTCAACACCATTGAGCAGAAGTTTCGGCTGCTAAGAGTCACCGAGCATCTGAAAGCTGAGTATGCTTCTCATCAGCTGCAAGGACCAACAGGGATCTGGTGGGCACATTTCTTGTCATCACTACCTGCTAATGCGCGAGTGACATGGGAACAGTTCAAGCTGGCTTTTAGGGGACATCATATTCCCCCGGGCCTAATGCGCATGAAAGCGGCTGAATTTATGAGGCTCACTCAGGGAACGAAGACTCTCACAGAATACATGCATGCATTCAACAATCTATCCAGATATGCCCTAGGTTTTGTGGATACTGAGGAGAAGAAGATAAAGAGTTTCAAGCGGGGCCTAGGTACCAAACTGATGAAGACCATGGCCAATTCTAGGTGTGCCACTTACAACGAGTTTATTAGTGATGCTCTGACCCAGGAAAACCATAATAACATGCATGCGGCTGCTAAGAGTCGCAAGAGGGCATTCGAGGCAGGTGCCTCCGGATCTTCACAGGCAAGAGCGCCTATCACAACTAGGCCACAATTCTGTCCACCTGCAGCCAAGTTTAGGCCTCCACCACCCAAAGCTCAGAATAGCAGGCCACAGAAACCATTCCGTAAGGCATTCACTATTGCCTTACCAAAAGGGACTGGCAGTCAAGGGAGCTCCACAGGACCTAGGAATAATCAGCCATGTTTCAACTGCAATCAAATGGGTCATTGGGCCAAGGAATGCCCCCACCCCAAGAAGAATGGCAACCCGAATTAGAACAATCAGAGGCAGGCAAACTCAAGAGCACGTCCTGGATACGTGCATTATACCGCTGTGGAGGAAGTGCCCGCTGGAGAAGTTGTCACGGCTGGTATGTTTCTCGTCAACAAGCATCCCGCTGTTGTTTTATTTGATTCGGGAGCTTCTCATTCCTTTATGAGTCAAGCATTCGCATCTAGGCATGATCAGGAAATAATTGAAGTAAGCAAAGGGGGTTATAATATAAGTTCAGCAGGGGGTGCTATTTCTACCAAAAAGATAGTAAAAAACATGCTCATCTCTGTACAAGGGAGGGAGTATACAACAGATTTGATAATATTGCCGGGGTTATCGATAAGTGTAATCTTAGGCATGAATTGGATGAAGGATCATGGTGTTCTCATTGACACCAGCACCCGTACTATTATGTTGAGAGAACCCACTGGGGGAAATGCTTTTCTAGTACCACTCTCCCGCAATTTTGAACTCCAACATTTAGCCTGTGCTATCCAAACCACCACACTTTGTGATATCCCCGTAGTTTGTGAGTTTCTACATGTATTTCTAGAGGAATTACCAGGCTTACCACCTAATAGGGAGGTGGAATTTAAGATTGAGTTAGTGCCAGGTACAGCACCCATATCAAGAAGGCCCTATAGAATGCCACCCAATGAGTTAGCAGAACTTAAGGTTCAATTACAAGATCTATTGGACAAGGGTCTTATCCAACCTAGCTCATCTCCGTGGGTATGTCCAGCATTGTTTGTGAAAAAGAAGGACAAGTCACTAAGAATGTGTGTAGATTACAGACCACTCAATGCTGTGACCATCAAGAACATGTACCCATTGCCTCGCATCGACATCTTGTTTGATCAGCTAGCGAAGGCAAAGGTATTCTCCAAAATTGACTTGAGGTCAGGCTACCATCAAATAAAGATCAGACTAGAGGACATACCTAAAACTGCTTTCTCTACTAGGTACGGCTTATATGAGTATTTGGTTATGTCCTTCGGACTAACAAATGCTCCAGCCTACTTCATGTACCTGATGAATTCGGTATTCATGCCTGAACTTGACAAGTTTGTGGTTGTGTTTATCGATGATATATTGATTTATTCGGAAAATGAGTCAGATCATGAAGAGCATCTGAGGATTGTCCTATCCAGATTGAGGGAGCATAAGCTATACGCAAAGTTTAATAAGTGTGAATTTTGGTTGAGCAAGGTGCCTTTCTTAGGTCACATCTTATCAAGGGATGGAATCTCTGTAGACCCATCAAAAGTACAAGAGGTCATGGATTGGAAAGCCCCAACTTCGGTTCATGAAGTTCGGAGTTTTCTAGGGTTAGCAGGATATTATCGTCGTTTCATTCCAGATTTCTCAAAGATAGCTAAGCCCATGACCAGACTACTTCAGAAAGATGAGAAGTACAAATGGACACCAGAATGTGAAGCAGCTTTTCACACCATCAGAACTCTATTGACTACAACACCTGTGCTAGCACAACCAGACATTGAAAAGCCTTTTGATGTATTTTGTGATGCATCGAGAATAGGTTTGGGGTGTGTGCTTATGCAAGAAGGAAGAGTTATTGCATATGCTTCTCGGCAATTGAGAAAGCATGAAGTCAACTACCCCACGCATGATTTAGAACTTGCAGCAGTTTTTCATGCATTAAAGATATGGAGACATTACTTGTTGGGCAATGTATGCCATATATATACTGACCACAAAAGTCTCAAGTATATCTTTACCCAACCAGAGTTGAATATGAGACAACGAAGATGGTTAGAGCTAATTAAGGACTACAATTTAGAAGTGCATTACCATCCAGGAAAAGCTAATGTAGTAGCAGATGCACTCAGTCGAAAGTCTCATTGCAACACTATGGAAGCATTATTGGAAGATGGATTCAACTTGTTACACCATGTTGTACTACACAATATCACGATCAGTTGCTCACTTGAGAGCAAAATCATAGAGTTGCAGCAGACAGATGTAGGAATAAGTCACATCAAAAGAAAAATACAAGAGCAAGAGACCAAGCATTTCAGATTGGACGAAAGAGGTGTGTTATGGTTTGAGGACCGACTTGTGGTACCAAAAGACTGTGAGCTTAGGAACCAAATTTTAGATGAAGCTCACTCGTCCAAATTGTCTATTCATCCGGGTAGTAGTAAGATGTACCAAGATTTGAAAACCCATTTTTGGTGGACTAAGATGAAGAAGGAGATCGCAGCCTATGTCGCTAGGTGCGATAACTGCAGTAGAGTAAAAGCTGTTCATATGAAATCTGCTAGATTACTTCAGCCATTGCCTATCCCAGGTTGGAAATGGGAAGAAATCAGTATGGACTTTATCACAGGCCTTCCAATGACACCACAAGGTCATGATTCAATATGGGTTATTGTTGATCGTCTCACCAAGTCAGCAAATTTTATACCCGTGAGCACACGGTATATAGTTGGGAAATACGCTGAGATATATGTTTCCTAGATCGTGAGACTACATGGAGTACCCAGGACTATAATATCAGATCGAGGACCACAGTTCATAGCTCATTTCTAGGAGCACTTACACCAGGCTTTGGGAACCAAGCTAATCAGAAGTTCTGCATATCATCCACAAACTTCAGGATAGACATAGCTTGTAAACCAAATCCTAGAGGATTTGCTTAGAGCTTGTGTTATATCTTCAAAAGGTTCATGGGAGAAATGGTTACCTTTAGCTGAGTTCTCCTATAACAACAATTATCAAGCAAGTATCAAGATGGCTCCATTTGAAGCCTTGTATGGCCGAAAATGTAGAACTCCGTTGAATTGGATTGAGTCCGGTGAAAGGAGATACTTTGGTATTGACTTTGTCAATGAAGCTGAAGAGCAAGTACGTGTGATCCAACAACATATGAAGGCAGCTCAATCGAGACAAAAGAGTTATGCTGATAAAAGAAGACCACTGACGTTTGAAGTAGGTGACTATGTGTACTTGAAAGTATCACCCATGAAAGGGGTGAAGAGATTTGGGATGAAAAAGAAGCTTTCACCTAGATATGTAGGGCCATACAAGATTGTGGAACAAAAAGGAAATGTCGCTTATAAGTTACAACTTCCACCAGAGATGAGTGCAATATTTGATGTCTTCCATGTTTCTTAGTTGAAGAAATGTCTTCGAGTACCTGAAGAAGCTATTGCACCCACCAACGTGCAGCTTCAATCGGATTTGACATATGAAGAAAAGCCAATTCGAGTATTAGAGGAGTTGGAAAGAGTAACACGGAGTAAGATTATTAAGTTCTATAAGGTGGTGTGGAACAATCATAGTGAACAAGATGCTACGTGGGAAAGAGAAGATTATTTACGAGAAGTTTATCCCGCCTTTTTCCAAGAATGGTAGGTCTTGCAAATCTCGGGACGAGATTTTTATAAGGGGGAGGGGCTGTAACACCCTAGGTGTTAGCCTTGCATAACTTGACTTGCATAGCATGAGCATGATCATCAAGCATTCATATATATGCATTTACACTTGAAACATTCAATTGAAACATGTGCA
The DNA here is from genome assembly GCA_904845875.1 of Miscanthus lutarioriparius. Taxonomy (NCBI): domain Eukaryota; kingdom Viridiplantae; phylum Streptophyta; class Magnoliopsida; order Poales; family Poaceae; genus Miscanthus; species Miscanthus lutarioriparius. The sequence goes on along the minus strand of CAJGYO010000007.1, from coordinate 77,271,831 downwards.
ACATTTCTTAGTATTTCATGCTTTCATATGAATATGCATATGATTATGAGTGTATACATGTGATTGGTTGATATGAGTCACAAAAACATGTTAGCAACACTTAGGTTAGCAAATGGAACATGGTTCATGAATGTCACTTCCCATGATCAAGCCCTTAAGTCATGTTTCATGTGATTACACTAAATAGCTCTATGAGTGACTAATACATGAAATGTTTGTATGACCTTGAAATTAGCCTAAACATGTTTGAGTATCATTATGAACAACTTTGATATTCATAGCTAGGGCTAAATAGATCACTAAGCCATAGTTCTTGTTCAAGTCATCATTTGAATGTAGCTTGTTTGACCAAGTTTGAACTGTGTTAGAGACCTTGCATGGAGGTGGTCACTAAAGCAAAGTTATAGTATTTGGTATAAGGAACAACTTTTATTTTTGGGTCATTGACTGCTTTAGCTTCTAACATGCTTGAAATGGACTCACAAAAATCAGCTTTTCACTGTTTTCAACACTTCAAATTTTTGCTAAGTCATTTTCGACTGACAGTGTGACGAGCTCACCTTTAGGCTGATTTTTCTCGCTAGCCATCGAGAATTAGGATTTGATTTCTAAAGGAGAGTTCGAGCTGGTACATAGGTCTACAAATTATGTTTAGGTTTTTAGCACTAATGAGCTACGGTTTAGCGGTTAAATCACTTTGAAAACGCGCTGTCAGGCGGCTCCTCGCGCGACTAAATCGACTGAATCGACTGTCTTCGGTGGCCGACCGGAATAGAGCCCGCGCGCCGCGTGGAGGTCCGCAGTGGCCGCGCGTCGCCGGCATCCTGCCCCATGCGGCAGAGCCAGGCCCCAATGCACTACATCACCCCAGCACCCGCCCGCACTGAGCCACACTCTCCATTTCCATTTCTCTGCTCCACCGTCGCCGTAGCGCTCGCCCGCAGCAGCAGCCGCAGCGTCGAGCGTCCGCCGTCGCCATTCTCAGCACCGGCTAAGCTCCGCCTCACCATCCACCACCGCAACCACTCCACCATCACCCCCGTGACTCACCGTGTCCGCCCGTGCTCGCTGACCATGCTGGGTAAGCCTCCGTGCCGCGCCTGACTTCGCCGGAGCATCACCGCCGAGGCCATCACCGTGGCTGGAGAGCCTCCCTCCACCATCGGGCGTGCAACCTTGTGCGCTAGGTTCGCCTGAGGCCGTAGAAGCTCGTCAGCGTTTGAGCTTGCTTCGCCGTGGCTTCCACCGGCATAACGCCGTCGACCCGCACCTCCGCGCTGCCATAGCCGCCGCCGTAGTACCTAGCTTCGATGATTGGTCCCTTTTGTTGTACCAGTAGGTGCGGGAAGTCATGGGGGTCATGCCGTGAAGACCTCACCGCCAGCAACCTCGCCGCCGTTGAGCTTTGGCCGCGCAGCGTAGCTGCCCTGTTTCGGGTCAATGACGCGTGGGGTCCTCTGACTAGCGGGTCCCACCGGTCAGCGACAGCAGTGTTGAGGGCTAGTTGAAATATTCCAGATTTGAGTGTGTTTTGTAATTTTTAGATCTCCAGTTTGGTAGCTTCAAAAATTGTGAAATAAATTTGGTAATATTTCTTAAGAAGTGTAGTATTTAAGAAAAATATAATCTTGACACTTACAGTAGAAATTTTAGGAGATTTAAATGGAGATTTGAAATGTGTTTTTGAATGCATGCAAACTTGTTTATTTTATATCTAGAGTTCCTGTGCTCCAAAAATTATGAAATTTTTTGTGGTAAGCTATTCTTGACATGTATGAGCTCTGGTAAAAATTTGAGGATCAGTGCATGCATAGATTTGTAGTTATAGATTTTTCTTTTATAATTAGGAGATCCTCGTATGAATTTTTATAAATTATTTATGAATCCAATATTCATGAAAATTGTTGGAGGATATCCTAGTACCATATGTATGCTAAGAAAAATATAAAATCTGTTGCTTGACACTTTTCAATAGGGTTTTCTATTTATGCTATTTCAAGCCTTGCTGCCTTGTTATTTTTGTATAGGGTGTTTTACTTGGCAAAATGGCATGAAACTTTTACAGTAGTCTATTGTTAGCACTAGTAAGCCACTGTAATTTTCTGAGAATTTATGATGCACATTTGGTATATGTTTATTATTTAACCTATGTATCTAAATAAAATAATAAAGGCATATTAAGAAATAGTTTGGGCTTCACCATTATATTTTCTTGGATGTATTTGGTATGCTTAAACTGTTTGTAGACTTTGGGTTGTAAAAATTTGAATACTTATATGAAGTAGAAGTATTGTTACTTTATAATGCGAATTGGAATAGTTTCCGGACAGATTCAGTAGTTTGATAAGTTGCATGATAAAAATGATGTTTGCTATAAAAATAGTTAATAACAAAGTTGTAGACAAGTTTATAAGCTTTCCAAAAAGTCTAATATCACAGCATTTGGATAAGTAGAACTTCAGTTATGAGTAAACCAAGCAGCTGATGTTTTGTGTGTAGTGGATGAATTGTAAATGTGTTTGATTAAGTAATCAAGAAGAGATATGCACCTACTCGGTAAAATATGATGCATTTGTTAACACCATGCTGTTAAGACTACTTATACGAATGCATTCATCATGTGTCATCATTTTATACTTGTACGCATGTATGCATTCGCAATATCTTACGCCATATTCATGCATCTAGGATCGGAGGAAGAAATAACGTTGCTGGAATTCAACGAAGTAGAGGAAGGGGACCAGCAGGAGAATCCTCAAGTCGCAGCTCCTGAAGGCGAGGAGCAGAATCCTGAAGAGCTTTCGGAGTGTCCTGATCACTGCCCTACTTCCTTTCTACGAGGCAAGCCCCGGAACATTCTAAGTCTCCCAGTATTTTACAAATGATTACTTAAGAACTTATGATTGATGCATTAGGTTATAAGAGTTGAATGGAACCACTTGATGCATATAAATTTCTTGTCCAGCTATTTCACCTTTAACTGATACAGGTCCAGGATCGAATATATGCTTAGCCATGCTTAGACCGGTAGAAGTCGGGTGATTTCCTATCACCTGCGAGATATAGGTGGATACCGGAGCACGGTTGACTATATTTGCTATCGTGGAAAAGAACAATGGGGTAAGGTAAATGGAGACCGGGCGGGATGTCGATAGAGAAGCAACAAGACATGGAGGTCTTGGGTGTGGATCTATCCTCGTCTGTATCGATTAAGGACCATACCGTTATTGGTGCTTCTGACAAGATTGAACGCATGCCTATCACTTAGCTGGCCGGATAACTTGTTCCGACCGTGAAGCCGAGTAGCTCAACTCAGGCCGGAACCCGTTCTGTTGTGCACTCCTTGTGGGGGGCAATCAGACTGAGACCAAGGGCAGGCTAGGCCTAAACGTCCTGGCATCTGGTGTCCCAGATTGTGCGGCGTGGTACGGACCCGCGAAATGTGTACCTGAGTTGTACCAAAGGTGACCTAAGGCTTCCTTCGTGCGGTATGCCTGGGTTTGTGTTAGGAATAAATTCCTAGCTGGTTGAAATCGATTCGAATCACCGTCTCTCCCGGATAGTGAGAAACTTAGCTAGTCCCAACATCGTAGTAACTGTGTTATGGAACATGATGGTTCGGATAATTATGGAATTGCAATACCTGCTATGGTTACTATTGTATGCTTTTAAATGGATATACCACATGTTTGGCACAGGATAGTTGCTAATCTAGAGAGGGATAGTTATAATTAACCTGATATTGGAACCATAATTGCATAGCTAAGTTAATCGCTTTTATGCAAAATGTTGTCAATCTATCTCCACTTATACAGCCTTGCATAATCATTGGAGTCATTTTTATTTCTGGTTTATGATGGGTAAGTCTAGCTGAGTACCTTCTCGTACTCAGGGTTTTATTTCCCATGTTGCAGATGGCACTGTGTATCATGGTTATTGCAAGAGTTGCTTCTATCCCGCTGTGGATGAGAAGTAAGCCTTGGGCAGGCTTCTTATTAATCCTTCTACATGCTTTTGTGGACCGCGATCGTATTTTGGCACTGTACTAAACTATGTTGGAAACTTTACGTTCAAACTTAATTTGCTTCCGCTTTTATCTATCAAACTCGGTTTGTAATAACTGGTTTCATACTCTGATGATGAAAATGTATCTGTGAACTTTATGTAATATGTGGCATATATATTGAATCATGTACGATCTTGGTTGTTGTAAATCGTTTATCGAGACCCGTCGTGGTACTCGACGGACTACCGGGTTTATATGGGTTCAAGTATGACAGTGCGACCGCTTGCGGGACGCCATTATACTTGTACTCTTATAAATTGGTCGGTTCTGCGACAAGTGCCATCTTAGCCAACACTGTCGGTTTGTATCTAACCAGCAGTGAAGGTTACGACAACACTACCGATTTGTGGCTCAAGCCGGCAGTGCCATCTTGACCAACACTATGAGTTTGTTTCTAACCGGCAGTGAAGGTTACGACAATACTGCCGGTTTGTTGCTAACTGACAGTGATGGTCCGTTTGCATTTTATTGTTTTATAATTTATTTTAATTTATATTTTTTGTGGAATCAGGTTTCGCTTTATATACGCTACGTAGATGACAGGTCCATCAATATTTACAAATGTTACGGTTACAGTTCAAATGTTCTTATCAAGAACTCAATCCCTCAAAATAAAAAAGAAATTATTCGATAAGATGAAGTATGCTTCTCGAACTTCTTACAATAATCTAGGAGTCGCTCTGGGCCATACTGGTCCTTGAACTTCATGGATTGTGCGATGAAAAATACTCTATCTTTTTCCAAGACCTCGGCTAAGATGAATTTTGCCAGCTCCGATTACAGTGCGATAATCTCCATGTCTAACAGCCTTTCGTGGTTATATCTCTTACGCTGTCATTCAAAAAAGATGATATCCAAAGAGGAATCAGTAAATCATTTTGTTGAATTATTAACAGACAAAAATGAAATGGGGATTATACACACCAACTTATCTGCTTCTTCCGATTTCCCACCGATGTAGCGATGCATTGCCCATATTACATAAAACCTGCATTCATTGTTTCCCGCCGGCTGTTTTAGGTACTTCCCCTCCATTTCACAACCTTGAATGGGACCTATGTCCCACCGATATGTCTTCTTCGGACACTGTGCAACATTAAAAGGAGAAACATTAGAAAGCGGTATGTGTGACTAGAAAATAATATGTTATTAGGATCGCTTATTAATTCAGCACTACCACCAGTGCATCTAGATGATGAAATGGTTTTTTCTTCGAGTCTCACACCTCGATCAGATTTTTAGCAAGATTGACACAAATGAAGACGAAATGGTTGCTGTAATCACAGAATCCTAATTATCGAATAATCTTAACAAAAAAAGAAGCATAAAATTAAAAGCCGAGAACACATACTCGTAGTTGTAGGCTAGAAGTATGTGGGTTTTGTTCTTCATCTTGAATTCATCGAAAACAGCAATCAATCTCTCTTTCAAGTCTTCCACGTCACATCCATGGAGGCCTAAACATGTCTTCTCATTGACTCACAAGGGGTTCAAGAAGACTATGTTATCCCATTTGCTTTTTAGTATGCAAAATTTTGCTATACACCTACATAAAATCATGGGAATTGGTCAAAAGTTAACAATTTGTGTCTTGAGAAAGTAGTTAATTATAATATCGTGCGTGTAGGGTACTTACATAGTCCACAGCGTCAACATTTGTGAATCGAGATAGCGTTTCTGGTATAGCTGGAACAAGCACTCCCACTCAACATCAAACTTCTCTTCTTCAGGATAATGAAAAACATGTGGCGAACGGATAATAACCTCAAAACCAAAGTCCTTCGTCTCTGTTGCTTGAGCCATGTAATATTCATGCAACTGGCGTATATATGTTGTCAAATTTTTATACTCGTCATCGGGAACCAAAAGATTGCCTCTTTCATACTTCATTGCCGGTGTTCCTGTCCCTTGTACATCGTAGTAGATGTTCGCGGCCTCTTCCATGGTTAATTCGGGGTTATCTTCGACGTACTTCTATATCTTCCTTAAATCTTCATTGTGTATTTTATCGGCTCTTATTGTAGCATACTGGTTCTGTGTTTGCCTTTCAAATTCGGACTTCAACAAATACGGAGGCAGTGAGGCACAGAGATTGAAGAAACTAACACAATCTTCCTTCGAGATATGTGCTGTAAATTTTCCTTCCATCAAGTTTGTAACATTGCCACTGACAGGCCTTTTTCTTTTTTGTTGGTCCACTTTGGGAGCATTAGCGACCGAATCCAAGGACCTTTTCTGCGATTGCGAGGATGCCTTTGATCTTGTTTTGGGTTGATGTGGAGGTGAAGGAGGAGGATGACGATGAGAATTCTATTTTCTCGGGGATGATGAAGATGGAGGAGGAGGAGGAGGAGGAGGAGGAGTCTTCTCTTTTCTCGGGGCTGATGAAGATGGAGTCGGACGAGGAGGAATAGAAGGAGACCTCTGTCTTCTTGGGGGTGATGGCAAGGGACGAGGATGGGAGTGGTCTCTATTGGGAGATGGTGAGTGATCATCGTGGGTGGGCGAAGACTCGTAGTCGTCCTCATCATCAGAGGACAATTGGTGGTCAAGCTTAATGAAGCGCTTGCGCCAGGCCACTTGAGAGCCCTTGTTATGACCAAGTTTCAGCCTATCTTCCACTGTGGGGTACTCAATGTGTATCTTGTTATACTTCTTATTAGGTATTCTGTCAATGATGATGCGAGCGTACCCCTGTGGAATTGGGCGACCATTAATGGTCCCGTCTCCCATAGGCTAGGTCTGGCCGAGTGCCACCTTGTCCTTTGTCCATTCTTGACAGATGTACAACTTGACATTGATGGGTTTAGTGATGCTGTCCATCGAATGAGGCACATCCGCATCTTCTTCGTTGAGCAGGGTCGATCCGCAGCTGCTGCAACGCCTAAACTCTAGGCTAAAGGCAGTAGGAGTATGGTTTTATGGTACTCCTAGCCCCTTGGACAGCAAAATTTGCTGGACTCATGCTTCAACAGTCGCGTCAATCCGTGCGTCCATTCTGTCTTCCATCTCTTTTAGTCGCCTCAAATACTCTGTCTCCTGATCCGCTCTACCCCTCGAGCAGCTTCGGTAAGTGTTACATTCTTGGGGGAATGCTAGTTTTCAAGGAACAACACCGGTTCCTCTAGTGCGACCAGGGTGCTCCTTGGTTTCGAGTGCTTGGGTGAGCATGTCTTTCTCCCTATTAGAAGTGCGAGTCCCTTGCCTCACCTCCTCAGTTACCTAGGAGATCCTCTGGATGAGTTCGCTCATGGGTTGATTTGTGGAGCTAAAGCTCCCGTCCTCGGCATGATGTACATTCCTCCCCATACAGTATATTACCGATCTAGGCTCCCAATCGGCGGTCTCAACCAGAACGCCTTCCTCAGCAAGGCGATCCATCTTTTCAAGTTCTGCTTCAAATTCTAGCATCTTTTTGGTGTAGCCATGAGAGTCGAGATGATGAGGATTCATCATTTTCTATGAGTTCTCCTTATTCTTCCTGCTCAGTTCTAAGTACTCCTTGGATAACCTGTATTCCTTGAAATCCTGCCAGAAGTCCTTCTGCTTGCTAAACTGTCCACCATTGAAATCTGGCTCTTTATTTAGACGACAAAATTCTTGTACAATGTCCCCTTGAAATTCTTGAAGCATGTCCCCATGATTTCTTTTGCTTTTTTCTTGACTAACTCCTTGCCATACTCCATTGGGAAAGTGAAATACTCTTAGATCTTGATATCCCATATGTAATCCATCTCACTTTCAGGAACCCTCCATGGGTCATCATCTTTCCCAATCCACTTCCTGTACCTAATCGGGATGAAGTCCCTTACAAGTAACCCGAGGATAGTCTTGTATTTGGTCAAAGCTATAGGTGGTGAGAGTGGATCCCCGAATTCATCGAACTCAGTGATGTGCTAGTGTGCATTCCTATCAATAGGAATCTTTGACACACCTCGCTTGGATCTGGCCTTCCTGCTACCCGAACCCTCTGCCTCCTCGGCCGACGGAGGCTCCTGCTGGAGACACCAAGTAAGCTATGACCCTCTCAATTGATTAGCGTGTGTGGCTACATAGTCACATGATACCAAAGTTACCTGGCCATCTTGGTCATTTTGACAAAGATAGAGTAGGCCGAACGGGGTCCATGGCTGCTCGTTCTCACCGTTCTAATTGACACCGTCACCGTTTGTCGGATCATGCAGCTCTCCTATCCCAGCGATATCAGCCACTTCTTGTTGCTGATCTATTCTTCGGCGATGGGGTAGCAGGCGACGACGAGTCATGGCTGTGACACGATCATTGTTAGTTTTGGCTGCAGACAACTACTAATAGCATATGTTCATATTATATATATATAATATGTTTAATGCAAAGTCTAATAATAAGTCCACATACAACAAAATCAAATAATAGCATATGTTCTCCTAGAACAAATTCATTGTTTGACTGAACACATACAACAAAGTCCACCTACTGTTCTACGAATCTAAGCCAACATCAACTTCCAAATAAGAAAAGCAATGACCATAACCATAAATAAAAGCATGACATCTTTTCAAGACCAAGGAGCAATTCTCCTAATCTTCACATCTCCGGCGGGTGGCTTCTCTTCAATCTCCAGTGCTAGCGGATGGCCATGGTTTGCATTCATTGGACCATAGTAGGCCAGTTGCCCATGGTTTGCAAGGTAGGCTGGATGACTATAGTAGGCCCTCAAAGCTTCAGCTTCTATGTCGTATTTTTTGTGCAAATTACCAGGGTAGCGATTGACTTGAGCATAGCAATCTTCCTAGGTTCGATAAATCCCAGGCACGTGACCAACATGCACTACATACCATGCCATGATTGCCTATACATTTAAGTAAATTAGGTTGTCATTCAAACATGTTGTATTCTTATAAAATTTAATATATTTATGAATAATACACAACCATTGCATAGATAGGAGTGTTTGGAAAATAGCTATTACTTACACCTTGTTCCGAAAGAGGGACCAAAAGTTTTTACAGTGGTTCAAGCCTAAGACATGAACTTGAGCACCTTTCAGGCTTGGGAAGCACTATCTAGTTATAGGCATCCTTTTAGATATGAACTGCATAGACTTGTTGAGGCTGGGCTAGTGAGCTCCAATTTATAGTCTTTTGGCATGTGGTAAGTGGTAATGGTAACTCACTAAACAAGAGTTATTATTCAAGTTATATGGTCAAACTAAATCTATTTAATGTTCTTTATCCTTGACATGATAAAAAATTACCTCAATAATAGGACTGTTTATTATTCAGAGATCAATGTGATTTAGTAATCATACTTGCTAGCATGCAGCATCATATGTCATTACTTTTTTATTGTGCACACATAATATTTTAAGGAGGACCAACATTGTAGTCCACTCCGATGCTATCAAAGTCAGTTGAACAGTATCTAGCCATTTCCAATAAACACATGGGCGTTTCTAATAGATTAAGACAATTAATAACAACTTGGAAACATGGTCATGTGCCAAGTTCTCTCTGTATCATAAAAATACAAACACCTATTTTCATGATTTTGATCCCCGGTTATCAGAATGGGTTATATAACTGGTGAGAAATTTAAATCGCCATAAGTGGACGTGATTTGGAACAGCAACTACAATGAAAAATCTAATTCCGCTGTCTGCTAACCCACCAAGCAGTTGGTGCATTCCCAAAGCGTGCTCATGGATGGAGCAGGTTGTGGCATCACAGGACCACTGTGTGGTGCTCCTTCCTAGCTACTGGGCTACAACGCACACTCACTCACTAATCGTGACTGTGGAATCTGCAGCAACTTATGATTATATCAAAAATATAACAAACATGACCATAGCACACATGTCTGTAGCCTCAGTAATAATTACTACAACTTATGATTATATCATCATTGCACATGACCATAGCCCCAGTCTAATTAATATATTAAGTCATCATAACCTTAGTCTAAGTGCCATCATAGATGAGAGAAAACACTCAGATTAAATATAGTTATCATCGGCACTGACATCATAGGAAATGGACAGTGCTAAGAAGTAAAAAGACACCATTGGCAATGGATCAATGCTCAGATTAAAAACAACCATCATAAGCATAGACATGTGCTTGGTATAGAGAAATCCTCAGAATATAATCAATTGTCATTGGCATGGACATGTACTCAGATTTATATAACAAACATATTTCAACAATGGACATGTGCTCAGTATAACCATTTTCATTAACAAATTCAACTCGAGCTTGAGCAATCACTGAGAGGCCTCACAAAGACAATGGGGCATTTCATCAAACACAAAGACGGTAGTGAGCCACGCACTCATCGTGGGGGTGGGAAAGTAGCTGTCCACGCGCTCCTGAAGGTCTTGGCGGTGGGAGTGCAGGCTTGGAGGAGGGGCACGGCCAGCATCGTGGACGAGGAATGAGGGCACGGACGACGCGGTGCTCTGGCGTAGGGCAGTCGATGGTGTGGGGCGGTGCTCCGGCGTGGGGCGGTGCATGGGCGTTGGCGTCGAAGAAGAGGAGCGTGGGGCTAGGAACGGTGGCACGGGGGGCGGTGGATGGGTGCGCAGGGAACGGTGGTGCCCTTCGGCGCGGGGTGGTGCTCCGGCGGTGCGGAGGGAGGGGTTGGCGCCGGGTTGAAATGAATTTGGAAGATTTCAACCCGCGCCTTGCTATATACCGATGAGCTTCATCACTACCGGTTCTAATAATAAACCGACAGTGATGAGGAACCATCACTGCCAGGTCACTCCTCAAACCAGCAGTAATGGGGGTGTAGCAGTTAGGGGTTAAGTAGTATAACTTTTCCCTTCCTTTCGAATTCCTCCGACTGGCTCAATGGTTAAGACTCCGCAACTTAGCCCCCGAGACCCGTGTTCGAGTCCTAGGTAGCCCAAATTTTTTGTTTCAATTTGATAAATTGTTAAATGACTTTGGGAAATTGTTCATCACTACCGGTTGTAAGTCTAAACCGACGGTGATGAGGAAATATCACTGCCAGATCAATCCTCAAACCGACAGTGATGTTGGTGTAGCGGTTAGGGGTTAAGTAGAATAACTTTTCCATTTCTTTCGAATACCTCCGACTGGCTCAATGGTTAAGACCCCGTAGCTTAGCCCCCGAGACCCGTGTTCGAATCCCAGGCGGCCCAATTTTTTTGCGCTGGCGGTTTTCCTTCCATTATCATCGTTGTTGTGCCATGCTCTGCTCAATTATCTATTAGCATATGTTTGCTTTAATTTTGGGACATGGATATGTTTATCCTTTTTCTTTTTGTTACAAGGATTGGAATAAGTGGAATTGATGCCGTTTCTTTTGCTACCTTTACCTATGCAAGCCACAAATAATCGATGCATATATCTTTTAGAGGGGGAAAACCCTAAATGCTAGTTAACTCCATCTAGCCCGCGGCAATTGCCATGGGGTTCTGGCTAGTGATTTAAGAGTAAATTGAAATGCTTCTACACCCATGTACTTATCTCCATGAACAAAGCGTTGCAATATCAATCGAATTGAATTGACAGAGTGTCGAGGAAAAAAGGACATGTATGAAAAAGTATGACATGCTCCCTGGAGTTTTGGTGTTGATTGCCTAGATTACTCATATTTGTGTGAATATAGAGAAGGGAAATTATTTCCTACTCTCAGGGAGTAGTTACTCCAACTACCATGTGTATATCTTTAGATTTAAGGTGTATATGGCCCGACAAAGTGTATATTGACGAAGTATATGATCATACTAGACCATCTATGATAGTATGTATGCAAAGTATGCATTGAGTATATGGTTATACTTTTTTTGTATACTATTGTCATAGTATTAGAATAACATATTAAAAAATATGGGTTGTTTTGAAAAAAATTCACATAGTATGATTTGGAGTATCATAAAATGAGTATATAAACATACTCCAACTGATAAATGAGTATGTACACGTAAGAGTAGGAAAAATGCACCCATATAAAGAATATATAGTATATATATGCTTTTGTAGTTCCATGTAAGCAGTAAGCCACAAGAGGGGAAAATTACGAATTCAAAATTATGCAATCTTTTTTGTTTCATGATACTACGTGAAATCATTTTATCCCGTTACTTTTGTGTTCTGGGTGATCCTTCGCTCTCTCTTTTTTCGTTCTATATCTTTATACTACTGTCTTAATTCTTTTTACGTAACATATATCTGGAGACTAGAGAATATAAGCGTGCATGGTGAATGACCAAATGCAAGCTGGGGTCTGATGTGCGATTTATCAGACGAATAAGCAGGACAAGTCGCGATTCAACAGAGTCAAATCTTGTCCATTGCCCCGGCATAAACAGTGGCGACTGTGAACGCACAACAGCCACACAAACCCGTGCCATCAAACCGGCAGTGATGTGTGTGTAGCAGTTAGGGGTTAAGTAGGATAACTTTTTCATTTCTTTTGAATACATTCGACTGGCTCAACGGTTAAGACCCTGCAGCTTAGCCCCCGAGACCCGTGTTTGAATCCCAGGCAGCCCAATTTTTTGGTTTAATTTTATAATTTATTAAGTGGTGTAAAGGTCAAAAAGAAAAAATAAATTACCCTTAGCATACATCATATACTAGCGCAGCGGTTAAGTCTCAGAACTCTACAGCCCGAGACCCGAGCTCGAACCCGAGGGCTGGCACAATTTTTTTAATTTTTTATATATCACTGCCGGTTTTAAAAATAAACCGACAGTGATAACCAGCATCACTGTTGATTTCGTCTCATCACTGCCGGTTTTTTAAAACCGACAGTGATATTTATATATATTAAAAAAATTCTTTTATATACTGAATAAATAAAAGCATGTGTATTCCTATGTCAAAATAGCTTAAATTTTTTTGGCAAGTATGTACATCCAAATTAAGACCTCACACAGGATCTTAGGTTTTTCTGATCAGTTTTTTATTTATTATATTTTTCTATGTGCTGAATGAGACAAAAGAGGGTGAATTTCATCTTGGACCCAATAGATTTTTTCATCGACCTCCACAAAATTCTTATCCCTAGGACACATTAGAGCCTGTGTAAAAGTTTGGCATCATTCTGATCTTTTCGTGGGTAGACTCAGTTCAACCTATAATTAAACGGTGTCATTGCGTGGAAATTCAATTAAACCTTAGAAAGTAGCAAACCATCTTCAGAAAATCTCAAACTAGGTGTTTCCTTCACACGTGGCACGTGCAAGCCTAAGAAAAAGTTTGAGACCAATACGACACCGAAATGCGTATGAACCACAGAAACCTTGATAACCTATGTGTATAGTCACGGTTCGATGAAAGGGCTCATGTAGCTCTGTGAAGAATATATACTCCGCCTATGTCGAAATGGCTTGAAATTTTTTTGACAATCATGTATACCCAAATTAAAGCCCCAAACAAGATATGAGGTTTTTCTGATCATTTTTTTATTAATATATTTTTCTTTATGCTGAATGAGACAAAAGAGGGTGAATTACATCTTGGACCAATAGAGTTTTTCATCGACCTCCATAAAATTCTTATTCCCAGGGCACATTAGAGCCTATGTAAAAGTTTAGCATCATTTTAGATCTTTTCATGGGTAGACTCTGTTCAACCTATAATAAATCGGTGTCGTCGCGTAGAAATTTAATTAAACCTCAGAAAGTAGCAAACTATCTCCGAAAAATCCCAAACTTGGTGTTTCCTTCACCTGTGTCATGTGCAAGCCTGAGAATGATTTTGAGACCAATACGACACCAGAATATATATTTCTAGTTGCCCAACAAATGTTACACGAATTACATGTATGAAAATAATTAAACACACAAAACCGTACAAATTAAAATTAGAACCCAATTAAACTACGACCTTTAAAGCCAAGCTAAATAAACATTAATTACTATCGGAATCACTGCCAGATTCGATCGGGCCACGCACACTAACATGCCTCTGTAGCCATATATGGTAATTGATGTCACAGATTATGTATCCGCTTGTATCGATGAAGGTCAATGCCTGTATGAGTGCACTCTCTCGTGCCTCACAATACCGAAAGAATGGTCGGCCATAGATGTAACATACTGAACGACCACTGCCCCTGTTAGTAATCCTTATGCAGTACTGGCGTCCTTCTATAGTAAGCTGGCCGATGTTTCCATCGCAGAAGTCCCAATCGTACCCGAGTTGCTCCGTAGCTTGGTCTAGAACGGCTCACAAGTCACATGAAGCATAGGTAAGGTCCTAGAGCGCAATTTGCATGCGGAGAAAAAAAAATTAGAGAATGTTATTACAATAATAAACAACAAATAAAAATGACTCACGTATAAGTGACTATTTTACCACATCCGCACGGTTGTAGCTCGCAAACCATTCGCTTGCTTGCGGGATGGGGATATCACCAGCATTCAAAGCAAGTGCCTTGAAATGCGAGAAATTAGGCACATCATAGCAAACACGTCAAAGTGCCTCTAAACAGATGCGCACGACACTGAATTGGGCGCTTATCACGTCCAGGCTCTGTCTTCTCGTCTCGTGGATATGGTTCCGATGATTTGCACCCCTCAAAGGGATGGAAAAACTAAGTTCACACGTCCATAACCAACCACTTGCATTAGCTGCCGTGTTCTCAATGATGTCCGAGATAAAGAACCAGCTAAGTACTGTTCGCAGCCAATCTATTGGGGATATAGTCTGCGACATATATGTATGCAACAATGATATTAAACTAATTACACTTATTTGTTAGCATAAAAAACAAAGATGTTGGAAAATATTTCATACAATAGCTGGAACAGGGAAACATAGAATGGCGACATTAGGAGCGAATGGCACATCGTCAGGGTGGAAACCTGGTTCTTGTGGTGGGGGAGGTCTGTTGTTCATACCACCTGATCGATAAAATGCCAAAAAAATATGAACATAAAATATATGCACAAAAAATTCTTCCAAGTAAAATGTGGCAACATAATTAAATATAGATCGAATGCAAGGAATAAGAATATATATAAATGTAGAATGTAAACAAACATGAATATAAATATAGATCAAATGAATATAGATAGAATATTGGAGAAGACAACATATCAATACCATTGAAAAATGCAGGAGCCATGACCAAATCACGTAGAGAGAGAGTAGATTTCTTGAGAAGTGAGAGTGAAACATGGGAAATGAGACTGAGAGTTCATGGGTGGGTGGGATCGATGTATGTGGCCGGTGGTTTGTTTTATATAGGGGGGCATGGACATCACTGCCGGTTTTTAAGTAGAACCAACGGTGAAAGTTAATATCACTGCTGATTTTTAAATAGAACCGACAGTGAAAGTTAATATCACTGTCGGTTTGTAAGTAGAACCGACAATGAAGGTGCATATATGTAAAGGATATATTTATTTAGATAGTACAGTAGGAAAGTTTTAACAACACCGATATATTTATTTAGATAGTAATGAAATACATCAAAAAATAACAAAAATATTAGAAATAAATTACATATACGATAACAAAGACCTATTTGCGTACAGGTCAATGTTACAATCAATGTATATCAACACATTATAATGTAACCACCTCACTAGCATTATTCTAGCACCAACTAGGGGCAAACAGTAGCACCGAGGTGGTCTACGAGCTATACCGGTTGGAGATGACAAGGTGGCATCGATGAATCTGCCTTGTCTATACATGGCCTTTTTCTAGATGCGCACCGCAGCGGATGGTTCTGTGAACCTCGTGGCATCTCTAATCTTCGGCATTGCTCTATCTTCAGTAGCATTCTTCTAGTACCTCTTGTGTGCACCATTTTGGTGGACTACAACGCATAATGATATCTGTGGTTTGTTGTGAGAGGAAAACATTGTATCATGGCTGATAAGGCTTGGCTGAAACTAATATGCATGGAGAGACTAGCTCCTGGTCGAGGGCATTTTTTTGGGGGCTAGCATTCGTGGTACATTTTTGTTTCTGAACTAAAATTGTCAGGGTAGGTGGGAGCAGTTTTCCTACTGTTGTGGTCAGTGGGAGCACTGTTGGCATGTGAGGAGCATCTACAAATCACTGTCGGTTTTAGTTTAAAAACCGACAGTGAATGGGGCATTTTGTGTCGGTTCGAGCAATCGACTGTGATAGAACCTATCACTGCCGGTTTTAAAACCAAAATCGACAGTGAAGGGCCCTGCCGCCATCGCAGTGCTATCACTACTGGTTTTAAAACCAAAACCGGTAGTGAAGGGCTCTGCCGCCATCGCAGCCTTTTAGTAAAAAAAATATTTTAAAAAATCACTGTCTCGCAGCCTTTTTATAAAAAACATAAAAAAATCCTGAGCCTAGGATTCGAACCCAGGTCTCAGGGTTCTTAGTTTGGAGTCTTAACCACTATGCTAGAATAGGGATTACGTTAGAATTAGTTGTTCTTTTTCTTTTATCCTGTCGTAATGCACTACTAAATAATTAATGCAAAATCAAAAAAGTTTGGCCCGTCTAGGATTCGAGCGCGGGTCTCAGAGTACAGAGTGCACGGCCTTAACCGCAGAGCTAGAATAGGGAGTTCGGTTAGTTTGCTTTTCTTTATTTATTTATTAATAGAAATAATGCAGTTAGTTTATATTCTAAAATAACACAAAAATTTATGTCTTGATTATTTAATTCTATGATAATTAATTAATGGTCTATAATTATCAAATAATAGTGTTTGTGAACATCATCTCGATATTTGATTACATAGTCAATAATTAAATTATAGAGATGCGCACAAAATATAAATTAGATATTCAGTGCGAATTACTGATACAACGTTCGCATAATGATTGCATAGTTAACAATAATCTAACTATCTTTAGGTGCATCAACATTGAGGGCCTCATTATCACACCCCTGGTGTTACGATCTTGTTTAGCATCGAAATTTAGGCCAAAGAAAAATTTTCGAAGCGAGTCTCGAATTTTTGATTTAAAACATACTTGATGTGATAAGTGAATCCTATGTGACTTAGTTTTGTGGACTCAAATAAATGCCCAAGTCAAATTACGCAGTGCGTAAAGATATTTAGGAATGTCGAACGACCGTTCTAGCCAATAGATAGCGAACGATTTGTTCTATTAGATTAAGCATGAAAAGCAACTTTTATAAATAAAATAAAATCCATTAATAAATTGAACGATATATATATATAGCCTTGGTCTAGTGACATATTTAAGTATAGACTCATTTTAGTCCCTACAATAAGTTGGTAACGTACCCGCAATAGCTGACGTCTGGCCGTTTCATAAATTTACGTGGTTGGTGTGAAACATGTTACAAACGTGGGATAGCGCAGCAGCTTAGCAGTCTTCATTTACTTTTCCTATCACGGCTTCGGCGTACTCGCCTTGCTTTACAATTATGCACCATCTCATCTCCTGTCATGGCGCGGCAGTGCAAAGTCTCCTCATCCATCCGCATCCTTACTTCCCAGTCTTTGCTTTTGCTTCTCTTTGCCTTGATTGCCTCTGTTCTCATCTGCTGAGCTAAGCAACCGCAGTGGCCATGTGCGCTTGCTTTCTCGCATCCTTGCTTGGGAAGATTGTTGAGTCGCTCATTGTTTTCCCTCTATCACTCCCTGTTTGTCTCATCGTTTGCTACCATTTTTCACGCTGTTGCACGTGGTTCTGTCCCTACCCACATCGTGTCCTCCCTCTGCCGTGCACCGTCGAGTAACCACTGCCTCCGTTGTCCCGTCGAACTAATAACCTTGTCGTGCTGCCTTAGCTACCTCTGTTGCCTGCCTCAGCTTGTCTTTGTCTGTCTCGGCTTTATCTCTGCGTTGCACTGCGTTCGCGTACAAGTGGAGACCGAATCCTCGCGCTGGCCTCGCTCCCCTGGCGCTGCGTTGCTCCTCCCGTTCCCCTGCGCGTCGGTGCCCCCTCCTCTTCCTCCTCCACTGCGGCCGCGTGTGGTCGCTATGCCCCGCTCTTGTCCATGTGGGACTGGCAACTCCACAGCACTGCTCCTCCTCGCCTCCGTGGCTTTCACACCGCCGCACCTCTCGCCTGCCGGTGCCGGCCCTCTCCCGCGTTGGGTCCCTGACTCAACAGCACCGCGACGCCGTCTCGAGGCCAGCCGCTCCACCTCCGTGCCGCAGCGCTGCCCTCCTAGTAAGACAGCCACCACATCCAAGAGCACCATCACCGGTTTTTCCCCCCTCTTGCAATCGCGCTGCCGTGTTGTGCCCTGGTCCGCGCCTTCCTCCTCGCGTGCGCATGCCACCGCTGCGTAGCCGCTGCGCCTGGAGCGCTGCCCCGTGCAGTCCTTCCGAGCGCCTTCCTCGCTGCCACGGACGTGTAGGGCACCCATCCACCGTAGATGCTCCCCGCTGCCCGGCCACCGCGTGCGCAGGCACGCCCGAGCCCTGTGTGCTCCGTACCCCCACCTCGTCGTGGCCCGCACGCCGCTCGTTAACGCCATCGCACCAAGCTGTGACCTGCGGCAGCGAGGACCGCCAGCTCTCGTGGCTGGACCACCTCGGTCCATGCCGTGGGCAGGTGAGCCGGTAGTAGCCGCGTACCTCCCCGTGCGGGCGCCCGTGCAACTCGCCGACGGGCTTCCCGCCGTCGCCATGTCCTTCCCGGCCGGGATTGACAGCCGGCCGGACCTCCTCTGCTCCGTGCTCTGCTCTAGGGAAAGGAAGGAAGGTGAGAAGAGTATGAATCGAAGTAAAGATTTTGTTCAGGGTCCTAGGTGTAAAATATGTGACTCACATGAATAGTGTATTCTGGACTGTGGATCGATTTAGTAAAATTGTGGGGTCCTTTCTGCATAAGTGGTGCGCACCTCTGGGCCTTAGCCGCGTGGGCCATAGTAGGCCTTGCACTGCTGGGCCGCGCGCGCCGCGCTGCCGGAACTGCTGCGTGCCCGTTGGGCTGGCCTGTTGACGTCGTGCCTGGGCCGCTCGCTCCCGTGCGGTGGGTCGACCAGTTGCCAACGCGCCTGGGCCGCACTGTGCACTTACGGGCCGCGCCAAATCACCGGCCATGGGCCGCGCTGGAACCACGCTCACCGTGGGCCTTTTGGGCCGCGGTGCTCTTTTCTGTTTTCCAGTGAATTAGTGGGATTTCCTAATATAAATTATGAGCTGATTTTGTTATTTTAATATAAAATCATTTAGGAGTCCAAAAATTATGAAACCAAGTTTGTTAAGTTTCTAAAATCATGATCTATCTAATAGTGTATTTTGTTCACATAGTTTAATAATATTCTTGGAAGCTATATAATTAATTAGAGAAACTTAATATTGTAAAAATATAAACTTGTAGGAATTGTTATGAGAAAATGGTGATAGTGTTGACTCTGAAAATTTTACAGTAAATTACTAATATTATTAGCTACTCACTATAATTTTTGTAGCTCCAGAATAATTAGTTTGCAAGATAGATAGTGATGCCCTATTTCGAATAATGATTAAATGAATAGAATGAAATAAAGAAACAACTTGGGTTTATATAACTAAAACATTTGTTGGGAAATAATGCCCTATTTGACAACATGGATATGTAGCCTAAGTACGGTCGTCGTTAGAACTAGCTCGTTAGCTTGTGAGGCGTGATCGGGTTTCTAAGCATTGCGGCTGTCGTTGATTATTTACATCTATGCATTTGCATCAATGCATATCATATAGGTACGAGGATGGATCAACGGATCAATTGAAGGATGATTGGGAATCCAAAGATGGTGTAATGGTATTCTCTCCAGGAGATGATGCAATGGGCTTTCTATTTAGATGATCCGAAGATGCAAATACTAACTTTTGGTTATATTTTACCTAGGCAAGCCACGGTGCATAACCTCTATTTTGCTGCACTTTATATAATATTTATGCATTAAGTTTTAAGGAGTTGAATAAAACCCACTTGCATATATGTACCTTTATCCTATGAGTCTTACTAGTATGATAGGATCGTGTAGATTGCTATGCTGTGGGACTCCAGTAGAAGTCAAGTGATTGCCAGTCACTCACGAGATATAGGAAATATATTACTGTATTATTATCACCTGGAAAATATAAATGGTGTAAAGGAAAATATAAGTAGGTTCATCACCCTCTTGAAGGATAGGTAGGGGTACGTTCGCCCCGAATGGAAGCATTTCCTAATAGCCCCTGTAGTCTTCTTCGTTCGTCACTCCATCGACACCGACAATCTTCCTTTTCCCTTCTAGGACTTCTTTTAGCCTTCCTTTTGTCTTGTTGTCCCTTGCATAGAAGACTTGCATAACATCTCTTGCAAGGACGAAGGGGTCATCTCTGTCTGCGGTCTTAGTGAGATCAACAGTAGTGAACCCTTCGTTGTCAGTGTTGATTTCCTAGAGCCAAACCCACTAGCAGCGAAAAAAGAGCTGCCTTCAATGGACCATTGGCTAGCTCCCATATTTCCTCTATGAAACCTTAGTATGTCGCCTGCACGTTGCCATTTTTGTCGTGAGCATCAAAATGAACACCACAATTTTGGTATGTGCTCTTTCCATCTTGATTTTTTGTGTAAAATGTGAATCCATTGATCTCATACCCTTGGTACTTAAGATATGTACTCAAAGGTCCCTTGGTTAAGGCATCCAGTTGATTACCCAACTTTATTCCAAGCAAGCGACGTCGCAACCAGTTGACAAATTTCTCCTTATGTTTTTTATACAGCCAAGCCTGTGACATGCTCGGATACAGAGTTTGCAGTGCTCGTCAATGTATGGCATCACACCCTCGGCTTGCTGGAGAACAGTGAACTATGCCTGTCTAAAACAGATTTCTCCTTGATCATTCCTTTGCCACGTAGTCTTCTCTCGTGATGAGATTCTAGAACTCCGACCCTTTTGATGTCCAGATAATATGTGCAGAACTTAATGGCCTCCTCCATTGACCATCCTTCAACCATGCCCCCTTCTGGCCTAAATCTGTTCCTAACATACCTCCTGAAAACTTTCATCAATCTTTCGAAAGGGAACATCTAATGCAGGTACATTGGGCCAAGGGCTCTAATTTGGTCAACAAGATGAATGAGCAGATGCAATGAGATATCAAAGTAAGTCGGTGGGAAATGCATCTCAAGCCTAACGAGAGTTTTGGCTATGTCCCGCTGCAGCTGCTCTAGCGTGGACACATCAATGACCTTTTTTGAGATCACGTTGAAGAATGAGCAAAGCTCTATGATTGGGGCGCGGACCTTTGGGGGGAGGATACCACGCAGGGCAACAGGGAGCAGCTAAGTCACAATGACATGACAGTCATGGGCCTTCATAGGGCCATAGTTGAACTTGAGTTCTCTCATGTTCACTAGCCTCTTCGGGTTCGCACAGTAGCCCATTAGGACTTTGAGTTCATTGAAGAAAGAAATAAATGCACGTTTTTCTTCCTTCTTCAATGTCCATGATGCAACTGGAAGTTCGAACTGGCCATTCTCTAGCTCCATGGGATGCAGCTCCTTCCTGATTCTCAAGTGTTGCATGTCT
Source organism: Miscanthus lutarioriparius (assembly GCA_904845875.1). Lineage (NCBI taxonomy): Eukaryota > Viridiplantae > Streptophyta > Magnoliopsida > Poales > Poaceae > Miscanthus > Miscanthus lutarioriparius. The sequence goes on along the minus strand of CAJGYO010000007.1, from coordinate 77,250,324 downwards.
AGGCATGTGGCTAGTGAATCCTTCGATGTCCCCTCTGTGTCCATCAAGGTGTTAAGAGTGTTAGCGCACATGTTTTTAGTGATGTGCATGGGATCAAGATAGCGGTGTACACTCAGAAATGGCCAGTAAGGTAGTTTCCAGAAAATCGATTTTTTCTTCTAAACACTACCATCAGGCGTTGCTACTGCATTGTCCCCCTTCCTAAGGACAACCTCCAGTTTGTTGAGTTTTCGAAGTATCGCAGGCCCGTCTCGATATTTTGGAGCTAAGCATTTCTCAATAGTAGCATTGAAATCTTTTCTGTTCCTGCGGTAAGGGTGATCCTTAGGTAGGAACCTACGGTGTCTCATATAAACTATCTTTGAGTTATTTGGCAGATTTACCGTATTGGTGTCGTCCAAGCACTCGACACATCCAGTATAGCCTTTTGTCTTCTCTCTGGACAACGAACCTCGACCTGGTAGGTCGGTGATTGTAGCGATAAGTACTCCATTGATCATGACATGTTCCTTTTTGTACTCGTCCCAAACATCCAGTACACCCTTTTCAAACATCTCCACTAGTTCATCGATCACTGGTTCTAGAAACACATCGATGTCATTCCCAGGCTGTCTTGGCCCTTGGATCAGTAGTGGCATCTGGATGTACGACCGCTTCATATAGACCCAAGGTGGAAGATTGTATATACAGAGCGTCACTGGCCAGGTGCTATGATTGCTTCTAACCTGGTCGAAAGGATTCATCCCATCTGTGCTCAAAGCAAACCAAAGGTGTCTTACCTCTCCACCGATGTCCTTATAGAACATAGTATTGATAGTCCTCTAGTCATGCTGATCGGCGGGGTGCCTCGTCATTGTATCTTTCTTATGCTCTTCGCCATGCCAGCGCAACAGCTTGGTTGACTTTGCACATGCAAACAGCCTATGCACCCGAGGAGCTATAGGGAAATACCAAACGACCTTTACGGGACCTCCTCTGGTCTTGGTACCCTCATTTGACGAACCTTCCTTGTATCGTAGAGCTTCACATTTGGGGCACTTGTCCAAGTCTTTGTATTTTTCTCCACGGTACAATATGCAATCATTGGAACACGTGTGGATTTTTTCAACCTCGAGGCCGATGGGGCAGATCATTTGCTTGGCCAAGTATGTCTTTTCTGGCAACTCATTTTTTTCTGGGAGCATTTTCCTTATTATACCTAACAACTGATCGAAGCCTTTATCGCTCAATCCGTTTGTCGATTTGAACTCTAACAGCAAGATGTCGGCTTCCAGTTTGCTCATTGGACAATTCCTATACAATGGTGTTTTGCCATCTTGTCTCATTTTCTCTAGCTTTCTCAGCTGTCTTTCACTAAGACATCCGGTCTCTACATTACGTAGCAGCTGAGAAATACCATCGTTACCCTTAGAGTCGTCGGCTAGCGTGTTCCAAAACACATTATTAACTGTGGCCATAGGCTCCGTATTGACACCAGGATCCTCGTCAACATCATGGATGGCAACGTCAGGCATGTCCACATCATCATCGTTTTCCTACAGAACATTCACACCAACCTCACCATGCATAGCCCATATCGTATAGTTTGGCATGAACCCCCTGGTAATCAAGTGCGATCGTATAGACTCAATTTAACGAAAGTTTCTTTGATTCTTGCAATCTTTGCATAGGCAGAAGACAGGGTTCCCATTCCCAGCACGGGCTTTGGCATCGGTGATAAACTGGCTGACGCCATGCATGTTCCACTTGTCTGTTCGGGATAGATGCATCCACTCTCGATCCATCTCTGCACAAAAAAAACTGAGACAGTAATTATAAAGAATTAATAAGAAATCAAGCTTCATGAACAACAATTGTAGCTCGAAAGTACCATTTTTGGAAAACATTATTGTACACTAATTATTGGAAAATTGAAATTGGTAGCCCCAACCCTGTAAATTGAAAATCATAGTAAAAGACAATTATTGTACAATAATGAAGAACATCTATTCTACTCTACTTCTAAGAACTAATTATAGCATCACATACTAACAATGATGATCTTGACCACCATGGAATAATTAGCTAGGAATTTAAATGTGTTTATAGACACCAACCTTTTGGATGATGTGGATTCACCACAATTTTAGCCTTGCACAAATATCCAATTGGAAAAGTGCTCTCTAGAATGGAGAAAGAACTAGAATGAGAATCAAGCAATGTCGCCATCAAAATGAAGCTAATTAAGCAACAAAATCAAAGGAGTGGATGTTTGTTACTAACCTTAAAGCAAAAAGATCAAGCCATTCTTCAAAATCCAAGCGCTAGTTTCATGGTGAAGAGCAGCCGCAACAATGGAGGGAAGGGCCCAAACGCGTGCCTCTGTTCTCGGGATGGAAGAGAGGAGGAAGGAGAGGACGGCTGTAGCCTTTTTGTGTTGTAGGCTTATCACCGTCGGTTCTTCGCTAGAACCGACAGTGATAGAGCCCAATCACTGTCGGCTCTTGGCTTAAACCGGCAGTGATGAGTGGTCGCCAAAACACTACCGGTTCAAGCCACAAACCGGCAGTGATGTGGTCCTTCACTGCCAGTTTTAGCCCAGCCCCAATCATTTTTTTTTCATTTTCAAGCTCATAACCGGTAGTGAAGGTACATCACTGCCGGTTGTCACAAATCCGGCAGTGATGTCCAAATCTGGCGTAGTGCATTCTCCTTCATCTTAAAACTTGCAAACTTCTCCTTGAGAACGTATGCCTTTGCACCCTTCACGGCTTAAGTGCCCTCAAATGACTTCTCCAACTTCTTCCATGCCTCATGAGCCATCTCAATGTTCTTGATTTGCTCAAATGTTCTCTCATCCAAAGCGTCATGAATGGCACTAAGAGCAATGCCATTGTTTTGGAATGACACTTCTTCGGCGGCGGTGGGAGCTTCGGCATTGGCTACCTCAATCTTGGTCTCCACCACCTTCCACACCTTTCTATTGATTGACTTGATGTATGTTGTCATCTTCGCCTTCCAATAAGGATAATTTGAGCCATCAAATTGGGGTGGCTTCTTGGTATTGTTGATTTGAGCCATTTTAACACCGAAGGTTGTTAAGCCTCAAATCACGGAGACCACGGCTCCGATACCACTTGAAAGGTCCTAATGGCTAGAGGGGGGTGAATAGCCTATAAAAAATTCTATAACAACACTTAAGCCAAGTGGTTAGTCAATTAAACGGCGAAGCGAGTGTTGCGTTAGCCTAATAAATATGCAAGCCTCCTATCCACAATTCTAGTTGTTATAATCTCTAATACACACAAGAGAGGCTATGTCACTACCACTAAGTTAGTGAGCTCTCAAAGACTAACTAAAGAGCCTCACTAACCACTAGACCCGACACAAGCTAGCTCTCAAAACTAATTACACTAAAGAGTTTAGCTACACTAGGAATGTAAATGCAAGAGTAGGGTAGTGAGGTTATACCGCCATGTCGAGGAATGAGCCAATCACAAGATGAAGTCAATCAATCACAATGAATACCAAGAAATCATCGGGACAAGATGACACAATGATTTTTCATCAAGGTTCACTTGCTTGCCGGCAAGCTAGTCCCCGTTGTGGCGATTCACCTACTTGGAGGTTCACGTGCTAATAGGCATCACACGTCTAAACCGCAATCGTGTGCCACACAACCAATACAAGATGGGGATCACACAAGCCATGAGCAATCTACTAGAGTATCTTTTGGTTCTCCATCGGGGAAAGGTCAAGAACCCCTCACAATCACCACGATCGAAGCCAGAGACAAACACCTTCCTCCGCTCGATGATCCTCGCTGCACCAAGCTGTCTAGGTGGTGGCAACCACCAAGAGTAACAAGCAAAACCCACAATGAAACACAATCACCAAGTGCCTCTAGATGCAATCACTCAAGCACTGCACTTGGATTCACTCTCAATCTCACAAAGATGACGAATCATTGATGGAGATGAGTGGGAGGGCTTTGGCTAAGCTCACAAGGTTGCTATGTCAATGCAAATGGCCAAGAGAGTGAGCTAGAGCTGGCCAAACACCTTATATAGGCGTCCCCTTGAAATAGAGCTTTTGGCTCCCTACTGTCAGGAAACATGGGGCGACCGGACGTGCAGGTCCAACCGACTGGACGCACGGTCCCCAGCATCCGGTCGCTGCATGCCGTCCATGTGTCCCCCATTTCAAACCATGTTCGTCGATCTTCAACGATCGATTCCCAGCGCCCTCGCGGTTAAGTTAAGATCGGACGCACCGATCAATGAGACCGGACGCGCCGATGCACAGACAGCCCCCGCGCGTGCCAGCGCCACCAAGCACTGATCGGACACGCCGCTCCCCATGGCTTCCCAGCAATTATCAAAGTGCCACTAGAATCTAAATGCATATTCAATGAGTTAGAACATCTAGTGGCACTTTGATAATTGTATTTTGATACAAGTTTCACTCCTCTTAATAGTACAGCTATCGATCCTAAATATGATCATACCCACTAAGTGTCTCGATCACCAAAACAAAGTGCTCCTATCAATTTTTCACCTTTGTCTTGAGCTTTTTGTTTTTCTCTTTCTTCTTTTTTAGGCCAAGCACTTGATCACCATGGCCTCTCCACCATCACCATGATCTTCATTGTTTGCTCCACCACTTGGAATGTACTACCCTATCTCATGATCACTTAGAGTACAAGGGTTAGCACTTAAGGTTTCATTAATTCACCAAAACCAAACTAGAGCTTTCACTGGTGCTAGATCCAGGCCTGTACAATCGAAATACTAGCACTGTGACTAATTAATGTGATGGGAGAATTCCTAAATACCTTTATCCTTTAGGGCGTCATTCTTTTCAATATTTTCTATTTTAATAACTAGCAAACATTCATGTGCATGTGCAATAGGACATACGAGTATAGCTTGTTGCATAGTCGCTTGAATATGCTCGTGCCAGCTATAATAAACTACGGTAGCTATGTGAACCGGATCCAACCTTATTTCAATTAAATTATCGATGGTTGGGTTTTCGTGGTGGAACTTTCCCATACGAATCCAAGTCCTCGACTTGATAAGGTGTACGTAATTTTCTAGATTTATTCTAGGATTTAACGACATTGTTTTTTAGTGGTAGTCTTTTATAGACAATGTCTTCATTGGCAGCTAGGCGCATGTGGTGACATTGTCAATCTCGAAATCTGTCGGCTCAATCTCAATCTTTCAAAGGTGATCATGAGGGCTAGGTGTGGGCATGTGTATATTCGTAGGGATGATTGTCTATGTCTATATTGTGCCATGATTCACCAAATAAATTAATAAATTCGAAGACCATAATAAGTGCTATGTGTAATAAAGGATTAATTAGTCAAAAGAAATTGACTTTAGATTGATCCAGATTTACTAGGTGGCTATTTGTGTGCACCTATTGCAAAGCTAAAAAACATGAACGTCTACACACGCAGAATCACAACGCGCACCAGCCCAGGCAACCAAGCCACACCTTGAGAGAGCCGATGCCAACAAAGGTTTTGTAGGTCCAAACGTTAACCGAAGCCATGTGGACCAAAGAAGACGGATGGAAGTGAGGGGCAGAGATACGAAGAAGAGGGCTAAAAGTGAGGATCAAAGAAGAAAGGTAAAATTGAGGAACAGACAAATGAAGAAGATGGGTGAAAGCGACGAACAAATAAACATGTGAGGAAACGAGGGATGGAATAATGAGTCAAACAGAAACTGACCAAAAAGGGTGGAAGCAAGGACTTGATGGATGGGGAGAGAACGAAGGGAGAGAGACTGTGTGTGAGGGATGCATGAAAGGATTATTGTACTTTGATATTTGATTTACTAGTAAATATACCCGTGTGTTGTAATAGAACATATAGATTATTGCTTGGTGTTCATGCCAATGATAACGAGCTAGCTATTTTTTATTAAATTTAATTAGGCTTTTTCTAATCTTTAAATCAAATAATTCCTAGGCCCATAATAAATACTATTGCAATAAATGATTAATCTCGTACGGAAAATTTACAAGCGATTAACTCATTTTAAATTGATAGCTGCTATCTACGTACTGTAAGTTTAAGAAAGGTGAAAAGTCAGCTACCAACACGTGCACCGTGACACACGGTTTTGGATGGCCGAGCAACAGTGAAAGTTATGCAAGCGAGAAGAATGAGTGAAGGATGACAGATTGAGGGTACCTTAGGTTGAGTTGTGGCTTCTAAAAATACTGTTGTGAGTTATATGCTAGAGAAAGTTGTTATGGGTTGTGAGCTATGAAAAAATTGTAAGTTGTTTGGTTCAAACAAGTATAAAACCTACCTTTTATCTCTACCTTTCTTGAAACAGCTATAAAATAGCTCTCTATTTCCACCGTTTCAAAAAGCGGAAAGCCAAAAGCAGAATTCTAGGTGTTTTTAAAAGATTTTTTTCCATTTTTAATAGTCTATATATATAGATTAAATATTAATATATATAGAATTACATATAGAAATGAAATTGCACGGGTTTCTGACATTGCAAAACGTTTTTGGATTGAAGTGAAGTGGCCCACACCTATCTGATGGGCCAATGAAGCAACCCGGGCCCAGCTACGTACAGGCTACTCTCTCTACAGTGCCTTCATTGTTTTGAGAGCCTAGCAGGCAGGTTTCGTTACGTCTAGGACACTAGTGCAATGCGTCGCCAGGGGTACCGGACGGGACCGCATGGACTTTAAATTGCTGCCATCTCGCTCAGTCATAAACTATAAATACTGCACTGACTCTGTACAGTGACCTACTACCAAGTATTGACATTGTAGCCGTTGTGCTGGGAGATTATATATACCCAGAGATCATGTTAACAAAAAAGGTATCTACTTCTAGGAGAGCTCCGTTACACAGCCCGTTGCCGTGTTATTTGTATATAACTGAACCACTACCTAAAGGAAATGATCTGCTGTTAAAAGATTTGTTTTTTATGTAGGAAAGTATGTTATAAAGGGATGAGGCAATGATGATTTACGCTCAGTTCGCTTAACTTATAAGCCGTACTTTTTCAGCCAAGGAATAGTATTTTTCTCTCACAACAAATCAGCCAACAGTACTTACAGTCATGACTTATTAGTCAAGCGAACAGGCCACAATGGCAGTTTTGTTGTAACATAGAACCGAACAATATGAAAACTCTTGTCGTTCAGGCTCTATCAGTCGATGGAATCTTGGCTTGGTCGGCCATTCAATTTGCATCTCCCAATCGTGCGCACATTCCCATCTGCTCACCACATGCTGCAACAGTGAGGGAAATCTGTCCAACAGTGGAGGCGGCATCGCAGAACAGAGACGTATACGGACCCTGCGTGCCGTGGCACGGCGTTACGGGCTCGCGGCTACTGTACTGTACACGGCATGCAGCAGCTGAGCTAAATCCTCCCAGGCCACGGCCGCGTTTAGTTCCGGCCAGATTCGGCGCCGGCTGAATTCGTCGGCACTGTAGCTACACTGTAGCGTTTTGTTTTTATTTGTTAATAATTGTCCAATCGTTGACTAATTAGGCTCAAAACGTTCATCTCTCAAAGTACAACCAAACTGTGCAATTAGTTTTTGATTTCGTCAACATTTAGTACTCCATGCATGTACCACAAGTTTGATATGACGGGGAATCTTCTTTTTACATAGTGTCAAAATTGGGAGTTTTGGTGAACTAAACAAGGGCCACGTTTAGTTTGGTGTCCGATTCAGCGCCACCAAATTCAGGGAGGTACTGTACTTTTCGTTTTTATTTGGTAATAATTGTTCAAACATTGACTAATTAGGCTCAAAACGTTCGTCTCGTAAAGTACAACTAAACTGTGCAATTAGTTTTGATTTCGTCAACATTTAGTACTCCATACATATACCGTAAATTTGATGTGACGGGAAATCTTCTTTTTACATAGTGTCAAAATTAGAAATTTGGTGGAACTAAACAGGGCCCCACATGGAGATCGGAGAACCAGTCAATTGCAAGCCAATTAGTCCAAAGCACCCCAGCGCCAACCTCGACGTCTCGCTAGGCTGGCAATGGCTTCACATTTATGTATGTACGACACGTGTTTTTCCCCAGGGAAAAAAAACAGAGAAACAGCAGCACTGCAATATGGTCTGGCATCCCTATATGTCTCAGAGCAAGTATAATAGTAGGCCGCAAGCCGGTTGAATGCTGATGTGGAGGAGAGAGGAGAGGAAATTGAAGAGAAACGGACTGTAAGTTTACAGCCGGCTTAGACACAAGAACCGATAAACTTTGTGAGAGAGATAAATGGGCCATGTATTAATAGTGAAGAGCTAACTATTATATGGGTGAGCTGAGAGAAGGTTGCAAGGATCCTTACAGCTGGCCTGCCGGCTGTATTACTAGCCTTGCTCTCATACGATCTATCTACCTTCTAAAACAAATCATTTGTTAAGGCAGTCCAAAATTTCGATGTAAAATCAGTATGCCCTACAGTCCTATGCCGACTCCTATACTGTATTAAGAGCTAGTAGGTGGGAAGGTACAAAATATGTACACTACATATCAAGAAGACATTGATACTTGAAACTCCTGTATTATATTTGATGTAAAATCAGTATACCTACAGTCCTATGCTGAGTCCTATACTGTATTAAGAGCTAGTAGGTGGGAAGATACAAAATATGTACACTACATATCAAGACACTGATACTTGAAACTCCTGTATTTGATGTAAAATCAGTATACCCTATATAGTCCTATGCTGAGTCCCATACTGTATTTAGAGCTAGTAGGTGGGAAGATACAAAATATGTACACTACATATCAAGACACTGATACTTGAAACTCCTGTATTTGATGTAAAAATCAGTACACCCTACAGTCTATACTGTGTATTAAGAGCTGGTACGTGGGAAGATACAAAATATATACACATCAAGAGACACTGATACAGAAACTCCTCTAGGCCGAGTCTGGTTATTAAACATGCATGAGGTGTTGTAGTGAACATTGATAGTTGTGGCCACATATATAAATAGGAGTTAATAAACTATCTCAACTGTTGCATCGAGAAACAATGTAAGGAGCCATGGAACCAAAAATGTTTTTGAACTGCACAGTCAGTGATTTTTTTTTTTGCTAGCTCATCCCTATTACTCACATTGCCACCATGAAAATGTTTTACCAAATATTTTTGAAAAGGCTTGAGCTCCGTCCAACAAGAAACCAAAATTATATTAGTGTTATTTCTGGAGGAGCCAGAGCTGTAAAATTATATTAGTGTTAGTGTTATTTCTGGAGGAGCCAGAGCTGTAAAATTATATTAGTGTTATTTCTGGAGGATCCAAAACAGTACCAAATAGACAAACCTTTATTCGGTAATCTAGTGGTACACCTATTATGTGTGTCTTCATAGAGAAGGGCCGGGTTAACTGGCGCCTGGTTAAAAAAAAGGACAGTATTATTGTTTCCAATTACTCGATTCCTGTGCGTACAGATGCAACAATAATGATAATAATTATATGTCAATTAAGAATTAAATGTGTATGAGGTGTAAGGTTAGTATCATGTTGGGCTGGGTTTGCGATCGACCGGGGTGAGCTATAGCTAGGTGGAATTGGCTGGACCATCAATTCAGCCAGCCAGCCTGAGACATGAGGAGGGTCTTCTCCGATGGATCCAGTTAGGCCCAGTTTAGATGCAAATTTTTTTGCAAAATAAGCATGGTAATATTTTCGTTGTTATTTAGTAATTAGTATCTAATTATAGTCTAATTAGATTTAAAAGATTCGTCTCGTGGATTTTGTCTAAACTGTGTAATTAGTTTTATTTTTTATTTATATTTAATGCTTCATGCATACATCTAAAGATTCGATGTGACAGAAAATCTTAAAAATTTTGGCAAAACGAAGTGAAACTAAACAGGCCCTTAGCTCGTCCACAGGCATGACTGAAAGGGTCGTGCATGTGAGAGCTTTATGCACCCCACCCAGCATGTCAAACAACACTAAGCCATTGGCGGGTGTTAGGTACGTCGTGTAGGTGGGGGCTGTGTGCCTGTGTGTGCGCGCCATGGCCAAGCTGGCCTGGGCTATAAATATCTGTGTATCTCTGCACTGTGATCTAGCTAGCACCTAGCTAGGGCAGCTGCTCTCTATCCATCTCGCCTGTACTCGTCGAACCACAAGATGCAGGGCTAGCCATTACTCTCTCTCTCTCTCTCTCTCGCTCTCTTTCAACCATTCAGAGCCAAGCAAAGAGTGAGACGTCGTCCAGGAGGAGAGGAGAGAAGAAATCAAGAAACAGTTTGTTTGTTTGTCCTAGTAGCTGGCCGGCCTGCAAGATCGACGATTGATCGGATCGGAGTGGATCAGATCATCAGGCGATAGATGATGAAGAGGATGGTGATCCTGAGGCGGTGCCACCCGCCGCCGCCGCCTCCACCGGCGGTGCTCTTCGGCGGCGGGTGCCCCTGCCGCAGCGGTGGCGGCGGCGGCGTGTGCTACGGGGAGTGCCGGCGGAACCACGCGGCGAGCATGGGCGGCCACGCCGTGGACGGGTGCCGCGAGTTCCTGGCCGAGGGTGAGGAGGGCACCACCGCCGCGCTCCGCTGCGCGGCCTGCGGGTGCCACCGCAGCTTCCACCGCCGCATGGTGGTGCAGCGCTGCTGCTGCTGCTTCTGCTGCGACGTCGACAGCGGCGGCGCCGATGATGCCGCCGTAGCCGTAGCCACAGCCGCCACCGGGCACCGGTGGGACGACGACTGCTCGCCGGAGTCCTCGGCGTCCAGCACCACGCCCAGCTAGAAGGAAACAAGAATCGATCTGAACGCAGCCGGGCAACGAAATGAAATCCAGCTCGATCTGCTGCCTCTCGCTCGCAGGTGCCAAGGCCATGCACGCAACTCGATCCTTCTCTCACTAGCATAGGTAGCTCGACCATGCATGTCTCTTGTTGCCTCAATTTATTATTGCCTTGTTCTTGCTTGCAATATTTGTAACGCACAACCAATTCATCACACGCTCCCCGTGTCTGTATGCCCCCTGCTTCCTTTTTCTGCATGAGATTATTGATGAGTTTGTATGGTGGATTTACGTGATCTAAAGAAGAAGTTTTGTCAGGCCACTAGACGCATCAGTGATGGATCGATTTTCTTTAGTTTCTCCCTCTCGCTCTCCCTCTGCTGTTCAGAAAACGTATAATTTTACAGTTTTATCATTTGAGCGCTCAATTTATCTACTTTGCATGTCTATAAAAAGATACGAAGCTATTTAGGTTTATCATGTAAAAAAAAGGAGTACTCTTTCATGCAGACTTTTCTCTGTACGTTATATTATATTTATTATCCTGCATGTCTTTATTAGAGCTAAACGCTATTTGACTGTTATGGAGTGTTTGAGACTGCTTCACTCTATGTTTTTTTAATCAAACAGTTTCAACTCGCTCTGTTCGAGGAAAAATGGCAGAGTTGTGAGAGCACATAAATGGATGCTCCACAAACTTCAGGTTTTTGTGGAGTTGCTCTATGGTAGAGTTTATGGAGCAGAGTTCGTGGAGCAGTCCAGACTCTCTTACAATATATTGCTTATAATGACATAACAATATATGGTGGGTGTACTTTCAGATACAAGTTCGTGGATCTGCTGGTTCTTTTTTGTCACTAGTTGATTGAACAGCATTTGTTTGAACTAAAATCACATGATTGTGTGAAAGGAGGGGAACCCTACTATACTGCAGCTCGCGAAAAAGCAAACGGTCAAAAGTTGCTCATTAATAATGATAAATTGGGGACAGTGTCTTGGCAATTAAGCCCTTTAATATTCTTACAAAATTACAATAAGAGTAGTAGTAATAACAAGCTGGTACAAAATCCAGTGTACACGCCCAATCACGGTGGTATGTAGGTTCCATCTTGCGGACTCCATATGAGAGTGCCAATGTCAGTGTTACTGTACATATTTTGGCTGATGAATAGATATCCCATCTCGGCATTACATGTTTAGGCTGATGAATGAGACTTTGTTTGGGCGGCTTCTCGCCTTCTCGTCACAAAATGGTTTCGGCTCTGGAGAATATCCAGCACTCATCAAGGAGTTATTTGTCTTTCTCTGCCAGAAATGAGCTAGGAGTCAGTGAAGCCGGTATTTCTGGTTTCACTGACTCCGTCTCCTTCAGATAAGCCATAACCAAAAGAAGACATGCTAAACAAAACAGGGCTCGAAACCATCCATCTGAAGATGTGGCTTGCTTAGGGATGGAAAAAGGAAGAAGGGAGTCAAAGAAGGCGCGAAGATGATGGAGAATGGCGAGCGATAACACCAAGGAACAGGGAGGCAGCACCAGGGAGCGGGGAGGTGCGGATTAGGTGCATGCATCGCACGAGATCTCCTCCCCACCTTGATGAAGCAATCACTCCTGCACACTGCCATCCAGTTTCCTAGACATAGGAAATGGTGTCTTCCAAGTTTCGTTCCCATGAAATCGAAACCCATCTATCTTCAAAATTATGTTGCCACATCATTTAAATTACTAATGTGTCACATTACTTTAATGGGATGAAACTCCACTAAGACCGGCCCAAACGATGAAATGAACGAACAGGTGAATCATTTGATGTCAGATCAAGCATGCAATCCATTTACTGGTGTACGGTGCAGGGGGAGCCTATTTTTTTGAGAAACTTTTCTTTTGGGCGTGGCTAGCGTCCGGACGTCCAAACGTCCAGACACCCGCGCAGCCTGGCCCCGTCCACCTTCGCCCCACCCACAGGTGCGCTCTAGCCTTGTCTCGGCACCTGCAGGTTCTTCCCCTGACCCCTCCTCTCTCTCCAACTCTCCATGCGGGCGTCACACAGGAGCCGGGATGAGCGACCGAGGACAAGCACACCCTAGCGTGCCCCCGACCTGCAGCACCCCCGTCTTTCGGCCCCCAGCACCTCCGTCCGCCGGCCCCAACGCCCCATTCCGTTTGCCCCCCGACGCGCCGCGTGCCCCGTCCGCCGGCCCTCGGCTCGCCCCCGGCCGAACAACATAAACATGCTCTTGCAACATGTGTGTGAAGCGCTCATGAAACATAAAAAAACACTTGCAACTTGCAACATGAAACCACTTGCTGCAACATAAGACTGAAACAACTGAAACATTTGAAACATATGGTTGCAACACATGTAACATCCTGATAAAAAACGATTGCAACATACGTGTGGAAACAAAGGAAACATTTTGAACAAACGCTTGCAACATGCCTTTAAAACACTTGCAACATATGTAACATGTGCAACATCCCTCGATCTACTTTTGCAACACCAAGATGAAATAATTGCAACATATATATGAAACGCCTAGAACACTTAAAACATACATATGCAAGATAGGTGAGCGGAAGGCCAGGCTGGTCCATTCCAGACATTGGGGTCGGAGCTAGCGGCGAGCCGCATCGCGTGAGCACCACCAACACCGCTCGCACTCGTGGGTGCCCTTGGCTCGGCCGAAAAAGACTTGAGGGGCCACGACACATGCGCCCCAGCGGACATGGCGGTGTCAGCAGCGTGCACGATGGCTATGGGAGACGGATGGACGGACGGCGAGGGAGGGAGCAGCATACGTGTCTGGGACGGGCGCGCGGGGTGGCCGGCGATCGGGTGCGAGGCGGTGGGGCACGTCGCGACAGCCGATGAGCGCGCAGTGGAGGAAGAGGCACGGACAAATGAGCGACCATGCTGCTGCATCGGGCATCAGGATAAGAAAGTGGGGATTCGTTTTTCTATTTATGAGAGAGATGGAGAGTTGGGGCCCGCTTCTGTGGAGCCGTGTCTGGACTGGAGTTACGGACGGACGGCCGTGGCTTATCATTATTGTTCTTTTTTTGTTTTCCGTGCTCGTTTGTACAGTAAAGTTTTCTATCTGGGCCCAATATATCGGGGCCGGGTTCGATTGAGCAGAGCGCTTATATTCATCATTCATGGTGCGGCCGGGCCTGTGGACACGAAAACTTTTTATTTTGACATTTATGTGGATGGAAAAGTTAGATGGCGTGTGCGTTCTTGCTCGCATTGGGCCTCTCTCTATTCATGCATGAGTCTCAGTCATGGCTCGCGCAGTGCCTGCCGGTCGACAGCAGCATCAAAGAGCAGCACGACAACAATAATGTGACATTAGATCGCTCGCACGGAATTATGCACGTTATAAATGACGGTGGCCTCGCGTGTGTGTCTGTGTGTGCATTCTTTTGCTCATTGTTCTTTTTTTTCCTTTGGTAATTATTCCTCACTGGATCTTTTGACGACGGTGAAATGATTGGAAATGATGTGAAACACAAATCGACTATCATTCAAAGTTGCAACGCGTGCATCCGTTTGTGCTTTGCCGAAACTGAAGTAGACGCAACTACTCCGCTTCCACTTGATGACACTAGGGATGCAACATGCAAGCCTTCCCGATTTTGGGTTAACCCAAAACTTGATACTATGCTACATGCTACCTCCATTCTTTTTTATGAAGCACAACATAACATGGCATAGACTTCTAAGTTACACTTTAAACATTTATTTATTTATATTATATTATTTATATTTATAAATTTATGATAATCAAATAGTACATTTAAATATGAATCCAACCATATTTATTATAATAATTAAAATTTATTAGCTAAATTATCAGTCAAAGATTTTAAAGTTTGAATCTTGATATGCGTTTGCGCCTTATAAAAGAGAAGAATGGAGGGTGTCGGTGCAGAAAGTGACCAACATGTAAATATTTGTAGTTTTGTCGTATGCTGTGATCGGATGTGGTCTAGCACTCAATAACACAGGGTTTATACTGGTTCAGGCAATGTGCTCTACGTCCAGTTTGAGTCGGTCGGTGACTTTATTCCTGAGCCCAAGTGCTCGAAGTTTGCTGTGGGGTTACAAACGAGAGAGAGTAAGATGGGGGGTGCAAGAGGTCCGGTCAGACTCTGGACCGAAGAGCCGGGAGAGACGGGAGCTCCTATGTGTGCTATGTATTAGAGCGTGTGCTCTGTTGGAATCATTCGAATCGTAGGTTATTCGATCCGCTGGTGGTTGAATCGTCTCTCTTTTGGAGAGAGCCCATCCCCTTTTATAGATGAAGGGGACGACTTTACAAGAGAGAGTGTGAGAGAAAGAGAGTGTGTGTGTTCTAGTCTTGTTGCTCACGGCGTCAGGTACTATGTGGTTTGTCGGTGCCCTCAACACTGTTGATGTCCGGATGCATGTGATAGGCTCCATCGTGATCTTCTGGTATGGCCGATGTCGGCGCCTACCATACTGTAGGATAAATGTCGGCGCCCATAACACTGTTGGTGTTCTGACATGTCTGGAAGGATATAAAGTACCCTTCTGACATGACCTGATAGTACTGTCCTGTAGGTGTGCAGGGTACGGTCCTTGATATTACGGTTGACTGGAGCGCCCTGCTTTACTTGCTCTGTCCGTTTCCTGGGTCTTCACCGAGCGGGCGTCCCCGGTCGTTCGTTCCCCAGTCGGCTTCGTGCTCCCGATCGGAGAAGAGAGTCAGAGTTGGAGGCGAGCGTCGTCCCTTATCGGCCAGGCCTTCCTGGTCGAAGAGGTGGGCCGAAATCGGAAGCGACGGAAGCTAGTGTCGTTCCTCCTTGGCCAGGTCTTCCGGTCGGAGAGGCGGCTGGAGTCGGAAGCGAGCGCTAGAGTCGGAGGCGAGCTGGCCAGGCCTTCCAGTCGGAGAGGCGGGCCGGAGTCGAGAGGCTAGCGTCGGTCCTCCTTGGCCAGGCCTTTCGGTCGGAGAGGTGGGCCGGAGTCAGAAGCGAACGCCGTTCTTCTTTGGCCAGGCCTTCTGGTCGGAGACTGGATCGTCCTTCTGGCCTGTCGTTATGTTTTTTTGGGCTGGCTCAGGAGTTGCGCGTCATTCGTAACGTTGTCTACTAGGCCGAACTTTTGCTAGGAAGCAGGCCCATGAGGGAGCCTAGGTTTATGAACCCGACAGGAGCCCCCGAGCCCTCGGGCGATTCAGGTAGAATCATCTAGGGGATTTTTGTATTAACGGCGGGTGCGCGCTAGCGCACCCACTAGTGTAGCCACCGAGCCCCCAGGCGATTCGGGTAGAATCGTCTAGGGGGTTTCGTCTTTGGTAGCAGGGGAATTCTTCCTTTTGACAGCGGGTGCACGCGAGCGCACCCATGGGTATAGCCCTTGAGCCCCCGGGCGATTCGGATAGAATTGCATGGGGGGTTTGTTTTACCAGCGGGAGAATTTTTGTTTCGACAGCGGGTGTAGCCCCCGAACCTGCGTCCGACTGGCGAGTCGGTTGGAGGCTGAGCATCTTGGTACTCTTTCTTGGGGCCGTAGACTATCGTTTGGGGTGTTCGCCCGTGTTTGTCCCGCCCGCGACCTTCGCGGTCGGTTGATTTCCTGAGTCAGTGTTGGGCAACCTGAGCCCCCGAGCCCCGTTGGGCTTGGCAGGGGTTGGTCTAGTTCCATGCGTTACCCCGTCCATGGTTTCCGCAACTAGAGGGGCTGAGCTAACGTCGCTTGCCTCGATGGCTCGAGTGACGCGCTTAGTGAGCTCGCTAATGGGCATGTTAGAGTGGAATCTGGGTCCATCATTCGTGACGGGGTCAGCATAGCCCTCATGTGGCATTCCACTGCTCCTTAACCCGCGTCCCGACAGATGCCCGGGTTGTTCCAGAGATCGACCCAGGTGGCCCGCTAGCCCCCCCTCGATGGAGATTTTGTGGGCATGGCTCGAGGTTAGGATCGAACAAGAAGGTTGAGATGACCTTGTCTGCTTCAGAGCAGACTGGGCGAGGGCCGCTGGGGCTCATCTATGTTTTCTCCCCTGGCTCTGTTTGATGTGAGGCGGCCTCGAGCCCTTCATGGGCCAGCCTTCGAACCCTGGTCGGTCGTTGCTCAAGTTGAATCAGGCAACTACCATTTCGTGACGCAACACGAAGCGTTGTGATGCATTTAACTGCATATGTGATGCTTCGAATGTATGGGATGAATGAATGATTGTATGAATGAATGCATGAATGCATGTATGATTGTGGATGAATGAATGATCATGTATCAAAAAAATAAATTAGGAGAGATTGGTAGAGTTACCTTGATGACCCGAGTAACAGGCCTAAGGAGTTTTTATCGGATATGTCCGAATGGGATCCGCGCTCGTCATTCATGTCGGAGTCGGTTGTGGCCCACATGGGCGTCCCTCCGCTCCTTACCTGTCCCTTGGTGTTCGCCTGAGCCGTCCGATCAACTCAGGAGGCCCGTTGGTCTCTCTTTGGCGGAGATCCTGTTGTTGGGCCCTTCCAAGTCTTGCCTAGGAAGGCAGAGAGCCACCTGCGCGCAGTTGCGCCTTGTTTCCTACACCCGGCGTGCGATAGTGGTGGGCCATCCCTAGGCCACGTCCTGTCTAACCAGGCGTCGTTTCATCGGGCGGGGCACATCCCATCGGTTAGGACGTGTTCCGTCGCATCCCATCCGCATTGAATGGGGGAAGGGAGAGGGTTTTTTGCCCTAATCCTTTGCCTTTCCCCAACTGCTGGGCCTCTTCTTGAAATAGGGGAAGGGAGAGGGCTTTTGTCATGTTCCTTCGCCTATTCCCCATCTACCGCCTCTCCTCGTTCTTCCTTCTCGCCAAGAGCGTTCATGTGCCACAGTGGTTCCTAGGAGAAAAAGGGGAGAGCGAGGGAGAGAAGAAACTCATAGATCTATTCGTGAAACCGGAGCATAATGTGAAGCTAGAGGTCATCTTGCATGAGCAAGTGGGTGCTGGCCACCTTCGCTGAGAAGAGGGTGCTGCCGCCGAAGGAGGTGGCGCATTGGAGGGCTCCTACGGGGGAGGATTTCCTGTGACCTCGGGCTAGCGAGGTTGTCTCCTTCCTCGCCTTCCATGAGCACGGGTTAGGATACCCCGCGCACTGGTTCCTACGTGGGCTCCTTAATGAGTGGGGTCTGGAGCTGCAACACCTCAATCCGACTAGGGTGCTGCACATAGCCGGATTCATCACCGTGTGTGAGGCCTTCCTCAGGATGGAGCCGCACGTGGACTTCTTCTAGCGGATCTTCATTGGGTGAGCTTTGTCGGAGGGGAAGCCGGTCAGGACCGATTGGTGGCTTCGCCCTATAGAAGAAGCCTAGTGCGTCGGGCTCCTACCCTGCGTACACCCCCTGTGACTCCAATCGGGGGTGGCATGGGGAGTGGTTCTACATCCGGAACCCGGCGGAGGCGCCATTCCTGCCTTTCACCGGTAGGAGGTCGGAGAGGCAGGAGAGTTGGTTGTGGGGCCTCACCAGCTAGTAGAACAAGCTAGAGGTTATCGGGGCAGAGCTCCAGAAGCTGATGCGGAACGGCCTCGATAGGGTGCGGGTGTTCCACACCTTCTTCCGTTGTCGGGTCGCCCCGCTAGCAGAAAGGGCATGGTCGATGTGGATGTACACCGGCCCGACGGACCCCGACCATGCGTCACCGAAGGAGCTGGGGAATGACGAGGTCTAGAGTCGTCTCAATTCGGTGCTGCAGCTGATGGCCAAAGAAACCCTTGATGGAAAGCCCGGACCTCTTCACGTCGTGAAGCTGTCCAATCTGGTTTGCTCCCCTCTCCTTAATCCGTGTTTTTCCCCTTTGCTCTCCTGTGTCTTTGACCTTGAGTCATCCGTTTCATAGGGACTTGAGGGTTACAAGTTCCGGCCACATCTTCCAAAGGGGGCGGAGGGCGTGGCTCGGCAAGCTGCCCTAAAGGAGGCGGCAGACGCCAAGAAGAAGAAGAGAGCTGAGAAGGCTCGGAGGAAGCACCAGAAGGAGTAGGATATCGTTCAACATGTGCAGGTCGAGGAGAACAGGAGCGATGTCAAGGCGGAGCTCGAGTCGGAGGACCCCATGGAGATGGGTGACGATGTGATCTCCTCTGAGGAGGGAGGCTGGGATGCCGCTGTGACCTCGGTGGAGCGTCGTGAGCCTATGGCCGCATCTGCCAGCGGTGGGCAGGAGGCAGAGAGGCTTGGCGATGCCCCCGCGCCAAGGAAGCACGCCGCGAGCTCGGACAACATTGGCAAGTGGGAGGCAAAGTGGACGCAGTCACCGCGCTCTTCGAAGGCATCGCTGGCCTTGTCCCCACCTGTTCCAGGCACGGTGGGGTAGTCTAGGCGGTCGGAGGAGCGGGTTCGCACCCATGTATCCTTGGGGCTAACGCTGGTGTGCGACCCACAATGGGGGGACGCCCCTCCAGCTGCTTCGATCGGTGCGCCTTGAGCCAGCGGTCATGACAACTCGCGGGCCTATCTGGAGCCGGCTGGGTCGACTCCCCCCGGTCTAGGTGAGGGGGCGTGGCTCGCAGCCTGTGAGCGGCCCTCATCTGGCGGGCCCAATCACTACAAGAAATTTGATATTTTATGACAAAAGTCTTCATGACGAGGCATAATATTGTCATATATCATATCATTATATGACGACAAAATCAGTGGCGTCATAATTTCAGAAGCCCTAGAATTATTTATGACGACTCTCTCAAATGTGTCACATAAATGTGCCAAGCGTCGTCACAAAATGTCGATCGCCAGTAGCCAATCGTTGGTTATGCTTTTATGACGACATGAATTGGTTTTTTGTGACCCTATTTTTGAGTCACTATTTGTTTAATCTAACGTGACACTACACAACGTCATTATTCAGCGTTGGTGTTTAAAAAAAATAAAAAATCATCAATATACGCCCAACAGAAGGAGATGGACTTGGAGACGATTTCAAATCGTTCCCCAAAATCCCATGACATATCTTCTGGTACAACAACAAGTTCTCCATCTTCATCTTGTCCAACATCAGTTTCTTCCTCTCCATGGTAAACCCACCTAGTATAGCACCTAGACATACCATTGAGTTCGATATCCTCGTGTACATCATCTAGGCTTTTGTCTATGTGGTTCAGGCATTTTCGGCATGGGCACTTGATCTTCTCATCTGCACTAAATCTAGCTCTGACATGTTCCATGAATTGCTGAACACCACACAAAAATGCTGGCGAAAATGGTTCACTGTTATAAATCCAACTTCTGTCCATCTCGACCTAGATCAATAAAAGACAGTAATTAGCATTGTTTATTTTCATGACCAAGATAACATAAAATGGTTCACTATTTTCTTCAAGGCAATACACAATATTTCATTTGAACACTGGTTCTTCCTATGAGATGAAGTATCAGGAAAAGGTTAGTTCAGCCTTGTTTTTTAGATCGGTAGTAGCTCACCTTGTGGGGGTGGTTGTCGTGGCTGCAGGTGGACGGTGAGGGAGCAGATCGGGCCGGTCAATCTCCACCACGGCTTGGATAGCCAGGCTACACCACGGTGCCTGCAGGTCCTCGTCGTCGTTGAAGTCGGGGAAGGTGAGGGTCGGTGCGGCTGGAGGAGAGGGCCTGCAGCTGCTCATCGCCGGCGGCCGTGCCGGTGCTTGTCGCCGTTGAGGTGGGGGGAGGTGAGGTGAGGGGCGCGGCTGGAGGGGAGGGCCTGAAGCTACAGTGCTAGTTGTCGGCGGGCCTGCAGGTGCTCGTCGCCGATGGGCCTGCAGGTCCTCGTCGCCGGTGAGGCTGCAGGTCGGGGCGGCGGGGAGAGGCTGCAGGCCAGAGACAGTGGGCGAGCGGGCCACTGAGCATGTCAGCTGGTCCGAGCGCCAGGGAGCAAGTGTACATACCCCTTCTTTATATGACATGTGGGCCCGGTGTTTCAATGACATGTGGACCATAAGATGTTCATCAGCATTTCTTGCTCCCTGTGAATTGTTGGCGAATTTGTTTTTTTAATCCATGGCAAAATCTTATAACAAGTCTTTCTCCTACATGCAATCTCCAAATCTATTTTTTTTTCTCCTAAAAATTTCTAAAATCATGATCTATCAATGTGTTGTGATGATTTATACCATATAGTCAGGTATCATGTTTTGAACAGTTCAAAAGTACAATTTATAAAAATATACAATTTGAATCCAAAATTTGAAACTCAAAATGACTTCAGCTATAAAATTCATGAATAAGAAAGTTGTTCAACTCATGAAGACCAACAAGTGTTAGCTTGGCCATTTCCCATTTGACAAAGTGGTAAAAAAGTAGTTCACAAATTTTACATTCACTCTTATAGTTTCATGAACATTGAGTGAGATATATGATTTCTGTGAACAAAGTTATTGTCACTTCCTCGGATGAACAAACTCCCAAAACAAGAAGTGTACATCTTCATGAGATGTGCAATCTTTGTGTTCATCACTTTTAAATCTGAAATTATTTAGTACCCCTAATTTTAGTTCCAAGCTCAAATTTTTTAAAATTCAAATTTGAAACTATCAAAAAGTGTCAAATGAAAAAATACCCAAAACCAACATTGTAGATTTCGACGAGTTGTACAATTTTGTTTCAGACATTATTTCCATTTTCTATCGTTTAATACCCTAAACATTCATTTCAAATCCTAATAACAATAAAAGGGTCACTGACTAGTGGACCCTCTGCACCAGTAAAAAAATTCGGCCAGCCCAGGTCCGGCCGCCGACAAATCAGGCCCAGTCGTCAGGCCAAAATTTTCGCTGCCGCCGGACGCTCTCTCCCACGCTCTCCCGCGCGCCGACATATGGGGCCCACCCCGCTTCCCGCTCAAGCCACCCAAGCCCTAGCGCCTTATCCTCTTGCCCGGTCAGACTTAGGGGAAAATCCCCAATCTCGTGCGCTCGACTCCACCGCCGACCGCCGCCACCACCCCTCGCCGCCGCACCGACCACCACCAAAACACCCGCCTCCACCGCGTGTACTCCACGCAGACCATGGCACCGCGTCCTCCCTAACCCTAGCACCGCCACCTCCACTGCCATCTAACCCTCGTGCCGCCTCCTCCCTAACCCTAGCGCCGCCGAGCATTGCCATTTCGTCCTCCCTCCCCGCAACATAGCGGCGCCAAGCGCCGACGATGTGCAACCCAACGCCAGAGGCCAGAGCAGTAGATCACACCACCGGCATCCACGGATCGACCCCGAGCCACGGATCCACCACCAAGCCAGCATCCCGGACTCAGTCACCTCCGCCTCAACGTAAGCCGGATCCACCACCAAGCTAGAACTTGCACAAAGTCATATGCTGGCTATGCTTAATAGATGTTGGACCATGGATAGATTTTCAAGCATGGCTGTAGTTGGGCATGGGATGTTTTCTCCAGAACGTGTTGCTACATGACCAATCTGATCTATCTATAGTGCTTGTTATTCTTGATTTTGTGCCTTCAAAACTACAGAAAGAGAATTGGCTGGCTGACATAACTAGGGAAATTGAGTAGCTTTTGTAGGCTTTTGAGTAATGATTTGTTATGCAATATGGATTTGTTATTTTGCCTTCTTTCTACCATTTATTGTTATTTTGCCTTCTGTCTACCATTTTCTAAAATCATACTGATATGTGAGTATTTCTTTTCAACTCCTCTATAGAAACTGTTTCCAGTTTCTGATCTTTCTGCAATTGCCCGTACTAAGTAATACAACAAATGACGAAAAGCAAGTACGAGCAGCAGAGGGATGAGAATGTACAGAATATTTGGGATGTTTTTAAGTCTCTGGGCATTGAGGTCTTAGCTCAGACAGTTAGTGATGTTTTTTCAGAAAAGAAAAAGGGGAAAGCGAAGATTGTAGTCACTAACAAACAGGGCTCTAACATTGATTATGATGCATGCTCTGAAATTGATAACGAATCTGACAACGATGATGAATCTGATGATGACCTCACTAACGAGGTCTGTCTATTTGAAACATGTAGCTCATTGTATCATTTAATCTACTAGGTCACTTGTTTCTACATTAATAATATGGATGTTTATCTTGGCAGGTAGAAGAGATGGTTCCAGGAACAAGGCCTCAGCAGAAGAAGCAAAAGCTAGCATCAATGATGGCTGCCAGCTAGCATCCACCGCGCACGCCAGGAAGAGTCACTAGGCTATTTCACTCCAAATACTTTCTTTCCTTAATCTACTTCCATATACAAAATTGTGTCTAATAACTCATTTGTGTGGCTGTAGACAAGGTTGGATGTGCAAGTTGAGCATGAGGGACCAAGCAGGGCTGCATGCACTGATATCGTTAAGAGGGGAGTACGACAGCAGAGGTATCACCTCAAAAGGAGGTACTTCGACTCATCACTGACAAGAGAACAGCTGCTGGCCAAACAACCTCCACCGAAGATGAAGAAAGCAGAGTGGACCAAGCTGGTAGACTACTGGTGTGACCCAAAGAATCAGGTCCATGCCCTGCATCATCTGTTTTCGTTAATATGCAATTTCAACTATGTGCATGTGAATGAAAACTTTGTATTGCATTTGTGGTGCAGGAGAAAAGTGAAAAGAATAAAGCAAACTGAGGGCAAGTGCAGCTTCACCAAAGGACTGGATCTAGGTCCTATATTGCCCATCGATACAGCATGGTATGAAAACTATATCTTTTGCGCAATTAACTTCAAAGATGGGACATTTGTACCATAGTAGTTATCGATTGCTTTTGAACTATCAAGTTAGCACATGCTCTGATTATTTCTGTGGTGACCTATGCTTTTCAATCACAAACTGGTTTTTGTAAGATTAGCCTCCTGCTGCTGCTGCTTGCATGGGTAGGATGAGCATGATGCTTTTCTAACATGATATCTGCTTGCATTGGTAAGATTAGCCTGCTGCTGCTGCTTAACTGCATGGATAAATAATGTGAAGACAAACTGAGTTTGAATGAATTATGCTTGCACCATGCATGTGTTACAGTATTAGTCTTTGAATGATGGATTTATGGTCATCTTCCTATTGACATGTACAAATAATCCCATGTTTTTGCACCCCTCACTTTACCTTCTTGGATATCATTGAAAATTGTGTTTTACATGATGCAGAGGCCTAAGTACAACAACATGGAGCCAGATCCTGTTGAATTCTTTGGGGAATGTATGAACAATCCACAAAATGGTCGTACTCAGCTTGCGGATGACATATATGTAAGTTATCAATAATTATTGCATACATGTACTATACTCAAATTCAAGCCTGATTGAACACTATTGTATGGCCTTGTTAACAAGTGGAATCATTATATGTAGGCACAAATGGTTGCAGAGAAGGCAAGAGAACCAGAAGAAGGAGAAGCACCAAAGTCTCCATCAAAGATTGTTGCTGATAGTCTAAGCCAGATCAGCCGTTCCTCAACATTCCTCCCAAACATTGGTGTCACTAAAGCGCAGAGTGCTGCCCGGTCCACAACAGCTGCAGTAGAAGCCCGCTTGCAAGCTCAATTTTAGGCAACACTCCAAGCAGAAAGAGAGGATGCTGCAAGGAAGCAGGAAGAGTTGCAGGAACAACTTCGAGTTCAGCAGGCCTCTCTTGAAGAACACCAAAGTTTGTTGCACCAGACCCAAGAAGAGGTGAAGGGGATGAGTACAAGGTTTGATGAGACTAATGCACTGCTGCGAGCGGTGCTGAAACTCTAGAAAGATTGAGGTAGGTCTGGATGCACTCCATGTTCACAATGTCTATGCCTTATCTTCTGCTACCTTGCTTGAACAACAAACTTTCTCTGTTGCCACTTTGAGGACTATGTTTCTATGTTTGTGAATTATGTTGTCAGAACTATGTATGAACCTGTGTGTTGTGGTTGAACAGTTTGAACTTGTATGATGGAATGATGGAACCAGAAACTTTGGTGTTGCTCTTGCTTGCAAGCACTTGTTATATTTCTAGTTGTAATGTGTGTATGATGGTTTGCCTCAGTTCTGTATGACTTATGAGTTCTGATGGCTGTGGTGGATGATGCCTACTGATACAATCTTGTGGATGATGGACTCTGAGATGTATGTGTATATCTGTGTGTATGTGACCTATAATGGAGATCTGTGCTGCAGTCATCATTGAATGCAAGGACATTTCATGACGATCTGCTAGATATATATGTATACAAAGCAATACACAAGTTAACTGTCACATAATGCTATATGAGGCCTCTGTTTGTCACAAAAGACTGCTTCACTTTATCAAACGAGTACAAAACATGACAAAACCTTAATGTCACATAATATTATATGATGACAAATGACGTCACAAAAAAACTCCTCATTTTCTCCGAAGCCATACCTAACACGACGGAGGAAATTGTCACATAATGATGTATGACGATCAGGAGTCGTCACAAAAAGTTCTCCAGCCAACACTGGCTACTTTCAATTTGTGACGGGTCATGTATTATATGACGCGTTGACCACTCTAATGTGACGACAGCTGGCATCACAAATTATAGGAATATGTGACGAATAAGTTCAACCGTCACAAAAGGTCTTGACATTTTGTGACGGCCTTCCGTTTTTCGTCACGCGGTACTTTTTGTGTCGTTCGTTTTGTGACGACAGCATGATGACCACTTTTTCGTCACAAATTTCTTTTTATGACAATATCTGCCCTTAACATGATGATTACGCTTTGTCATACAATCCCAAAATTCTTGTAGTGAATGCCGATGGGTCGAGGCTTCAGAGCCCTACCGCTTACATCCTGGTATGCTTTCTTCGTTTCTTTTCGATCTCGTAGTTGAGTTTTTTGTAGTGTGACTGGCCTGTACCTTTTCGACAGTGGGCAGATGCTGTCAGGTTTGAGCATCGCGCCGCCTCCTGTGCGGGAGGAGTGGAGGCCCACCTTGCAGTGTGTCGCGATGAGCGGCGAGGAGAGCAGGGTGGCAACGGTGCGCCCTTCCCTTCTAGGGGCTATGCCCCCTGGGTCGGTCGTGAGTATGGCGGCAACAGCGGCGATCCCGATGGCGAAGATGGAGGCCACGTCGGAGGTGACCCTTGCGACCCCTCCTGCATCGGCTACAGTGGAAGAGGGGAGGGAGACTGGGCTCCCTGCCTCGCACGTCGGAGGGCCGCACGGCTCGCCCTCTAGGTCAGAGCTAGAGGTGTCGGGGGAGACACGGCCAAGCTAGAGACGGAACGTCCATCGGTAGGCCATGACATCAAGATAGTGGAGGTCTCCTCTGATGGCAAAGTAGGTGACAGGATGGAGCCGCTGATGCCATCGTAGGAGCTGGTGGTGGTTCAATCATCGGCTGGGCCTTCCAGCGGGCTTGGGGCGACCACCGACCTAGTGTGGCCCTGCCCCGAGGACCTGAGGAAGGTTTAGTTCATCCTTCAGGATGAGCAGGAGGATCAACTCTAGGACGTGCTTGGGGGGAGAGGACTCGCCATGGAGTCCGATCTCGCCCAAACCAGGGTGAAGCTTGAGGAGGCCCTGGAGCGGGTTAAGTCTGTCCAGCAGGCTATTACTGTCGACCTACCCCACATTGTAGAGGTAGGTTTTCTGCATTCATCCTTGGCTCCTTGGCCTTCCACTGGTTATCTCAGCGTGTTTTCCTCTTGTGTTGTAGGGCTTGGAGGAGATGTCGAGCCGCAAGT
Organism: Miscanthus lutarioriparius; assembly: GCA_904845875.1. Lineage (NCBI taxonomy): Eukaryota > Viridiplantae > Streptophyta > Magnoliopsida > Poales > Poaceae > Miscanthus > Miscanthus lutarioriparius. The sequence goes on along the minus strand of CAJGYO010000007.1, from coordinate 77,223,933 downwards.
CTCGCTTCCTCTAGGAGGAGCACGCCTAGGAGACCGCAATGTCAAGGCGGGTCACCGAGTTCGAGCGTGAGCTGGAGTCTGTCCATCGTGAGTCTCAAGGCTGGGTGGCTGAGGCGACGGAGGCACGGGCGGTGGAGCTACTCGTGGCGGAGCGGGCGACCGCCGCTGAGTGGGGGCTTGAGGCGGCGAAGGTCCACCAGGTAGACACTAAGGCGGCTCTCCAGAAGTCCTCAGCGGAGATCGAGGCGGTGCTCTAGGGTTCCCTAGGGGCCCTGGAGTCAGAGCGATAGGCCCGATCGAAGGTCGACCAGGAAGTGCTCGCGCTCTAGGGCCGGGCGCTCGGGATGGAGGAGGCGAACGCTCGGCTGCACGAGCATGTGACTCGGTAGGAGGAAGGGCTCTTCATCCTTGAGAACACTCACCTCGGTACAGACCTTTTCTGCTTTTGGTTGATATCTTGGTTTTTCCTTTAGCTTGGTTCTAAACTCGTCGTCCTTCTTCCAGAACTAGGCGAAAAGGTTGGGCCACTGGAGTAGGACCTAGAGATGGCCAAGGCGATGATTGGCCAAAATGCGGAGGCACTGGCCAAGTCTCTTGAAGAGCGACGTGCTCTCGAGGGGGAGCTCGACTAGCTTCACAACATCGTCCAGGTCATCATCTTGGAGGTCTTCGGGTCGGTGCCGAGCACCAGCACGCGCGCTGTCCAACTGACGGAGGTCCTAGACGAAGTGCGGGAGCTCATCACCGATGGGATGTTCTATGGGATGTTAGGGGAGCTGACTTCGGTGGCGACACACCATTCAGACCTGGACTTCACCGCCATCTGCAGCAGGTATGCCAACAGCTAGAGCTCGAAGGCCATCCATGCTCTCGGGGAAAGCTTGCTGCCACACGCACAGTTGGTGGCCGAGCAAGTCTCCGCGTAGTGGGCGATGGATGCCCGCTGCGCGAACGTAGCTGAAGGTGTGGGCCAGGAGGACGTCGCCTAGCCTGCGGATGGAGTGGAGCCCGGGTCAGAAGTGAACGTCGCCTCGCCTCTGACCGAGCCAAGTGTCATCCAGTCAGGGAGCGAGCAGCCCCTGCCTTCACCGATCGCACCGTCAGCCGATGCTGCCGGGCAGCCATAGTAGGAATTAGAGTAAAAGTAGTTTAGCAGATGTAAAAGCTAAGTTCATGGGGGAGCCCCCGTGTGAACAGTTCATATTCATGAATACATCCATTTCATTTTGTGTTGAATCACTTTGTTCGGGGAAGCTTGTCCCATCTGTTCCTTATTTTTACCCTAGCATAACTTTGTTTTTTATTCTTTCTTTTTCGCACATGCCCGTTTGAACCGTAGGCTGCAACCTTAAGAACCTGGGTGTGGCCCGCGAGGCTCAGCAGCTCGTAACCGTAGGTCGTGGCAGGGTGTGATCAGTCGAAATGTTTAAAGCAAAGTTACGTAAGGCAATTAAAGGAACGGACTACCCTTTTGTTTGGGTAAAAAAGTATTTACCATAAGATAGTAAAAAAGATAGGTGGTATCGCGCCCTCGTGGAGCCTCCGAGTGATCCGAGGCGAGAGTGTTCGGGCTGGGGCGCTGGTAGGAGCAAACATTAAGTGAAAGAAAGCGGTATGACCGAATTTTTAGGGGAAGAAACGATGTAACTGTTCGATGTTCCAAGTGTTAGTGAGAACATTGCCGTTGTCGTCCTTTAGTCGGTAGGCGCCTGGTCGGATCACTTCAGTCACCGTGTAGGGTCCTTCCCATGGTGGAGAGAGTTTGTGCTTCTCCTTGGTTGATTGGGTCCTTCGAAGCACATGGTCTCCGACCTCGAGGATTCTCCCTCTGATTTTCCTCTCATAGTACCTGCGGAGAGTCTGCTGGTCACAGGCGGAGCGGATGATGGTCATCTCACAGGCCTCCTCGAGCAGGTCGACTACGTCTTGTTGAGCCTCCGTGGCTTGGTTACGGTCGAAGGCCTTCACTCTTGGGGCACCATGATCGAGGTCGGAGGGCAGCACTGCTTCAGCTCCGTAGGCTAGGAAGAAGGGTGTGAACCCTATGGATCAGTTTGGGGTCATTCTTAAGCTCAAGAGGATTATGGGGACCTCTGCAACCCATCACCCGGCGTATTTGTTCAGTCGGTCGAAGATGCGCGGCTTGAGTACTTGGAGGACCATGCCATTGGTTCGCTCGACCTGACCGTTAGTACGTGGATGTCCAACCGAGGCCTAGTCGATCCTGATGCCGTATCCATTACTGAAGTCCAAGAACTTCTTCCCGATGAAGTTAGTTCCATGGTCAGTGATGATACAGTTAGGAACGCCGAACCGGTAGATGATGTCGAGGAAGAATTTGACCGCCTCTTCCGAGTAGATGTTGGTGATGGGCTTGGCCTTGATCCACTTGGTGAATTTGTCGACCGCTACGAGTAGGTGAGTGAAGTCGCCCAGGCCCTTTTTGAGGGGTCCTACCATGTCGAGGCCCCAGACCGCGAACGGCCAGGTGATAGGGATGGTTTGGAGCTCCTGTGCTGGCAAATGAGTTTGCCGAGCATAGAATTGGCATCCTTCACACCGATGAATGACCCCCTCTGCATCTCATAGCGTGGCGGGCCAGTAAAAACCTTGGCGAAAGGCTTTTCCGACCAGCAACCTAGGAGCCACGTGATGTCCGCAGATTCCAGCTTGGACCTCGAGGAGGAGCTGCTTGCCTTGGTCGATAGGGATCCACTTCATGAGTACTCCCGATGGACTCTGTTTGTAGAGTTCATTACCGATCACGGTGAGTGTCTTGGTGCGTCGAGCGATCCATTGTGCTTTAGTCCTTTTGGGTGGGAGAACCTCCTCGAGGAGGTAGGCGAGTAGCGGTGCTCGCCAGTCGGCTTGATCGAGTGCCAGCATGGCGACGTCGGTGAGCGACGTTGTCATGGAGGCATTGGGGTCGGAGCCCCCGAGCGCCAGGTCGGCGTCAGTGCGTGTCTGGATCGGACCTTCTAGGATGCGGGCAGATGGTTCATGAAGGCCGTTGATGAAGACCCCGTTCAGAGACAAAACCCGCCTGACAGCCAATTTTGCGAGAAAATCGGCGGTATCGTTGTCCTTTCGGGGGACATGGTGCAGCTCGATCCCCTAGAATTTGTCCTTGAGCTTGCGCACCTCCTAGCAGTATGCTGCCATGAGGGGGCTTTTGTAGGATTCCTTCATGACTTGGTCGACGACCAACTCTGAGTCACCGCGAACGTAGAGTCACATAGCGCCGAGCTCGATGGCGATACACAGGCCATTGATGAGGGCCTCATACTCTACGGCGTTGTTTGAGGCCAAAAAGTGGAGGCGAATTGCGTAGCAGAGCCTACTCCCATCTGGAGAGATCAGAACCACTCTAGCCCCCGAGCCAGGCGCCATCACGGACCCATCGAAGTACATCGTCCAGTATTCGTGGGTGACATCCGGAGTTGGCAGCTGGACCTTCGTCCATTCGGTGACAAAATCCATGAGAGCTTGAGACTTAATAGCGGTACGGGGGATATACCTGATGTCATGGCCCATTAGCTCGAGTGCCCACTTGGAGATTTGTCCCGCGGCGTCGCGGTTGCGGATGATGTCTCCGAGCGGGTATGAAGTGACGACCAAGACTTCATGGTCGGTGAAGTAGTGCAGGAGCTTCCAGGTCGCCATCCGCATGGCGTACAGGAGTTTTTGCACCTGGGGGTACCGGACCTTAGGGTCGGTGAGTACCTCCCTGACGAAGTATATGGGTCGTTGGACCTTAAGGTGGTGTCCCAGCTCCTCCCTTTCCACGACTAGGGTGGCGCTCACCACATGGTTGCTGGCCACGATGTAGAGGAGGAGGGGTTCTCCCCATTCGGGAGCAATGAGTATTGGAGTCGACGTTAGAGGAGGAGGGGTTCTCCAAAGCGTGCTATCTTTTTGAGGAGCTTGTAGAGAGGCATCCCCCGTTTGCCAAGTCGGGAGATGAATCAGCTCAGGGCAGCCAAACAGCCGATGAGCCTCTGTACGCCCTTGATGTTGCGTATAGGGCCCATGTTGGAGATGGTCATGATTTTTTTGGGGTTGGCCTCGATGCTGCGTTCGGACACGATGTATCCAAGAAGCTTCCCCTTCGGAACCCCGAAAACATATTTTTCAGGATTCAATTTGATGTTGAACCTTTGGAGGTTCATGAACGTTGTGGCTATGTTTGCGATAAGGTCGCAAGCTTGAGCCATTTTGACCACTATGTCATCAACATAGACGGCGATTGTTGGTTTTGGCCGCTCGACTTGGTCAGGTTGATCGAGCGGGTCGATTTGATCGGTGAAGCATTGCTGCATGCACCTTTGGTAGGTGGCGCCAACGTTCTTTAGACTGAAAGGCATGGTTACGTAACAGTACGAACCATATGGGGTGATGAAAGAAGTCGCGAGCTGGTCGGACTCTTTCATTATGATCTAGTGATAGCCTGAGTAGGCATCCAAAAAGGAGAGGATTTCGCATCCTAAGGTGGAGTCAATTATCTGGTCTATGTGTGGTAAAGGGAAATGGTCCTTCGGACACGTGTTGTTGAGGCTAGTATAATCAATGCACATTCTCCATTTTCTAGTCTTCTTTTTAACAAGAATAGTATTAGCGAGCTAGTCAGAGTGGTATACCTCTTTGATGAAGCTGGCTGCTAGGAGTTTGGCAATCTCCTCGCCTATGGCCCTGCGCCTCTCATCGTCGAAGCGACGCAAGCGTTGCTTGGTGGGCTTCGAGTCTGGGATGAGGCGTAGTGCGTGCTCGGCGACCTCCCGTGGTATGCCTGGCATGTCAGAAGGTTTCCATGCAAAGACATTGCGATTGGTGCATAGAAAGTTGGTGAGCTCATGTTCCTATTTGACTGAGAGCTGGGTCTCGATCTGCACCATCTTGGTTGGGTCGGTGGGGTTGATCCCCATGGCCTTAGTCTCCTCGAGCGGGCGGAAGGCAGTCGAGGAGGTTAGCTTGTTGCAGTCTAGGACTGCTAGGGTCAAAAACTCCCTGAGCCGCGGGAGCTCGGACGAGTTGATGACGGCAGTGGCGAGCTCAAAATGCTCGTGGTCGCACGTGTAGGCGTGCGAGAAGGTGCTACCCACAGTGATGACACCGTTTGGTCCCGGCATCTTCAGCTTCAGGTAGGTGTAGTTGGGTACCACCATGAACTTGGTGTAGCATGGCTGCCCCAAGATGGCGTGGTAAGACCCCAGAAAGTCCACCACCTCGAAGGTAAGCACCTCCGAGCAGAAGTTGGCTCAGTTGCCAAACATGACGGGCATGTCGATCTGCCCGAGCTAGTACGTTTGCATCCCCGAGATCATGCCATGGAAGGGGGAGCTCACTAGGCGGAGCTCCAACTGGGGGATGCACATGGTGTCGAGGGTGTCGATGTAGAGGATGTTGAGGCCGCTGCCTCTGTCCATCAGCACCTTGGTGAGGCACTTCTTGCGGACGATGGGGTCGACGACGAGCGGATAGCGACCCGGTCTAGCGATGTAGGAAGGATGGTCCCTCTGATCAAAGTTGATCGGAGATTCTGACCAGCGAAGGAAGGTAGGGACGACCGTCTTGGTGATGCATGCCTCTCTGTAGTGCACTTTGTGCTGGCGCTTGGAGTAGATGGTGTTGGATCCCCCAAAGATCATGATGCATTCCTCAGGGTCGGGAAAGTCGTTCCCAACTTTGCCTGCCGCGCCTCCTTGCTTGGTTGCTGCCTACTTGCCCTTTCCTTCTTTCGGTCCACCGGCCTATCGTAGGAAGCGCTTGTGGAGCTCGCATTCCTTGTAGAGGTGCTTGATGGGGTAGACGTGGTTGGTGCATGGACTATCCATGAGCTTGTCGAAGTGGTTGGGCTGGCCCTGCTGGGGCGACTTGCCCATGCGATTGGCTGCGGCGACCAACGCGGAGTTGGCCAGTCGGCGCCAATCCTTCTTGATCCTCGCGCTTGGCCTTGCCCTTGTCCCGGCCTCTATTGAAGACCGCTCTGACCTCCTCCTCACTGGAGGCGTGGTTCGTGGTGACATCGAGCATGTCGCAGGTGGTTCGGGGCTTCAGGCAGCCAAGCTTGTGGATTAGGGACTCACAGGTTGTCCCGAAGAGGAATGCGCTGATGACGTCTGCATCGATGATATCTAGAAGGGAGTTGCACCGCTTTGAGAACCTATGTATATAGTCCCATAGGGACTAATGGGGCTATCGTGCGGATGCTGTCGTGCAGGAGGAATTCGAGCCATGCTTGAACATGTTCCCCCACGCAGATGGAGAGGTATTGAATGATGAAATAGTCATCATCCACTCCTTTGGCTCGGTAGGCGAGCCAAAAGTCTTTGAGCCATATAACGGGGTTCGTCTCCCCGGTATACTTGGCGATGTTGGTAGGCGGTCGGAAGCACGGTGGCAACGACGCTCTCTGGATGCGTTGGCCAAAGGCCCATGGTCTCGGGCCATCCGGGTTGGGACTCCGGTCGTCGGGTCAGCGACCGCACCTAGGGTGCATCTCACCGGTCCCCTCGATGGTCTGATCGGAGCCCGTGCTGCCTGCTCTCACCGCCGCCCAATGGACATCATCATCATGCCGGGCCTGACGCTGGTGGTTGATGATGCTGCGAGCATCTTGGTTCGGCCCAAGGCGTTCGCGCACAGGTGGTCGGTGTAGAGTGGGCGTCGGGTCAGGCAGCGGTGTAGCTGCGTCCTCCTGTTCCACGCCCGGTGGCTGTAGAGGTGAGTGGATGGAGCAATGCGTCTAGTGCGTCCCCGCTCCTGTGGTGGGGAGTGAGGCCATGAGTCGGTGTCATGACGCGGAGCTCTCCGCCTATTGAAAAGTGGCGGTCTCCACCAGCGCCCGGAGGTTCCGGTGGACCGCCTGCTCCTGTGGGTCGACAGGCTCTGGAAGGCTACGCAGAAGCATCACCGCAGCGGCGATGTTCTGCCTAGCCCGAGCGAACTGTGGGGGATCGTTCCCCCCATCGATGATGTTGCGCTGAACCTGGCAGGCGCAACCCTAGGCGGAGCTTGTTGGGTTACACACCGGGGTGCATCATGGTGTGCCGAGCGCACCAGCACAGGTGGCAGCTGGTTCTACCACCTTTGTCGTAGCTCCTCGTCGTGCTTCTAGGCGCACATGAGGGCATCCGCATGAGGGTCCGGAGGGGTGTGGGTCTAAAGAGACTCCACCACCACCGGCTGCTGTCCCAGAGCGTCCGCCATAGCACACTCGTAGGATAGAGGGTGGCTAGATGCCACGACATCGCCGATGCTGGAGCCGTCGCTCTCAACATCGTCATCCATGAGGTCGTGAAAAGAGGCAGGAGCATAGCTTGCCATCCCCATGAATTCGGATGTGGGAGGGAGCGGTGCCAGCATTCTTCGGAGCCCCCAGGCATACGCGACCACGGGAGACGTGAGGCCGTAGGGGAACCGGTCGCATGGTGGTCACGATAGGGACAACGGGGTCCCTCCAGAGAGTTAGTGGAAAATATGAAAAAGCGAGTAAAGAATAGCATGTACGTTACTCACAATGGGGTTTGAGCCCAGCGTGGGCTCGGAGTGAAGCGAAGGCACCTCATCATTGAGGTCGCTGGGCGGTCCAGAGCTGTCGGAGGGCGCTCCTCCTCCGACGGGCGCTGGGACAAATGCCTCCTCTCGGAGGCAAAACTTGCCGAGCCGGTCGGCGATGAAGTCCAGGCTTCCAAAGAGGAAGGCCTGGGATGGCTTGAAGACGGGTGGAACCCACATCCCAACAGGTGGGTGTGTGGGAAACTCCAGTGAGCCAAAGTGAGTCATATCGCTTGAGCACGCCACGGTTAAGTTTGTTGAAAAGTGGGCCATCCGATGACCAAAAGCGTGAACATACAGCATCTTCCCCATGGATGGCGCCAACTGTTAGTGCAGAAAGTGACCAACACGTAAATATTTGTAGTTTTGCCGTACGTTGTGATTGAAAGTGGTTTAGCACTCAATGACACAGGGTTTATACTGGTTCAGGCAACGTGCCCTACGTCTAGTTTGAGTCGGTCAGAGACTTTATTCCTGAGCACAAGTGCTCGAAGTTTGCTATGGGGTTACAAACGAGAGGGAGTAAGATGGGGGGTGCAAGAGGTCCGGTCGGACTCTGGACCGAAGGGCCGAGAGAGACGGGAGCTCCTACATGTGCTAAGTATTTGAGCGTGTGCTCTGTTGGAATCGTTCGAATCGTAGGTTGTTCGATCCGCTGGTGGTTGAATCGTCTCTCCTTTGGAGAGAGCCCATCCCCTTTTATAGATGAAGGGTATGGCTTTACAAGAGAGAGAGTGAGAGAAAGAGAGTGTGTGTGTGTGTGTTCTACTCTTGTTACCCACGCCATCGGGTACTAGGTGATTTGTCGGCGCCCTCAACACTATTGATGTACGGATGCATGTGATAGGCTCCATCGTGATCTTCTGGTATGGCTGATGTCGGCGCCTACCATACTATAGGATAGATGTCAGCGCCCATAACAATGTTGGTGTTCTGACATGTCTGGAAGGATATAAAGTACCCTTCTGACATGACTCGATAGTACTGTCCTATAGGTGTGCAGGGTATAGTCATTGATATTGCGGTTGACTGGAGCGCCCTGCTTTACTTGCTCTGTCCGTTTCCTGGGTCTTCACCGAGCGAGCATCCCCGGTCGGTCGTTCCCTAGTCGGCTCCGTCCTCCTAGATGGAGAAGAGCTGTAAGCAGAGATTTGGTGTATTCCCGATCGGAGAAGTGAGTCGGAGTCGGAGGCGAGCGTCGTCCCTTATCGACCAGGCCTTCCGGTCAGAGAGGCGGGCCAGAGTCAAAAGTGACGGAAGCAAGCACCGTTCCTCCTTGGCCAGGCCTTCTGGTCGGAGAGGAGGGCCGGAGTCGGAAGCGAGCGCCGTTCTTCTTTGGCCAGGCCTTCCAATCGGAGACTAGATCGTCCTTCTGGCCTATCGTTAGGTGTTTTTTGGGCCAGCCCAGGAGTTATGCGTCGTTCGCAACGTTGTCTGCTGGGCCGAGCTTTTGCTGGGAAGCAGGTCCATGAGGGACCCCGGGTTTATGAACCCGACAGAGGGAGTAATAATTTACCGGGAGATGAACTAAGTTAGATGACTCACAAAACATCATTGGATATTCATTTGCATACCTTCACTTGAGACTCTAAATTTAAGAACTTGTATGTTCAGTGTGCATCTTAACATTACTAATTGGTGGCTTTCAACAAACTCTTGACATTTATTCTCACATAATGCAGGAGAAGAAAAGATGAATATGAGAAATTCTCACGAAAATAAAAAAAACATTGACTGCTAGACCATGTTTGGATCTCCTAAAAATGAGAATGGATAGGAAAATGCGAATAAGATTGAAACACTTGGATTCTAGAATGAGATTCTTCAATTCAATTATCTACCCAAATCTAATATTTGGAGATTTTTACTATGCAAAGGCAACAATCACTATGAGAATATGATCCAAACATCACCCCCTCATTTTCTTTAGAGAGAATTACCTTAATGGCCTAAAAAACTATGCCTTCGGTCTATTTCTATTAGCCTTCTCCGTTACGTCTCCCAAGATATGCAAAATGTCCAAAATACCCTTCCTTCTTTCCTTTTTACTCCAGCGGACTTCTTTGTTGAATCGAATCGTAAAAAATAGGCGGAGGCGGAGGCCACCGCGCCATGGACGATGACCCCGACTCATGGGGTTCCCGTCGATGGCAGAGGGTGGCGCGGCACGGCGGCGTCGGATCCGCCCCGATTTGGGATCTAGGACGTGCAGGGGAGGGATCACTACTAGAGAACAGACTTTAGAACGATGTCCCAATTTGACATTAGCCTCGGCATTTTTTGCCGCCGGGACTAAAGGACCCTTTAGTCCCGGTTCGTAATACCAACCGGGACTAAAGGTCCCTGCCCAACGATCGTCCGCGTGGCAGGGATCTTTAGTCCCGGGTGGTATTACCAACTGGGACTAAAGTTAAACCTTTAGTCCCGGTTGGTAATACCAACCGGGACTAAAGGTTTTAGTCCCGGTTTGGGTGGTACCTCGGGAATAAATATTAATCTTTAGTCCCGGTTTGGCCACCTAACCAGGACTAATTATGCGGGCCTATACAACGGCTCATTTCTTCCTCCCCGAGCCCGAGCCATTCCATTCAAACTCACTGCCTCTGTTCTTCAGCTTGCTGTTGTTCTTGCTCTCTCCCCCTCCATTGGTGTTGCTCTTCGATTTTGGAGGTAACAAACTTAATCCTCTTATGTTTTATCAGTAGCTTATCTCAGTTTGCGATGTAGATGCATGTGTAACTTTATATGTTGGACTTTATTATGATTTTATATGTCATTTTTAGCTCAAAATCACATGATGATTTGCATATATGTTTGGATAAACAAAAGTTAAATTAGTTCATCAAAATCACGTCTCGCTCGTCCTCGCTGGAGCACGCACCATCCTCGTCCCCGGCGGCTTACGTGATCTTAGAATTAATTTTTCCATGAAATGAAAAACTTAGAAAATAGTTAGAAAATTGTAGAAAATCCGTACTAGTTGAACTTGCGGACCGTGATCATCTCGGCGAGCATTTTCTCTGCCAAGCGGTAACGGACGTCAAGGAGGAGCTTTGATTCTACGAGGGAGAGAGACAACGGTCGTGGAAGACCGTGTTCCCTTCCTCGTAGAATCGGAGCTCTTCCTTGGCCAAGTACGGTGCCGTCCGGTGGAGAAATGCTCGCCGAGATGATCACGTAAGCAAGGTCAACTAGTACGGATGGTTATTTATTGAAACATGTTTTTGAGCTATGTGATTTCTATGTCATTTTTTGCTCAAAATCACATGATGATTTGCATATATGTTTGGATAAACAAAAGTTAAATTAGTTCATCAAAATCACGCCTCGCTCGTCCTCGCTGGAGCACGCGCCATCCTCGTCCCCGACGGCTTACGTGATCTTAGAATTAATTTTTCCATGAAATGAAAAACTTAGAAAATAGTTAGAAAATTGTAGAAAATCCGTACTAGTTGAACTTGCGGACCGTGATCATCTCGGCGAGCATTTTCTCTGCCGAGCGGTAACGGACGTCAAGGAGGAGCTTTGATTCTACGAGGGAGAGCGACAACGGTCATGGAAGACCGTGTTCCCTTCCTCATAGAATCGGAGCTCTTCCTTGGCCAAGTATGGTGCCGTCCGGTGGAGAAATGCTCGCCAAGATGATCACGTTAGCAATGTCAACTAGTACGGATGGTTATTTATTGAAACATGTTTTTGAGCTATGTGATTTCTATGTCATTTTTAGCTCAAAATCACATGATGATTTACAATAGTAAAATCACTTGATAGTTTGGTATTTTACTATTATACATAGTACATATTTCATGGTTTAGTTAGATAAATAAATAATTTTAGTTTTGTTTAAATATATTATTTTAGAAAATGTGAAATTTACAGTAGTTTGAAAAAAAAATAAGTATAGAAAGTAGATGACAATCGGTATCGGATCCTCGGCCTCTCTCGCTCGGTTCTGAAAACGACCGAGGCCGAAACTCTCTCATTATCTCGCGCAAGTGTAAGCGTAAGATTGTGATGGAGTACCGAGTCAAGAGACAGGGACCCAACAAGGGTCGTGTTTTCTACAAGTGCCCAAATCGCGATGTGAGTTTCTTACGCATTTGATTATTATGGCTAATTGACCTACTTTTCTTGAATATTTTTGACTAAATATTTTTTGGCTTTAATTTTAGTGGGAGGGCAATGGATGCAATGGTTGGTACTGGGAGGAAGATTCTGCTACATATGTGCAGAATTCGTAATTTCCTTCTGATGATGATGAGGCGGTGAGCCAAATAGGAGAAGCTTATTGATATTCAACGTAAGAATGATTTGTCTGCTTTTAGTTATGCGTTTATCACGAAATAATTATGTTACTTGAAGTGCATTGTAGTTTTAGTTTGTTTAGTGATAGTTGGGATTGCTTACGTTGTAGCTAGGCTTAGTTAATTAATCAACCGTGTGTGTGTCATCTATGTTGTGTAATAAAATACTTAATTATGTTCAAAGTTTTCATAATTTGTCGTGTAATACAGATTATGTCACGCCATTGGATGTACAATGCCGATCGCTGCTCCCAAGACTTTATTAAGGGCTTGCATTATTTCTTAGGTGTGGCCGAGGCAAATAAGCGGGACGGTTTCATGTGCTGTCCATGTGCCCTATGTAAGAATTTAAAGGAATATTCAAGCTCAATGAGTCTTCATTCACATTTGCTTAAGTCAGGTTTCATGTCAAACTATATATGTTGGACTAAGCATGGAAAAAGCGGGGTCATGATGGTAGAAGGTGAAGGAGAAGATTTAGACATTGATGACATTATTGCTCAGTATGGTGCCTTTAATGATACTACAATGGGGGAGATGAAGAAGAGGTAGCGGTAGAAGATGATCTCGGTGATGCTCTTGGCGATGCCATTCATGACGCACAACAAGAATGGGAAAGTGAAAAAGAGAAAGTTAAGTTCGAGCGCATGCTTGAGGATCATAGGAAGTTGCTATACCCGACGGCCGAAGAGGGGCAAAAAAAGCTGGGTACAACACTGGAATTGCTACAGTGGAAGGCAAAGAATGGTGTATCCGACAAGGCATTTGGGAATTTATTAAACCTCATAAAGAAGATGCTTCCGAAGCCAAATGAATTGCCCACCACTACGTACGAAGCAAAAAAGGTTGTCTGCCCTTTGGGATTAAAAATCCAGAAGATACATGCATGTCCTAATGACTGCATCCTCTACCATGGCAATGAATACAAGAATTTGGATGAATGCCCGGTATGTAAAGCATCGCGGTATAAGATCAGGCGCGATGATCCTAGTGACGTCGAGGGTGAACAACGTCCTAGAAAGAAAATCCCTGTCAAGGTTATGTGGTATGCTCCTATAATACCACGCTTAAAACATTTGTTCAGAAATAAAGACCATGCAAAGTTGTTGCGGTGGTATAAAGAAGACCGTAAGGTAGACAATATGCTGAGACACCCAGCTGATGGGTCCCAGTGGAGAGCGATAGACAGGGAATTTCTAGAGTTTGCAAATGAGGCTAGAAACTTAAGGTTCGCCTTAAGTACAGATGGTATGAATCCATTTTGAGAGCAGAGCACTAGTCATAGCACTTGGCCAGTTACTCTATGTATCTACAACCTTCCTCCATGGTTATGCATGAAGCGGAAGTTCATTATGATGCCGATCCTCATCCAAGGTCCGAGGCAACCTGTCAACGATATTGATGTCTATCTGAAGCCATTAGTTGAAGAACTTCTAGTTTTATGGAACAAACCAGGTGTACGTGTCTGGGATGAGTACAAACAAGAACACTTTGACCTACGAGCAATGTTGTTCGTAACAATCAATGATTGGCCTGCTTTAAGTAATCTTTCAGGTCAGACAAACAAAGGATATAATGTATGCACACATTGTTTTGATGACCTTGATAGTATATATTTGAAAAGATGTCGAAAGGTCGTGTACCTTGGCCATCATCGATTCCTTCCTTTGAATCACCAAGTAAGAAAGAAAGGGAAGCATTTTAAAGGTAAGCCAGACCACCGGAAGAAGCCTCATAACCGAACCGGGGAAGAAGTACTCGCAATGGTCAAGGATGTGAAAGTAGTATTTGGAAAGGGACAAGGCAGTGAATCTGTTCCCAAAGATGCTAAGGGACATGCACCCATGTGGAAGAAGAAGTCCATCTTTTGGGAGCTACCCTATTGGCAAGTCCTAGAGGTCCGCAACGCAATCGACGTGATGCACCTGACAAAGAATCTTTGTGTGAACCTGTTAGAATTCATGGGTGTGTACGGGAAGCCAAAGAATTCACTTGAAGCACGCCAGGACTTGCAGGGCATGAAAGAACGAGACAACCTTCATCCAGAGAAGACAGATGATGGACGTCATTACTTAAGTCCTGCTAGCTACACGCTTAGCAAAGAAGAGATGGACAGCATGTTCGAATGTCTAAGCAGCATCAAGGTCCCATTGGGATTCTCCTCCAATATAAAGGGTATAATAAATGTGCCAGATAAGAAATTCCTAAACTTAAAGTCCCACGACTGCCACGTGCTTATGACGCAATTGCTTCCAGTTGCTTTAAGAGGAATTCTACCTCCACATGTACGTCTAGCCACCGTGAAGCTATGTGCATTCCTCAATGCAATTTCTCAGAAGGCAATCAATCCAGTGGAACTAGCTACTCTACAGAATGATGTGGTTCAATGTCTTGTCAGCTTTGAGTTGGTGTTCCCTCCATCCTTCTTTAATATCATGACACACCTCCTAGTTCATTTGGTGAAGGAGATTAGTATTCTTGGACCTGTGTTCTTACATAACATGTTCCCCTTCGAGAGGTTTATGGGAGTCTTGAAGAAATATGTGAAAGTCCATTCTAAGCCTGAAGGAAGCATCGCCCAGGGCTATGGAACAGAGGAGGTCATTGAGTTCTGTGTTGACTTTATTCCTGACCTTGCCCCGATTGGTGTTCCCGAATCACGACATGAGGGGAGACTCAGTGGTAAATGAACTTTAGGGAAGAAAACATATATTGGCATGGAAGACGATTATTTCAATAAAGCACACTACATAGTTCTTCAGAACTCGTCATTGGTGCATCCGTACATCGAGATACATAAGGAGTTCTTACGATCCAAGTTTCCAGGGAAGACTGAAGCTTAGATTAGGCGTCAGCACATGGAAAGTTTCAGTGGTTGGTTGTGAAAAGAATGTCAAGGCGATGACAATATTGATGAGCAACTGTATTTGTTGGCTAGGCAGCCATCGTGGCATATCCTCACGTACCAAGGGTACGAGATAAATGGGAATATATTTTACACAGTTGCCCAAGATAAAAGGAGCACCAATCAAAATAGTGGTGTTCGTATAGACGGCACAGATCTAAATGGGAATATACAAATATATTATGGCCGCATAGAAGAGATATGGGAACTAGACTACGCACCTAATTTTAAAGTCCCTTTGTTCCGGTGCCAATGGGTGAAGCTGACCGGAGGAGGGGTAACAGTCGACAAAGAGTATGGAATGACAACAGTGGACCTCAACAATATTGGGTACAAAGAGGAACCATTTGTCCTTGCTGCCGATGTGAGTCAGGTGTTCTATGTGAAAGACATGTCTACAAAATCAAAGAGAGGAAAAAATGAAGACATCAACTCAATGATCAATGAGTCAAAGCGCCACATAATTCTTTCTGGGAAAATAAATATAGTGGGAATTGAAGACAAGTCAGAAGATTACGAAAGAAATGTCCGAATTCCACCCTTCATAGTGAAGAAAGATCCAAGCATTATGTTAAATGATGAAGACACTCCATGGTTACGACAAGATCATAACCAAGGGTCATACGTCAAGAAGAAATTCACTGTTGTGCCCGCATGATACAATGATGCATGTTTAATATATTATGTTTTAGAGACGGATATTATGTAATATGTTATGACTTCACAATTGTAGATCTTGCTGAGATGATCAAACTTGGTATTCAGAGTTTTTTCATCTGAGGTCATTTAGTGTCTCATTTGAGCAAGTTTGACCAAGTCAAATTTGGTCAAATGAAAAAACAACACTTTGACTCTAGTATTATGAACTCTAAATGACTTCAAATTGAAAAGTTTTGAATACCAAGTTTGTTAAACTTAAAAATATCTACAATTGTTGTTTTGGTCAACTTTTCATTTGAGAAAGTTTGGACGGTTCAAATTTGTGATTTTTAAATTTTGACGCCTACAAACTAGTTTTCGGAACCCCAGATTATCTAAAATTGAAAAGTTTTGAATACCAAGTTTGTTCAGATCATCAATATATACAATCCTTATATAGGCCATTTTTTCATTTGAGAAAGCTTGAACAAACTGTAGTTCAAATTTCACAAGTGTGTGACATAATTTTAGAAAGTCTATATGAGATTCAAGAAGTTGTGACTAGTGTTTGATAAAAATTTCTCAAATGGGAAAATAAGCTATGTAACAATTGTAGATCTTGCTAAGATGATCAAACTTGGTATTCAGAGTTTTTTCATCTGAGGTCATTTAGTGTCTCATTTGAGCAAGTTTGACCAAGTCAAATTTGGTCAAATGAAAAAACAACACTTTGACTCTAGTATTATGAACTATAAATGACTTCAAATTGAAAAGTTTTGAATACCAAGTTTGTTAAACTCAAAAATATCTACAATTGTTGTTTTGGTCAACTTTCCATTTGAGAAAGTTTGGACGGTTCAAATTTATGATTTTAAATTTCGACGCCTACAAACTAGTTTTCGGAACCCCAAATTGTCTAAAATTGAAAAGTTTTGAATACCAAGTTTGTTCAGATCATCAATATCTACAATCCTTATATAGGCCATTTTTTCATTTGAGAAAGCTTGAACAAACTGTAGTTCAAATTTCACAAGTGTGTGACATAGTTTTAGAAAGTCTATATGAGATTCAAGAAGTTGTGACTAGTGTTTGATAAAAAATTCTCAAATGGGAAAATGAGCTATGTAACAATTGTAGATATTGATGAGATGATCAAACTTGGTATTCAGAGTTTTTTCATCTGAGGTCATTTAGTGTCTCATTTGAGCAAGTTTGACCAAGTTAAATTTGGTCAAATGAAAAAACAACACTTTGACTCTAGTATTATGAACTCTAAATGACTTCAAATTGAAAAGTTTTGAATACCAAGTTTGTTAAACTCAAAAAGATCTACAATTGTTATTTTGGTCAACTTTCCATTTGAGAAAGTTTGGACAGTTCAAATTTGTGATTTTTAAATTTCGACGCCTACAAACTAGTTTTCGGAACCTCAGATTGTCTAAAATTGAAAAGTTTTGAATACCAAGTTTGTTCAGCTCATCAATATATACAATCCTTATATAGGCCATTGTTTCATTTGAAAAAGTTGTAGAACAAAAAATACTACATTTTCTTTATTTTTATAGGTTCAACAAAAAATCCCTATCAATTTTGGTCAAAAACCGAGAAAAAATCGAAACATTGACGTTACAATAATGTGATAATAAATTTCCTATCGAATAATATTAGTTTTATTAATTTTAAGTTACAAATATATTTTTGCATTAACAAAATACTTAGTATTAGTAACATTTATATTCTATATTCATAAAAAAAATAAAAACTTTAGGTTACAAAATTTTCCTATTTACAATAAATAATTAGTTAATCAATAGTATTTTTTAAAATAAATATTGCAAAGTATTGAAGTTGCTATGGAATTAATTGATTAACCTAGTATTAAACAAAATCAAAATCCCAAGCCTTTCCAATTACATTGGCAGGTTGTCAAAATTTTCAGGCCTTCAGTCCCGGCCCAGGCCAAGAACAGGGACTAAAGGGTGGGGCCAGGACTAAAGGACATTTAGTCCCGGCTGGTAAGACCAACCGGGACTAAAGGTCCCACCCTTTAGTCCTAGTTGGTCTTACCAGCCGGGACTAAATGTCCTTTAGTCCCGGCTGGTGTTACCAGCCGGGACTAAAGGGTCCCGGCCTATATATATCGAACATCTGTTTTGTTCATCTTCAATCTCGCCTTCGTCGCTCAGCCCCACCCGGCCGCGCCATCCGCCGTCGTCGAGCTCGTCTCTGCCGCGCCGCCGTCGTCGTCTACCCCCGCCCGGCCGCGCCATTCTCCCGACCCGCATCGCGCGCCGCATCCCATCTCCGCCACACTGCACTCCCCCACCTCCGTCACGCGCGATGCTTCCAGCATGCCACCGTATATACCCTCCGTCGAACTCTCGTGATCTCTTTGCTCTCGATCGGCCATGTTTTTTAGATTTTTTACAAAGTCTCAGCTGTATGTTAGATTAAAATGTATTAAAATTTAATTAGTAGTTTATTGTTAGTTTTTTAGTTAGTTTTTAAATAGTTTTTGATATATGATAGATTTAAATATATTAAAATTTAATTAGTACTTTATGTAGATAGTTTTTTAAGATAGTTTTTTATTATAGTTTTTGATATATTTTAGATTAAAATGTATTATCTATTACTAGTTTATCTAATTTCATGTTAGATTTATTTAATAGGATTTAGTAATTATATATTCTATCTCTCTATATATATATCTAGAGAGAGATTATTCTATATGTATACATATGTACTTAATTATTTCTATATGTATATATACATGTATTTATTTTCATGTGTTGAGAGAGAGCAAATTGTATCTAGAGAGACATTCTATGTGTTATCACATGCATATATATCTAGAGATATAGACATATGCACTTATTTCTATGTGTTGAGAGAGAGAGAAAATATATTATATCATTCTATGTGTATATATATACATGTACTTATTTCCATGTTTTTGGATCGAAAGTGTTTTTGATTCGATTCCAAAGCCTATACCTTATTATTGTTTATCCTTATGAAATATTATGTGTTATTATATTTAATTGGATTTAGTAATTCTATATGTGTTATCACATGTACTTATGTTATGTACCATAGTAATTCTATCTATGTGTTATCTTGAAGATACAAATGGCTGCTCCGGATGATGACATAATGGCGGATATTATCAACGCCGGCACCAATGTGGATGTAGATGACACGAGTTAGTACTTTGCTGATTATGAGGATATCCTGAATATGCCGGTGGTTGAAGATCAACAAATTGTCGCGCAAGAAAATACTGGCGAGGTATATTCGATTATCTATCATATCTTATAGATGCATGCATACGTATATTTGTTGTTAATCGTTGTGTTTCTACTCATGTAGCCGGTCTCTGGATCTACATCAACCACCGACAAAAGTAGGAAAGTCCGAGGGCCAAAAAAACCATTAGAGGGCCGTTTCATAATATCAGAATTCGACACCAACACCGGCAAACCATTGGGACCACATGCTCAGACATATGTCAATCAATGTGGGTTCATTGTAAGGGATAGGATCCCAGTTAGTGCTCGTGAATGGAAGTAGAAGATATCCGCTCCTAATGTTAGTTTTGTATCTGATCGTGACAAGAACCTAGCTTGGAGAGATATCACTTAGCATTTCACATTACAAGCAGATGATGCTTTGAAGGAGCTAGTGAGGGATTGGACAATGAAGAAGATGGCAACATTGTTCCAGAGTTGGAAGAAGACATTATATAAAAGGTTTATCTTAAAGAATGCTACGCCGGATTTCAATGCTAAGGCGTTTGTCAAGTTGGAGTCCCATTGGGATGCCTTCGTAGAATACAAGACATCTCAAGACAGTGAGAAACGTGTGATGAGGAATCGGCAGAATGCCCGACAGAAGCAATACCATCATCGCATGGGATCAGGTAGTTATAGGAGTGCTATTCCCAAGTGGCAGAACCTAGAAGCAGAGATTACTGCCAAGGGAATCATACCTGAAACAATAGAGAAGAACTGGCCTCAACGCGCGAAGAATTGGTTCTACGCTCATGGGGGAAGCCTAGACCCAGACACTGGCAAGCTAATTTTCGGCCAAAAAATTGAGAGAGCAACACAGAGACTAGCTCGTGCTAGGGAAGAAGCTGATAGTGGTGTTTTCAAGCCCAACAGAGAGAAGGATGAATTGACATATGCCCTAGAGAATCCCGAACACGGTGGTCGAACAAGAGGCTATGGGGCGGTTCCGTGGCTACACGCATTCACAGCAGACAAGGATACCTACAGAAGCCGCCAGAGAAAGAAGGATGAGGAGGCAGAACGAATCCGTGCATTGGAGCAATTTGTTGATGAGTCACAACAAGCATTGCTTGAATCACGTGAGCGAGAAAAATCTCTTGAGGCAAGAATGCAGGAGGAGATCAAGAGGCAAGTGCAGCTAGCAATGAGTCAAATGCAATCGCAATCAACGTCGGGAGTCACCATTAGCCCCGTTGGTCAGATGAAAAGCAGTTGTGCTTCTACGGAGCTGCCAGTTATTCAAGACGACGCTGGGTTACACTTCCCTATTGATGACATTACCGAGCCTCTAACAACATGTGAGCTGCACATTCCAGATGGTAATAATGCATCAATCATGGTGGCTGTCGGGTTGTATCTCCAATAGACCGAACGAAGACACCAAGAATCCATGGGTCAGTTATTCAACCTGGATATGCTAGCGTCTCGGTCGATAGAGTGCTCAAAGGTTACAGCAATGTTCCTCTTGACATTGAAGGCGGTGATGGGGAGAAGACACTAGGAGAAGCGGAGAAGACATTTATTCAATGGCGCAAACGCTTCATCATCATTCCTGGGGCGCCACCACTTCCCCTACCTCACCCTAGGTACGAATGAAAGTGAATGAAATATAATTTTCCATTAATTTTCTATTGGCTTCAAAAATAATTGACACATAACTTGTTTTTGTAGCAGGGTCTCCCCCCAGCCTAGCCTAATCATTCATTCCCCATCTCATCACAGCGTCGCGGGGGGCGAGACGACTTCATCCCCACGGCGATCGCCAACTCCTACACCGGCCCCATCGCCTCCACAACGATCTCCAACTCCTACACCGGCCCCACCGCCTCCATAACGATCTCCAACGCCTCCACGTCGGTCTCCACCAACACCGGCCTCATCGCCTCCACGCCGGTCTCCAACACCTCCCCCACCCTCTTCACAGCGACGCACTACAAAGACGTCTAAGGTCCCGGTGGCAAAGAAGACCCCGAGAAAAAGAGTTATTTCTCAAGAAATACTTCCTGAAAAGACTGATGAGCAAATAGCAGCTGAAGAAGACAAAAAAGTGAAAGATTTTTTTATAGATATCAAAAACAAGAGTCAAGCGAAGCTTAAGGAGAAGCCGTACTTTTACATACCACGAGATGTGCTGAGGCAGAAGGTCGATGCTCACAAGAAAAAGATGATTGAACTTCGTAAGCCTTCGCCACTATCAGACTATGACCGCTCCCTCGTGAAGTCACATGATGCAGATAAGAAAAGGAAAAGAGCATCAGGGAAGGATGTCCCACAGCTCGGACAATAGAAGCAACCAATGCAAAATCTTGTTGTTGCTAATGAATATGGTTCCAACATAGAAGTCTATCGACCAGACAACTCTGGAGAAGTGTCGGTTCAAGCTCTTAATGCTTTTTTTGAAGATACTGGTTTAACCTTGGATCAATTGACGGGCAAAGCTCCAATCCAGAACCTGGAAGTTGATACCTGGAAGACTTATAAATATGACAAAAGTCTGTACAACCCTACGACTCTGAATGAATTGGGTACGCAAATGTACTTGCTCAACAAGTGGTACATGCAGACGTGTGGCAGGGGTGAGCAGTGGATCTTTGTCAGATTTAGAGACCATCATTACTTCCGTGGTGATGACATCTTACATATTAGTTTCGAAGAATTGCATCAACTATACCACTTGGACGCTCTAGACAAATCAATCATTAGCTCCTTTTGTTTGTAAGTGATTCTTACTTTTATTTAATAAACTCACTTCCATGCATACGTGTATATAATTATCCTCACATGTAACTTATATTTATATACAGATTCCAGATGTCAGAGCTCCAAAGAATACAAGACACTAGTGTTGGCTTCATTGATCCTTATATCGTATTCAAAACCGGTATTATTATCAAGGAGCGGTGGGTATCTGAAGCACAGGAGAATATCATGATGTTCTTCGTGAAGCAGCACGACAAGACAACAATACTTTTCCCGTACAACTTTGAGTAAGTGTTAATAATAATATAGTCTACACATTTTATGTAATATCAATACAACTTATATGCATGTACGTGTGTGTATAAACCAATGCAGTTTTCACTGGATACTCATTGTCATTGAGTTAAACTCAAGTCGGTTAGTAATCTTTGACTCGTTGAGAAAAGAGCGGGCACTATACCAAGATATGATAGACATTATTCAGGGGTAATTTCGATCTCTCGCGCACAACTATTATTGAATAGACTTTGCCATAATTTATTAACGATCGTACATTATTGGTCGCACAGGGTTTAGAAAGAGTTTACTCGGCAACATCGCAAGGATTGCAAGGCACCACTTAATGTAGTTGAAATACAAGTAAGTTGTACTATATACACTTCCCCATGTGTTTAATTATTATATCGTACTTCAATTACGTGTGAGATGATGAGAATAATCTTCTTCTCGTACAGTGATGTTTGCGACAGCAACCAGGTAATAACTTGTGTGGATACTACGTTTGTGAATTTATCACTGCGCACATAAGAAGAACTTCTAAAGACGTCCTCAGAGTACGTATATATCAATTTTTTATTTATTTTCAAATGAATATATATATATATATATATATATATATATATGTATGTATTAATACTTTTCCTTTTATTTCAAATGCAAGACTGAATGGTTGAAACGAAGGGTCATGCAAAAAGACCATCTGAAAGCAGTTCAAGAGTCAATAGCAGGATTTCTTCTAGAAAAAGTGCTAAATCACAACGACGAGTTCTACTTTGATCCTAAGGAATAAATGATGTAAATTAAATGTTTATTGATATCGTTAATTTCGAGAACAAGATTATGAAAGTGTTGTATATATACATATATATATATATATATATATATCTATAATATATATATAGGTTCATACTTTATTCGAATATAATAATGCTCGAGATGAGAATTGGATGTAATTATATGCGTGCGTGTATTTATATTAGCAACGTAGAATACGTATATAAAAACATATTATATATAAACAAATACGTGTAACTGAACTGAAAACAAATTAAACAAAAAAAAAGAAAAAGAAAAGGAACCTTTAATCCCGATTGGGGTTACCAACCGGGACTAAAGGGTGTGGCCACGTTTGCTCGGCTGGAGGGCCTTTAGTCCCGGTTGGTACGTCTCCCCTCTCAACCTGCCTACGGAGTACTCAATTGAAGACATCTAAACATTATTACTACAACTCCCTGTGCGGTGCTAATAAAACGGTTAAAGCCAAATTAACAAAGGTCCTCATGCCGTTTTTCAAGTTTCTGCCAGGCCGTCCTTCAAGTTCTGCAGCACGGTCCCTGAGGCGTGAGGCCCTATTCTCTATTTGGAACGGGGGAACATATATATTCAGATACCTATACCAGTAATGAACTGACATCTCCGATCCTCGAGTCTCTACCACTCTTACAACTTCGGCGATGGATGGTGTGGGTGGCCGGTGGCCAATATAATCCAGACTAGGAGTATCTGGTTTCCCGATACGGCAAGCTCTTCCCCTCACGTCTGCACTTGGGAGAGAGCTCGATGGACGGGGCTCTCCTACTCTGACGTGTTCTCCAATCTCCACAATCTGGTCGGCGGACCATATAAGCTCCGATCCGAAGGTAATTGGAGCCCGGAACAGGCCGGCACCTCATGTACGGTACGCAATGAGCTAGGGAGACCATGAACACCCTTTTGGCCTTATCCCGTCCTTGTGCATTCCCTCTGCGCGCGAATATGGCGGAACAGTCGTGACTGCTCTGCTAGCCGCCTGTGTTTCCGTAGAGCTTGCAGCGTGAAACTCGAGCGTCTTCAAGGTGATCACCTGTTCTAGTCCAACTGTTCTATCTCTTTTGAGCTCGATGTAACCGTGCCGGGCGGAAGCAAGCCTAACCTCTGACTTAGTTGTTTTATGGTCTTTTGATTTGGGGTGTCCGGACGCTAGCCCCCCTCTCCAGACGCCCACGCCACTGCACCCCGTCCCGTGTCCCTTGAATGCTGCCTGCCCACGTCTTGCTTGCTGCGCCCGCTCGCAAGCACGTGGAGCCCACCCATGCCAGTGGGGACCGCGTCCGCCTTACCACGCCTGACACCAAGGCGAGACAGCAGAAAGACGAGGAGGGAGATGCAACATTCGATTTAGTTTTGAAACATTCAGATACAACAATTGTAACATACGTCTGAAAACAAATGAAACATTTGAAACATGCGTCTGAAATACTTGTAAAAACACCTGAAAAACACTAAAAATCATTGTAAACATACGCAACATCTCGATAAAACACTTGCATCATATGTATAAAAACATATGCAACATCTAGACAAATACAGTTGCAACACATGTCGGAAAAAACAGATGAAACATTGTGTTTACACCAGAATTTAGAAGAAGGATTTCAGAGGCTCGAGAGCTCCCAGAATCATGTCAGCAAAGGATCCATTGCGTGTAGATCGAAACCAGCTGATTCGGAGGCAGCACTAGAATCGGCTTTCTTCAGATAGCGCCAGTAGATAACGACAAAGGCTATGATCGGCGCTGGGACGAGACATGTCGGACTCTAAAAAAGAAAAAAATTAGAGTCCAAGTTATCTTAAATTAGGAATGTTTTCGTTTATGCCAAAGATTGTAACAAATCATGCTCGAGTAGGATTCATGTCTAGACTCCGGGTATAAATATCAAACCCCGGCTATTGTAGATCATCAACCAATCAAATACAAGTCAATTTACTTTTTTCGGCTCCAGCCACCCCTTAGGAGTAGGAGTAGAGTAGATCTCGGTGAGTTCTTCAACAAGTACGACTGCATCGATCCGGTCGACCTCCACAGCTTGTCTATAAGTACCGTCATGGTTTATACCTCTGTTCGTATGGCTGTATCAATCCGGTCGACCTCCACCGTGACTCTGGTATAGGCTAGTTATCGACTCTTGTCTAATTAAGTATGGCCTGTGTGATTCTGCCTCACACCCCACTGCTTGAATTAGATCAAGGTCCAGTTATCGGCTCTACCTTAGTATGACAGTCTTTGGTAGATTCATTAAGTTACCGATATTGCTTATTGCTTTTATTGTTTATCTAATTACAGCAATATCACTCTACCCAATTGAGATTGATCTGAATCGGCCTTATATCTTGTTTAACTCATCGTTTGCTAATCTAAAATTGATCTAATCTATATCTTAAATGATGAGTTATGTTTTATCGGTTGTTTTATATCAATCTTAATCGTGCATAGCGTGCGGTTAAAGCATGTTCGATCTTGAGTAGATCTATTGGTTAGCGAGAACCGTTTCATGGCCCGTTATCACGGGCTGTGGGATTCTGCCTCTCACCCCACTGTTAGCACCGTGGAGTGAGGATCGTTGGTTGATAGATCTGTTCCTGAGAAGGCATAACCTTAACTGTGCGCTATGCCTGAATCGGCTATTTAGCCGATATCGAGTGCTTTCACGAACAGTTCACATTACGAGACCATTGAAGTAGAGATAAGTTGAAAGATATATTAGCCCCATGATCTTATTATTGTATTATGGCTTGCATGATTCTGCCTCATGCCCCACTAATTTTAGTAATGAGTTAGGGTCGTCGAGTCTATTATTATTTCTATAGTCTGCATGATTCTACCTCATGCCCCACTGGTCACGGCGATAGATAAGATCTAACATGCTCATTAGATTTATCTTTATTAAATGGTTAAGTGGTGCTAAATTGTTTCTTTATATGAAAAGGGGTTCGGTTGCTTATAATCATTGGCTCAGTTTAAACCGATTATCATTGATATCTTATTGCCATTGATTAATTTTTACTCCAATTATATTTATCCTGGATGATAACCGATTCTTCTTACACAACCTCATGAGCTTTAACCGATTTATTCTTATGAATATGCTGGAATCGACTATTTAGTCGATCTCTCATATCGGCTCTCAGAGCCGCACATTCAGGACTATCTGGCAACACCGACATATTCCGCCCTTAATTACTGATAAGCTTTCTCTCCTTGTCAATTGTAGGATTAAATTAACTAGCACATCTCGGGAGGATTGCGCAGAATCGACCACCCTTGCGCTGAAGTTAGGCGGATCTGCTCCATCGAGCCCTTCTGGCTTGCTGTGTATGTCCTCGACACGGAGACGAAAATTATGTGTCGACACACGTTTCTGGCACGCTCGGTGGGACCCCACAATCGTCATGGCGGTTCACAACAATGACAACATCCATATGGTATATTATAAAGACCTACTTGTTGAAGATAAGGATACCATCAACAAAGTTACAGAAGAATTTCAGTAGAAGTGTTTGTTGTCCTACACCAAAATACACGACAGCGCAATTATTTGGAAATTTCCACTACCATGAGTTCTACTACACGGACATACAGATACAGTTAAAGCTGAAGGCAGGTGTTTCTTTGCGGAAGCCATAGACAAATCTGTTCGTGATGCCCTATCAAGCTGCAATGAAGCTTTCATTGACACATTTCACAACGCCATGAAAGAGGCGATTTATGGAATTCCAGTTAGTCAGGTTGGATCGACTTGTTACAACATTCCAGATCCGTTGACCCAAGGGACTAATCAAGTCGGCACCAGCCATCAAGAAGCAGCACCAACTAGTAATGGTGACGTCCAGGCACTTCAAGGTTCATCTGAACAAACTCTAGGTACTACTACGAATCAGATACAACACAATCCTAGACCGTCAATACAGCATGTGCAACAGCCGGTGGGGCAGAATTAGAACCAGATGGTCAATTTCAGCACATCAGGCCACATACCGTCGTCGGCTCAAAAAATAGCACCATCGATTCAAAGGATCCGTTGAGATATAGATCCTTATGTCTACAATCAGAGACTTCAAGCAGTAAGCTAGCAGAAGAACCAGCAGATTGAGATTCCACAAGGGTATCACTATGACATAGATTATAACACTCTCCACATGATGCCAAATCCAGGATATCAGGGCACGCGGGATTTCAATCTACAGATGGGTCAGCAAGTACCGAGAAATCCAAATCCACAAGTTGACGAGTTGCTATTGAAGGTGACCGAGATGATGAAGAATCAGTTCGGCCTGAAGCCAAAAGGGCTGACCTTTTTGTACAAATGTCCATATCTAGAATGGTATGATTTGGTCGCTCTTCCTACAAATTACAGGCTCCTAGAGTTCACCAAGTTCACTGGTCAAGACAATACAAGCACAATAGAACATGTCAGTCGGTATCTTACACAATTGGGCGAAGCATTAGTTGAGGATGCCCATCGAGTTCGTTTCTTCTCCTTATCCCTGTCAGGGATAGCCTTCACTTGGTTCTCGTCACTACCAGTCAACTCCATTGCCAATTGGGCTAACCTAGAGAAGAAGTTTCATACATATTTTTACACTGGGACTGGAGAAAAGAAGATAACCGATTTGACAACCATGAGATAGAGGACTAACGAATCGGGCACTGAGTTTCTTCAGAGATTCTGAGAGACTGGGAACTTATGCTTCTCATTGAGCTTGGCCGATGATCAGCTGCTTTAGCTGTCCAGCGAATGCTGCCAATGTGGAAAGAAAAGCTACTAGGACAAGAATTTGACAACTTGAGTCAATTGGCTCAACGAGTAGCAGCGCTCAATAGCCAATTCTAGAGTATACGCAGAGATACCCGATTCTAGAAGAGTACCACCATAGCCGAAGCTTATGATCCATACTCAGTCGATGATGGCTATGAGGATGAAGAAGAAGAGGTTGCTGCAGCTGAATGGAATTGGGGCAGAAAGACAGTAATGGTGCCAAATCCTTAGGGAAGAGGAGTCGAGGAGAGCTATGACTTTGATGTCATAAAATTAGACAAGCTCTTTGACTTCTTATTTGAGAAGGGCCAGATCAAATTGCCGGACAACCATGTTATGTTGCCCCTTGAACAATTGAAGAATAAGAAGTTCTGCAAGTTTTATAATGCTACTTCTCATTCCACCATTGAATGCAGAATTTTCCGGCAGCATATACAGAGAGCTATTCAGCAAGGGAGGCTCAATTTCGATACGCCTCGGAAGATGAAAGATGATGATAATCCTTTCCCAGGAGATCCAAATATGGTTGATGTTGGGCTATTCAAAGGAAAAACTAAGGTTCTAACATCGGCAAAATCAGGAGAAGCTGGAACAGTTGACCCCAAGATGCAAATATCGGCTGATGAATATAGAGAGATTAGAAAACGTCGTGATTAGCAAAAGAGCCGATATGGATAGGGAGAAACATCAAAGGATGGAGCGACAAAGCCGCGAGTTACATCTCGGATCCTTTTGAATAAGTGGCAGCGGCAGAAGGAAAAGGATTATCAGCGATGGTTAGAGGGTCAAGAATATCAGCGTCAACTAGAAGAAGAAAGGTATGAAAGGAGGCAAGCTGAATCACACTGGAATTGTCCTTTCTTCAGATATTGCTGGAATGAAGATTTGATGTTGCATACCAGACATGACTGTCCAGAATGCAACAATCAATATTGGGGATTTAGGCAATCTCAAATCAACCGCTGGTCTATCCATGTCCAGGACTCACGTCATCATAATAACATGGATCGGTGCTTAAAAAATAAAAGTATTCATGATCGGCTAGGAAAAAGAGTTGTTGACCAAGACTGAACTGATCATGAAGAAGGAAGCAACCAGAGGGAGCATGTCTGGCAGGAAGGGCAATGGTGCCCCAGAGGTTTAACAAGAAGCCAGAAGAGGAGGGTGCAGCGCCTAAAGAATAAAGAAATGGAACAGGCTCAGGCATCTAGTAAAACTCAAGTATGGCGAGCCAAGCAAATAGCCGATAGAAAGCAACCATCGGCTAATATTCAAATGGCCTTTCTGTTGCCATCAGAATTCAGAATCGATGACGAAAGCCAATAGCCGATCCAAGCAGTCGGCTTTGAAAATTTGTTTTAATGGATAATCCAATAGATGGTACAGATGGTAAACTGGGACATGGCTTCACGTCGGCCGATGAATTAGAGGAAGTGGACATTGGTTCTGAAGGCAGGCCTAGGCCGACGCACGTAAGTGCTAAATTGGATCCGAAGTATAAGTGAGAATTAATTGATTTATTAAAAGAATTTAAAGACTGCTTTGCTTGGGAGTACTATGAGATGCCTGGTTTAGACCGGTCAATCGTTGAACATCGGTTGCCAATCAAACCTGGATATCGGCCCTTTAAGCAAGCTCCAAGGAGATTCAATCCGAACGTGCTTGATGCTATTAAAAAGGAGACTGAAAGGCTACTGGAGGCAAAGTTTATCCAACCATGCCGATAAGCAGAATGGATATCGAATGTTGTCCCTGTATACAAGAAGAATGGAAAACTAAGGGTGTGCATTGATTTCATGGATTTGAATAAAGCCACACCCATGGATGGTTATCTGATGCCGATAGCCGATATGTTAGTAGATGCAGCAGCCGGGCACAAGGTTATTAGCTTCATGGACGGCAATGCAGGGTATAACCAAATTTTCATGGCTGAGGAGGACATAGCGAAAACTGCTTTCAGGTGCCCCGTCGCAATTGGCTTGTTCGAGTGGGTTGTGATGACCTTCGGTCTAAAGAATGTTGGTGCCACTTATCAAAGGGCAACGAATTATATCTTTCATAGGTTGATCGGCAGTATTGTTGAGATCTACATTGATGATGTGATGGTAAAATCAAAAGGATACGAAGAGCATCTAGCTGATTTGCGGGAGACTCTAGAATGCACGAGAAAACATGGTGTGAAGATGAATCCTAATAAGTGTACTTTTGGAGTATCAGCTGGATAATTCTTAGGTTTTATGGTCCACGAGAGAGGAATCAAAGTTGGTCAGAAGAGCATGAAAGCAGTTGACGACGCAGTACCCCCGACTACTAAGACAGAGTTGCATTCTTTGCTTGGCAAAATTAATTTCATCAGAAGGTTTATTTCGAATTTATCGGAAAGGGTTCTGCCATTTTCTCCCTTGTTGTAATTAAAGAATGATCAAGAATTTAGATGGGGTGACGTACAACAAAAGGCGTTTGAGGAGATAAAAGAATATATGAAGCGTCCACCCATACTGGTCCCTCCTTAGCAAGGTAAGCCTTTTAGGTTGTACATATCGACCGATGACAAAACAATTGGATCGGCCCTGATACAAGAATTTGAAGGAAAAGAGTGAGTGGTTTTCTATCTAAGTAGGAGGCTTTTTGATCCAGAAACAAGATATTCTCGCACCAAAAAGTTATGCTTATGCTTATACTTCTCTTGCACCAAGTTGTGGCATTACTTATTATCGGTCGAGTGCACGGTTGTTTCCAAGGTTGATGTGATCAAGCACATGTTGTCGATGCCGATACCAAATGGGAGAGTAGGAAAATGGATTCTCGCGTTATCAGAGTTTGACTTGAGGTACGAATCAGCTAAAGCAGTTAAAGGGCAGATAATAGCTGATTTTGTCACCTAGCATCATAAGCCAAGCATGAATCATGTAGAACCGGTGCCCTGGACGTTATTCTTCGATGGGTCATCATGTAAGCAAGGTGGTGGCATCGGTATTGTTATTATTTTGCCTCGGGGGGCAAATTTTGAGTTTGCTTTTCCAACCGAACCAGTGGTTACCAACAATCAAGCAGAATATGAGGCTGTTCTCAAAGGGATTCAACTTCTTCATGAGGTAAAGGCCGAAGCTTATGATCCATACTCAGTCGATGATGGCTATGAGGATGAAGAAGATGAGGTTGCTGCAGCTGAATGGAATTAGGGCAGAAAGACAGTAATGGTGCCAAATCCTTAGGGAAGAGGAGTCGAGGAGAGCTATGACTTTGATGTCATAAAATTAGACAAGCTCTTTGACTTCTTATTTGAGAAGGGCCAGATCAAATTGCCGGACAACCATGTTATGTTGCCCCTTGAACAATTGAAGAATAAGAAGTTCTGCAAGTTTTATAATGCTACTTCTCATTCCACCAATGAATGCAGAATTTTCCGGCAGCATATACAGAGAGCTATTCAGCAAGGGAGGCTCAAGTTCGATACGCCTCGGAAGATGAAAGATGATGATAATTCTTTCCCAGGAGATCAAAATATGGTTGATATTGGGCTATTCAAAGAAAAAACTAAGGTTCTAACATCGGCCAAATCAAGAGAAGCTAGAACAGTTGACCCCAAGATGCAAATATCGGCTGATGAATATAGAGAGATTAGAAAACATCGTGATTAGCAAAAGAGCCGATATGGATAGGGGGAAACATCAAAGGATGGAGCGACAAAGCCGCGAGTTACATCTCGGATCCTGTTTAATAAGTGGCAGCAGCAGAAGGAAAATGATTATCAGCGATGGTTAGAGGGTCAAGAATATCAGCGTCAACTAGAAGAAGAAAGGTATGAAAGGAGGCAAGCTGAATCACACTGGAATTGTCCTTTCTTCAGATATTGCTGGAATGAAGATTTGATGTTGCATACCAGACATGACTGTCCAGAATGCAACAATCAATATTGGGGATTTAGGCAATCTCAAATCAACCGCTGGTCTATCCATGTCCAGGACTCACGTCATCATAATAACATGGATCGGTGCTTAAAAAATAAAAGTATTCATGATCGGCTAGGAAAAAGAGTTGTTGACCAAGACTGAACTGATCATGAAGAAGGAAGCAACCAGAGGGAGCATGTCTGGCAGGAAGGGCAATGGTGCCCCAGAGGTTTAACAAGAAGCCAGAAGAGGAGGGTGCAGCGCCTAAAGAATAAAGAAATGGAACAGGCTCAGGCATCTAGTAAAACTCAAGTATGGCGAGCCAAGCAAATAGCCGATAGAAAGCAACCATCGGCTAATATTCAAATGGCCTTTCTGTTGCCATCAGAATTCAGAATCGATGACGAAAGCCAATAGCCGATCCAAGCAGTCGGCTTTGAAAATTTGTTTTAATGGATAATCCAATAGATGGTACAGATGGTAAACTGGGACATGGCTTCACGTCGGCCGATGAATTAGAGGAAGTGGACATTGGTTCTGAAGGCAGGCCTAGGCCGACGCACGTAAGTGCTAAATTGGATCCGAAGTATAAGTGAGAATTAATTGATTTATTAAAAGAATTTAAAGACTGCTTTGCTTGGGAGTACTATGAGATGCCTGGTTTAGACCGGTCAATCGTTGAACATCGGTTGCCAATCAAACCTGGATATCGGCCCTTTAAGCAAGCTCCAAGGAGATTCAATCCGAACGTGCTTGATGCTATTAAAAAGGAGACTGAAAGGCTACTGGAGGCAAAGTTTATCCAACCATGCCGATAAGCAGAATGGATATCGAATGTTGTCCCTGTATACAAGAAGAATGGAAAACTAAGGGTGTGCATTGATTTCATGGATTTGAATAAAGCCACACCCATGGATGGTTATCTGATGCCGATAGCCGATATGTTAGTAGATGCAGCAGCCGGGCACAAGGTTATTAGCTTCATGGACGGCAATGCAGGGTATAACCAAATTTTCATGGCTGAGGAGGACATAGCGAAAACTGCTTTCAGGTGCCCCGTCGCAATTGGCTTGTTCGAGTGGGTTGTGATGACCTTCGGTCTAAAGAATGTTGGTGCCACTTATCAAAGGGCAACGAATTATATCTTTCATAGGTTGATCGGCAGTATTGTTGAGATCTACATTGATGATGTGATGGTAAAATCAAAAGGATACGAAGAGCATCTAGCTGATTTGCGGGAGACTCTAGAATGCACGAGAAAACATGGTGTGAAGATGAATCCTAATAAGTGTACTTTTGGAGTATCAGCTGGATAATTCTTAGGTTTTATGGTCCACGAGAGAGGAATCAAAGTTGGTCAGAAGAGCATGAAAGCAGTTGACGACGCAGTACCCCCGACTACTAAGACAGAGTTGCATTCTTTGCTTGGCAAAATTAATTTCATCAGAAGGTTTATTTCGAATTTATCGGAAAGGGTTCTGCCATTTTCTCCCTTGTTGTAATTAAAGAATGATCAAGAATTTAGATGGGGTGACGTACAACAAAAGGCGTTTGAGGAGATAAAAGAATATATGAAGCGTCCACCCATACTGGTCCCTCCTTAGCAAGGTAAGCCTTTTAGGTTGTACATATCGACCGATGACAAAACAATTGGATCGGCCCTGATACAAGAATTTGAAGGAAAAGAGTGAGTGGTTTTCTATCTAAGTAGGAGGCTTTTTGATCCAGAAACAAGATATTCTCGCACCAAAAAGTTATGCTTATGCTTATACTTCTCTTGCACCAAGTTGTGGCATTACTTATTATCGGTCGAGTGCACGGTTGTTTCCAAGGTTGATGTGATCAAGCACATGTTGTCGATGCCGATACCAAATGGGAGAGTAGGAAAATGGATTCTCGCGTTATCAGAGTTTGACTTGAGGTACGAATCAGCTAAAGCAGTTAAAGGGCAGATAATAGCTGATTTTGTCACCTAGCATCATAAGCCAAGCATGAATCATGTAGAACCGGTGCCCTGGACGTTATTCTTCGATGGGTCATCATGTAAGCAAGGTGGTGGCATCGGTATTGTTATTATTTCGCCTCGGGGGGCAAATTTTGAGTTTGCTTTTCCAACCGAACCAGTGGTTACCAACAATCAAGCAGAATATGAGGCTGTTCTCAAAGGGATTCAACTTCTTCATGAGGTAAAGGCCGAAGCTTATGATCCATACTCAGTCGATGATGGCTATGAGGATGAAGAAGATGAGGTTGCTGCAGCTGAATGGAATTAGGGCAGAAAGACAGTAATGGTGCCAAATCCTTAGGGAAGAGGAGTCGAGGAGAGCTATGACTTTGATGTCACAAAATCGGACAAGCTCTTTGACTTCTTACTTGAGAAGGGCCAAATCAAATTGCCGGACAACCATGTTATGTTGCCCCCTGAACAATTGAAGAATAAGAAGTTCTGCAAGTTTTATAATGCTACTTCTCATTCCACCAATGAATGCAGAATTTTCCGGCAGCATATACAGAGAGCTATTCAGCAAGGGAGGCTCAAGTTCGATACGCCTCGGAAGATGAAAGATGATGATAATTCTTTCCCAGGAGATCAAAATATGGTTGATATTGGGCTATTCAAAGAAAAAACTAAGGTTCTAACATCGGCCAAATCAAGAGAAGCTAGAACAGTTGACCCCAAGATGCAAATATCGGCTGATGAATATAGAGAGATTAGAAAACATCGTGATTAGCAAAAGAGCCGATATGGATAGGGGGAAACATCAAAGGATGGAGCGACAAAGCCGCGAGTTACATCTCGGATCCTGTTTAATAAGTGGCAGCAGCAGAAGGAAAATGATTATCAGCGATGGTTAGAGGGTCAAGAATATCAGCGTCAACTAGAAGAAGAAAGGTATGAAAGGAGGCAAGCCGAATCGCACTGGAATTGTCCTTTCTTCAGATATTGCTGGAATGAAGATTTGAAGTTGTCTACCAGACATGACTGTCTAGAATGCAACAATCAATATTGGGGATTTAGGCAATTTTAAATCAACCGCCGGTCTATCCATGTCCAGGACTCACGTCATCATAATAACATGGATCAGTTTCTAAAAAATAAAAGTATTCATGATCGGCTAGGAAAAGAGTTGTTGACCAAGACTGGACTGATCATGAAGAAGGAAGCAACCAAGAGGGAGCATGTCTGGCAGGAAGGCCAATGGTGCCCCAGAGGTTTAATAAGAAGCCAGAAGAGGAGGGTGCTGCGCCTAAAGAATAAAGAAATGGAACAGGCTCAGGCATCTAGTAAAACTCAAGTATGGCGTGCCAAGCAAATAGCCAATAGAAAGCAACCAATGGCTAATATTCAAATGGCCTTTATGTTGCCATCAGAATTCAGAATCGATGACGAAAGCCAACAGCCGATCCAGGCGGTCGGCTTTGAAAATTTGTTTTAATGGATAATCCAATAGATGGTACAGATGGTAAACTGGGACATGGCTTCACGTCGGCTAATGAATTGGAGGAAGTGGACATTGGTTTTGGAGAGAGGCCTAGGCCGACGCACGTAAGTGCTAAATTGGATCCGAAGTATAAGCGAGAATTAATTGATTTATTAAAAGAATTTAAACACTGCTTTGCTTGGGAGTACTACGAGATGCCTGGTTTAGACCGGTCAATCGTTGAACATAGGTTGCCAATCAAACCTGGATATCAGCCCTTTAAGCAAGCTCCAAGGAGATTCAATCTGAATGTGCTTGATGATATTAAAAAGGAGACTAAAAGGCTACTGGATGCAAAGTTTATCCGACCATGCCGATATGCAGAATAGATATCGAATGTTGTCCCTGTATACAAGAAGAATGGAAAACTAAGGGTGTGCATTGATTTCAGGGATCTGAATAAAGCCACACCCATGGATGGTTATCCGATGCCGATAGCCGATATGTTAGTAGATGCAGCAGCCGGGCACAAGGTTATTAGCTTCATGGACGGCAATGCAGGGTATAACCAAATTTTCATGGCTGAGGAGGACATAGCGAAAACTGCTTTCAGGTGCCCCATCGCAATTGGCTTGTTCGAGTGGGTTGTGATGACCTTCGGTCTAAAGAATGTTGGTGCCACTTATCAAAGGGCAATGAATTATATCTTTCATAGGTTGATTGGCAGGATTGTTGAGATCTACATTGATGATGTGATGGTAAAATCAAAAGGATACGAAGCGCATCTAGCTGATTTGCAGGAGACTCTAGAATGCATGAGAAAACATGGTGTGAAGATGAATCCTAATAAGTGTGCTTTTGGAGTATCAGCTGGACAATTCTTGGGTTTTATGGTCCACGAGAGAGGAATCGAAGTTGGTCAGAAGGGCATGAAAGCAATTGACGACGCAGTACCCCCGACTACTAAGACAGAGTTGCAATCTATGCTTGTCAAAATTAATTTCATCAGAAGGTTTATTTCAAATTTGTCGGAAAGGGTTCTGCTGTTTTCTCCCTTGTTGTAATTAAAGAATGATCAAGAATTTAGATGGGGTGATGTACAACAAAAGGCGTTTGAGGAGATAAAAGAATATATGAAGCGTCCACCCATACTGGTCCCTCCTCAGCAAGGTAAGCCTTTTAGGTTGTACATATCGGCCGATGACAAAACAATTGGATCGGCCCTGATACAAGAATTTGAAGGAAAAGAGCGAGTGGTTTTCTATCTAAGTGGGAGGCTTTTAGATCCAGAAACAAGATATTCTTTCACCAAAAAGTTATGCTTATGCTTATACTTCTCTTGCAGCAAGTTGCGGCATTACTTATTATCGGTCGAGTGCACGGTTGTTTCCAAGGTTGATGTGATCAAGCACATGTTGTCGATGCCGATACTAAATGGGAGAGTAGGAAAATGGATTCTCGCGTTATCATAGTTTCACTTGAGGTATGAATTAGCTAAAGCAGTTAAAGGGCAGATAATAACTAATTTTGTCACCCAGCATCATAAGCCAAGCATGAATCATGTAGAACCGGTGCCTTGGACGTTATTCTTCGATGGGTCATCATGTAAGCAAGGTGGTGGCATCGGTATTGTTATTATTTCGCCTCGGGGGGCAAATTTTGAGTTTGCTTTTCCAACCGAACCAGTGGTTACCAACAATCAAGCAGAATATGAGGCTGTTCTCAAAGGGATTCAACTTCTTCATGAGGTAAAGGCCGAAGCTTATGATCCATACTCAGTCGATGACGGCTATGAGGATGAATAAGAAGAGGTTGCTGCAGCTGAATGGAATTGGGGCAGAAAGACAGTAATGGTGCCAAATCCTTGGGGAAGAGGAGTCGAGGAGAGCTATGACTTTGATGTCACAAAATCGGACAAGCCCTTTGACTTCTTACTTGAGAAGGGCCAGATCAAATTGCCGGACAACCATGTTATGTTGCCCCCTGAACAATTGAAGAATAAGAAGTTCTGCAAGTTTTATAATGCTACTTCTCATTCCACCAATGAATGCAGAATTTTCCGGCAGCATATACAGAGAGCTATTCAGCAAGGCAGGCTCAAGTTCGATACGCCTCAGAAGATGAAAGATGATGATAATCCTTTCCCAGGAGATCAAAATATGGTTGATGTTGGGCTATTCAAAGGAAAAACTAAGGTTCTAACATCGGCCAAATCAAGAGAAGCTGGAACAGTTGAAACCAAGAGGCAAATATCGGCTGATGAATACAGAGAGATTAGAAAACGTCGTGATCAGCAAAAGAGCCAATATGGATAGGGGGAAACATCAAAAGATGGAGCGACGAAGCCGCGAGTTACATCTCGGATCCTATTGAATAAGTGGTAGCGGCAGAAGGAAAAGGATTATCAGCGATGGTTAGAGGGTCAAGAATATCAGTGTCAACTAGAAGAAGAAAGATATGAAAGGAGGCAAGATGGATCGCACTGGAATTGTCCTTTCTTCAGATATTGCTGGAATGAAGATTTGAAGTTGCCTACCAGACATGACTGTCCAGAATGCAACAATCAATATTGGGGATTTAGGCAATATCAAATCAACCGCCGGTCTATCCATGTCTAGGACTCACGTCATCATAATAACATGGATCGGTTTTTAAAAAATAAAAGTATTCATGATCGGCTAGGAAAAAGAGTTGTTGACCAAGACTAGACTGATCATAAAGAAGGAAGCAACGAGAGGGAGCACGTCTGGCAGGAAGGCCAATGGTGCCCCAGAGGTTTAACAAGAAGCCAGAAGAGGAGGGTGCAGCGCCTAAAGAATAAAGAAATGGAACAGGCTCAGGCATCTAGTAAAACTCAAGTATGGCGTGCCAAGCAAAGAGCCGATAGAAAGCAACCATCGGATAATATTCAAATGGCCTTTATGTTGCCATCAGAATTCTAAATCGATGACGAAAGCCAACAGCCGATCCAAGCCGTCGGCTTTGAAAATTTATTTTAATGGATAATCCAATAGAAGGTACAGATGGTAAATTGGGACATGGCTTCACGTCGGCCGATGAATTGGAGAAAGTGGACATTGGTTCTAGAGACAGGCCTAGGCCAACGTACGTAAGTGCTAAATTGGATCCGAAGTATAAGCGAGAATAAATTGATTTATTAAAAGAATTTAAACACTGCTTTGCTTGGGAGTACTACGAGATGCCTAGTTTAGACCGGTCAATCGTTGAACATCGGTTGCCAATCAAACCTAGATATCGGCCCTTTAAGCAAGCTCCAAGGCGATTCAATCCGAACGTGCTTGATGATATTAAAAAGGAGACTGAAAGGCTACTGGAGGCAAAGTTTATCCGACCATGCCGATATGCAGAATGGATATCGAATGTTGTCCCTGTATACAAGAAGAATGGAAAACTAAGGGTGTGCATTGATTTTAGGGATCTGAATAAAGCCACACCCATGGATGGTTATCCGATGCCGATAGCCGATATGTTAGTAGATGCAGCAGCCGGGCACAAGGTTACTAGCTTCATGGACGGCAATGCAGGGTATAACCAAATTTTCATGGCTGAGGAGGACGTAGCGAAAACTGCTTTCAGGTGCCCCGTCGCAATTGGCTTGTTCAAGTGGGTTGTGATGACCTTCGGTCTAAAGAATGTTGGTGCCACTTATCAAAGGGCAATGAATTATATATTTCATAGGTTGATCGACAGGATTGTTGAGATCTACATTGATGATGTGATGGTAAAATCAAAAGGATACGAAGAGCATCTAGCTGATTTGCGGGAGACTCTAGAATGCACGAGAAAACATGGTCTGAAGATAAATCTTAATAAGTGTGCTTTTGAAGTATCAGCTAGACAATTCTTGGGTTTTATGGTCCATGAGAGAGGAATCGAAGTTGGTTAGAAGAGCATGAAAGCAATTGACGACGCAGTACCCCCAACTACTAAGACAGAGTTGCAATCTTTGCTTGGCAAAATTAATTTCATCAGAAGGTTTATTTCGAATTTGTCGGAAAGGGTTCTGCCATGTTCTCCCTTGTTGAAATTAAAGAATGATCAAGAATTTAGATGGGGTGACATACAACAAAAGGCGTTTGAGGAGATAAGAGAATATAAGCGTCCACCCATACTGGTCCCTCCTCAGCAAGGTAAGCCTTTTGGGTTGTACATATCGGCCGATGACAAAACAATTGGATCGGCCCTGATACAAGAATTTGAAGTAAACGAGCGAGTGGTTTTCTATCTAAGTAGGAGGCTTTTAGATCCAAAACTAGATATTCTCCCACCGAAAAGTTATGCTAATGCTTATACTTCTCTTGCACCAAGTTGCGGCACTACTTATTATCGGTCGAGTGCACAGTTGTTTCCAAGGTTGATGTGACCAAGCACATGTTGTCAATGCCGATACTAAATGGGAGAGTAGGAAAATGGATTCTTGCGTTATCAGAGTTTGACTTGATGTACGAATCGGCTAAAGCAGTTAAAGGGCAGGTAATAGCTGATTTTGTCACCCAGCATCATAAGCCAAGCATGAATCATGTAGAGCCGGTGCCCTGGACGTTATTCTTCGATGGGTCATCATGTAAGCAAGGTGGTGGCATCGGTATTGTTATTATTTCACCTCGGGGGGCAAATTTTGAGTTTGCTTTTCCAACCGAACCAGTGGTTACCAATAATCAAGCAGAATATGAGGCTGTTCTCAAAGGGATTCAACTTCTTCATGAGGTAAAGGCCGAAGCGATTGAAATATTTGGAGACTCACAGTTAATTATTAATTAGTTGATCGGCCTGTATGAGTGCAAAGAAGATACTCTGAGGAGGTATTATGACGAGTGCCAAAGGTTGCTCAGGGAATTTCCTCATGTCTCATTTCAACATATTCCGAGGGCGCAGAATCAGGAAGCTAACCGTTTGGCTCAAAGTGCATCAGGTTATCGAGTGATTCAAGAAATCCTGAGTAATGAAGCCTCGGATAATGATTGGAGAATTGAGATAGTCGACTACCTTAGAAATCCATCACAGAAAGTTACCAGAAAGCTAAGGTATAAATCGACTAAATATATTTTACTGAATGATCAGCTGTATTACAAAACAATCGATGGGGCATTACTCAAATGCCTGAATCAAGAAGAAGCCAAGGTTTTGATGGGCGAAGTGCATGAAGAGATATGTGGGGCTCATCATTCGGCTTATAAGATGAAATGGATTATTCGTAGAACTGGATATTTCTGGCCAACAATATTAGAAGACTGTTTTGAATACTACAAAGGATGCCAAGACTATCAACGTTTTGGTAATGTCCAGAAATTGCCTACACCGGCCATGAACCTAATAATCAAGCCATGGCCGTTTTGGGGCTGGGGGATTGATTTGATTGGCCAGATCTTTCCACCCTCAAGCAAAGGGCATAAGTTCATATTGGTAGCAATAGACTACATCACCAAGTGGGTTGAGGCGGTTCCCCTAAAAACGGTAACTTCAAAAAATATGGTTGATTTTGTCAAGGAGCATATCATGTATCATTTTGGGATTCCTGAAACCATTACTACCGATCAAGGGACCATGTTCACATCAGAAGAAATAGGAGATTTTGCTGCTAGTATTGGGATCAAGCTGCTAAATTCGTCTTCTTACTATGCTCAGGCTACTGGCCAGGCAGAGGCGTCCAATCAAATTATGATTAAGCTGATCAAAAAGAAAATTGAGGAGCAACCAAGGAAGTGGCATTCAACGCTTAATGAGGCATTATGGGCATACAGGATGGCCTGTCATGGATCAATTAAAACATCACCTTATGAACTTGTGTATGGCCATAGTACGGTTCTTCCATGGGAAGTTCAGACTGGATCAAGACGTGTTATGTTATAGAACAATTTGATAGCCGAAGTCTACAAAAATCTTATGATGGATGGCTTATAAGACTTAGGTTGCCTTCGACTGCACGCTCTCGAAAATATTAAAGCCAATAAACTGAGAGTCGTAAAATATTACAATAAAAAGGTCAAGAATAAGCAATTTTTTAAGGAGATTTGGTCTGGAAAGTGAAATTGCCGATCGGGTCAAAGAACAGCAAGTTCGGCAAATGGTCACCCAATTGGGAAGGGCCTTATCGGATCAAACGTTGTGCTCCTGGTAATGCGTATATTCTGGAGACACTAGGAGGAGAAGAAGAGTTCTACCGAGCAATCAATGGGAAATATCTAAAGAAATATTATCCCAGCATTTGGATTAACACTTAAATAGCCGATTTGTTCGGTTGATAGCTCTAATAGCCGATATAAAAAAGGTATCGCCTTTAGTGCAAAAATAAACCCAAAGGGACAAAAGCCGGTATGATGCTGTATCACCTATAGGGGGAAAGCAAAAACATGGATGAAGTAATACGCATAATATGAAGTGTGAAACAAAGAAAAATCATTCAGGGCGAGGGAATTGTTTGCTAAAAAATCGCTTATTACAAGCTACGGGTTGGAGAACAATTTGCTCACTACATCATCGACCAAGGTATTGAAAGCTACAGAGTCGGCGACGCTAAAGAATTCCTCAACCAAACACTCATGATCCCCGGGGGGCACTGCATCCGGGAAACCATGAGGAAGAAGCTGAAGATTGTAGCCAGAACGGGCTTGTGCAGTGGCCAACGCTGTGGCAGCGCCATGGCGAACACCATGGAGAGCAACCTCCCTAACGCGGTTTGGAATGTCATGCAAACGGACTATCGGAATAGCGCCCCTGGCATTGACAAATCCCACCGCGTGATCTGCGGCTGATCGAAGGCTTTTCAACTGAGTAGTTAGATCTGAAAATTTAAAGGAAGGGATGATCAGAAAAATCTCGAAAGCAAAGTTAAGAAAAGCTAAGGAGATTGTGATAGCCGTCTCACCTGTGATTCTGGCTTCAGCCCTGGTCAACCGTTCCCCTCAGGTCGGCCTCGGAGGACGATCGGATTTGAATCATGGCCAGAGCCGATTCCGCAAGGGAAAGGCAGTTGGATAGACTCTGATCAGTCTGATCGATGGAAGCGATTAGATCGACATTATCGATCTGCCTCCTCGGATAACTAGGGAGCTGGCGACGAATCAGTGTTGAGGATGATCCCGAAGGCTGAGCCGGGTTGACCCTGTGCTCCAGAACGATGGGGACATCCCGATTGGCACCTTCTCAGCGATGAAGGCGCTGGCGTGATCATTGGCTTAATTTAAACCGATCATCATTGATATCTTATTGCCATTGATTAATTTTTTTTCGAATTATATTTATCCTGAATGATAACCGATTCTTCTTACACAACCTCATGAGCTTTAACCGATTTATTCTTATGAATATGCTAGAATCGACTATTTAGTCGATCTCCTCTCATATCGGCTCTCAGAGCCGCACATTCGGGACAGTCTGGCAACACCGGCACGTTCCGCCCTTAATTACTGATAAGCTTTCTCTCCTTGTCAATTGCAAGGTCAAATTGACTGGCACGTCTCGGGAGGATTGCGCAGGATCGACCACCCTTATGCTGAAGTTAGGCGGATCTGCTCCATCGAGCGGACCCTTCTGGCTTGCTGCGTGTGTCCTCGGCACGGAGATGAAAATTCTGTGTCGACACATTGAGAACATGAGCTTGCAACATACGTGTACAACCATTGCAACATGTGCAACATCTCGATCTATTTTTACAATATCCGTATGAAACAGTTACAACGTACCTCTAAAACATTTAAAACACTTGAAACAAACGCTTGCAACATGCAGTTTCAGCGCAAATATCTCCTTGTTGCTTTGGAGAATGGAGGCTCGTTGGAATGTGGAGTTCGCCAGAGGCAGGGAGGTAGCGGCCTCGCACTGCACCTGGCAGGGTCAACAGACCTAAATAAAATCTATAACTAAGTCATACATGATCTAATGATTATAAAATTTTTACTACAGTTTAAGCATAAAATAATTAACCCACCATAAAAATTTCACCACAATTGGACCATAAAAACTGCAGCTATAAATTATTTCATTTAATTACAGAAAAACATAGATCTAAAGCTATATCAAAAACTTTGTACTAAAACATACCATATTATATGTTCACTGTGTAGATCTACTCGTGTGGAGTCAAAAAAAACTGGATTTTCCATTTTATGATTTTTCTGTGACTTTTCAAAGATTCAGCTGAAATAAATAAAAAAGAAAAAGACAAAATCGTCTTTAAAACCGCTTATAACCAGATTAGGAATATAAGATAAATGGTTTTAAAAGTTAAGGAAGACATTTGTCCGGTTTTGAAGTTTAGAAAGGAAAAATAGATTTTTGTCAAAGTTGAGAGAGGTAAGGTAGACTTCTTCCGTGTTCAAATCATACGCTCTCGGCGGTCCTCTAGCGGAACTGAGGCCCATCCCCCGCGCTGCTAGTTGCTCGTGGGCTAACGCGCAGATCGGCCGTGCGCGGTCCAGCTCTGCCCACGACAGCATTTTCGCGTCCAATCGGGGGTACATTAGTAGGAAGGCCCAGGCAGACGGTACACTGTGCCTGAAAGCGAATAGCCCACTGTTGTTCGACGGCACTCGGCACGGGCTTGGTCATCATCATCCGTCACAGTGTTGTCAGTCCTTCACAGCAATAACTCCTCACGAATTGTGTGATGAATCCAATCCGCGGCCCATGCCGTGCCCGAAAGCGGCCTCGATTTATTTACTTGTACCGTCGTACGGCGCGGCCTAACCAATGGAAGCATGGCGCGAGGTGCCGTCGAGCCTCCGTGCGCAGAAGCAGCCCCTGTTTGAAACAGTTTATTATGAGCTAGCAAGCCTAGCATACGCGGCTAGCATGTGTTGCATACAGTGTGATCGAGGGGCGAGGGTGAATCCCATCCTGGCGTTATGTATATGCTGGCGTTGCAAAGTTGGAACTTGGATCATGCCCTGATGCGCACGTACGCTGCACGCATGCACACCGGTGCACGATCTTCGTGGCATGCTTCCTCTGTCCGAATGAAATTTAATGATACTCCTCGGTCCTCCGTTCCTAAAATAAATTAACTCCTAGAATTATCCTAAACCAAATAATTTTAAATTTGACCAACTTTATAAGAAAGAGTAATAATATCCATTAAATTAAATAAGTCTATTAGAAAATACATTTTATGATGTATCTACTGATATTAATTTGGCCTTACAGATATTGATGATTTTTTTCTATAAATTTGGTGAAACTTAAAATAGTTTCACTTAGGACAACCCTAGAAGTGATTTATTTTAGGAGGGGAGTAGTTCTATGATGGCCAAATGATTTTGATTTTTGCAATATTTTTTTGCGATTTTTTCTAGCATGTCTCTTAAATATTAATGTGGAGGCTTTGTTGAGGGTTTCTAGTTAGAATATCTAGGATTTTTATCATTTTTTACCATGATATACATTTAGATGAAACCTAAGTTTAAGTTATATAAGCTTTTGATGCATTTCTTAGATAAAGGAAAAGTTCTGGCTCCAGACCTTTTCAAAGAAAAGGCATTATTCCACAAAAATACCGCTTGCTCAACATAACAACATTATTGACCAATACAAAAATTAAAAGGCCATCCATGAAAAGCAAAGAACCACGTTGCTCTGATTTCTAGAAGTTGGCATGCCGAAATTAACTAATCCTTATAGTCATCAGTTCACTGCAATAGAATTTAGAACCGAAGCCAGCCCCGCCCCCAAAAAAAAAGTACTTGGAAGAAAATTTTCGTCTAGGCCATTAGTGAACACAAAATCATTCCTACTAAGCCAAATGGTTTGGCAAACTGCTACAACTCTTGTCACTAACAAAGATTTAAGAATCTAATCCCCTTGCATAGACCAAGAATTAAACCGATGGGCTATACTCTATGGAAGTTGGATGCCTAATACAAATTGCATAGCATACCACAAGACTTTGGTATCATGACACTCGAAGAAAAGGTGCTGGATTGTTTCCAACTTACTACAAAAGCGGCATAATTTACTACCATTCCAATTTCTTCTAGCTAAATTATCTTTTATAAGGATGATGTCTTTTTGAAGGTACCACATAAAAATTATTCTAAGAGGTATTTTCAAATGCCAATTTTGCTATGTAACCTTAACTCTTTTA
The DNA here is from genome assembly GCA_904845875.1 of Miscanthus lutarioriparius. NCBI lineage: Eukaryota > Viridiplantae > Streptophyta > Magnoliopsida > Poales > Poaceae > Miscanthus > Miscanthus lutarioriparius. The sequence continues at coordinate 77,179,269 of CAJGYO010000007.1, read as the reverse complement.
TTAATAAGATACAATACATAGACTTGACTATGAAAACCCATGCTCCACATGAAAGGATCCAAACCACCATTTAGCTTATAAAAGCCACTTTGGAAACAATGTTGTACCAATAAGTTGGCTTTTTGCCCACTAAAGATCTCCTAAAGAAGACATTCAGGGGATTCAAACAAAGAACTTCTACTACCGTTGCATGTTTTCGACAAAAAATATTAAACAACGAAGGGTATCAGAGTTTTAAAGCTTGGACACCTAACCTCTTGTCATCCAAAAACCTAATCTAGTGTCCACTCCATAAATTGAAACTCCCAAGGTTTAGGAATTGATCTTTCACACCCATGAGGCTCAACCAAAAAATGTGAGCTCCTTGCTTTCTTACTAACTTGGCTTAAAGTATTAGTTCTTAGATATTTGATGTTGGGTGAAAGTGAATCACACAAGCATCAAAGGGCAAAGTGATCTCAATTGAGTATTCATCTCATGTCCATGAACAGTACATGTCAGGGGGTATTTATAGAGGTCACAACCTTCATTAATCCTACTACAATGTCTAAATACCCCTGATACCATTGCATACAACCCCTTTTGCATTTAATGGCAAACTGGCCATTACATCTTTGATACAATATCTTAACATGATCTAAGGGATCTCTAGAAGAAGGACCTTCTATGATGAGTCTTCATAGCTTGGAGGCAAGTTGATTCGCCTTCGCTTGCTTTTGTCTTCACTTGACAGCGAAGTGGTCTAGTTGTCTTCATCCATCGCTCCTTGTCTTCGTTCTTATGCGAAGTAACTTGGCTGGCTTCGCATCCTTTCTTTATCCCAATACAATTGCCTCTTCAATTTTGAGCACTTAACAAAGAAATCGTTAGTCTAAGAATCATCGATGAATCATCGGGGACTGTGTTTGTCTGAAGTTAAATCCCCAACCGCAGCCCCACACGTGCGAAGGCCTGCTCTGAAGGTTTGAATCCCATGAAATTTTGATTTTGAATGAAGGTAAAATGCTATCCCCAAGCTTCATAGTTGGCCGTTAGAAGTAGGAAGACTAGGGGTTTCTGTTTTGAGGTAGTTTTGAATTGTAACGGTCGAGTTTGACCAAAGAAGGGTATATATTGAAGTTGAGCAGCTGCTTTTGACCGAAGCCACCTATATATACTGCGCTTGTGGTCTTACTTTTTACCATTTTGGTGAAAACCAGAGGCATTGATTTGTTTTTGTCAAACTAAGCCTTCATTGGGAGCTTTTTCTGTGAAGTCACTACGAGGTTGGTGGTTGTTTCTAAGATTGTGAAGGTAATCTTTGAACTTAGTTTTCTTTTGTTTGCTTTGTTGAGATTTGCTTGATTTTTATTTCATGTTAGATGGCTGGTAGCGAAGAAGTTCCTCCTATGTCTTCGCTAGTTCCGATGATGGGTTGGAGGATGTTGAAGTCTCAAAGTTAGAGCTTCCTGATGATGAGATGAAGTCTCAAAAATTTGGGAAATCATTGATGATAGAAGAAGCCCTTGGTCCTTTTATTCAGATGAAAACTTTGTTGAGAGATCAAGTTTGCTTGCTAGGGAAGGAGATAGTTCCTAAGCCCGAGCCTGATGAAGCTGTCATTTTGAAGGACTACTTTACCGTTGGGCTTCAGTTTCCAGTTGAAGACTTAGTTAAAGATATATTGGATGCGTACAATATTGATCTTCATCATTTGATGCCTAATGGGCTATGAGAGATTGCTCTTTTTGTTTGGCCTATCAGATCCTAAGAGTTGATGCCTAACATCTCTGCTTTCTATTCCTTGAATGAGATGTATTGTTAGTTGACGAATCACATTGTTGAAGGTGTTATGGTTATTAATTACTTTAGTTGTTGTAGTTTTAAAGCTTGCCGCAAGGCGAAGCAAATTGCTCCTGCCACAAAGAAAAAGTGGCATGATGCACTAAAAGGTTATAACCCAGAATAACCATGGTAATAGTTACAAGCAAAAGCAACCAAATCCAATATAGTTGCAATAACACCAAGTAATTGCAATGAAAAACAATACTAATGCAAGTCAAAAGTGCCATGGCAATAATGCCAAATATTACAACACAATTCTAAAATGGTTGTAGTAGCACATGCCTATGGCAACGACAAACCACACATATTGCAACACATTTAGTCCGTTGCATTATAGGCACATATTGCAATCATTTTATGAAAAGGTTGCCATACGACCCTCCTATTGCTACCAAATTAATGGTGTTGCAATGGTGTGGCGTGGCATTAGAGGGAAAACCTTGTAGTGATGGTTGGTTAAAGTATTGGTTTTACCATAAGGTTCACTTGGTTGAGGAGAAGAATCTAAGTGGTGAGATGGTTAAGAGGTATCCTTTGGCGGCAAAGATGGGCAAGAGTGCCTTTGAGTGCAAGCCAACTTTCGAAGATACTGGAGTATCCAAGACTGTTGAGAAAGCATATAAACTTGGGGCTTCACTCTAGTGTGGAAGGGATCTTGTTGAGGAGTATGTGGCTACTGGAATTTGGCCCCTTCGCCGTGGTTGGGCACCTCTTCACTATCATGCGAAGAAGATCAAATCTAAGCAGTACAAATATCTTGATTTTGAGGTTGTTTGGCCTCGTCGATTTAAGTCCGACGAAGAGTATGTCGCTGCGGTGGAACCGAAGGCCTGTGAAATTGTTGGAAAATTTATTACTAAGGAGAAAAATCTTATTATTGAGATTCTTGGTGTTGATTATAGTTAGTTCAACCATGTCTTTGATATTGGAAAAACATTTATGGTGAGAGAAACCCACCTTCGTCTCGTGGTGCTAAGGTTCCTGACATTTCCAGGGTCACCACTAAGAAGAGGGCTAGCACTGGCCAGACTTCAAAGAGAATGAGTGCAACAATGCCATGAATCTAACACCCCAGAGAGGAATGATGGATGTAGTTTGATGGCTTACAATTCAATTACATATGAAATTGACAAAAATTGCAATTTACTTCAGAAATTAGGGCAACAATGCATGAATCCAAGCCCTCAAAAAGGAACCTAGCATCTAGTATAGCAATTAGTGCAAGAATGTCATGAATCTAATCACTAAACAAGGAATATTGCAAAAAAAATGAAATACTATTGAAGCTTATACAAATACGTTGTGACTAATTCTTACTAGAGACAGTGATGGCGGTGGCTATACGTGAATGATTATGAGGGCAGCAGCTTTGGCATCAAAAAAAGCTGACAGTCAGAGATGTGGACTGCGATGGCACCGAAGAGGCCACCAGTGGCGCGGGAGCAGCCTCCAACCATCCTGGCAGGAGGTGCAGAGGCCACCAGAGGCGCTCAGGCGGGCCTCACGTGGACTTTTGCACGATGCTGGTCGGGTGCGCGGGAGGAGGCGGCGGAGGATTTTCATATAAAGTTTTAGTACAAAACGGTAGCATTAAATTTGTATTTTGAAATACTTTCTAATGATCAAACTTTTGTTAACATAAATTATATGTGATAAGAGAAATTAATCATAATCTTTGATCTTGAAGACCGCACCAAGTCCAATCACGTCTTCTATTTTGATACTAAGGGAGTATGTGTTAGAGACCTTTAACTTGCATGTCGATATCTGCTATGGTCAACGCATTGATTTCATTCATGCTGATGTAAGTTTGACTAGAATACAATAAAGTAGCAATGCTTAGAATACATGCATCTAAGTGTTTTTGTCATCTTTCATGGAAATTATAAATGTTTGTGCATCTGTGCTTTTGCATGTTGAAGTTTGACTGGAATGCAATGGAGTAATGAAGTTTGGATGCACCTAAGTGTCTTGCTTTTCTTTCTTTCCTAGAAATTAAATGTATGCGCATCCATTTATGCATGTAGAAGTAAGTTTGACCACGGTGCAATGAAGTAGAAGTTTAGATGTATCTAAGTAGGTTTTGTTTTTATTTTTTCATGAAAATTAAATGTATGCACATCCATGTGTGCAAGCAGGTGTATGTTTGACTGGAATGCAGTAAACGTAGTAAATCTTAAATGCACTTCAGCGGTTTTTTTGCTTCATGGAAATAAATTTATGGGTATTTGTTTGTGTATGACAAAATAAGCTTGATTGGAATGAAGTGAAGTAGTGAAGTATAGATGCACCTAAGCAGGTTTTGTTCATCAACGCATCAGTTTCTGCATGTCACAGCTAGTTTGTTTGGAAAACAATAAAGTAGTGAACTTTAAGTGCACCTAAGCTTGTTTTATTTTGTTTTCTATCATGGAAATCGGCTGTAATGCCGATTGTATGGAACTGTGGTCTGAGATCACTACCTTCGAGACTCTTGCACTTAACATGGCATAGATAGTAGGTGAGAAGGTGCATGTAGGCATGTAATTGGATTCTAACCTTTGCCAAAATTTGCAAAGGTTTTATATTTCGAGGCAAACACTTGGTTTAGTAATACTCTCATCCTACTAACATTTTTCTCTAATTGATGAGCACTCATTGGAAAAAATAGAGTTTGTGTCAAGATACTCTCCTACATAACCCAAGTTGTTGTTCTCGCACTATGCATGGGCTTGTTTGGTTGGGTCTCTAAAGATGCTACATGTACCTTGCCTATAGAACGTTCCGTTAAAAACATGAATAGCTATCTGGTATAGGCACATGTTTCTACCACTATTGGCGGTCCTTAACTCCTAAAATCAGTCGCCAAATCTTGCATAAAACCTACTTATATAAACACCACACTTAGCATTAGGCTTATGACTCACAAATTCATTGAGCTTTGGTGATTATTCATATGTAGGAGGACATATGTGCAAATGCACTGAAAATGGGCAAAGAAACATACTCTCGAACGATCAGGGTGAAACACATGGATCCATGGGCCTACAACTCAAGGAAAATCAACTCAACTTAGCCCAAAACACCCTGATCCCAAATAAGAAGCCCACAAGGAGGTAATCCACAAAAGCTGAGCCCGAATGGGTCCAGTAGGGGGTCGTGCAACCCAAGGGGTCATATGTCCCCCTAAGCCAAAACGAGCCCATCTTTCAAGTGGAGACAGATACCGCCTTGCCCACATCGGTTCCTGAAGGATTGGCCTAATCTAAATGCACTGGATGTCGGTTCCTTCACTAAAGTAGGGAATAATGGAATATTCGAACAACACGACAATGGGAAGAACAAGAACACCACTCCAAGGCATAGGCCCTAGCTTGCTAGAGCTAGTGTGTTAGATTGTTTAGCTCCGGTAATGCTTAGCAACGTGATCGCGTAGATGGAGTCAGATGGTAGTACACGAGACACAAGGATTTATATTGGTTCGGGGCGTGGTACACGCTAATCCCTACTCCAGTGATGCTGCTGCTCTTGTATTCGTATACTCAATTATAGGGGCTATTGCTCCTAGCTATGGTGTAGTTTGGTGCGATGGAAGATCGGATCCCGTGCCTGAGGTCCCTACCCTCCTTTATATAGGCAGGAGATGTAGGGTTACAGAGAGGGCGATCGGGCTAACAGATTGTGTTCCTAGTTTGTTAAAACAGATTGATCCTAGCTATCATCAAGATACGCCAGTCTCGGTTTGCGTTGATCTCCACGTTGGTCGACCATGTCAGCCCTTGCAGGCCGTCTCCTTGATGGTTGCCAGGCCGATAGCTTGGTGATAATCAGATATACGGGAGGTGCAGGTATCCCTGACCCATATCTCTAACAGTAGCCCCCGTAGGACTTAATGATAAGCTAGCATGTAGCTCCAAATCCTTGGGACGTCACAGTATCCCTGTAAGTTCTGCGTACTATAAGTACATAGTGAGTATCTTTGGGTGCCAAAGTATTTGAGTAGTGTAGCTAGATATCCCTGAGCATCGGGGAGCCAGTATGTTGCCGTTCGAGTACCAAGAGCATTTCTCGGGTAGCGAGAATCTTCTTCAAGCATCGAGTGCGGCAGTGGTACACCGTACATCAAGGAACGTTGTTCCCTGGCAGCTATAAGTGCCTGGCTCGGGTGGTTCACCCTGTTGGTAATTACTAACTTGTCACTTATTTTAGTAGCCACCTATTATAAACCTATATCTCCTAACATTACTTTACTAGGTTGTCATCCCTAGTGATGATGCTAGAGATACTTGTTGGTACTACCTAGCATTACTATTAGAATAACATTATAACGAAGAACATGAATAAGATGAATACTAATATTGTCATAATAATTGTAGCAAGCATATAAAAGTAATGGAGATACAAAAGAGAGAGGGGTACAAAGATTATACCGAACCACGCTCTAGGCACGATTGGGAATCCAAGCGAAGCCTGCTGGCCTCCCTCTAGACCTAGCCTAACTAGCTATGCCCTAGAATATACTAGAGCTCTGAGGATGATTAGGGTTTCTGTCTTCTCAAATGACTTGATGCCTTCAGGGGGGCAGGGGATGATTATATAGCCCGAAGCGTCCAACATGAGCCCTTGGATCAAACTGACTTAAGGAAAGGCATAGATGCAGCCTAGGAGGCAGTGGGAAACCGACTTGATGATGCAGAGACTGATAGGTGGGCCCAGGGGCCGGGCGGCCCCCACCTGGTAGCCTCTCGCTCTCTGCCTCGGCGTGGTGTCCTCTAGAACCTTCTAGTGTCCGTTTCGTGATAGATAAGCACAATTAAATTTGACATATAAGTCCACCTTGACGATTTTCTGGATAAACCCTACAGAAATCACAGATTCACCAAAACTCATGAAATTTATTAGTTTAAACCCCTAGACCTTTGTTGGTGATCTCAATTGTGCCCTTATGCATGTTTTATTGACGGTTTATAATGGTTGTTAACTACTATCAACAAACTCCCCCAAGCTTAACCTTTGCTAGTCCCTTAGCAAAGCTAAACTCATCAAAATGGATTAGGAGTTGCTACAATGTTGTCACTCCTTAAAAGTACACATGCGTTCAAACAAGAATTCTCCTCCAGATTAAAATAAACCTATCTAACTTTCAAACTTACCCATATTACCTTCAACTATGGGGCTCCTTAGCCTTCACTTGGATCTTGAGCAATTGAAAGACAGAACAATCAAGTCAAGCACTATGTCTCAAGTTTTTTGCTCAACCATTATTCCAGAGTTTTTATAGGTTTTCAAAATAAAACTCAGAGCTTCCATTGTATGACACTCTCAAGTCTCTCAATATATGTGGTATTTGTGGATCCTCACCAAGAAAATAATAATGTTATGCCTTTCTCTTCCTACAACTAAGGCTTATGTGGAGCTCATAGGAGTGGAAAAAGCATGAAAGAGCATACTTACAATACATATGCATGTGTGTGGATGTATATGGTGCATATATATTGTGGCTAACCTAATTCTACTTTGCTCCTTGAAAACATATCTCTCTTTTGAAACTTGGGAACAACTTTGCAAGAAAACATGGGCTATCTTATTTATCTCTTCTTTTTTTAGGCGGGCATCGAAGTACCCATTGTTTTATATATCTCGAACACTTGTCCATTTTTTTCAACACTTATTTATTTTTTTTCTTATTTTTTTTATGAATAACTTTTGCATAGCCACATGCTTCTTTTCCGCAACATAACTTTTGAGAGATAGGAACAAGAACTTTAGGGCATTTATTTGGTGGATATCCTATAGGGCATATTTTTTGTGTTCACTCCTAGTGTAAGAGTAAAACAATTTTAGGTGGATCTAGATAGAATGGCATGTTTTTGCGCCTACCTCCAGTGTAGGAGTAGTGCATATATGGGTGGTGTGTATGTGATCTTGGTTTTAAGAGCATGACAAACCTCTCATAAGGGTCAACAAAGCTTGACTAAACTCAATGCAATGCAAGCAGTATATAAGAGTGAAAGTTTTCCTACTCTAAATATTATATTTGGCTTTGGTAGGAATTCAAGCTTTGCCATACAAGGAACTCATCATGAAGCATTTTTATGTTTTTTCAAAAGATATATCTCTGGAACTGTAGTATCACTAGGAACAAGATAAACAACAGCTTAGACCTTCTCATATCATATCCGTCAATTACCTAGACTTAGATCAATCATATGCTACCCACGAGTTTCAAGTTCAAAGTAAATTCTTATATCAAAACAGTCATATCCAAAACTCGAGAGAATTCAAGGCTAAAAACTAGGTACTTGAAAGGAATTACAATAGAGCAACTATTCATCATTTCCATAGCAAGAGATTATCCTTAAAGTCCATTTTATTTATTCAGTTCTTAAAAACAGAAAACTAGACGCATACTTTTTTATTTTATTTTCAAAATTTAAGATCACACCTTACTATTATATAGCTAAGATAATTTTTTATTTTATTTTAGTTTGTTATACATCTTTTTATTTTATTATATCTAGCATAAAGCAAACTCAAAAATAGTAAAACTAAAGGAAAGAAATACTTAGCTAGATACACAAGGGATGCTCCTCCCCCAGCTGGATGTTGTGGTCGATTGTTGAATGTTGAGTGATCCTTCTCAGAGCGGGTTTGCTAGCCGATGTCCTTCTCATCATCCAGAAGTTGGGTTCCTCATGTGTAGCGAGTACAACAGCGGTTCAGGAAGATGTACTTTGGGTGGATGAAGACAGCCGGGTAAACTTGCTCTTGATCTTATGTGTCATCCTGCAAAATACTCCAACAAGAACACCAAAACTCGTGGCACAGATTAGGATATGGGGTTAACGGTCAGCCATTCAAAGATTTGTTGTCCTTGTGGGTTTAGATAGATTTTCTTTTGGCAGAATTTTAGCAAGGTGTCCATTTAATATTTTTTACAATGTAGAAGAAAAAATATGCTTGCTCAATATTTTTATTTTTATGCCACCATAGTGAATACTTCCGTAGGTGTTTACACATCGTAGATTTATTCACATGGGGCTTTAAGATTTTATATGCAGTAATGAAACTTTTTATTTTTCTTTTATTAGTGCAAGGCAAATACAGAAAAGTAAATATGCTAAAGTGAAAAATAGTTTATGCAATGCTAGAAAGTAAATATGGATAACTACCATTGTTACCTCACGGTGAGGGTTTGGATTTTTAAGTCCTCCGAATAGGACTTGACTGGAGAGAAGTCCTTCATTCCTTGGGTGCATCATTCGGTCTCAGCGGTGGAGGCCTAGATGGTTGCACATCTTGTGATGGTGACTCTGATGATGATGTCACCTTTTCTTTCCACACCTGCCTGGACTGTGGACTTGTCTTAGGCGGAGTAGGTTCATCTTTCACAGGCACTTTAGGTTCTTCATCTTCCTATTCATTCCATCGGGGTTGGTTCATTTGACGTTGGGATGATCGACATCTCCTCCCAGAGCGGCTCTTCTTCGACTGTTCATAAGCAGTATAACTATTAAAATAACAATGTACCTTTTTTCTAGAGAATTGGAAGTGGACTTGTCCAGATCCGACGTAGATGATCGCGTTGGTGGTGTTGAGGAACGGTCTACCAAGGATGATGGGTGTATCATCTTCTTCTACTCCCATGTCCAGGACCATGAAATTGGCAAGGGCATAGTGATCTTGTATTCTTACCATAACGTCCCTTGCTATTCCCTCGGGGAATCGGATTGATTGGTCTGCCATCTGTAACTGCATATATGTAGGGAACAAAGGTTCGTTACCGAATAAATTTTCATACGTTACCTTGGACATTATATTGATGCCTGATCCAATGCCGTAGAAGGTCTTGTGAAAGATTCTTTTTCCAATGGTACACTCGATCGTTGGTACGCCAGGATCATCCTTCTTAGAAAGGAATGGTGAAGCGAGGAGGCGGTCATACTCAGATCAGAGTGTGTTGATCATGTTGACCGTTTCTTCTTGTGGCTAACTGGTCTTGTTCTTCCTCCTTCGGTTCTTCTTCTTCTTGGTCACTGTTGTCTCTTTGGGCAGGTATGCCTTTTGTGGATGACTAGGAGATTGCAAGATGCGGTTCTTGAAAGAGAACTTCTCCTTTTTATCCTTGACCGTGAAACAAATCTTGGCACTATCCGCATAGATGATGGCTTTTGCGGTGCTCAAGAAAGGTCATCCCAGGATGATGGGTGTCCTTTCATCTCCACATGTTTCTAAAACCACAAAGTCTATAGGAACATATCATGGCATCTTCAAGAACTCCCTTGGGGTAGCAGAGTGACTGATCTGCAAGTTGCAAACGCATATTTGTGTATAACAAAGGATCTCCTAAAATTTTCTCATAAATTACCTTAGGCACGATGTTGACACTTGCTCCTAAGTCACAAACAGCTTCCCTAAAGATATGAGGTCCAATGGCGATAGGGATGATAGGTCTCCCTAGATCACCTTTCTTGTCGGGTAGGGTATAATGTATCGACCTTCCCTCTGATGGTTGCGTGTAGTAGAAAGCTGCATTGTGAATATCGACAAGATTTATAGTTTCTAAATCTTCTGGCTGCCCTAGAATCTTACCTTTGTCGGATGGAGGAACAACAGCTGCCAGCTGAGCTATTTTTTATTCTATCATTTTTTAAAGCTATGCTAGTTCTTAATGGCAGAAGCAAAGCTATCCATTCTGTTACTTAAATTTTCTAGAATTTTATCATTGGTAGCTACCTTCTTAGATAATCCTTCTATAAGTCTAGATTGGCCATCAATTAATTCTCTCAAGGGTGGTTGATTGAAGTTATTATAATTATTACCTTGAGGGTTACCTTGGTAGTTCGGCCTCTGTTGTTGGTTCCATCCTTGATTCTGTTGAGGATGATAGTAGTTGTTGATAAAGTTCACATCCTCTTGGGTTTTAGGACAGTTGTTCCCTGAATGCCTAGTGTTGCCACATACTTCACACGTTATGCATGAATCATGAATGTGCATGACTTTTTGCTTTTCATTAGCTCGGTCTTCGAGCTTCTTCATCAGTAGGCCCATCTTAGCAGATATCATATCTACCTCCTTGAGTTGATGCATACCTCCACCTCTCTTGCGGGTCTAAACACATTCTTCATTCTAGACTTGGTTGGAGGCCATCTTCTCCACAAGAGTGGTCGCAACTAGAAGTGTAAGTGACAAGAATGCACCTCCAGCATCAGCATCCAAGATCTCATGGGTACTGTTGGTCAACCCGTGGTAGAATGTCTGCATGAGTAGCCAATTCTCCATCCCATGATGAGGATATTTTGATATATAGTCTTGAAAGCATTCCCATGCCTCAGGGATAGATTCATGATGTTGCTGCTGAAAACTTGAAATTCTCCCACGCAGAGCATTGGTCTTGCCCATGGAAAAGAACTTTGCTAGGAAGGCAGTTGAGCAGTTATCCCATGTAGTGTTTCTGTCTTTGTTGGCGTAGAACCACTGCTTCGCCTTCCCCAAAAGTGAAAATGGGAAGAGGCAAAGTAGTATGGCATCCTTGGTTACTCCCTTGATGGTGAAAGTGTTGCAGATCTCCAAGAAGTGTTGGAGATGAGCACTAGCATCTTCATGTGCCTTTCCACAAAATTGGCTCGCTTACACCATGTTGATGAGAGCCGGCTTGAGCTCTAATCCATTGTATCCCACATTGACTGTGGGTCCAGTCTGGATGTTGGCAGTGCTTGGAGCAGAGAATTCATGGAGAGTCCTATCAGCCATGGCTTCAAATTCTGGTGTTAAGTTTCACCTTATTTGGTTGTCTTTCGACTCTAAAGCTAAAACTTTCTTGAGTTTAGCTCTAGTTCTCTGAAGTAATGCTTCTAGATTGTCAACGCAGTTTGTCGGAAGGTCAAAACCGGTCATACATTACCCTGCATAAGATATGAAAGTAGACAAAACAAGGGTAATCCTACTTGAGCAGGGGTATATGGTTTATCTCGATCACATCAATAAGTATAAGTTTATCAATACTTTCTTTGCCTAGCTACCTTCCCCGGCAACGATGTCAGAAATGCTTATTGGTATTTATTAATTTATCACTTGTTTTAGTAGCCACCTATTATAAACCTATATCTCCTAACATTACTTTACTAGGTTGTCATCCCTAGTGATGATGCTAGAGATACTTGTTGGTACTACCTAGCATTACTATTAGAATAACCCTAAGTAGTTCTTTATTATTTCATGTGACTAGAAAGTATATATAGATATCATTGAAAAGGGATCTACAAGCATACAGATAATATACCATTGTAGCACTTCACCTGAGAGTATTCTAGGTATCATTATTTATATTTTTACCACAGGGAAGGTCTAGCATGGATAAGTATTGATAACTTATACTATTGATGAAGAAGTAAACCATAACCAATATTCTACTCATAACAGGGGTAAGTCATAGGATAAGATATATATATGACAAGTATTGATCAATGATAATGATAAATCACTCAGAGTACTCCTTTATATGGCATTAGCATGGTCAGATAGAATATTAGAGGAATAATTCCTAAGTCATTCTTAATTATAAGTCAAGCATACATTGATTAGTGCAATTACACTTAATAGTCATTGCTAAGATCACCTTCATATCTACACATAAGGGATATTACTAAGGGAGATTAAGAACAGAGTTTGTCCCCCTTCGTAACCAGATCCTACGTGCTACCTACATCGGGGAGTGGACTACAAAGGACTCAACGGGAGTCTCACGTCCGTGATCTACCATATTACCCAGAATATAGGGTGTATCCATAGATAAACAACATATAAGTACCACGCTTACACTATGTCGACCACCCACCCATGGATCCTTAGGGTGAGTGCTATACGGACATATGCATGAATATGATGATAATCCAACTATACTAGGTATATAATCCAAGTAGACATTGAACATTATAACGAAGAACATGAATAAGATGAATACTAATATTGTCATAACAATTATAGCAAGCATATAAAAGTAATATACAAAAGAGAGAGGGGTACAAAGATTATACTGAACCACGCTCTAGACATGATCGGGAATCCAAGCGAAGCCCGCTTGTCTCCCTTTAGACCTAGCCTAACTAGCTATGCCCTAGAATATGCTAGAGCTCTGAGGATGATTAGGGTTTCTGTCTTCTCAAATGACTTCATGCCTTCAGGGGGACAGGGGATGATTATATAGCCTAGAGCATCCAACGTTAGCCCAAGGATCAAACTGACTTAAGGAACAGCGTACATGCAACCTACGAGGTGGTGGGAAACTGACTTGACAACACAGAGACTGACACGTGGGCCCACGGTTAAGCATCCTATAGGTGGGGCCGGGCGGCCCCCACCTGGCAGCCCCTCGCTCTCTACCTCGGCGTGGTGTCGTCTGGTGTCCTCTAGAACCTTCTAGTATCTGTTTCACGATGGATAAGCGCAATTAAATATGATATGTAAGTCCACCTTGATGGTTTTTTAGATAAACCCTGCAGAAATCACAGATTCACCAAAACTCATGGAATTTGTTAGTTTAAACCCCTAGACCTTTGTTGCTGATCTCAATTGTGCCCTTATGCATGTTTTATTGCCGGTTTATAATGGTTGTTAACTACCATCAACACACCCCATATCGGGAAACGTAGTTTCTTGGGCATAGCCTTCAGGACGTTGTTAACGTCTCGCTCGGGTGGTGTACCCGATAATCGAAAGCGTTGCTTCTAGGACATCGTAGATGCCGTGTTAGGGTAGAAATACCGCTGTACTTGAGAAGTTGGTTCCCGATGTATTCTGGCATGTAAATAGTGGTTGCGCATCATTAAGTCCTAGTTGTAGAATAATAATGAGGATGGGGTAGGTGCACCTCCATCGCCCACGCGTCACTAAGCCAGTTGTTTATTTTTTAGGGTGACCTATTGTAGGTCGCTTGGTATTGAGCGCTAAGGAAGTCACGTTTTCCTTCGAGGCCCATTAAGTAACGTGGTACAAATTGTCATGAGCTTCATCAGTGAATGAGGAGGATGTTGTCCTAGAGCCCTGAGGCCAATGTAATAGTGTCCTGGTGCGGGAGCTACTGAGGGCGAGTAACGAACGCGTGAGCAGCTATCAGCAGTTGCGTGTGTTACTCTTCGAGGTGATAACAGGTAGAGCGAGTGAACATCTGCTTCACTGAAAGGAAGCGGCAGGACAAAGCCAGACTAGCAAGGGCATATCATAAAACTCTTTTTCTAGATTCTAGGAGCTCGTACTTTGGTTACAGCCATGGGCCAACCAGTTTTCTGGTTTCCCCAAAGGGGCACACACCCACTGAAATAAGGTACTTCGAGCTCATCCGGATATTAGGAGATTTATGTGACACTGAGTGCCAGAGGTTTTAGAGTCAGACTAGTGAACCTCTTGAATACCCCCCTGACTCTAGAGTGGTAGGGTCGATAGCGAATTAATCGCTACCGCTTACACCTGCTAAAAGGGGTGAGCTAGGATGAGTACCTGATCTGAGTGTCAGATCACTCGCCTACAGCAGCTTGGGTGATGGTGCGTCGGGTTTTAGGCTATGAGGCCCCATGGCTTCTGCGGTTGCGGAGATGGGTTCATTCTCGGCGAAGCGGAAGTGTTGGTTTTGGCGTCCCATTTCCCCACATATGTCTCTCAGGAGGCGTCCCTCCGGAAATCATGGGGTCATGGCACGGCCTTAACGGTAGCAATGCTCAGAGAGATTATTGGAATTCCATCGGCCATGTGCGTCCCTTGCCTATAAAAATAGAGGAAGTGAAGATGAGTTAGTAAGCTTGTGTTGTCACTTTTGTATTCTTACCTTCCATCGTTTGCTCTGGTTTTCCTCAAGCTCTTGTTCATCACCTATGGCCGGTGACAAACGTGCGAGGGTGGAGACAGAGGAGGTGGGACCCACTGGGAAGTGCGTGTTCTAGGGTCCCGTTTTTCTCCATGAGGCGTTGGTGCGACTTGGGTAAGTGCGAATCTCCCTCCTATTCTTGTTGACTAAAGGAGAGATATGAGGGAGTTGTCCATTGCAGGGCGATCTCAATGGCGCATCCTGCTCTGAGACCTCCACTGATGCGGGTGCTCCATCGTCATTGCAAATCCTATCAGGATGGGGTGACGACGGGGGAGGCGTTCTTGCCATGGTATAGGAGGCTGACATGATGCATGAAGCCCTTCACGATGTCACTCAGGAGGAGAGGCGACTAAGAGAGTATACCTCGGCCATGTGGGCAGCGCGTGGCGCCGCGAATGAGGAGGCCGGCGAGGCCAAGGCCATGGCTGCAGCGACCCAAGCAGAGCTCGCCGGTAAGTTGGATCCCACCTTCCTTGGGATTTGTCTGATCTTGATGGGGATGGTTCTGAGTCTTTTTTTTTCTCCCCAGGTGCTAGGGAGCAACTGGCTACCGCACAAGCTGAGCTGACAGATTTGTTGCGGGCCAGCAAAGATCTGGCCGAGCAGCTGGCAGAGGCTGCCCACGAGTGGGACAGTGTGGCTGCTTGGGCGCGTTGCTCCGCTGTCCTAGCATAGTCTAGTAGTGAGCGCCACTCGGTGCTTCATAACACGGTGATTGCCGCCATTACAATGGTGTTGCCGGCGGGGATGGACGTTCCCGATTGGCTCCAATGCCTCCCAACATAGGTCCGAGAGGTGGTTGCTCATGGAGTCCTCCATGGAGCCGCAAGGACCTTGACCGCGGCTTATCTTCGTCTTAGTCATAAGACGGATTTACGCAAGGTGGCACCTTGGTTCCCGACGACGGGCGAGATTCCCCATCGATGTTGACATCCACCAGTTGATAGCTGAGTTTAGCGATTATGCTAAGGCGATTGTCACCGTGGTTGACCTAGAATAGGTCATCAAGGATGCCCCTCCTTTAGGTCTAGATTCTGTACCTCTTTGTAAAAGAAGGTATAATAAAGTTTGGGCTTTGCTGTTATTCGATGTCTCCGTAGATCAGATTCTCTATGCATGGTGATTGAGTGTGATAGTATGTAGCCCCTGAACGCTCGGGTGGTTTAGCATGACGCACCCGAGGGTTAGAGTCACATCATGATCGTCATGGTCCCGTAGGGTAGAAGACGTCCCGAGGCCATTTTTGATTCTGCGACAAGTATTGTCGTTTGTGCATAGCCCCCAAGTGTTTTGCTTGCGCATCATTCAACTGATTGCCGTTGCACTTCGGGTGGCATGCTTACCGGTTGGCATAGCCATGCCAATATTAGCCTCATGACCCATAGACATCCCCTGAAATTTTCAGGGTCGAGGTGCTCAAAGGTATTTGTCACATGGGGCCATGGCTTCGCCCGATCTAGGAAAAAAGCGTGAAGCTTCGGTTTATGATAGGTCCTGACCAAGTTTGGGTGGTTCACCCAACTTGTTTGGAGTGGAGTAATGCTGCTTGAAGTAAGCTTTTGTTCAGCATAGCCTGCACACCTTTTCATTTCCCGTCTTTCTTTGTCTTTAGTGTTTGATGCTATTTAAGCTTTTAGACTAACTATCTAGGGGTTGTTCAACCAAAACGAAATGTCTTGATAGAGTCCATGCAAGGTCTCGTTAAGTCACACCATTTCAAGGCCTATGAGACTCCGATCGGTGAAAGGAGGAAGGGGAATAAGTGTGCAATCCGTAGGATGGCCTTTGCAGTTTTTGATCGCTACAGTAGGTCAGTATAACCTTTGATCATGACAACTACAGAGGGTTGTAGCTGGGTCAGTCTGATACAGCCGCCCCCCCGAGTAGTTCAGGGATTTCCTCATCGAGGAGCCCGAGATGTGTCGATACATTCGTATTAAATGATATAGGTGAATTCTCACAGAATGTAATGCAACAAGAAAAAACATGAAATGATAAAAGGGAAAAGACATAACTGTCGGTTGTTGACTGTTGCCCTGATTGTTCATTGAATTCTTGCTACCAAGTTGTGTCCTTAGGGGTGGGAGTCGCCGTTGGACCCATCCTCGTGACCCTTCACTGTCCGTCTTGCTCCTAGATAGCCCCTTCGTTGATGGGGGTAGATCTGTTCAGGCCTCTGATCTTGGACAATAGGGGAGTTGGGAGGGTCATGTCTTTTGGTGGACAAGAACACATCAGGACGACTGGTGTAGTCGCATAGTTATGCTCGTAGGCCAACTCGTGGAGTTTTTGGCCTTGCTCGGCTAGGGAGGTGCAACCGGTTGTACGAGCCCTCCCCTTGGGTGATACTGCTTGGCAATCTATCGGCTAATGAGGGTCCCCAACTCGTTGAAGGGGGGACGATGGCCCCCTCTTGCCTATGGCCACCGACCACCAGATGCTAGCGCATAGCTTGGATCGGGTGTATCCTGAAGTAGGGTTAGTGCTCGAGTAGTCGACCGCATTGCCCTGTCACCCTTCCCGGTCGCGAAAAGGGCTCTATTACTTTGTCGATGGGGACCGTCTGAGTTTTGGCTGCCTGTCTAGTGATGACTCAATGTTAGTGTCCAACACATGTGGAATTGTTTCATCACCATCGCTGTTGAAGTCCAAATTCTCGAGTAGCTCTAGATTGATGAGTCCGGATACGTCGGTGTCATCCCACCAATCGTGTTGATCAGTGGCGGCGTCGACGTTATCTTGGTCTGTTGACTCCTGTAGCTGGTGCTCCTCTATAGGAGGTTCGGTGGGTTCCACCATAGCTTGCGGGAGTGTCCCCCCATAGGACGTCATTGTGCGCCATGATCTCAAAGATCAGGGGGCGTGGCGATGAGGTATGGGTATCAGATCTAAAGCAGAGTCGAGATCCGTGGTTTTGTTGATGTGGAAAGTGGGGATGATTTCACCTTCTCACCCATCTTTGACAAAAAGATGAGTGTAGCATTTTAGGTATACCGCGAGGGCGTTCGGTCCGGCGTCCACAACCTCCTCCAGCTCGGCAGCGAAACCACAGATCTAGAGGGACTGCTCTCCTTCTTCGGTTGGCTCAGGTTCCTGAATTGATCGGCGATGAAGTCAAGCTTGACGAAGGTGGTCCTCTTGCCCGACTTCTCCTACTCTAGTTTGTCGCCGATGTTGAAGATGACTCCCATCTGAAACACAAGATTAGTCTGAACACAAAAGGCCCCTACCTAGCGCGCCAACTGTCGGATTATTTAGCTCCAGTAATGCTTAGCAATGTGATCGCATAGACAGAGTCAGATGGTAGTACATGAGACATAATGATTTGTACTAGTTTGGGGCGTGGTACACGCTAATCCTTACTCCAGTGGTGCTGCTTCTCTTGTATTTGTATACTCAATTACGAGGGTTGTTGCTCCTAGCTACGGTGTAGTTTGGTGTGGTGGAAGATCGGATCCGGTGCCTGAGGTCCCTACCCTCCTTTATATAGGCAGGAGAGATAGGGTTACAAAGAGGGCGATCGGGCTAATAGATTGTGTTCCTAGTTTGTTACAATAGATTGATCCTAGCTATCATCCAGATATGCCCATCTCGGTTTGCCTTGATCTCCACATTGGTCAACCTTGTCAGCCCTTGCGGGCCTTCTCCTTGATGGTTGCCAGGCCGATAGTTTGGTGATAATCAAATATACGGGTGGTGTAGGTACCCCTGGCCCATATCTCTGACATGGTGATATGGAGAGATGTAAGGGAGAGTTCATGGAAGTGCCAGATTCAACAGTAGCCTCCCCAAGCTTGTACCTCAACGGATGCCTTCTTTGCTAAGTAAGTGTTTGTGATTCATATGGTCATGGGTCTCTTGGTTATTTAAGCTTTATTCTTATTTGCTTATGGGTTCGTCGTCCATTCTTGTAGTGGATGCTCTAGTAGAGGACTCCTGATAAAGACGGATAATCCTATAACACCCGAGCAAGGAATCAGGCCGACCCCGAGCACACCCACCACTTTTGCTCAAGGCTCGGGGGCTCGCCCGAGCAACAGATGGATGAAAGCCTAGAACCAACCCCTGGCTCTCTCTGGCCTTCGGTGCCAGTCATGGTTCGGGTGCAAGAAGATGCACCCCGAGCCACCAAGGCTTGGGGGACTCCCCGGCGTTGCCCCACGGGCGCGATTCTGTCAACCACCCATCCAATAGGGTCACACACAGGGCGTGACGCAAGAAGACAAACTTCCTCGCTGGCTCCATTGGCTTGGGGGCTTCCGGGCCCACACGTCTGCCCCTCGAGTTGGCCTCCTTCGCTAGCAAAAAGCCTCTAGAAGGTGCACCTAGTGGAGACTAGTCCAAGTTGATAGAGCCTGACACTCAGCGTGTCCGAATAGAGCAGCTGGACACCGCCATGGTCCACACGGCACCGCTGCAAAACCCTCCTGGACTCCGACGCCTGTAGACCATAGGCACAACTCCCCAAACCACCATGTGCCTAACCTACCTTGGAATATAAGGGGAGGTCAGATCCTAAGAGGGGGGAGGATGATTCCAGAAAGATCATTCAAGTCCTCACCATTCCACTCGAGCTCTGCACCAAGAGCAGAGCAAGCCAGAGAGGGGCACCGAGGGCTTGTCCACCACACTCGTCATCTTCCCTCCTCTTCAACGAGGGGAAGGCTCCACCAGCGGTGAGGCGAACCTAGGATCAGCACCGAGCAATCCCCTACCAAATCTCTCTTTCTTCCTTACACTCTGTTGTAACCCCCAAGATTTTGGGTGCTCTTGAGTATAAGGATCATCAGCTACTAGACGTAGGGCACTGATCGGCCCGAATCAGGATAAACCATTGCATCCCCTCTGTGATTCTTGTGTTGTTGAATCCACCTGAGCCACCGGAGACACGCACTCTAACACTACCACGAACAACAATGCTTGCCACGGTTTTGATCCCACAACATAAGGTAATCATCAATATTTTCGTGCCAAAACTTATTACTATTTTTGTATGCATCCTATTTTGTCTCTAACTGAACTTAAACATATAGATTCTTCTATATTATACATGAGTCTTTAATTAGAAATACTAGTACATCAACCACGCTCCTACATGAGCTAGACCTCAAGAGTGATCAGTATTAGATGTTCTTGTTTAATACCTATGTCTAATGAAAATTATTATCTTCTGTATACTTTGTATATCTATTCATTTGTGATTTACTTTAATTTGTTGGTTATTCCATCCATATCCATAGTTTTCCTTCCTTAGTATGGCATCTCCTTGTGTCTTAAATATGCATTTAGTTGGCACCTTAGCTTTATGTTATGGTGATTCGAGTTGTTGCCT
This sequence comes from Miscanthus lutarioriparius, assembly GCA_904845875.1. Taxonomy (NCBI): domain Eukaryota; kingdom Viridiplantae; phylum Streptophyta; class Magnoliopsida; order Poales; family Poaceae; genus Miscanthus; species Miscanthus lutarioriparius. The sequence continues at coordinate 77,159,272 of CAJGYO010000007.1, read as the reverse complement.
ATCTCATAACATCATGAATCTTGATATTTGTTTCTTCAAATGTTTGTCCACAAGTTAAATTGAAACTCTTATGCTTATTGTACCTTCTATTTAGAACTCTTGTTTTGGATGTGGTTATAAAATAATAATTTTAGGCCACTATAATACACATAGCCTTTTGCGACATTTCATTTATGTCATAATGTATTGATTTTATGTCACAGTTTAATGTTAGTAATGTTCATGTGATGAAAGTGTGTATGTCACCTATTAGGAGCCTCTAATCATAGTTTATGACATTTATGTATTTTGCATCACAAATCTATGATATTACTTTATACATCATAAAGATGTATGACACTTTTTATGTCACAAAGGTTGAGTGGTTGTTCTCCTAGGCGATGGAGGAAGAACACCGGTTTGTTGGAAAAGGCTGGCAAATTGGCAGGCAGTGTTGGCTCTATCCTCTCATATCTATTCAAGTAACATGTTTTGGCCTCTGCATAATACTGATGGGGTCTCATCCTGCACAACATTTCTCCTTTGTTGTGCTTCAAACCTTGATGCCTATTCTTTTTTCATTTGAACTAATTGTTCTTGCATGTTAAACACCTGACGTTTCACAGACAAAAGGGTTTGTATCACTGACGCGTGGGTAGGCAAAGTATCCTCGCTTGCCGCCCTTGAAGCTCCCACCTCATGATCATGTGCAGCTATTGGGAAGGGACCGGTGCTGGAGTTTTGGTAGTCTTCATCATCACTGTCACTATCACTATCTCTAACAACAATCCACCCATCAACCCAGCAAGACCAGCACCAGCCTCTGCCTCTCTCAAAGCCATGTCTGCTGGTATTTTTAAATGCACATAGATAAATACACAAGCGCACGGATACAGCTATAGCTTTCACCTGGGAGTATTCTAAGGTATCGTATTTATCCATAGGGAAACACTGGTTAAAGAAGTCAATAGTTCACCATCATGTATCTACTAACTAGTATACAAACTAAACTAAAGTGGGGGTAAGTGTTATATGATAAGAGTTATGAATAATGATACACACATAGGAGAATTCCAAGGTAAAATAAATGAGTAGTCTAGCTAAGTTGAGAGGACAACGGGTGAGTTCAAGGTTCCCACATACTTCTCTATTACTTTGGTTCTATTCTAGTTTAGACTAGAAGGTATAACTAAAGCATAGGTAGATATAGCGATCACACACAATGACACTTTGGAGCAGCAGTACCTTTCCGACTCTCGAGGGGGGTGAGAAAACATAGTCGGGGGAAGGCTGCCTAAAGCTCTATGTTGGTATTTATTAACTTGTCACTTGTTTAAGTAGCCACCTAATGTTGTTGATCTTTCTTAACATCACTTTTGCTAAGTTGTCATCCCTAGCTATGCCGCCAGAAATGCTTATTAACATTCCTTAGCGTCACTTGTAGAATGACACTAAGAAGTATTTTAGTATTTTATGTGTCTAGAAAGAATATAAATATGAATATGAAGGGATCTACAAGTGCACAGATAATATACCATTGTAGCATTTCACCCGGGAATATTCCAGGTATCGTTATTTATATTTTTACCACAGGGAAGGACGGGCAGTTGGAATATATTGATAATTCATACGTATGATGGAGAAGTAAACCATAACCAAACTTTTACTCACAATAGGGGTATGTCAAGAGATAAATATGATAAGTAATGACAAATGATAGATGATCACTCAGAGTACTCCTTTCTATGGCATTAACATTGCTAAGTAGAAATTAGAGGAATAATTCATAAGTCATTCTTAATTACAAGTCAAAGCATACATTGATTAGTGCAATTACACTTAGTAGTCATGGCTAAGATCAACTTCTTATCTACACATAAGGGATATTACTAAGGAAGATAAAGAACACAGCATGTCTTCCTTCGTAACTAGATCCTACTTGTCCTATATTCGGGGAGTGGATTACAAAGGACTCAACAGGAGTATCACATCTGTGATCTACCACATGACCCAGAATATAGGGTGCATCTGCAAGTAAACAACGTATAAGCACCACGCTTACACAATGTCAACCACTCACCCCATGTACATTGGAGCGAGCGCTATACGAACTTATGCTTGAATATAATTATAATCTAGCTATACTAAGCATATAATCAGAGTAAACAATAAACATGATAACTAGGAACATGAGTAATATTAAGAACAATGTCGAATCATTTGTAGCAAATATATGAATAATGAAAGATACAAAAGAGGATACAAGGGGCTATACCAAGCCATGCTTCTTGACAAGATCAGGAATCCAAGCGAAGCTTGCCTCCCTCTAGATCTAGCCTAGCTAGCAATGCCCTAAAATATACTGGAGCTCTGAGGATGATCAGGGTTTCTTGATCTCTTAAATGACTTATGCAATGCCTGAGAGAGAGGGGTAGGGGCTGGTATATATAGGCCGGAGCATCAATTCTAAGCCCTCGGATCAAACCAACTTGAAAGAATGGCGTAGATTCAAACCCTAAGGTGGTGGAGAACCGACATTCAAAGGAGGGGACTGACAGGTGGGATAGGGGGACGGCCGGCCTGCAGGTGGCTGTCTCTCACCCTCTGCTGTGGTGTGGTGTCCTCTGGAGTCTTCTAAATCCTTCTAGTGTACGTCTCATTGCGGATAAGCGTGATTAATTCTAACAAATAGGTCCACCTTGACGGTTTTCTGAATAAACCCTGCTGAAAACACAGATTCACCAAAACTCGTGGAATTTGTTAGTTTAAACCTCTAAACCTATGTTGGTGATCATATTCATATATTATATTGACGGTTTATAATGGTTGTTAACTACCGTCAACACTCTACGAACACCAATCCGAACGTGGTGGATTACAATGGCCTGATAGAGCTGTCACCTCTGAGGCTACCACAACTAACCATGGGATTGGACGCAATCTTAGGTAACTAATAGTCTAGACACATTGTCTATACTATCGATTACTACTCTAGTCACGTACCATAACTAGAGCACTCAATGCGAGCGGAGATCCAATGTTAAGGTGTAAGAACTATACTAACCATACACATGAAAGACATAAAAGTAAATAGAGAAGATAACTATGTTAAAGCATAAGTCTTACAAAGGTAAGGTACAAAGATATACCTGACCTCCGAAGAATTCTCCAGAACCTGAGCATAGCTCAACTCGCCCTAACTCCCAACTTAACTATTCTACTTCTACATATTGAGAGTATTGTGGAGATTTCTCTCTTGTGGTGTATCTTGATCTGAATGAGAGATGGCTCTCAATGGATGCCTCCCTAGTGGGGGTCTAGGGTCCTTTTATAGGGGGAACCAGGAGTCCTGTGGGCCCATGAATCCATGGCAACATCAAATCTGGACCCTCGATACTAACCGACCTTGAGCAACAGTGTAGATTGTATCTTACAGGCGGTGGGAAACCGACATACGAAGGAGAGGTCGAATGGGCCTCCTCTAGGCCCACCGGCCTATGGGTTGGGCTGGCCAGCCCACTTTCGGCACCGGTTGGCCCCATCTTTTTATAGACAGGTGGGTCCACTCCCCAGGGTCACAGATATTTGTGTTTGCATATTTGTTGACGTCAGTTTATATACTTGATGTGTATGACAATGACTCCTTTTGTCCTGTTTTTTGATTAAATCCTCATGCATTCATAGATTCACCAAAACTCTGTCCTGTTTGCATATTTGCATATTTGTTGCAATAACGACCGTCAACAATGTCCTCTTCCTCCACCTGGGCTAGTTGTTCTGCTGTCATATCTTGACGTGAAGAGTTGGATTCAATGTGTGACTACGGGGGATATTGTTGGGGTTTAGTCCCACATCAGATATCAATGGTGTGGGAGCACAACATATAAGGCGGGGGCGGTCCAACCTATTAGGCTAGTCTTTTGGGTTGAGCAAAACCGATAGGCCTTATATGTTGTCAGCTCTGGTGGACTTAGGACTTGTGGGGAGCGAAGGCTCGTGGTAATGAGCAAAGCCAGCTCCAAGATTGAGAACTCAGTGGTCACCACCGGTACTAACAATTGGTATCAGAGCGGCCCAAGGTCAAAAAAGCTAAACCCGATAAAAATCTCGAGCGTCACATCATGGCGGGGCACCCCAATGTGTGACTGTGGGGGAGGTTGTTGGGGTTTAGTCCCACATCGAATATCAATGGCGGGGAGCACAACATATAAGTGGGGGCAGTTCAACCTATGAGACTAGTCTTTTGGGTTGAGTTAGGCCCAAGGCCTTATATGTTGTCAGCTCTGGTGGACCTGGGACCCATGGGAGCGAAGGCTCATGGTAACGAGAAGCCAACTCCAAGATCAAGAACTCAGTGGTCACCACCGGTTCTAACAAGATGCTAATGACGTGAACTCCTGGAAAACTAAAATTTGCTCAAGTGACGTAGATATTGGATAGAGGGAGTAATACTCATTCCCTTTCAAAGCTAAACCCACCATGTAGGGCTAAATCGATGCAGTATAGAACCTAAAACATTGAAATGGCTACATTTATTTTGTTTTCTACTTCTTTAATTAATAGTATTACTCATTTCCTTTCAAAGCATAAACCAACCATATGCCCCTAGTAAAAAGCAGCCACACAAATCTATGAAATGCAAACATGGATATGGAAAGAGGACAAAATCTATGCCATCTTTGGAACGCAAGATTCTCAAAACACAAGCATAGGAAAAACACAAGATTGAAATGTTCACGCAATTGAAATCATATGGGAAGAACACATGAATCCTACAACATGAAGAAAATGAAAACATGAGGTTGTACCTTATGTTTAATTTCCCCTAGAGTTTCTATAGGACCGCTCATCCATAGGAATTTGTTCCAAAGACTCTTGTGTGAAAGTTTCCTGTACAAATTCAATACTCTAAATTCGTTCCACTATTTCCTCCATTCCAAAACGGGCCTTAGATGGTGTGGGAAGTATTCAACACCAATTAATTAGGTCAATCATATCATAGACAAGCACAAAACAATGAGGAAAAGGGTCTGACTCCATCCATGCAACACATAATACCGTGTGGAAAGGTTTTCGGCTCACTTTGTGGCAAATGGCAAATCAGTAAGAGACGGTGAGGGGTGCAACAAGCAGGGACAGAGCCCAGTAAAGACAAAACTGGGCTGTGCCCCTTGCCTCAAATAATTTTTCAAAGCACAATAGTTTTTTGGCTTGCCTAGGACCCTAGAAGCCAGCAGCCTGCGGCGGAGCAGTAGGCCACTTATGCATACGCGGTTGCACGGAAAGGAGTCATGGAGCCACGGAGCGACCAAACGATAGTCAAGTACTCGCATCTCTGCATCACCATGTGTGCTCCAGCCGCTTAGCCAGTCCTCAGCATCATCGAGGCCCCGATGGTAGCCCCTACCCCTCGATAGTTCGATCCCCAATCTTGTTCATTTGTTCTTGTTTTAAAATCACCCCCTCTAATAATTTTCTTCAACCTCGGCCACTAGTGACAAGTGTGTACCAAACCTAATTAATATAGTAGCATGCTAAATTATTCAATGTAGGTTTTTTCACATGATTAAATTGATGCCACTATCTGAACATTTGTCCTTATACATACCCCTATTAAATTGGATGTTGAATGGTTCAAAATCAACGCGGATTTTCCACATGCCCTTGCGGACACTAGGCTTATCCTGGCCGGATGAGGGCGTCAAGATTCGCGCCTGGAATAGGGTGCAGCGACCTGGGGCGGCGGAAGCTGGGGCCGTCGCGGTGGCGGCGTAGGCCGGGGCCGATGACTGGGGGCGGCGGTGGGAGCGGTGGAGGTTGGGGTGGCAACAGGTGCCGGCACCTGAGGAGGAGGCGCAGCCGCACAACGACGCGACGAGGTGCTACCGTGCTGCCCGGTGGGAGAGAAAGCGATTAAAAATAAATAAAAGGAGTGAGACCCATGATGAGATCGTCGGCTAGGATATGCCCGGTGGTCACAAGGGCATGTGGGATTGCAGTTTTGGTTCAACATAGATCTTCCATATGATTAAACTGATGTGTGATAAGAAACTGAAACATATTCCCTTTCATTTAAGCAAACCTACACAAACTAAACAATGGATTGCATACATTCTATAGGCATTGCTATTCTTAAGATGTAAATTTCTTTTGCATCTGATGCACATCATCATGGATCATAATTCATCATCCTCTGTAGGACTGATTACTATGGACTTACATAACATGATCAAGTCCAAACCCTACTTTCGGAAAGAAAAAAGAAAAAAGGAATAAAATCCAAATGCAAATAAAAAGAAGCAAGGAACTGGATTGAACAGCTAAACTAGATCAACACCAAGCATTGGATTATGTCGATCTAGATTAGCAGGGATTCGTTCGAGTTCCTGGCTTTTTTCTTCTTCCAGCCATGTTACTTTTATTTTGTTTTTCCTTATCCTCCAGTCCAGTTTCTAAAAGAACTCGCACGGGTCCGCCAGCGGCACGCAGAAGAGGCCCGCGTCACCGTGCCCCATGCCGTCGTCGAGCAGCCAGCTCTCCAGCATCGGTAATGACGACGACGGCCCCGGCCCTCTACCTTTGTCGTCCCGGTGAACCCCTCCAGCGTGCGCGCTGTGCCGCTGTGGCTTCCCGACCCGCCCTCGCCACCACCAGAGACCGCCGAGACGAAGGTCATCCAGTCGGCCGACGCCTTCCTGCTGGCCCTGGGGCGCATCCAGACCTCCAGCAGACGCGCAATGTTCTCGATGCTGCAAGCGTACATCGCCGGGCTGATGGCTGGCGCCGGCAGCTGCGCCAGCGGCAGTGGCTCCGGCTTGATGGCCGGCGGCGCAGTGTCGAAGGACAGCGCCTCCTGGAGAGCATGGCGTGCGGTGTGGATGTCCGTCTGCAGCTGCCGCTCCCACTGCCCCTTCATCTCGGCGGAGCCGGAGGCACCGCTTTCCCTGGTGCCCGTCTTGGCGAGCTTCTTCTTGAGGTGCGTGTTCCAGTAGTTCTTGATGTCATTGTCCGTCCGATCCGTCATGTACGACGCAATCGTGGACCACCTGATCGAGCAAAAACACAGTTGGTCCTTAGGGCTCTCTGCTGAGGAATCACATAGGAGTATGTGCGAACGAAGGACTCTTTGATCTTGAAGTGGAATATGGAGCGGACTTACTTGTTCCCGAGCAGCTTCTGCAGGTCGATGATGATCTTCTCCTCCTGGTCGCTGAAGTTGCCGCGCTTGATGCCCGGGCGGAGGTAGTTGGTCCACCGAAGCCGGCAGCTCTTGCTGCAGCGCATCAGCCCTGGATCCATGATCCATGAACAAGAGCAGCAGCAGAAACGAGTCAAGGAATCGCCGACATGAAACAACAGCCATCTAGTCTAGAAAGAAACAAAGACAAACTCTGAGCAGAGGGTTGTACCGGTGCTGCTAGGCACGGCGCGCCAATTCTCAGGACCGTGCTCCTGCACGTAGGAGACGAGCAAGAGGTCCTCCTCCGGCGACCAGGGCCCCTTCTTCACCCCGCTCCTCTCACAGCACGGCGGCCTCCCCATGCCTTCCCAGACACTCCTGTCCTGGCCGGCCGCTCGGCCTCTACGTGCTCGACGCTTGCTTGGCTGGCCTGGATGGTGACTTGGGTTAGGTTGGTGGTGTTTATATAGGCGCGGAAGCGCCCCCCTGGCCTGGACCCCACGTTTGACCGTGGCCTGGCAGAAGCGGCAGACAAGAGTGAGGCCAGCACCACCCAACAGACCAAAAACACTGCACTGCAAGGTCTGCGGCGCGCGAGGGCAGCAGCCCTGTCATCCAGTGGACCCCTCCAAGGTCCATGACACACCCACGCTCGTCAGCATCGTCACTGCAAGGCCACAACCGAACAATGACAGACTGGGGCAGGGTGGCTAAAGGCAAAGGCGACGTTAGTGATAGAGGCACAAGCCAGGGCGGACCAAGAAGCCGCGCCGGACTCTGGACCGAGCCTGACCGGACCGGACCGTCCCCGTTGGTAAGGGCTGCTCGCTCTCGTCAGGCGTCAACATCTGTTTCCTTGCGCTTTGTGGGGGAAAAAAATCGACAAGAACGGAAAACCATGGTATCCACCGTGGATTCACGACACATGTTCATGTGCATGCATCCGACCCATGAAATTTCGCGAATTCACGGTAGATGTCTTTGATTTCTCCATGAGATCTGTCCCAGCTCAAACTTTTGTTAACTTAAATTATAGGCAAAATTTGTTTGCGGACAGTGAAAGTGAGTTTGCTTTGCCAGCGGACACCAAAAACGATTAATTTATTGTCGGACAATCTAGTTTATGCCAAATTTGCTGAAGGACACTAAACGGATTAAAATATTCATTTCTATCCTAGGAGGTGAGAGAACAGCTGTGAAATGACGTCTTTGCACCTGCCTCTTTCTTCTTCCTCTCTCTCCCTTTTCTTCTGCTACGGTGAGTTTCGCGCATGTGGCCTCCTGTGTGCTTGCCGGTGGTGGCCTCCCGCAGCCTCTTACGAGCTCGTGGCCACCTCCTGCGTGCTGGCCAGACGGGTCCATGCCCGCGCCTCCTGTGTGCTCGCGGCTAGTGGCGGCGGCAGCAGTGCGGCGCCCACGATAGGGCCCGCATCCACGACCTGCTCGGCCTGAGCGGTGGCGGCCAGCCAGACGAGGTCCATGCCTACGAGCTCGCCGGTGGCTGGGGGCAGTCTGTGCGGCAGCGGCCAATCGGGCGAGAGCCACGCTCGCTCGCCCGCCCACGGCCACCACCTAAACCAACACGAGGATGCCGATGGTGGCCAGATCCTGTGCACACTGGCGGTCTATGGTGGCCCACGCGCTGCTGCCCGAGCTCAAACGGAGCGGCGGGTGAAGAACAAGTGAGGAAGAAGAAAGAGGCAGGGGCAAAAAGAACATTTCACCACTCTTGTCTCACCTCCCGTCGGGTTCATAAACCCGGGGTCCCTCGCGGACCGGCTTCCCCGCAAAGGCTCGGCTCAAGTAGACAACGCGCAACTCATAGGCCGACCCAAGTACCTAAACGACAGGCCAAAGGGGGGATCGAATATCCGACCGGGAGGCCTGGCCAAGGAGGAACAGCACCTGCTTTCCGATTCCGGCCCACCTCTCCGACTGGAGCACTCGCTTCGGTCTCCAGTCCGCCTCCGGACGGCCTCTCCGACCGGAGAGCCTGGCCAAAAGCATTACTTCCGACTCCGACCCGCGTCTCCGACCGGGGATGCACCAAAACCCTGCTCACAGCTCGTCTCCGATTGGCGCGATCAGAGTCGACTGGGACTAACCGACCGGGTACGCCAGCTCGGAAAGGACCGGGGAACAAACGGAGAAAGCAAGGCGGGGCGCACAAGTCAAACCGCGATACCAGGGACCATACCCTGTACACCTATAGAAACTGTACTCTACAACCTTCCTGGCACAACAGAGCCCAAACAGTATTGTAGGCGCCGATATTTTCCCCTACAGTATTGTGGGCGCTATTAACTCCCCTACGGTGAGGCCTCCCCCCACATGCCTCTAGGAATCGACAGTGTTGTGGGCGCCGGCTTTTACCGTACTGGACGAACATGGTAAAAACCCCTTGCATGCCTCCAGGTATAACAGTGTGGCAGGCGCCGACATCTGCCTTACCCAAAGAAAACAACACCGCCTCCCACGTGCATCTGACATTCAACAGTGTTGTGGGCGCCTACCATCATCCTGTACCCACCGACGTGGGCAACAAGGCTCAGTAGCATACGTACTCTCTCCCTCTCACTTGTAAGGCCATCCCCTTTATCTATAAAAGGGGATGCGCTCTCTCCCAAAAGTGACAGTTAATCGAGGCTGATCCAAGTCATTCCATATTCATTAGATCGATCAAGTTCACTAGTTCACAACCACATAACCGCCAGGTTCGAACCTCAAGCACACGCTTGAACACTTAGCTCATAGCGGAGCTCCTGTCGCTCTCGGCCCTTCCAACCAGAGTCCGACCGGACCTCTTGTACCCCCTATCTTTCTCCTTCTCGTTTGTAACCTCACTGCAAACTTTGAGCACCTAGGTTCAGGAATAAAGTCACCGACCGAATCAAACTGGACGTAGGGCATGTTGCCTAAACCAGTATAAATCCTGTGTCATTGAGTGTTAGGCCACCTCCGATCACAACGTACGGTAAAACTACAAATATTTACTTGTTGGTAACTTTCTGCACCGACAGTTGGTGTCGTCCGTGTGGAAGATGCTGTATGTTGAACACTTTTTTGGTCATCAGATGGCCCACTTTTCCGCCACCTTCGCCATGGAGGGCTCAAGCGATACGACTCGCTTTGGCTCACTGGAGTTTCCCGCACTCCCACCGGTTGGGATGTGGGTTCCACCCGTCTTCGAGCCATCCCAGGCCTTCCTCTTCGGAAGCCTGGACTTTATCGCCGACCAGCTCGGCGTACTACACCTCCACGAGGAGGCACCCGTTCCAGCGCTCGTTGGTGGGGCACCCTCCATCGGCTACGGAACGCACGACGACTTCAACAATGAGGCATCTGCGCTTCACTCCGAGCAAACTCTCTGCTCAAACCCCACTGTGAGTAATATACATGCTGTTATTTACTTGCTATTATCTATCTTCCACCATTTACTCGGAGGGACCCCGTTGTCCCTGCCGCGACCGCCATATGACCGATTCCCCTACGGCCTCGCATCTCCCACGGACGCGTACGCCTGGGGGCTCCAAAGGATGCCGGCGCCGCCCCCTCTCATGTCCGAATTCGTGGGGATGGCGAGCTATGCTCCCACCTGTTTCCTTGACCTCGTGGATGACGATGTTGAGAGTGATGGCTCCAGCATCGGTGATGTGGCGCCTAGCCACCGTCCATCCTGAGAGTGCGCTATGGCGGACGCTCCAGGACAGCCACCGGTGGTAACAGAGTCCTTGCAGACTCACACCCCTCTGGACCCTCGTGCGGAGACCCCCGAGCTCACACGGGAGCATGGCGTGGAACTATGACAATAGTGGCTGCACCAGCCACCGACTGCGCCAGCGCGCTCGGCGCACCACACTGCGCCCCGTGCGCATAGACCGGCGAGTGGCGCCCGGGGTCATGCCCGACGGGTCCAGCGCAACACCATGGACAGGGGGAACGATCCCCCATAGTTCGCTCAGGCCAATCAAAACATCGTTGCTGCGGTAATGCTTCTGTGCGGCCTGCCCGAGCCGAACGACCCTCAGGAACAAGCGATCCACCGGAACCTCCGGGCACTAGTGGAGACCACCGCCGTTCAACAAGCGGAGAGCTCCGTATCGCGACACCGACCCGCGGCCTCACTCCCCACCAGGGGAATGGGGACGCAGCAGATGAGTCGCTCCACCCGCTCACCACTACAATCGCCAAGCGCGGCATAAGAGGCCACATTGGCACATCGTCTTGACTTGACGACCGCTCCGCGACCCTGCCTGTACACAAGCGGCTCAGGCCAAACCGAGATGCTCGCAGCGGTGACCGAAGTCCTAGCCCGGATGGCCTGGGACCACGGGCCTTTGACCAACGCATCTAGCGAGCGCCGCCCCCGCAGCGCTCCAATAGAGGCCGAGGCAAAGACAAGGCCAAGCGCCAAGATCAGGATGAGGGGCCCTCCACACAAAGGGGGGAAAAGAACAAAAAAGATTGCCGTTGACCGGCCAACTCCGCGTTGGTCGCCACGGCTGATCACACGGGCAAACAGCCCCAGTAGGACCTTCCAGCCCACTTCCACGAGCTCATGGAGAGCCCGTGCACCAATCACGCCTACCCCGTCAAACACCTCTACAAGGACTGTGAGATCCTCAAGCGCCTTCTACGACAGGCCGGTGGGCTAAAGGAAGAAGAAGGCGAAGAAGCAGCGGCCAAGAAAGGGGGCGTAGCGGACAAGGATCCGGATGACTGAAGGTTGAAATGATCCGACCGGACGCCTACCGACTGAAGGACAACAACGACGACATTCTCACCGAACGCTTGGAACAGCTATGTCATTTTTCTTCCCCCAAATTTCAGTCTTACCATTGTTTACTTAGCGTTTGCTCCTATAAGAGCACCCCGACCCGAACACTTTTCGGCCTAGGTCACTCGGGGGCTCCACGAGGGTACACTACTACCTCTCTTTTTCGTTTACTATCATATGGTGAAACTCCTTCCTACCCAAACAAAAGGGTAGTTTGTTTCTTTAATTTGCGTAACGTAGCTTTGCTTTAAAACATTCTGACCGATCGCACCCCGCCTTTTCCTACGGTTACGAGCAGCTGAGCCTTGCGGGCCACGCCCCGGGCTCCCAAGGTTGCAGCCTACGGGACGAACGGGCAAGTACGAGAAAGAAAGAATAAAAAACAAAATTATGCTAAGGGAAAACTAAGGAACGAAAGGGACAAGCTTCCCCGAACGGAGTGACCCCATCACAAAAAACGAAAATAACTGTAGTCATTAAGTACACAAGAATGTTTACACAGGGGCTCCCCCATGAACTTAATCTTTTTACATCTACTAAACTCCTTATACTTTACAAACTATTGGGGCGGCTCGGCGGCATCTGCTGTCGGTACGACCGGCGAAGGCGCGGGCTGCTCACTCCCCGGCGAGACCACATTCGGCTTGGCTGAAGGCGGGACAACGTCCACTTCTAACCCAGGCTCCATGCCATCCGCAGGCTGGGCGATGTCCTCCCGACGCATGCTTCCGGCCATGTCTTCACGGTGGACATCCATCACCCACTACGCAGAGACCTGCTCCGCCACCAACCTTGCGTGCGGCAGCAATCTCTCCCCGAGCGATTGGATATCCTCCGTGCTCAAGCCGTTGGCATACCCGCTGTAGATAGTGACGAAGTCTAGGTTCAGGTGGTATGTCGCCACCAAAGTCAACACCCCCGACGCTCTGTAGAAAAGCCCACTTGTGATAAGGGCCTGGACCTCATCTAAGACCTCCGCCAGCTGGACAGCAAGCGCGCTAGTACTTGGCGCCGACCCAAAAACCTCCGAGACGACAAGCTAGGCAACATTGTGGATCTGGTCAAGTTCCCCCTCGAGAGCACGTCGCTCTTCATGGGACTTGGCCAGCTCCTCTGCATTCTGGCCAAAAGTCACCTTGACCGTCTCCAGGTCCTACTCCAACAACTTCACCTTTCCGCCCAGCTCTGAAAGAAGGGCGACAAGCTCAGAAACAGGCTGAAGGAAGAAACCAACACGACAAAAAATAGAAAAGGTACGTACCGAGGTGAAAGTTCTTAAGGGTGGCGAATTCCTCTGCCTGCCGAGCAACCAGCTCGCGTAGCCGGGCGCTTGCCTCCTCTGTCCCCATCACCCGGCCCTGAAGCGCGAGCACTTCCTGGTCTGCCTCCGACTGGGCCTTTCGCTCTGACTCCAAGGCCTTTCGCGCTGACTCCAGGGCGTTCTGTTCCAACACCAAGGCGCTCCGCTTTGACTCAAGGGTCTCCAGGGATTTTTGGAGTGCCGCCTCGGTGTCCGCTAGAGATTTCCGCAACCCTGCCTCGGTCTTCGCCTGGCGGGCCTTCGCCGCCTCAAGCCCCCGCACGGCAGCGGTCGCTCGCTCCATTGCGCGTTGCTCCTCCGCTCACACCGTGGTCACCTCAGCCGCCCGGTCCTGGGACTCACGGCAGGCGGACTCTAGCTGACGCTCAAGCTCAACCACCCGGGCATACTCCATCCGGAGGAAGCGGGACTTGCGGGATGACATCTCCTCCAGACCCTATGAAAAGCAAGAATGCTGAGGCAACCAACAAGAGATTTAGAGGTCAAGGACAAACACGGGAAACTCACCTCCGCAGCGAGCTACAGGTCGACCTTGACTAACTGCTGGGCAGACTTAACCTACTCCTGGGCGTCCTCGAGCTTCACGGATAGGTTAGCGAGTTCGAACACCATGGCAAGTCCTTCCCCCCCAAGGATGTCCCAGAGCTGACACTCCTGGGAATCCCGAAGGATGAACCGCACCTTTGCCGGGTCCTCAAGGCAGGGCCACTCTAGGTCACCCTCTGGTAGCCCGCCGGAGGGCCTAGCCTACGAATGAACCACCACCAGCTCCCACGATGACACCGAAAGCTCCACCATGTCATCTGCCTCGTCGTCGGACGGGATCTCCACCACCTCGGTTGCCCGGGCCGCCGTCGGCCATTCCGACTCCATCCTGGCCATGTCTCCCCCCGGCGCCTTCAGCTTCGACCGTGAGGGTGAGCCTTTTAGCCATCCACCCGGTGAGGCAGCGAGCTCGGTCTCCCTCTCCTTTTCTGCCTCAGCTGGTGGAGGAGGGGCCGCAAGAGTTACCTCCAATGTGACCTCCGCCGTCAGCACTAGGATCACCACCAACACTGACGCCGCTGCTACCATCGTACTAGCAACCGACCCGGGGGCACCACCCCTGGAAGGGAAGGGTTTGCCGCCACCACCCTATTCCCCCCACCGCTCATCGCGATGCGCTGCAGGGTGAGCCTCCAAACCTCCCGCATGGGAGTTGGGGCGATGCTCAACCCCGTCATCACCCGATCGCTGACAAAAAGTGCAGGTAAGTCATACACACAAAAAAACTCAATAGCAAAAGAAACAAAGAAAAACATACTGGGAGGTAAGCGGCATGACTCTGAAGGCAAGACCCGACGTCGACGGGCCTACAGGACAAGGACCACTCCTAGGGTGCGACCCACGCCTCCTCACTTCAGCCGGGGTGGGAGTCGTCCCAACCGGCTCCTGCCCGGCCTGTGGGTCACCGCGACCCTTGGCTTGGGACGCCCCGACCAGAGCAGCAGGCGGGGCATCCTCCGACTATGAGTCACACGCTGGCACCGGTCTCGATGATGCACCGATACCAGCCCACTCCTCGGACCGCCCGGCTTGCTCGGCCGCATCCACAGCAGGCGGGGACGAGACCGGCGACGCCACCGAGGGGCGCGGTGACCGCGTCCGCTTCGCCTCCCATTCGCCAACGGTGTCCGCGCTCGCCACACGCTTCCTCAGTATGGGAACCACCACGCGCCTCTCCACCTCCTGCTCATCACCAGCGGACATCACCATAGGGTCGCAACGCTCCGCCGAAGTCACAGCGACCTCCCAGCTTTCCTCCTCGGAGAAAATCATGTCATCCACCTCTGTAGGAGCCTCTGACTCGAGCTCTGACTCGACGTCGCTCCTTCTTTCCCCGGCCTTCACACGTCGGGCGATCTCCTGCTCCTTCTCTTGCTTCCACCGAACCTCCTTGGTTCTCTTCCTCTTCCTGGCATCCACCACCTCCTTTTGGGCGGCTTGCCGAGCCACGCCCTTCGGTCCCTTGGGAAGGTGTGGCCGAGACTTGTAAACTCCAAGTCCCTACGGAACGGGCGACTCGAAATCAAAAAATAGGAAAGCAGAGGAAGACGCACGGACTAAAGGGAAGAGAGCATACCAGGCTGGACATGATCGCGGAGTTGAAAGGTGCGGGCTTCCCATTGACCTTCTCCTTAGGCTTCATCTGCAGCACCCGGTCAAGGCGACTCTAGATCTCATCGTTCGGCAGCTCCTCCGACGACGCATGGTCCGGGTCCGACGGGACGTTGTACTTCCACATCGGCTGCGTCCTCTTCCCCAATGGAGCAACCCTGCGGCGGTAGAGCATGTGGAACACCCGCACCCCGTCAAGGCCGTGCCGCACGAGCTTCCGGTGCTCCTCCTTGATGATCTCCACCTTCTTCTTCTCTCGACGAGCAGGGCCCCACAACCAACTATCCCACTTCTCCGGCCTCCCACTGGTGAACGCCGAGAACAACGCCTCCACCGAGTTCCTGATATAAAACCACTCCCCGTGCCCCCCGCGCTTGGTTTTCTCTACAGGGCGAAGCCCCCCACTGGTGCGACCTCGGGCGGATTCCCCACCGACAAAGCTCACCCAGAGAATAGCCACTGGAAGAAGTCCACATGCGGCTCCATCCCAAGGAAGGCCTCACAGACAGTGATGAAGCTGGCGATATGCAGCACCCCCATCGAATTAAGGTGCGACAGCTCTAGACCCCACTCATTGAGGAGCCCAGGTAGGAACCAGTGCGCGGGGTATCCTAACCCGTGCTCATGGAAGGCAAGAAAGGAAACCACGTCGTTAGGCTGAGGTTGCAGGAACTCCTCCCTCTTGGGAGCCCTCCAGTGCGCCACCTCCTTCGGTGACAGAAACCCCTTCACGGCGAAGGCCTTCAACACCGACTCCCTCACAGTGGACGACCTCCAGTCTGACATTTCACTCTAGGATCGTGAAAGGATTTGTTAGTTTTTCTCATCTCCCTCACTCTCTCCCTTTGCTTTCTCTCCCTTTTCTTTCCTAGAAACCACCGCGGCTCTCAAGAACGCTCTCGGCAAGAAGGAAAAGGAAAGGAGGCGGTAGATGAGGAATAGGTGAAAGAACAGGACGAAAACCTTCTCCCTTCTCCTACTTAAGGAAAAGGGTGCAGCAATTGGGGAAGGCACGCCGATCGGGAAAGATGAAACGGCGGAGCGAAAAACCCTCTCTCTTTCCCATTTAATGCAGATGGGACGCACCCTGAACGATGAGATGCGCCCTGCCCGATGAAATGGCGCCTGATCAGACGGGACGTGGCCTGGGCATGGCCCACCACTACCGCACGCCAACCACTACCACATGATAGGCACAAGAACCAAAGCGCCACCACATGCAGGTGGCCCTCCGCTTCCCCAGGCAGGACTTGGAAAAAACCCAAAAACGGGATCTCCGCCAGGAGAGACCATCGGGCTTCCTAAAAGTCAATCGAACGGCTCAGGAAAACACACCAAGGGACATGTAAGGAGCAAAGGGACACCCCATGTAGGCCATGCCAACTCCATCATGAATGATGAGCACGGGTCCCGGTCGGACATTTTCGACTGGAGCTCTCCAAACCCCGTCACTCGAGTCATCAAGGTAACACTACCAACCCCCTCTATTTCATTATAAATCATTTCATACATCCATACGCGCATTCATTCCATACGTCTGTGCCCCTTGGACGATTCGGGCCCTGAACCGCCCGAGGGCTCAGGAACTAAGCATCGCACATGTAGCGAAATGCATCACAACGCTCCGTGTTGCATCATGAAGCGGTAGTTGCCTCATTCGACATGAGCAACGACCGACCAGGGTTCAAAGGCCGGCCCACGAAGGGCTCGAGGCCGCCCCACACCAAACAGAGCTAGGGAGAAAAACACAGATGAGCCCCGTGCGGTCGACGCCCAATCTGCCCTGAGGCAGACAGGGTCATCTCAACCTTCTTGTTCGATCCTGAACCTCATGCCAAGCCCATAGAATCTCCATCAAGGGGAGGCCATCAGGCCACCCGGGTCGGTCTCCGGAACGACCCAGGCATCTACCGAGTTGTAGGTAAAGGAGCAGTGGAATGTCACAAGAGGGCTATGCCGACCCCGTCACGAATGACGGACCCGGATTCCACTCGATCATACCCGTTAGCGAACTCACCGAGCGCGTCACTCGAGCCCGAGCGATCAGGACAAGGGACAAAACTCAGCCCCTCCGGTTGTGAGAAACCGAGGATGGGGTAAAGCACACAACTCAAACCGACCCCTACCAAAGCCCAACAGGGCTCGAGGGCTCAAGACACCAAACGCCTAGGTCTACAACCCCGAACTTGCCCCATCCAGCTACGCTTCGACTGCACTCCAAACACCTAGGTCTGTGACCCTGAACTCGCCCCATCCAGCTACGCTTCGACTGCACACCAAACGCCTGGGTCTGCGACCCCGAACTCGCCCCATCAGGATCCATGAGCTCCGGCTCGCCTGATCCCTAAAACTAATTAACTAACTACCTCGGCTGCGCGGGCTGCACCGAGGCTAGGATCCACAACTCTGACTCGCCCGATCCCATGACGTGCACTGACGCCAGGATCAGCGAGCTCTGTCTCATCCGATCCCTATACTAACTACCTCGGCTACGCGGGCTGCCCCGAGGCTAGGATCCTGGACTCCGACTTGCCCGATCCCACGGTGCGCACCGACGCCAGGATCAGTGAGCTCCATCTCATCCGATCCCTATACTAACTGCCTCGGCTACACAGGCTACACCGAGGCCAGGATCCACGACTCCGACTCGCCCGATCCCACGGAGCACACCGACGCTAGGATCTGCGAGCTCCGTCTCATCCGATCCCTATACTAAAACCTCCTCGGCTGCATAGGCTGCACCGACACCAGGATCCAAGACTAACTGCCTCGCCCGATCCCACGTTGCGCATCGACGACAAGATCCGCGAGCTCCATCTCACCGAATCCCTAAGAAACTAACCGCCTCGGCTACGCAACGACGCCTTGGTTGACAACTCCATCTCGACTAAAAAGCACGCACACACACCCACTGACAAACACCCCCCAGACGATTCTACCCAAATCACCCAGTGGCTCAGGGACGAAACGAAAACCTCCCCTATTGGCAACACGAAAAACCCCCCAGACGGTTCTACCCGAACCGCCCCGGGGCTCGGGGGCTACACCCGTGGGTGCGCTCGCGCACACCCGCCGTCAAGGCAAAAATCCCCTAGATGATTCTAACCAAATCACCCGGGGGCTTGGGGGCTCCTGTCGAGTTCAGAAACCCAGGGTCCCTCGTGGACCGGCTTCCCCGCAAAGGCTCGGCCCAAGCAGACAACGCGCAACTCATGGGCTAGCCCAAGTACCTAAATTACAGGCCAAAGGGGGGATCGAATCTCTGACCGGGAGGCCTGGCCGAGGAGGAACAACACCCGCTTTCCGATTCCGGCCCACCTCTCTGACTGGAGCACTCTCTTAGGTCTCCAGCCCGCCTCCGGATGGCCTCTCCGACCGGAAGGCCTGGCCAAAAACACTACTTCTGACTCCGACCCGTGTCTCCGACCGGGGATGCGCCAAAACCCTGCTCACAGCTCGTGTTCGACTGGCGCGATCGGAGCCGACTAGGATCAACCGACTGAGGACACCCGCTCAGAAAGTACCAAGGAATGAATGGAGAAAGCAAGGTAGGGCGCACAAGTCAAACTGTGATACCAGGGACCATACCATGTACACCTGCAGAAATTGTACCCTGCAACCTTCCTAGCACAACAGAGCCTAAACAGTGTTGTAGGCGCCGACATTTTCCCCTATAGTATTGTGGGCGCTATTAACTCCCCTACGGTGAGGCCCCCCCTCATGCCTCTAGGCATCGATAGTGTTGTGGGCGCTGGCTTTTACTGTACTGGACGAACATAGTAAAAACCCCTTGCATGCCTCCAGGTATCAATAGTGTGGCAGGCGCCAACGTCTGCCATACCCAAAGAAAAAACACCACCTCCCATGTGCATCTGACCTTCAACAGTATTGTGGGCGCCTACCATCATCCTGTACCTGCCGGCGTGGGCAACAAGGCTCAGTAGCATACGTACTCTCTCCCTCTTACTTGTAAGGCCGTCCCCTTCATCTATAAAAGGGGATGCGCTCTCTCCCAAAATGGACAGTTAATCGAGGTTGATCAAAGTCATTCCATATTCATTAGATCGACCAAGTTCACTAGTTCACAACCACAGAACCGCCAGGTTCGAATCTCAAGCACACGCTTGAACACTTAGCTCATAGCAGAGCTCCTATCGCTCTCGGCCCTTCCAACCGGAGTCCGACCGGACCTCTTGTACCCCCCATCTTTCTCCTTCTCGTTTGTAACCCCACTGCAAACTTCGAGCACCTAGGCTCAGGAATAAAGTCACCGACCGACTCAAACTGGACGTAGGGCACGTTGCTTGAACCAGTATAAACCCTGTGTCATTGAGTGCTAGGCCACCTCCGATCACAATATACGGCAAAACTACAAATATTTACTTGTTGGTCACTTTCTGCACCGACACCTCCTGAGCCAGAAATGAATATTTTAATGCGTTCGGTGTCCTCTAGCAAATTTGGCACAAACTAGAGTGTCCAACAACAATCGATTTGTTTTCATTATCTTCTGGCAAAGCGACCTCACTTCGCTAGCAAATTTTGCCCAAATTATATGTGATAAGAGAAATTAACGGTAAACGTGTGATCTTGAAGACCGCACCAAGTCCAATCATGTCTTCTAGGTTGATACAAAGGGAGTAATTCCTCCATCGCTAAATAACTGTCGCTTTTGGTTTCCGTGCCATAAGTTTGACTGGATTTGTAGAAAAATACGTGCAACATTTGTATCTCCAAATAAATTTATGTTGAAAATAGATTCGACGATCTATCTAATGATACTAATTTTGTACCATAAATATTAATGTTTTTTCTACATATTTAGTCAAAGTTGTTGCTCGATATGCAAAAGTGACAGTTATTTAGGGACAAAGGGAGTAGGTGTTAGAGACCTTTAATTTGCATGCCGATATCTGCTATGGTCAAAACATCGATTTCGTTCGTGCTGATGTAAGTTTGACTAGAATACAATAAAGTAGCAATGGTTGGGATACATGCATCTAAGTGTTTTTTCTTCTTTCATGGAGTAAGTTTGACTAGAATGCAATGTTGTAATGAAGTTTAGATGCACCTAAGCAGCTTGGTTTTCTATCTCTTTCCTAGAAATTAAATGTATGCGTATCTGTTTATGCATGCAGACGTAAGTTTGACCAGGGTGCAATGAAGTAGTGAAGTTTAGATGTATCTGAGTAGGTTTAGTTTTTGTTTTCCTCCATGGAAATTAATTTTGTTTGCTACATAGAAAATAAATATATGCACATCCATTTGAGCAAGCAGGTGTATGTTTGACTGGAATGCAGTAAATGTAGTATAGCTTAAATGCGCCATAGCAGCTTCATCATGGAAATAAATGTATGCACATGTGTTTGTGTATGAGAAAGTAAGCTTGACTAGAATGAAGTAGTGAAGTTTAGATGCACCTAACCGGGTTGTGTTGGTCAACGCATCAGTTTCCGCACAGCTAGTTTGTTTCGAAAACAATAAAGTAGTGAACTTTAAAGGCACCTAAGCGTGTTTTGTTTTTGTGTTGACTCGTGGAAATTGGCTGCATAGCCAATTGTACGGACAAGTGGGGTGTGAGATCACTACCTTTGGGACTCTTGCAGTCAATGTGGCATAGATAGTATGTCAAAAGGTGCACGTAGGCTCGTACTTGGATTCTAAGCTTTGCCACAGTTTACAAATGTTTTATAATTCAAGATAAACACTAGGTTCCATAGTACTATGATCCTACTAACATTTTTCTCCAATTAAGGAGCAATACTCATAGGAAAAAATAGAGTTTGTGTCAAGGTTCTCTCCTACAGAACACAAGTCGTCGTTCTCGCTATGGGCATGTTTGTTTGGGTTTCTGAAGATGATACATGTACCTTGCCTGTAGAATGTTCTATTAAAATCATGAAGAGTTGTCTGGTTTAGGCATAAGTTGTTTCCACTAGGCCACCAAATTTAAGTGCCTAGCTCCATTGCAAGTGTTATCCAAGGTAATCATAGGGATTAGCAAATTGATCTCTTGAGAATGCAACGAAAATTCACAAGCGGTAAGGTAATCAACAATATTCCCATGCCAAAACCTATTACTATTTTTGTACACATCCTATTTAGTCTTTAATTAAATTTAATATATTCTTCTATATTATTTATATATATTTAATTAGAAATACTAGTACATCAACCATGCTTGTATACTTGCTAGAACCTCAAGAATCATCAACATTAGATATTCTTGTTTAATACCTATGACTAATGAAAATTGTTATCTTCACTGATCTCTCTAATCATTTTTAAGATAATACATGTTTAGATACTACGTATATCTATTCAGTTGTGATTTACTTCGTTTGTTATTACATCCATATCTATAGTTTTCCTTCCTTGGTATGGCATCTCCATGTGTCTTGAATAAGCATTTAGTTGACACGTTAGCTTTATGTTGTGGTGGTTCTGGTTGTTGCCTATCTCATAACATCATAAATCTAGATATTTGTTTTAGCAAATGTTTGTCCACAAGTAAAATTGAAACTTTTATGATTATTGTACCTTTTATTTAAAACACTTATTTTGAATGTTGTTAAATAATAATAATTTTAGGTCACAACAACACACATAGCCATTTGTGACAATTCATTTATGTCATAATATCTTGTATTTATGTCACAGTTCAATGTCAGCGACGGTCATGTGACAAAAATGTGTACGTCACCTATCAAGACTCTCTAACCATGGTTTATGACATTTACGAATTTTGTGTCAAAAATCTATGATGTTATCTTATATGTCACAAAGATTTATGACGTTTCTTACGTCACAAATTCATTGACCATGCCACGTAGGATAAAAACAACATAAATGTTGATGTGGCGCTCACATGACAACTCTTGTAAATGTCATAAACAAAAATTTGGCCTGTAGCTGGCGGTCTAATAATGGGCCCAACCCATTACTAGGACTAGTTTTCAGCCTAGCCCATTTCAACATGAATGATTTTACTAGCCCAATATTTTTTTACCCTATAAAATTTTAAAACTCATCAGATGTCCAATATATTTTAGGCTCATCCCATGCCACTTTTCTAAGGTCAACCCACTACCAAACGTGTTAGGAAAAGGATAAATCTTAAAAATTCTAACAATAATAAAAAACATCTAGCTTTTATTAGGTAGACTCAAATCATCATCCGCGATAATAGCCATTAGATCTATTGAATTTATAAAAAATCACCTACCTCTGTCATTATGAAAAATACATAAAGTAACCCCCTAATTTTGCATCTAAATTACCAACGTCTACCATTCCACAAGATAGTTTAAAATAATCCCCTAAATTTATATATAAATTACCCACATCATGAATGATAATTCAAAATAATTCCCTAAATTTGCATCTAAATTATACACTTTTGTCATTATGAAACATAATTCAAAATAACCCCATAACATTGCATCTAATTTCCCATCTTTTCCATCATGAAAGATAATTTAAAACAACCTTGTAACTTCTTATCTGAATTACCCACATCTACCAATATAAAAGATAATTTAAAATATCCCCTACTGTTTTTATAAATTTCGTAGTCATTATAAAAGATAATGCAAAGTAACCTTTTGCATTCAACCTACCGATATTCTCCCTCTGTCCCCATTTATCTATTGTTTTGCCCTTCTACCCGATACATGCAAGATTCTTTGAACTTGGACATATATGACATCTAGGTACATAGAACATGCTTTGAATCAAGACTACTAGAAGCATAGCTACAATGACACATAAATGGGGATAGAGGGAGTATGTCATTATGAAAGATAATATAAAGTATTAAATTTTATATTTATATATACTTTAGCATAAAAGTTAAACCAAAATATCTCTCAAATATACATGTAAATAATAACATATGTTATTACTGAAAGTAAATTAATATTCATAAAATACGGTATGTATATATATTTTTAAATGATAGTGTCGGGGTTATAATCCCCGGGTATCTCAAGGCATTGATTAACTAGCAGGCCGAGCGGCCCACGACGTATCAGCTAGAGAAGGCGTGAGCGACCGAGGCCTAGCTAAGCCAAGCAAAATAGGCCTGACGCCAAGGCCAGGGTCGGCCAGGACCCCTCTTTCTATCCTAGCCGCACGACGCATAAGAGACTCACGACCTCTCTGCTGTCCGGACCCCAGGGAAGAACGGGGAGAGGTCACACCCAGCCAAACCTGCCTGCTCTGATAAGAGTAGGCACACCGCACTGACCCTGCAAGGACCGAGGGGACAGCGGTCATCTCGGTCTAGCCAGATGCCACCCCTACGCCACGCAGCATGAAAAAGACAACACCACCCAAGGTGGTGACGGCTGGTACATAGCCCACCTTCCAGATACGGCCCGAAAAGACGCTTGTACGATTCTACCCACTATGGGATGGGATCCACGACAAAGACCTTGACTTAGAGGCCATCTAACTCAGCAGGAGCCATGACCCCAATGATCAGGATCGTGGCCCTTATCTCCTCAAACCAACAAGGCGATCGATGACCTGAGGGTAGCTACCAAATCCTATACGATGCCCTAGGAAACCAGGGGGTGACGACAAAGACCACGGCGAGGACCATGTCACATAGGATAGCTGGCGATCCACCACCGTGCCTATAGTGCCACCATGGCCAGCACAGTAGCACCATGTCACACCATGCCATAATATGGCCATAAGGCCATGACGACAACCACGTCCAGACATGCTCCACAAGACGGCATAGCTTGCAAGCCAAGTTAGCTAGACCCTCCCTCAGGCTCACGACCCTTCGGTTGGGAGAACCTTCTTCTTTGTACACGCCCTGGCCCTAAACTCTATATAAGGGTAGCTAGGGCACCCATCTTGGGGATCCAATATTCATTCACTCATTCTCCACCATAGAAGAGCTCCTAAAGCTTCCCTTCGGATAGCCCATCTTCTAGCTCTAACTCTCCTACCTCTTCCTTCATTCTTGCACCCCATTGTAAGAACTTCAGAGCATTCAAGCGAGGAACACACACTCGATCATCTCTGAGACTGGACATAGGGCTCCGGCCTGAACCAATATAAATCCTCATATCTTTTGGATGCTACCATTGTCTTCCTAGAGCAACGTGACAATTGTATAAGTGGTGCGCCAGGTAGGGGACAGTTGCATACTCTCGATTGTTGAGAAGGAAGCGATGGCTTCTCGCACCGTCGATGGACTCGCTTGTGAAATGGCCCACGGCTGCCACATTCGCCATGAAAACTATGAGTTCATCAGCGCCAGAGGGACAACGCCCACGTTTGCCTTTAGTCGTGCTCTAGACCTCCGCTTTAGAGATCTAGACCCTGCGGTCTACGGCGGACACGCTCTCAGAACTATCATCAGTGGCAGCATCTCAGAGTTCATCTACATAGGGGGGCCAGTACCCTCTTTCAACACCAGCCATGACCAAGTCTTCCACCCAGGGAGCTAGAGGCCCACGGCTCATGGTGAGCTCACTTGGTGCCACTTAGGAAACCTAGCTACATCCACAAAGACTACCCCTTGTCTTCACGATTGCCATAGTGGCTTTCGTAGTGGTGGCCAAGTCACCCATTAAAGCCAACCCCCGTCGGGTTTTGGGGGCTGCCTCTTGGTGGCGGCTCTCGCCTGAGGGGCCTTCTCAGGGATGAGCCACCTCTGTCTCATGGCGGGACGCTGCGAGCTACTCCTCCAGCACTACAATCCAAAGAATCCCGTTAGAATCTGAGAAGAAAAACCCGGCAGTAGGAATTAGTAGCAATAGGAAACTCACCATACGCCCACACCCACGTGGCGGTAGCCACTGCCCATGCCTTGATGACCTCTTCTTCTACCACCTAGAGGGCCACCAAGAGATAGTCCACATAGGTCTTCAGTTGGGCCACCTTGTGGATAGAAATTGAGTGCAACCGGCGAGCCTCGTCCCTCGAGCACGAAGCTCCATATCCCTTGCCGCCCGATGGTAAGGGACAGGGGATGAGGGCTTGCTGGCTCTGGAACGGGCTGAGGATGGATGGTGCTAGAAAGGCCTTTGACCTTAGACGCCATCGCTGGAGAGATGATCCTAAACACACCCACAATTAACAATGAACACAGTCGAGTCCAAAGGGCAATGCGAGATCACTTACCTTTGCTCTCGTAGGGAAGACAGAAGAAGCGACAGCGGCCTGTCGACCTCGGATGACTCCTCATGAAGGCGCTTCCCATGATCCAATACCAGGAGAAGCAACTACAAGCACATAAGCAGAAAGGAGAAGAAGGCAACGCAGGGGACAGGAGAACAATACCTCCCACTACGCACCACCCTAGCGGATTTATAACCACAAAGACAACCTTGGCAAGCAATCTAGGCCCACGACCATTACTAACCACTTTGATAATCTCGTAGAGCAGGGGTGGTGACTAGGCAAAAGGCGAAGCGGCGGCATCCCACATGAAAACCCAAACCAGGTTGGCCCTACATGTTTTCATTTCTTTGTATCATTTCGATTTGCGAGCCTTGATTCAGAAGACACCTCACTGCTCGCAAGTGGGCACCATCAACGCAACATAATCAAGGAGGTCACATGCCCCTGAATCTACATGCAAGAGCGACCCGCCGTGACCATGACCCCGAGTCATACTTAGGAAACTTGCTGTTGGGCCAATCCTTAGATGGACTCGAGTCCACGAAGGGATAGGGGCAGGGAGAGGTCACATCCAGCCAAACCTGGCTGCTCTAACAAGAGTAGGCACACCGCACTGACCCTGCAAGGACTGAGGGGATAGTGATCACCTCGGTCTAGCCAAACGCCACCCCTGCATCATCGCCTAAGGTGGTGACAGTTGGTACGGAGCCCATCATCCAGAAATGGCCCGACAAGATGCCTGTATGATTCCACCCACTACAGGATTAGATCCACGATGAAGGCCATGAGTTAGACACCATCCGACCCGGCGGGAGCCACGGCCCCAATGACTGAGATCGTGGCCCTCAGCTCCTCAATCCAACAAGGCGATCGATGACCTGGGGGTGTCTACCAAGAGGCCCTAGGAAACCAAGAGGCGATGACGAAGACCACGACGAGGACCACGTCACACAGGACGGCTGGCGAACCACCACCATGCATACAGTGTCGCCACGGTCGGCATAGTAGCACAACATCACACAATACCATGATATGGCTACAAGACCATGATGACAACCATGTCCAGACATGCTCCATAAGACGGCGTAGATTGCAAGTCAAGTTAGCTAGGCCCTCCCTCAGGCTCACAACCCTTCGGTCGGGAGAACCTTCTTCTTTGTACACACCCTGGCCCCAAACTCTATATAAGGGCAGCCAGGGCACCCATCTTGGGGATCCAACATTCATTCACTCATTCTCCACCATTTAAGGGCTCCTGAAGCTTCTCTTCGGCCCGCCCATCTTCTAGCTCTAACTCTCCTTCCTCTTCCTCCATTTTTGCACCCCTCATTGTAAGAACTTCAGAGCATTCAAGTGAGGAACACGCACTCGATCATCTCCGAGACTGGACGTCGAGCTCTGGCCTGAACCAGTATAAATCCTCGTGTCTTTTGGATGCTACCATCGTCTTCTTAGAGTAGCGTGTCAATCGTATAAGTTTACTAGTCTAGTTTACAAAACATCGACAGATAGACTTCTTACTAATTAGAGGCCATAATGAGGACACCACGTTAATTCTCACTAGACGCGTTAGGAAAAAACATAAATCCTAAAAATTCTCACAATAATCAGAAAAATCTAGCCTTTCATTAGGCATACTCAAATCATCATCCCTGATAATAGTCATTAGATCTATTTTAATTTATAAAAAAATTACCCACCCCTACCATTATGAAAATACATAAAGTAACCCACTAATTTGGCATCTAATTTATCCACCTCTACCATTATGCCAGATAATTCAAAATAACCTCCTAAATTTCTATATAAATTAGCCACATCTCCCATTATGAAAGATAATTCAAAATAATTCGATAAATTTACATCTAAATATACACTTTTGTCATTATGAAACATAATTCAAAATAACCCCATAACATTGCATCTACTTACCCATATTTTCCATTTTGAAACATAAAAATAGCACTCTAACTTCGTATCTGAATTACCCACATCTACCACTATAAAAGATAATTTGAAATACCCCAGATGATTTTATAAATTACATATCTTTGTCATTATAAAAGATAATGCAAAGTAACCTTTTGCATTCCACCTACCCATATATGTCGTTATGAAAGATAATATAAAGTATTACTTTATATTCATAT
This sequence comes from Miscanthus lutarioriparius, assembly GCA_904845875.1. Taxonomy (NCBI): domain Eukaryota; kingdom Viridiplantae; phylum Streptophyta; class Magnoliopsida; order Poales; family Poaceae; genus Miscanthus; species Miscanthus lutarioriparius. The sequence continues at coordinate 77,131,565 of CAJGYO010000007.1, read as the reverse complement.
GTACTTCAACATAAAAAATAAACCAAAATATCTCTCAAATATACATGTAAATAATAAAATATGATATTACTGAAGGTAAAATAATATTCATAAAGTAAGGTGCATATATATATTTCTACATTATAGAGTTCTACAACCATGAAATTAAATAACCATAATGTTATGTTTCATCATGTATACAAAATAAACATGTATACATTAGGACACATATTTATTTTAATAGCTTATGAAGCATGATATTCATTTAACAAATCACATAGCAATAACATCGACAATTCACTTAAATTTATATTATTGCACTATGATAATAAATTTCATAAGTTGTTGTTCTAAATAAGTTTATACATTTTGATTGAATATTGATAATTTAATTTTAAGCTCTCTATGATATAAAATAGTACTACACACATATAATCATGTCATATAACAAATTCAACATGAATAGTGCCAGGATGCAAGTTGAGTTTCAACTTAACATGTGGAAAATAATACTACTAGGACCTAAACAATTTTTAATAACAAAATAATTTTTTGACTAAAAGATAAAAAACACTAGGGTTTCTACTTAACATGTGGAAAATTTTGCAATGACTCCACTAAAAGTAGAGAGCTAAACTATAAATTCATGAAGTCATAGAAAATGGATGCAATAGGAGTTTACATATTTTAAGGTTAGGTTTCAATGAAATACATATCACACAAGAAAAAGATAAATACTATAATTCTAACTAGAGGTCCTCTAAGGAGCCTCCATGTTAATCCTCACAAGACTCGGTGTGAAAACAATAGATAAAACCTAAAAAATCTCACAAAAATCACAAACTTCTGACCAATAATTGGGTATAACCTAATCACCATTGATAATAATAGCTATTTGATCTATTCAATTTTTAAATATTTACCTACCTCTGCTATTGTGTAAAACAACACAAGTAACTAATGAATCTATGTTTAAATTACCCACATATGACATTAACAAATATGATCTAAAATAGACCTAAGTTTACATCTAATTACCCATGTCCTCCTATTTCAATAGATAGTTTACATAACCCAATTCCATCTCATTATTAAAAATTAATATCCCCTCAAATCTACATCTAAATGGTCAACATCTTCTATTACAAAAAGGATTGTTTAAATAACCATAGAGCATCTATATGTGTTTCTACATTACCCACTTCTATCAATATTAATATATTAGGATTTGATTAAAGTAAGCATACATGGCATGCTAGCATGCATGAGCGATAAATATACATATTATGTTTCACCACGTAAAAAATGTTTTCTTATAAACTCATATGCTAATGATACTAACAATATATTTGAAAGTGTATTAGGAACTATGACATAATTTATATAGGTTGTTACTTTAGGTATATTTATTGACACATCTATATCAATAGTACAGCTGTATCTGCACATATAATTTCTTGATAGAAAAATTCAATAATCTTGAAAAGTGTGGGAGACCTTTGGTGGCTATAATTTTCCATCCCTTTAAGATTACTTTGGAGTAAAAAAAGGCTTAAGTATTAAAATTCTTTTGAGGGTAGCACTCCTACCATGATCTGAGATCTCACTTCAAGTTTTATCACTTATGTTATTAAGCGGCAGGGTATAGGTTTCAAATGATTTCTTTTGGTATTGTAGCATTTAGAACATACTCTACGACCTATAATCCTTATTTTAAAAAGTGCAAAAAGAGAGTTAATAAAAGGTACATAAGCACAAGAGTTTTAACTTAACTTGAGGATAAAAATGAATACATATCACTCAATAAGAATAAATTTTAAAAATTGAAATACAAATTCATGATTTTGTAAGGTATATGATGCAACAAGAGCCACCATAGTTAATGGTATGGTTTCAAACTAACTGCATGTTTAAACCATGGATAGGTGCCATGCAAATAAAAAATTTGAATATGAATGAAAAAAATGTATAGATCAGCTCCATGCAAAAAAATATTAATAAGTTATGATAACTGGATATAGATTAAGTATCTATTATATATATTATATTAAAAAATAAATAAAGATAAAACATCTAATTTAATATAAGTAATTTTTTATTAGTCCCATGTATTAAATAGTAACTATAATACTTATATCTCTTAAAATTCTAGCCCATGCGAGAGCACGTATTGATGGACTTGTATTCTAAATCATAATCTTATATGATCCAATAGGACTATGTCAAATTTAGTCTTCAAAGTAAGCTACGCGCATACATGATACGACGCACCAAATTAATATCTGTTTCACAAACAAATCAATTCCTCTTGATCAACACGTATACGGGTCATGCTGCATGTAGTGGCTCAGAATGAATGTATGCCCAAATTATCAAACATAGGTCATATGCTAAGTTATTAAAGCACCATGTCACGGCCAAAACAAATAACAAAATATTCACAAAAGTGTGCATGAATAAAATACATGCATATCATGCTAAAGAGACAAACAAGCTAGCGGCCATCATATAAGGAGTGTATATATTAACTCCTCGACAAACGAAATCATGTCATGCTTAAAGAAATGGCAACTGTCATGTTCAAAACATACACATACATCCATCCGCGACTACAAGACTGCAGAATTTGGTTTTCTTTTGTAGCAATTTGTAATAGCCGACCATATGATGTAATCTTGTTTTTATGTTTCTATCTTGGAACTCTCAATCATGCGTGTTCTCTTCAGAGGTGTAATTAACATAATTTTTATGCAAATATAAGACTTTTGGAAGTATGGACTCACAATACTTGTTCTTCTTATTATGTTGTCCCGTTTAAATTAAACCAAAACCAAATTTATCTGATGCAGAGGTGGATCACAACCGCCCGTTTCCCCGCCATCAAGAATTACAACACCAAAGGAAAAAGAACACACTGCACTTTAGCCAAAAGCTGAAGCAGGCATGACTCAAGAGCAAACTACTCTCCTGCCGACGAAAGGTCATCAAGCAGATGCACAAGGGCACCAAAATGATCGGATGAAAGTGAAGCTAGTAGTCGCGAAGCACATCGAAAAATATAAAAATAAAGGATTGCCAGCCTATCCAACATGTGAGGACATATAAGCTGACTTTCCAAATAGCAAATCTATAAATAGGAGAGCATCACCACTGCTAGACTCCAAGCCTACCGATGATTGCCCAAAAGACTATGAGCATATATGACACGTTCATGCTACCTTTGGGAAATTAGGAAGTTACATGCTAGGTGCATGGAGGCGGCAAAAGCCTAGGCTATGCTCATTCTTTGTACGAAGCCCAAAACAGGGATTCAGTAACAACGATGATGAAATCATTGTAGACTTCTTGGACATGTGTATATTGGTATGACGCGGTGAATTCGACATCTATCAACTTACTTTGTTTTCCCTATAAGATGCAACCTATTTGTATACATGCATTGAAATATTCCTACTCTTTATGTACCAAACGACATGATGTGCCTTTGTAGAATGTAGTACCAAATCAAAGATCTAGGTCATTCGACATTCCATATGTAACCCTACCTCCTGGACTATACAAGGGGAGGTAGGAGCGATCCATTTGTAATCCAAGCAACCCATAGCTTAGAACACTTGACAAATCTAATAGTGCCACTGTAAACTGGAGATGCGATACAAAAGAAGCATTCTCCACTTGATGTAGTGTACGTAGTACCTAAACCAATATAAATCTGTGTCTCATGTGCTACCCCTCTAATTCCCTACACACATAACACTGATCTACTAGTCAAACGGAAAATGTTACAATAGTTGGTTTGCCAGGTAGGGGAACTTTGTGAGTAGATTAGCGTGGCGACTCGATGGCAGGGCTAAGCTAGCAGTCAAGGCCGACAGGATGAATCTACGCTGGGGCCAACAGTTCAAGGCTAGCTTGGATGAGAGTGGATCTTGTCGGTTAGGGCGGGCGAAAGCTACGGCGGGGGCTTTTTTGTCAACACGGTGGTCCTAGGAAGTAGATCTAGTCCGACATGGCGGGGGAGCTTGCCCGAGCGGCCGTGGAGCCCACCTTGCGATGAGGAGACTGCTTGTTGACATGTGGACCCTATTTTTCCTCTACCCGTGCTAGTGGTTTCATCTACTTATTAGTGTAGGTTAGTGAAGGTTTCATCGGTTTCCTATGTGTGCAAAATAGCGCGGGCTCATTTCAGCTCCATAAAGCTCTCATTTTTAGAGGTATCTCTATTTCACCTCCATCTTTAGAGGTATCTCTGTTTTTTTTTGGTAGAGACGGCTCTATCAAAACTTCTAAAAAAAGTTTCTGAGTAGGCTGGTCTTTAGAAATAGATTTTTAGAGTTGGCTGAGGGAGCCGAACCTACCCCAGACTAAAAAAGTCATCTGTAGAGATGGCTAGGATTTCCAACCGCCTTTAGAAATTGATTTCTAGAGACGATTGGCAATTTGACCCTCCTCACGCAACACGGTAAAATTTATAACTTCAAATCAAGTCAAATGAGGACAAACTTTATATCAAAGTTGTAGTACTTGAGGAGATCTACAATTTTTTGTTTGACAACTTTTTCATTTGAATTCATTTAGTGCATGAAAACAAATTGTTAAACAAAATTCAAAATTTTTGAGTTTTTCAAATGATATCTCATGGAGAAAAAACCAAACCCAAAGTTGTAGTTCTAGAAGGAATCTGTAAATTTACAACTAACAAATTTTTTATTTGAAATAATTTAGTGGCCGAAAATTCTACATTAAGTTTTTAGATTTTGAAATTTATTTTTTATTTTTCAATGTACCTCGGATTGAGAAATGACCTAAATCAAAATTGTAGTACTCAAATACATATAAAACTTTTGAGTTGAGTACCTTTTCATTTAAAATCATTTAGGACCCAGATTCTATTTTAAGTTTAATAATTCTGAAATTCTTTTTTTTGAATTTTTCAAATAATCACGGATAGAGAAATGACATAAACCAAAGTTGTAGTACTTGAATAGATCTAAAACTTTACTATTCAAACTTTTAAATCTGATTTTATTTAGGGTCTCAAATATGCATTAAAATATTCACTAAAGTAAATACAAATGAAATGTATTAGCCACTTAGTCGTAACTCATAATGACTTTGAGGCGCACTGGTGAGGAAGTAACACACGACCCATGAGGTGAAGAATATATTTGAGCCCCCACGATTGTAAGTCACAAGTCAATCTTCTCTCATGTTAGAACAATTTTTTTTCACTCGATTGCAAATTCTAGAAAACAATTTACAGAGGGGGTTGCGTTTCAACCCGGCTCTAGAGATCGATTTCTAGATGTGACTAAATACCTACCCCTGAAAATCTAGAAATCGTTAGTTTCCAAAAAAATCTAGAAATCGTTAGTTTCTAGAGACAGGCAAGTAGTCTATAGCCACTTCTAAAAAGCCTGTCGTAATATCAGTATAATATCTTTTTTCTTGTCTCTTCCTTTTCTTTTTTTAGTTCATTCATATCAACACGTTGAATTGGAAAAAAAAAGATTTATATAAATGCGCGCTAGAGGACAGAAATTTTCATCTATATTTTCTTCATTTACTGAAAATTTGCATGCTCAATACGAATACTTCTTTGCACCTAGCAGCTAATATGAATTTGATACCACCACCTTATTTATTTCCAGTCCATATGACCCATACCTATCATTAAATATTACATGTTCATGTCATCCTTCAATTTGACATATTTCAGCATTGTTTTTCATGTGCCTCACTCTTTGGTCGGAGTTTTGTCCATCCATGTTTATGTTGATATGCCTTTTTATTACATGTTTCCGCCATACCACCCTTGAATGCTTTTCATGCATCTCTAATCTGTGTTACGATTGGCAGCTAGTACTAGTGTACTATTTCAGATAAAAATTGACCGGCCTTGTTTTTCTGAATGTTCTCAAGTTAGCATTAGGGTACTCCTAACCAAAAAATTAAGATGGTTTTCTATATATATTCATGAATTAAGGTGTCAACTAAGCAAAATAATAATATGGTATTAAAATTAAATTAAAGAGAGAAGGAAATTGTTTCTGAAATAAGAAACTATGTCTATACAGGAACTAAGATATGAAGAAATGTGCTAGGCAGATGATGAAAAGAGAAGACATCTGATAGAACAAAAAATTATTTTGAATAAACTATCTATTTAAAATATAATTTCTATGTATAGTGCATACGTGATTTGGCAAGCACTATCACAAATATAGGAAACATTGTTGGTTGGTAAGCCAATATCACTACCGGAAGCCGGCAATAGACAAGCAGCAGTGACGCCCAAAACTTTCCATTGCCCGTCTCCCACCCGACAGCAATACCAGTTTCCAAAAAAAAAAAAATCCTACACAGCCACCGTCATGGCCACGAGCCTGCCCCATGCAACAGTTGCTGCCGCCACGAGCCCCGCACAGAGGAAGGGGAAGATCCAATGCTTTCTACTTCTCTGATTATTATTACTACTCATTTCTATTCAGAGCTTAAACCAATGTGACCCTAGTAACAAGCAGACACACAAATTTATGAAATGTTTTTTAAAGATCCAGTGATGACGGCTTATATATTAATAAGTAGGGAGAAAATACATGCTGCATGAGCCAGAGGCGATACAACTAGAAGCCTTGCTCGTCAAGGATTACTAACCAAGGTGTGAAAAGTTAGGGATTACTCACAACTAAAGAGGCAACAATAAGAAGCAGGAGAAAAAAGAATTACATCCGTATCACTGCTTTTCTTCTCCATCTTTTGCTCCAGCCAACATAGTTGTTGCATTCTTGGATGAGCCATTTCGCACACTAGCTAGAGCCGCTAGCTAGGGCTGCAGTCACACTTGGTGGAGGTACCCGCCCCATTGTACCTTGCCAAGTACAACTTAATAGTCTCATCTCCAGTTGGTTCGGTTAAGGGCCCCAAGGTCAAACATTTCTATCTGTTGGGCTATACAGTGTTCTACCCTTCGCGACACTAGCACAACTGAAGGCTTGGCTACCAATCGTGTGATGTGTCGTTGTGCGGATAGTGTCCTCTAGTAGAGTTCTCCGACGATGGCCGCCTTTTGTCGTTGTGGTCGAGACCAGCAACGGAGGGTCAACCGAACTTCTATTAATGGAATTCTCCTCCATGAGAGGTGCCTGAGCATGTGTCGTGTTGCTGATCCCCTCATCTGGGGGCACAGACAAGGCCACACACTCTCTTCTTCCACATCATGAGCATCGTCAAGCATGCCAATAGCTGGATGGGACTCAATCAATGGCACGCTTGTCTCAATGGAGTGGACTCTGTTTGGTTCCACTCAGCCTTGGTAGTACTCGTGACCAAGGTAGGCCTCCATGATCATAGGGTCATGAGAAACTAACCTTACCATTCCCTCTAGCAGTGGAGGCAGCAACACGAGCCAATCCATGGAATCCATCAACAAGTCATAGCTCATCGCCGAAGGAGGCCCAAGTTCCTCTCGATGCAGGATTGCAGGTTGCTAGAGTGTGCACCCGCACAAGATCCTCATCTGCACATGGGACATGTCCGTGGCCATGCTCGCCATGGCAAGAAGGAGAGTGGTATCTTGCGCTTCGGTAGCGTCCTCTTTGGCCATATCCCAGGAGGGCAGCGCGATAATAATTACAACATGGCAAAGCATCGGTAGCGGCATGGAGACGCCAGACTTCTTGTTTGTGGCCCTCATGAAGATGCACGCTCTCTTGAGCATAAGGCTGCTTGGAAGTCGCAACGAACGGTAGGAAGTCATCGGGGAAGTAGAGCCGCTCGTATACAGACCGGCGAGCAGGTGAGTTGTGCGACCTATGTGGCCAGCGACTATTGAGGCAGTGTCGTGATGGGAAGTGCTTGGAGAAGTGCCCATTGCAATTGCAGCGCCAGCACCTCATAGGATTGCAACAAGATGCGACCTTGTGGTCCCTCACGAGGCACTGGAAGGATCGCCCTTGGAAGCGGCTGGGGAAGTTGACGCGACGGTCAACCATGGTTTGTGGAATCTTCCTTGGTGCCTCAGCAACATTGTGTGGGGTCCTTGACCATCGTAGCTCTGGCTGCTACCATGGCAGGATGTCCTACCACCCCTGTGCGATCAGCGACGTGAAGCGTGGTGACGAGACTCCCTGTGCCTGAGCCGTTAGTGTCTAGGGACACATTGTGGCAGCGGGCGGTTTTCACATCCCTCGTGGGAAAGGCCATCGACTAACTGAGGTTGTTGGCAAATTCTTGCGTTGATGGCGACACTTGCGCTGCAAGTGGGGCAGCCTTCCCAGCCATAGACCAGCCTCCAAAGACCCTCTACAGGTGGGCCCCAGTGTCAGGCCACACAAGGATGGACTTAAGCGAGGGCCACGGTGAATCTACCATGCATCATCAATATATGCTAACTTCGATGCACCGATGGAGGGGAACCAGTTGGCCGGGGCGGTCGCCGGAGACATGTCGGGGGAGGATTCCCTGTCATAGAGGAGGTCATCGTCATCGTAATCGGCCCACCAGTGGAGCTTGGATCCCCTACTGAGCTGCCTCCCGGTTGGAAGGGTTGGATGGGAGGAAGAAGGCCGGCTTCACCTGTAGCGCGGGGAGGCATAGAGGTAGACCCGGCCGGGAGGCGTGGTGGTGTCCATTGGTGAGGTGTTGTAGGGTAGGGGCTAGGAGATCTCTATCCATCTTCCCTGAAAGACCCCCCGAGATGAGCTTCTCGAAAATCGTTGATCCAAGGCGAAGCCAGCAGGGTACGCTCCATGCGCCCGATGGGCTGTGGATCCATCCACAGACCACCTCTGGCGGCAGACGGGCTGGCTCGACGTACGGACGGCGTGGTCACAATGGTTGGGCTACCGCACAACTAGATCTCATGGATATGGAGAGGGATGGAGGGCTAGTATGGAGGGGTGAGGGAGGGAGTAAGGTAGGCACCTACTGAGGCTGAGCCGGCCTTCCATCAAGGCTCACCAGCGCGGATGGCGGGTGACGTCGTAGTTATTGCCATCTGCATCCGCTCAGGGGTTAGATGGTGTGGGAAGTATTTACCACCAATTAATTAGGTAAAGCATTTCATAAACAAGGAGAAAAGAATGAGACCAGAAAGGCCTCACCCTGCACAAAACTTTGTGGAAAGGTTCTTGGTTCAGTTTCCTTCAAACCTATAAGAGTCGCTTTAGTGGTGCAACAAGTGTCCCTTAAAACCCATTAATATAGTAGGATGTTAAATTGTTCAACATAGGTCTTTCATATGATTAAATTTGATGAGGCTCTCAGTAGATTTGTCCTTTCTACATACCCCTATTAAATGGCATGTTAAATTGTTCGGCATATATATCTTTCGTATAATTAAATTGATGTGTGATAAGAAACTAACACATTCCCTTTCATTTAGGAAAACGTACACAAACTAAACAAAGGATGCATAAATTCTATAGGGATTGTTATTCTTATGAAGTACAATTCTTTGGTTTCTGATGCACATAATCATGGATATCATAACTAATCATCTGCTTGAGGAATGTTACTACTGCTACTAATACGAAACATTCATCCTCCAGCCACTATACCCAGTGATTAGTATGGACTTATTGCAGAGTTACATAACATGATCAGTTCCAAACCCTAACACCAACACCCCCCGATCCGGTCTAAAAGAACTCGCACGGGTCGCCCAACGGCACACTGACGAGCCCCGTGTCGCCATGCCCCACGCCGTCGTCGAGCAGCCAGCTCTCCAGCATTGAGAACGATGGCCCCGGCCCCGCGGTGCCCGCATCCTCCGCCTTGATCGTCCTGGTGGACCTCTCTGGCGTGCGCACTGTGCCGCTGTTGCTCGCCGACGCGCCCTCATCTCCGGAGAACGCCGACACGGAGGAGGCCGAGGACCTCGACCCGGACGACACCTTTCCAGCGGCGCCGGAGCCGCCGGGGTGCATCCATCCCTCCAGCAGGCGCGCGATGTTATCGGCGCTGGAAGCGTATGTCGCCTGGCTAGCTGGCGCGGCCGGCGCTTGCGGCAGTTGCTCCGGCTTGGCGGACGGAGGCACGGGGTCCAGGGACAGTGCCTCCCGGAGTGCCTGGCGCGCGGTGTGGATGTCCGTCTGCAGCCGCCGCTCCCACTGCCCCTTGGGTGCGGCCAATCTGCCGCTCTTCGCCTCGGCGCCAGCGCCAGTCTTAGTGAACTTCTTCTTGAGGTGAGTGTTCCAGTAGTTCTTGATGTCGTTGTCTGTCCGCTCTGGCATGTACGACGCGATCGCGGCCCACCTGATCGTGCAAAATCACAGTCGATCGTTAGGGGCTCCGCTGAGGAATTACATAGGAGATAGGACTAGGAGCATGCGGGAACGAAGGACTAGTCGATCTTGAAGTGGAATTACCTGTTCCCTAGCAGCGCCTGGAGGTGGATGATGAGCTTCTCTTCCTGGTCGCTGAAGTTGCCGCGCTTGATGCCCGGGCGGAGGTAGTTGGTCCACCGGAGCCGGCAGCTCTTGCTGCAGCGCATCAGGCCTTGGTACATGGTCCATGAACAAGAACAGCCGCCGAAACGATTCAAGGAATTGCACGACATAAAACAACAGCCACCTACTCGGCTACTCTAGAAAGAAACAAAGACAAACTCCGGCAGGGCAGGGTGGTACCGTACCGGTGCTGGTAGGCACGGCGCGCCAGTTCCCGGGGCCGTGGTCCTGCACATAGGAGACGAGCACGAGGTCCTCCTCCGGCGTCCAGGGCCCCTTCTTCACCCCACCCTTTTCGCAGCACGGTGGCCTCCCCATGCCTTTCCCGACGCTCCTCAGCGGTTCTAGCCGGCCGGCCGGCCGGCGTCTGCGTGAGTGGCGCTAACTTGGCCAGAAAGGACGAGGACCTTTGACCCCTGGCTCTGCTTCGGCTTGCTTCTCCCTTCCTCTCACTTTCCCGGGAGGCCTAACTAACTGGTGGTGTTTATATAACCGCCCCACGCAGGCATGGCCTTCACGTGGCAGTGAGGGCAACAAGGACACATAAGAAATGTAACACTCCAGTGCAAAATATAACTACCGGATACGATGGTGCTTAAGTGCAATGTCAAGGTCTATGCCCGAGGCCCCTCAGTTGTCGCCATCACGGAGAAAAAAATTAGGTTAAGACTTAAGAGTCCTATTTGTCATAGCAGCGATGGAACCGTGGAGTGCATAGTCACCACTCTCCCCGTACGTACTGATGGATAAGGGGCACTCCGCGGCACAGCAATTCTGTTGCCCATTAAACTCCAGTGCCTTTCCGCGCCATGTCTTGTCGACCTCGGCACATCTTGCGCCGTCGTTGTGTTGGCAGTCATGCGGAAAATGCGCCATGTTTCTGCGCCATATGCATGTCCATGTGTATAGATATATGACTGTTTACTGTATATTATATCCATTTCTATATCCTCCTAAAATCTACAAGTACTCTTTTCCGAAGAATTAGAAAACTACAGCTCTGAAATTTTTATGGATACATGAGTACTTTGTAATAGACGTCCTTTATTTTTTATTATAATAAGGCTTAGCTTCTTTCTTATCTTAAAAACAAAATATATGGTGTACCAACCGTGATCTCACGTTAGCCAAATGGTAGTCCCAAGTATGATAAAAAAATGGTAGTCCAAAGTGTTAGAAGGTTTGGATCATCTAGTAGTGGATCTAGTGGATGAGTTCTTTTCTAATTGAATCACATAAACCTAGAATTTGCTTCGGGAGTAGGAGACACAGAGAGAGAGAGGGAGATGTAGGAGCATCTGACCGTCAGAGGAGCTTCCTGCCTTCGCTGGTTCGTCGGTGAAGATCTACGCACGGGCAGCGACGTTTGGTGTAGCTGTGGAGACCGGCGGTGGTGGAGGCAGTGGTGCTTCCCGCCGCTGGCAGTGCCACCCTCTGGATCGGATTAGGGTTAGGATAGTGGGGCTGTGGCGGCGGTGAACCTCGTATCCCGAGCCATTTACCCCACCTCCTCTTTATAGGCACTGTGCGACGGGGGCCCACCAGCCACTAGATGGCTGGACGTCCCCGATCAGGACGCGGTCAAGGAGTCCGTCTCGACCGTTGGGTCAAGACGGATGAGATCAATTCTAACATTCTCCCCCCTTGATCTCAACTCATACTTTAACTTTAAACTTTGACTTTAATCCCTTTCACTTTTATTTGTTCCATCACGGATTAGTGCATAGAGTATGCTTCATCGTCACGGTCAATCGCCGATAGACTTAACAGCTATAATACACGTCTCTGTTCTGAAATAGATTCTTTAACTTTTGGGCCCTTTATTGTTCGGAAATCATAGGCTATACCATAAACCCATGTTGACTGTGTGTTTTCCAAACACACTGGGTGGTAAGCCTTTTGTACGCGGATCCGCAAGCACTTGCTTGTTACTTTTATGTTCAATACTTTCAGTATGATTCCGGACTTTCTCCTTCATAACGTATAACTTTAATGTCAATGTGTTTGGCAGCACACTTGACCCGTTGTTATAGGAGCGAACTTCTTAAATGGTTATTGTTGTTGTATACCATTATCAATTCCGGGTGTAAGTTCTTTTAACCATTTCGCCTGTCCTTAAGCCTCATAACAAGCTATACCATGGGTATGCATCTTTGATGACACCACAACTGTTTCTTTGGAGCTTTTCCACAATAAAACTCCAACTGCGAGTGTTAGCTACTATGTGGGTTTCACTAAATATCTCGTCAAAATTTAACTTTTGTACCCACAACTATTTTAGAGTACTTATTCTTTCTTACTCACCATGAGGCCTATAAATCTTTGCACAATTGCAAAACATTCTCAACTCTATTCCAGCGATCTATATCTGGACTGGACTTCTGCCAAAAACATCCCGGATACATAAACTGTGTCAGGGTAAGTTCTTGCTTATAAGCATTCAGTAAGCTTCCAACAGCTGAAGCATATAGGACGTCCATTTGATCGATCTCACATTTGTTCTTAGAACACTGAAAGTTCCAAAAACTATTACCCTTGACTATAGGAACAGGCACAGGTTTATTCACATATATACTTTATTTCTTTAGAATCTTCTCTAAGTATACACTTGAGATAGTTCTAATACCCCTTTTTCCTTTTATCTCGGTAAGTTCCAATTCCTGGAACGAATGATGCTATACCAAGATCATTCTCATTGAAACTTGAGGACAAGAATTGTTTCTTCTCCGACAGTAGATTAACACCACTACTAGCGAGTAAGGTGCTACCCACATGCAGGATCAGGAAAATAAATTTCCCATGTTTAAACTTTGCATAAATACAATTGTCCTCTACATTCTCTTTAAAACCCAAACTTTCTTATTATACTGTCAAACTTTAAGAACCACTGTCTTGAAGCTTGCTTTAATCCATAAATGGATTTCTTTAGGCAACATCCCTTTACTTTCTTTTTCTTCCACGACAAAACCTTTTGAGTTATGCCATGTAAACTTTTCCATACAAATCCCCGTTGAGGAATGTGTCTTTACATCCTTCTGATGTAACTGTAAATCGTAATGTGCCACTAACACCATTATGATTCTAAAAGAATCCTTGCATGCTCATTATAATCTATTCCTTCTCTTTGTGTAAATCATTTCGCCACAAGTGGCGCTTTATAGCTTTCCATATTCCCTTTGGAGTCACATTTGTCTTGTAGACCCATAGACCCATTACAGCCTATTGTTTTGGCTCCATTAGGAATTTCTTCTAAGTCCCAAACATCGTTGATATTTATCGATTTCATTTCATCTTCCTTTGCTTCTTGCCATTTAGACGAGTGAACGCCTCTCATGGCTTTTTCAAATGAGGTGGAATTACCCTCCATCTAAATTTCTTTCTTAACATTGACTTCTTAGTCACCAGAAATATCTGATTTTCTTATTCTTTGAGACCTTCTGGGGCCTCGTGGCACTTCTTTCATATGGGGCTATTGTTACTCTTCATTGCCAAAAGGCAACTATTCTATAGCCTCCTGTATCACAAGATCCTTATTTACTTATTCATCTTCTTTAAGAGCTAACATCAGGTGTTGTATATGTCATACAACATCAACATGTATTAAGCAATTTGTTGCTCTAAAACACTATAGTGGATATGTAATCCCACTTCTATTCAAGCCTTAGGTATCTACATACCATGCTCCCCTAGATTACTCCATCTTCTTCAAAGATGGTGTATCTTCAAATTTCTTATTTTGGGTTTAATCTGTCAAAACTCGAATGGTGCTTTAAGCACCGCCTTGATAACTCTGAACTCGTCCAGTATGAATACTAGCCGACTATGCTATCTTCCTATTGGAACTGTAAAAAGGTCCAAGAATTTAGCTATTTCTTTACTTTAGGGGTATCGTTATTATGACCGTCTTACTCCCTCAACGATCACATTCTTGTTTTATAGATCACTTTTACCTTCAATGCATAGTATGCATTGCATTATCTGAAGTATGGGGAAGTATCTTTCTTAATTGTCTTTCTTAATTAATCTTACATTTCTCCCCCTCGAAATGTGGTATGAACTTTTCTACCACAATTTCGAAACATTCAGAACTCTTGTGAATGAGGAAACTTTGATTACTTACTTCATCCACATGATTACATTATGCAAACAAAATTCATATGGGAGTACATTTTCCTCATTACACTTCAAAACTCAACATAGTCTATTATTATCAATACTTCTGCAAGTTATGCTTGCGTATCATTCTTATCTTTTGGTTCACATGCAACTTTCTTTTGTTCTTAAACTCATTGAGTACTTAATGACCATGACACAATCATAGTGTACGGTCAATACTAGGATAGCATAAGAGCTACCCCAAACTTCTCTCTATGTGCGGGATACGCTTAGATCACATGAGTCATCACATTCTTCTTCCGCCATGCGGGATAAGTACTATGCCAACTTTACCCCGCCATGTGGGTATTTTCTCAAACTTTTCCCGTCATGCGGGTACTTTCACAAACTTTTACCGTCATGCGAGATAATTCCCTTAAACGGACATAAATGCCAGGATTGGCTCATGTTCAATCATCAAATTCAGAAATAAATCTGAATATTCTTTTAACACACATGTTTAATCCAATGTTGGTCAAATTAAACATATATATGACTTTTATAACTCTCATAAGTGAAACTAAAAATAAATTCTTCTTCACAGAGAGTACATAAAAGACATTTCTCAATGAAAACTCTCATTTATCTATCTCTTTTCTTGGATCAATATCCTAGAATTTTTTTCTTTTGAAGCCATTCTTTAAAGAGAACACAGTCCCTTAAACAATGGCATTCTTTCATACATAACTTGCCCTTAGGCATTTCATCATCTGAGTCACAAGTACTCAACTCATTTCTCTTACTGCCTTCAAGAATGAAAGCATGGAGGTCTTTTGTCTAAAAAATATTCAACAATAATGCTCATTAAACTTTGAAATCTTTATGTTCTATTCTATATCACCGTTGGACAGAAATAGAATAAAACATCATTCTTCTACATTAATTTCACATCACCGTTGGGCAGAAATGGAATTAACGTATAGAAATTCAATAATCTTGAAAACATAGAACTGCTCCTCAGAATTAAATTCTCCCGTTGGTTCGAATTTAATTAGAAGACAATCAACTTCATTGCAGCGGAAACATGAAAATACATTTCTCTAGTTTAAGAGCATTCCTTGATCTTTATATTTTCTCTGGAAAAAATTGGTCACTTTGATGCAAAATTCATCAGAGATTTAAACTTTAAACATAGAACTCATAGAATTATAATATTGCTATCATCAACGTTGGTCAGAAAATAACAATACCATAATTTAACTTTAACTATCAACCGACTATTCCTCCAATTAAAATTTTCCCGTTGGTTCCAATTTTAACTAGAGGATTAACTTTTCATCATTTACTGAATAACTACAACTGCTCTTCAAATTAAATTCTCCCGTTGGTTCGAATTTAATGAGAAGATAATAAACTTTAACTTCGCAGCGGAAAATAGGACTCATTTTCTTGAATTTTACCCATAGGAAAATTCTCTTTTTCAATTTGCTTTGAGCCATTTATCATTTTCTAGGAAATTGCATTTTACTGGAAATTTAGAAAAAGAAAAATGGCTTAATTCTTTACTGCTCCGTGGCCCAACCGGCAAAACGGCCTGGTCCAACTCGGCACGCGCGCGCGCGCAGCCACCCAGGCCGCAACGTGGGGCTGGGCCGGCAAAGCGCCGCGGCGCGCTCGCCCGCCTAGGCCACTAAGTGGGCCCGCTTGATCTTATTCGTCTGCGCCGATCCGACGGACGAGTGATGAGTTCGGGTGAATAAAAACTGCCGACGCCGGCCTCCAACCGAAACCCTAACGCATTTTCTCTTCTGCTCTCTCTCTCTTCGCCGCTCACACTTCTCTCCTCAGCGCACCACAGTGGCAACCGAGCGACGGCGACCAAGAGCAAGTAGCCATGGCGACCGAGCGACTGGTGCTGTTGCCGGCCCCTTCGCCGGCGCGCGCGCTCCCCACGCGGGTGAGCGCACCGTCGTCGAGAGGACTAGCGGCGACACCCTTTTGCCCTCGGTGGGGAGCTCCCGAAACCCTAGATCTCCCGTCCTCTTCTCCACCTTCTTTCTCTCAGCCTCGCGAGCACATGCCCGGCGGTGGTACAGTGGTGAAGTTTGCCATTTCCCCTTCCCCTTTTTCTATTTGATTGGATTTCTTTCGTCTTTTCATCTCAGATCTATTCGATTTCAGGGTTGGGGATGGGGATGGAAGTTAGGGTTAGGGTTAGGGTTTCGGGTTCATTGTTAGGGTATCACTGTTGTTCTTTTCCCAAATTGATTGTGGGTTTTAGGGTTCGGTTTAAACGTGAGACCGAGCCCTCCTTTCTTTAACCTAGTTAGGGTTAGGGTTCATCCGCACCCTCCTTTCTTTTCTCAGATCCGAAAGGATCTAATCCATTATTTTCTTTTCTGTTCTTTTGATTCTCTTCCCGCGTGTCAGCAAGCTAGCGGTGGGTGCTCCATCCCGCGTGAGGCGGTAGTGACGGCGGCCGGGAAGCCTTGGTAAGACTTCCCGCGGACCGTCCAATTTCTTTAGGGTTAGGGTTTGGGTTCACTTTTCTGAATCTGTAACAAAATCGACCAAATTATAAGAACGCAAGTACAAAAACAATCACCGAAGCGATCAAATTTC
Organism: Miscanthus lutarioriparius; assembly: GCA_904845875.1. NCBI lineage: Eukaryota > Viridiplantae > Streptophyta > Magnoliopsida > Poales > Poaceae > Miscanthus > Miscanthus lutarioriparius. Next base: position 77,114,418 of record CAJGYO010000007.1, on the reverse strand, counting down.
TGTACTTAAGCTCCCATAATCCCGGTAGTCCGGAAATCACAAAGGATTTCAACCAACTCTCTGCATACAAACCAAGACCGTAGTGATTTAACACAACACATCATTCATTACAACATTTCACAAGTAGCATTCGGATTACATCCATCAGAGTTCAAAATAAAATATTACAAACCAAGTTCAAATTTGCGGAAGCAACATAATTTAGTACATAACTTCATAGTTTCAAATACATTGCCAAGTCTGAATCATGTCCCACAAAAGCATCATCAGGTACGAGAACTAGTAGAGACTGCACCCAACGGTCTAGTCTTCATCCCCAGCCGAGAGAAGGCAATACTTGCAGTAACCAAAGTAGAACTGGTCATCTGCAACAGGTGGGAGATAAACCCTGAGTACGAGAAGGTACTCAGCTAGACTTACCCGTCAAAACCAGAAATAAAAGACACCAAGGATCATGCAAGGCTTATGAGGTGGGATAGCTTGACACAGTTGCATAAAAGAGCTTATGAATATAGTGACCAATTTAAACTTAGCATCAAGCTTATCATCATTTACCTGTCCACTAGATTAGCACCTGTACTAGAGCACTCACTTATTAGGAGCAAACAATATTAACCATAGCAGGTATAATAAGGCTGTCATCATCATATCATCATTTCTGAACCATTATGTTATTTAGTGTATCTACATTGGAGATAAGCCCGTCAAGTTCTCACTAACCGGGAGAGATGGCGACTCGAATCGAATTACAACTCAGCTGAGGGGGTATTCCTAACTCTCACCCTGGCAAACTTAGCAAGGGTAGCCGTGGGTCACCTTTGGAACAACTCAGGAACCAAATTCGCGGGTTCCATCAGCGCCAGCACTCTCAGGGATTACCCTTCTGCTAGGACGATCAGGACTTTTAAATCACCTGCCCTTGGACTCACGCCTATGGCTCCCTTCTGAGGCGCACTTTATACTTATCGACTCCTGGCCTGAGGTGAGCTACTCGGCTTCATGGTCGGTCTCCAGACCCGGCCAACTAAGAGAGAGGCATGCATTCAACATGAACAGGAAAGGCTCCAAGATTTAGTCCTTAATCGACACAGACGGAGTCACTGCAAACCGGCAAGCCTCCGTCCGGTCTTCATTTCACATTAAGACTGGTTCTTTTTCACGATAGCAAATATAGCCAATCGTGCCATATGTATCTTCCTATATCTCGCAGGTGACAGGAAATCACCTGACTTCTACCGTGTTTAAGCAGGGCTAAGCACTACACGAGCCTGAGCTACATAGGATTCAGGGTATCAATATCTGGACAAGGATTGGATAACCAATGCAGCAAGTGTTTGCATCCAACACCTAAATTTAATGCAACAATACATATATGTAACAATAATACTGTAACTGCATTTCAAAAATTAGGAGGCTTAATATGCTCCGGGGCTTGCCTTTCACAAAGTTGCACGGACGGTGATCCGGGCACTCAATGGCGACCTCGTCTGGCACTTCTCCTGAAGGCTGCACCTCCTGAACCTCCAGTGTCGGCTGCTGTTGCTCGCTCGGTTCCTCGAATTCCAGCAGGGTCACTCCTTCTGGAACACCTATTGCATGCCGATGCACAAGATAAATATCATGGATGCATAAGGAATGACATGATTCTCATGATGAATGAATCACAATAAGTGTTTAACGAAAACATCATTGGACACTCGTTTACCGATTAAGAATAGCTCTATTCAAATCACTTTAAAACAGGTATCTAACTTAACTTGAAGAACAAGATCAACTTACCTAACTTGCATAACCTAAGATAAAGATGCTCATATTCAGTTAAAGGCCTAACACCTAGGAACATTACCACAACTTAGAAATAGTAAAGGTATACTTTAAACAACAGGTAAAGTTTCATATGCACACGGGTAGTTCCTTAATTCAATCACAACAAGAGTTCTACAAATCCAAATGACTTGCATGAGGACATTCTGGAAAGCTTATGAAATTCTCTACAAATCATTTGTAAACATCAAAGCATGATTCTTACATTAACCAAATTGAATTCCAGTAAACTAGAATCTGTCCAGAAATGACAGGGTTACTAAATTAATTATTTAATGATGATGCAAAGCATAATAAGACCAAACCAAGTTTACCAACATGTTTTGCATACCAAATAAACATTAGAAAGTCTAGTGCCAACTCCTAAACAATTTATTTAATGCCCTTTCTAATTTCTTTAGTTAATTAGGTGATTAAAGCAATATATAGTAAAACTATTCAGAAAAATCTACAAAAATTACAGTAGCTATCTCATGCTTCACATAGACTACCATAAAAATTTCAAAGCCATTGGGCAAGCAGAACTTGTTGTATCCAAAATAACAGGTGGCATGTCTATTTTTAGCATAATTAGGAAACCCTAATGAAAAGTGTCAAGCAACAGATTTCACATTTTTCCTAGCATTATTCTAGCATAAGAATAGCACTCACCAAATTTTACCTTTACTGGATCTATAGAAAAATTATGAAAATTCACACAAGATCCATCCATGCAAACAAGAGAATTTTATATCTCCTACATACAGTGTCCAAAATATATGAAAATTTAACTACAAGCTATTCATGATATGAGAAGTACACCATAAAAATTTCATGCCATTTGGAGCTACATAGAAAAAGATATAATTATCCCTAGTTCCTCCATGATTAAAAGAGATAATTATCAACTCCATTTTTCATAACAGAACATAGCATAATTTATATTTTTAATAAAAACTAGACATTATCATGAACTTAGAAAAATTGGAACCACATCATTTGAAGCTACCAACTAGGAGATACATATTTTTGAATCTATACACAAATCTGTGAAAAGAATAAACCAAAAATAAATTTGAAACCCTACTCTACTGCTGGGCTGGCCCGAAGGACACGGCGGCCCGCGAAGCGCGCGCTGGTGCAGCCCAAAACATGGTGCAGCCCACGCTGGCTCCCGCCTTGGCCTCAGCGGCTGACAAACGGGACCTACGAGACAGACAGGGGAACGGAGGAAGACGACGGCGTAGCTCGTCGCCGGTGGCTCCTCCGACGAGGTCAGCGGTGCATCGGTGCTTGTCTCATCAATGCGCATCTAGTGGTGCCATCAATTTTGGCTATCACCGCGGCAAGAGGGGGTGGTGACGGCCACAGCGGCGCTCGGCCATGGCTCGGCCGGCTCCGGCGAGGCTACGGCGTCGCAGCCCTAACTGGTGACCCTACGAGCTTCAGCAGCGCTCACAGTAGCTAGTGCAAGAGATAGAAGGGACGGTAAGGCTGCGGTGGCGGTTGGCCGCGTGGAGCGCCAACTCCAGCGAGGTCAGCCATGGCGGCGGTGGAAGAAACGACGAATACACGCTTACCACGACTCAACTAACTCGATTGAACGGTGGAGGTGGTAGAGGGGATCACGGCGAGGCTCTGGGCGAACTGGGCAACGCGTTTTTGCAAAGACACGGGAGCTAGGCGAGGGCGAAGGCTCGGCCGGCAATGGCGGACGGCTGTGGCTTGGCGCTGCGCGCGGTGAAGACGAGAGGGAAGCAAATGGAGCTGGCGAGTGCGTCGGGCAGGCGCTGGCCTTCTTCTGGAGCGTGGACGCGCAACGTGGTGGCGTCGGCAGAGCATGAGCGCCACGCGGTGAGCAGCTCCTGCGCCGGTCGGCCACGACAGCTCTGAACGTTTTCTGAATTTTTTCGTTTCAGTGTTCAAAGACGATGACTGACAGCGCGACTTCAACGTGTTGGTACGGCTAAACGATTGATCCAATGCAAAAACTGTGTTCATGAAAAATGTAGGTCTACCATCCATCTACAATTTCTTTTCAAGGATCATCATCTAATTCGCCATGGATCAGAAGTTACATCAAGCCAAAGGTGGCTCAATCAAACTAAAAATACAGTTAGGACTTAGAATCTTTTCCAAGTGTGAAATCAGCATGAAATTCTGACTTGTGGGCCATGTTTGAGCATGTTCTAGCCATTTTCATGAGATGATCATAAAACAACTTTTGTTCCTTGATAAATTAGCTACAACTTTGGTAAAGAGTGCACAGCCATGCAAAGTCTCTATGTTGATCTTTTGAATTAGTCAAACAGTGGCACTCTAGGGGTCATTTCAAGTCAAACCTCCACTCAAGGGCAATTTTGTCATTTTGATCTATATGAACAATGTCCAAACAAATTCCCTAAGTGTAGTTAAGGTGTATTAGACCCTAATTAACCACTCTACACAAGTGCTATACAAATTTCAAATGATCACATGTGATGAAGCAACAAAACGATCAATTCACTCAAATGTTGCAATTCAATGTTTCATATGTTTCATGACTTTGTTGTTATTCTATACTTGTCATATTACTACCATGTTGCCATGTTTCAAGGTATGAGAAATTCATGTTGCATTCACAGGTTACACCATTACTATTCACAACAATCAAGTATGAAACACACACAGTTGAAAATGTTGCGTATGCATGTTTCAGTAATAATGGCATGATGAGGTAGATGATGCATATGTTTATGAAATGACATGCAATTTCATGGAAGCCAAACACCTAGGGTGTTATAGACCTCCCCCCTTAGAAAAATCTCGTCCCGAGATTTGGAAAGCGTACCATTTAGTATAGAAAGTTGGATGATTTTCCTTTAAATAATCTTCCCGCTCCCATGTTGCATCCCGATCACTATGATTACTCCACACTACCTTGTATAACTTAACTACTCATCTACGAGTCACTCTTTCTTGAGTATCCAGAACCTGCACGGGCTTCTCCTCATAAGAAAGATCAGATTTCAAGTTGACTTTCCTTGTTGCTATTCTTTCCTCGGGAATACGAAGACACTTCTTCAGCTGGGACACATGGAATACCGGGAATATAGCTCCCATTTCACGTGGTAGATTGAGTTTATAGGCTACTCTTCCACTTTTCTCGATAATGCGGTAAGGTCCAACATATCGAGGCTCAAGCTTCCTTTTGATTCCAAAACATTTTACTCCTTTCATAGGGGATACCTTCAGATAAACATGATCACCTACTTCAAACTCAATAGGTTTTCTTCTCTTGTCAGCATAGCTCTTTTGTCTAGCCTGAGCGGCAGTCATGTTCTTCTGTATAGTTCGGACTTGCTCTTCGGCTTCTTTTACAAAATCAATACCATAGAATCTTCTTTCTCCGGGTTCCACCCAGTTCAAAGGAGTTCTACACTTGCGGCCATAAAGAGCTTCAAAAGGAGTCATTTTGATACTCTCTTGATAACTGTTGTTATAAGAGAATTCAGCGAGAGGCAACCAGTCCTCCCAAGAGCCTTTGCAAGAGATAAGACAAGCTCTAAGCATGTCTTCAAGAATTTGATTAACACGCTCAGTCTGTCTCGATGTTTGCGGATGATAGGCAGAACTGCGGATTAGATGAGTGCCAAGATTCTGATGTAAGCACTCCCAAAAGTGAGCCGTGAATTGCGGTCCTCTATCAGAGACAATGGATTTGGGTACCCCATGGAGACGTACCACTTATTGAAAGTAAATCTCAGCATAATTGTGAGGGTGATAGGTAGACTTGACCGGAATAAAGTGAGCGGATTTAGTTAGACGATCTACGATAACCCAGATGGAATCACAACCCTTTTTGGTAGTGGGTAATCCAACAATAAAATCCATGCTAATTTCTTCCCACTTCCAGCCAAGAATAGAGAGTGGCTGCAATAATCCAGGCCTCATGTGAATAGCCTTGACTCTACAACAGTTATCGCACCTGGCCACGTAGGCTGCGATTTCTTTCTTCATCTTGGTCCACCAATAATACAGCTTGAGATCTTGATACATTTTACTGCTGTCAGGATGGATGGACAATTTAGAAGAATGGGCTTCAGCCATAATTTGATTTCTAAGTTCTTTGTCTTTGGGTACTACAAGCCTATCATTAAACCAGAGAATTCCTTTGTCATCGACCCTAAAGTGATTGGTCTCCTGATCTTTCATCTTCTGCTTGATATGAAACACACCCACATCAGTCTTCTGGAGTTCGATAATTCAACTTCTAAGAGAGCAATCCACAGTGATATTGTGGAGTACTATAGGATGAAGGAGGTGTGCCAGATGAAAGTCTTCACTAACTAAGGAATTGCAATGGGCCTTTCTGCTTAAGGCATCAGCAACCACATTTGCCTTACTAGGATGGTAGTGCACTTGAAGGTTGTAGTCTTTGATCAATTCTAACCATCGTCGTTGACGCATGTTCAACTCGGGTTGAGTAAAGATGTACTTGAGACTTTTATGGTCAGTATAGATGTTGCACACATTACCCAGCAAGTAATGTCTCCAAATCTTCAGGGCATGAACAACTACGGCTAGCTCTAAGTCATGGGTAGGATAATTGATTTCATGCTTTCGAAGCTGGCGCGAAGCATAAGCAATGACTCGGCCCTCTTGCATGAGAACACACCCCAATCCGGTGCCACATGCATCACAATAGACATCAAAAGGCTTCTCGATGTTAGGTTGTGCCAATACAGGAGTAGAGGTTAATAAGGTCCGCAAAGTGTGGAAAGCCTCTTCACACTTTGGAGTCCACACAAACTTCTCATCCTTTTGAAGTAGTCGAGTCATGGGCTTGGCGATTTTAGAGAAATCCGGGATAAAGCGATGATAGTAACCAGCCAAACCTAGGAAACTTCGGACTTCTGTGACCGTAGTAGGTGCCTTCCACTCTTGGACTTCTTGCACCTTAGTAGGGTCAACCGAAATTCCATCTCCAGATAACACATGACCTAGAAAAGGTATCTTGTTCAACCAGAATTCGCACTTGCTGAACTTAGCATAAAGCTGGTTGTCACGTAACCGAGTTAAAACAATTCGCAGATGTTCAGCATGCTCTTCTTCACTCTGGGAATATACAAGGATATCATCAATGAACACGACGATGAATTTGTCCAGTTCCGGCATGAATACTGAATTCATCAGGTACATAAAGTGTGCTAGAGCATTTGTCAACCCAAAGGACATGACAAGGTATTCGAACAAGCCATAACGAGTAGAGAAAGCGGTCTTAGGTATATCTTCAGGACGAATTTTGATCTGATGGTAACCAGACCTCAAATCGATCTTAGAGAATACCTTAGCTTTGGAGAGCTGATCAAACAGAATATCGATGCGAGGAAGAGGGTATTTGTTCTTGATGGTAACAGCATTAAGGGGGCGATAATCTACGCACATGCGTAGAGACTCGTCCTTCTTCTTCACAAATATAGCCGGACAACCCCAAGGAGAAGAACTAGGCCGAATCAAACCTTTCTTTAATAGCTCATTTAACTGACTCTTCAGCTCAGCCAACTCATTGGGTGGCATTCTATAGGGCCTTCGAGAAATAGGAGCCGTACCCAGAATGAGTTCTATCTTGAATTCTACATCACGGTCCAGAAGTAATCCAGGCAAGTCATCAGGGAAGACATCTGGAAACTCACAGACAACCGGTATCTCCTCAATGGCTTTGGCTAGGATAGCATTGGCGGTATTGTGGATAGAGATATCACGAGGTAACAGCACTAGAAAACCCTTCTTATCCATAGGATCCCTCAACATTACCACACGGGTTGATGTATCGATCAACACTCCATTCCCGCTCATCCACTTCATTCCTAGGATTACATCGATTCCTACCCCCGGTAGAACTACAAGATCAGCAAGGAACTCTCGATCCCCAATCTCAATCTTTACATCTTTAACTACTTGGTTAGTCATGATATTATTCCCAGCAGCACTACTACAATAACCACCCTTGACAATTGTAATCACATTTATCTTATGCTTAGATGCAAAAGTAGAACTCACAAAGGAATGTGAAGCACCCGAATCAAAGAGCACAACTGCAGGGCGATCATTAACAAGAAACTTACCAGCGGTGACCACTTCACCCGCAGGAATTTCCTCCACAGTAGTGTAGTGAACACGCCCCTAATGGACGTTTCCCTGAGCATTCTGCTTGGGAGGATAGGGACACTTATTAGCCCAGTGACCAGGCTGGTTACAGTTCCAACACGGCCTGTTAGCTGGTGGGACATTGGAGCTGCCCTGCCCAGAGGTATTCTTTGGCAAGGAAATTGTGTACCCCTTGCGGAAACCAGTTTTTTGCTTGATTCTTCTTCTGAGGCGGGCGGTACCGGACATTAGCATTGGGTGGACGGTATTGGGTCTTGGATACCACTGGTGCCTTAGACTGAGAAGCACCTGCCTCAAAGTTTCTTTTACGGTTCTTGGAAGCAGCATATATCTTATCATTATTCTCCTGAGTCAGGGTGTCACTGATAAACTCATTGAAGGTGACACACTTGCAGTTGCCCATAGACTTCATCAGTTTAGGGGAAAGTCCCCTCTTGAAACTAGCTATTCTTTTAGCGTCAGTATCAACAAACTCGGGAGCATACCTTACCAGGTTGTTGAATGCCTGGAGGTATTCATTAAGACTCTTGTTGCCTTGGGTTAGCTTCATAAACTCGGTATGCTTAATGGCCATGAGACCAGGAGGGATAAAGTGTCCTCGGAAAGCTATCTAGAACTAGTCCCAAACTATCTCAACATTTGTAGGGAAGGTGGTCCTGTGATGGGTCCACCAGATGCCTGCAGGGCCTTGGAGCTGGTGTCCTGCATACGTGGCCTTCATACCTTCTGTCAATCGGAGCAATCCAAACCTTTGCTCTATCGTACTCAACCATTCATCAGCTTGTAATGGTTCTTCTGCCTCACAAAAGATAGGAGGCTTTGTGTCCATGAAGTCCTTAAAGCTGTTGTACTGGTTCGGCTTGGGTCCCTGGCGAACATGTCGATCATCGCGGTTAGCCATTTGGCGCATAGCCTCAGCTAGCATGCGCTGACTTTCGATGACTATCTACATTAGCTCAGCTAGGGTGGGCGGTGGAGGAGGTGGTTGTTCCTCATCTCCCATGCTACGACCGCGACGAAGGTTATAAGCCATCTGCAAAATGTATAGCCAATGAGCACTGACGATGTGGAAATTTTTGTAGATGAATTGTATAATTATGCCAAACTGAGTCCATTGGAGAGAATGCATTTATATAATCAACAGAGGCACAATCATTCATCACAACCACACAACTCATCAAGCGCATCAATTGACACATAAATGCGATGAACTTAACCAACAACGAGATCTATAGACCGCAAAGACAGAATTTAACAAAGGCTCACATACGTGGAGCATAACACGTTTGATAGGTTACATCCAAGCCATAGTGGTTCCAAACTTACATCCAAAGATAACTTAAGGTTCGATATTACATCCCAATGATTAACTTATTACAAAGCTACTCATTCATGCATGGGGATCAACAAAAGACTAGCTCTAGCGCATTAGCTAAGTAGTAAGCTAACTACGCATCGTCCTCGGAGTCAGTGTCGAAGATCTCTCCTCCATCTTCATCACTAGCAGGCTCTAACTCCTCATCTTCCTCTTCTTCCGGTGGAACGTCCTCAGGTCCATTGACCTCAATGCCATCATCACCTTCAACCATGATGACACCAGAACCCATCTCATCCTCATCATCAGGTGGCAGGAGAGGGTGAAGTTGATTGTGTAACAGGTGAACCTCCTCATGGAGATGGTCATTGTACTCTTCGGCAACTGCCAACTGCTGCTCTAGCTCCACCTGCCGCGCCCTCAACACATTCTCTTCGTGCCAGGCTTCATTCCGTTGGTTCATTATGTGAATCAACATACGTTCACAGTTGCGGTGAGAAACTGTCAACCTCTGAACCTCCAGGGTCTCTTGATCCTGTTCCTGTGTTACTTGCTCCAAACGGTGCTGAGCTGCATTCCTCTCAGCAGTCACCCGGGCCAGCTCTGCCCTCAGCCTTTCCGCCTCAGTAGGCTTAGGACAGGGCTCACGAGGAGCTAAACGGTGATGAGGCGCCCTGCCTCCAACGGACTTGCGAGCAGTGAGTTTCGTGCGCGCCATCTGTAGCAAAAAGTTGCAACGTAAGGGGAGAATCATTTAAGGGATATGAAATTTAATTAGTCGAGACCATCAATTTTAAAGGAGGGAGTAATGCAAGAAATGCCATGTATGCTTGAACATGATGCATGCACGATCCGTACGTCCTCACAAACCTAAAAAAACATTAAAGGCTAGCGAATATACAGTGGCATACATACGTTCTCTCGTATATGGTAGCTAGTTGATCTACAACGATACGTTGTTAGTGTACCTGTAGAAAATTTCATTTTAGCCCAATACTTTCCCAAAATGCATGTAAAGTAAGCAATAAACTAAATACTTTCATACATACATCCCCCGATGTATATATTCTAGTATCACAGCTACCCGTCAGAGATACCCACATTTAAGTACTCTCATAGATACATGATTGAACATGTAAGTATGCGAGCAACCACAACTACTCTCCCCTAGACCGACGGTTGGACGGTCATGCTCTCACAACTCCCACTTACCAGAGCGTAGAGGTATTTTGATCCATACATTACCACCCAAGCGGATGGCATCCATACAATAGCACGCCGTATGGACGACGAAACAGAAACAAGCAGGAACCCCCAAGTTAGTACTTTAATAAGCCACCTAAGAGTCCTTATTTGGGCATAAGGGATATGACCACTGGCAATACTTAGTATTTAATTTAGGATTGTTACAAATACTTTTGTTTTAAATACACAAATGACATGTTTAGTGTCGAATCTTGCTCTGATGCCAGCTATAACAGAACTGACCAAATCATAAGAACGTAAGTACAAAAACAATCACCGAAGAGATCAAATTTCTGTACTTAAGCTCCCATAATCCCGGTAGTCCCGAAATCATGAAGGATTTCAACCAACTCTCGACATACAAACCAAGACGGTAGTGATTCAACACAACACATCATTCGTTACAACATTTCACAAGTAGCATTCGGATTACATCCATCAGAGTTCAAAATAAAATATTACAAACCAAGTTCAAATTTGCGGAAGCAACATAATTTAGTATATAACTTCATAGTTTCAAATACATTGCCAAGTCTGAGTCATGTCCCACAAAAGCATCATCAGGTACGAGAACTAGTAGAGACCGCGCCCAACGGTCTAGTCTTCATCCCCAGCCTGGAGAAGGCAATACTTGCAGCAACCAAAGTAGAACTGGTCATCTGCAACAGGTGGGAGATAAACCCTGAGTACGAGAAGGTACTTAGCTAGACTTACGCATCAAAACCAGAAATAAAAGACACCAAGGATCATGCAAGGCTTATGAGGCGGGCTAGCTTGACACAGTTGCATAAAAGAGCTTATGAATATAGTGACCAATTTAAACTTAGCATCAAGCTTATCATCATTTACCTGTCCACTAGATTAGCACCTATACTAGAGCACTCACTTATTAGGAGCAAACAATATTAACCATAACAGGTATAATAAGGCTATCATCATCATATCATCATTTCTGAACCATTATTTTATTTAGTGTATCTACATTGGAGATAAGCCCGTCAAGTTCTCACTAACCGGGAGAGACAGCGACTCGAATCGAATTACAACTCAGCTGAGGGGGTATTCCTAACTCTCACCCTGGCAAACTTAGCAAGGGTAGCCGTGGGTCACCTTTGGAACAACTCAGGAACCAAATTCGCGGGTTCGATCAGCGCTAGCACTCTCAGGGATTACCCTTCTGCTAGGACGATCAGGACTTTTAAATCACCTGCCCTTGGACTCACGCCTACGGCTCCCTTCCGAGGCACACTTTATACTTATCGACTCCCGTCCTGAGGTGAGCTACTCGGCTTCGTGGTCGGTCTCCAGACCCGGCCAACTAAGAGAGAGGCATGCATTCAACATGAACAGGAAGGGCTCCAAGATTCAGTCCTTAATCGACACAGACGGAGTCACTGCAAACCGGCAAGCCTCCGTCCGGTCTTCATTTCACATTAAGACTGGTTCTTTTCCATGATAGCAAATATAGCCAACCGTGCCATATGTATCTTCCTATATCTCGTAGGTGACAGGAAATCACCTGACTTCTACCATGTTTAAGCAGGGCTAAGCACTACACGAGCCTGAGCTACATAGGATTCAGGGTATCAATATCTGGACAAGGATTGGATAACCAATGCAGCAAGTGTTTGCATCCAACACCTAAATTTAATGCAATAATACATATATGTAACAATAATACTGTAACTGCATTTCGAAAATTAGGAGGCATAATATGCTCCAGGGCTTGCCTTTCACAAAGTTGCACGGACGATGATACGGGCACTCAACGACGACCTCGTCTGGTACTTCTCCTGAAGGCTGCACCTCCTGAACCTTCGGTGTCGGCTGCTGCTGCTCGCTCGGTTCCTCGAATTCCAGCAGGGTCACTCCTTCCAATACACCTATTGCATGCCGATGCACAAGATAAATATCATGGATGCATAAGGAATGACATGATGCTCATGATGATTGAATCACAATAAGTGTTTAATGAAAACATCATTGGACACTCGTTTACCGATTAAGAATAGCTCTATTCAAATCACTTTAAAACAGGTATCTAACTTAACTTGAAGAACAAGATCAACTTACCTAACTTGCATAACCTAAGATAAAGATGCTCATATTCAGTTAAAGGCCTAACACCTAGGAACATTACCACAACTCAGAAATAGTAAAGGCATACTTTAAACAACAGTTAATGTTTCATATGCACACGGGTAGTTCCTTAATTCAATCACAACAAGAGTTCTACAAATCGAAATGACTTGCATGAGGACATTCTAGAAAGCTTATGAAATTCTCTACAAATCATTTGTAAACTTCAAAGCATGATTCTTACGTTAACCAAATCGAATTCCAGTAAACCTAGAATCTGTCCAGAAATGACAGGGTTACTAAATTAATTATTTAATGATGATGCAAAAGCATAATTGGACCAAACCAAGTTTACCAACATGTTTTGCATACCAAAGAAACATCAGAAAGTCTAGTGCCAACTCCTAAACAATTTATTTAATGCCCCTTTCTAATTTCTTTAGTTAATTAGGTGATTAAAGCAATATATAGTAAAACTATTCAGAAAAATCTACAAAAATTACAGTAGCTATCTCATGCTTCACATAGACTACCATAAAAATTTCAAAGCCATTGGACAAGGAGAACTTGCTGTATCCAAAATAACATGTGGCATGTCTATTTTTAGCATAATTAGGAAACCCTAATGAAAAGTGTCAAGCAACAGATTTCACATTTTTCCTAGCATCATTCTAGCATAAGAATAGCACTCACCAAATTTTACCTTTACTGGATCTATAGAAAAATTATGAAAATTCACACAAGATCCATCCATGCAAGCAAGAGAATTTTATATCTCCTACATACAATGTCCAAAATATATGAAAATTTAACTACAAGCTATTCATGATATGAGCAGTACACCATAAAAATGTCATGGCATTTGGAGCTACATAGAAAAATATATAATTATCCCTAATTCCTCCATGATTAAAAGAGATAATTATCAACTCCATTTTTCATAACAGAATATAGCATAATTTATATTTTTAATAAAAAATAGACATTATCATGAACTCAGAAAAATTGGAACCACATCATTTCAAGCTACCAACTAGGAGATACATATTTTTGAATCTATACACAAATCTGTGAAAAGAATGAACCAAAAATAAATTTGAAACCCTACTCTACTGCTGGGCCGGCCCGAAGGACATGGCGGCCCGCGAAGCGCGCGGTGGCGTGGCCCAAAACACGGCGCAGCCCACGCTGGCTCCCGCCTTGTCCTCAGCGGCTGACAAACGGGACCTGCGAGATAGACAGGGGAACGGAGGAAGACGACGGCGTAGCTCGTCGCCGGTGGCTCCTCCGGCGATGTCAGCGGTGCATCGGTGCTCGTCTCATCAATGCGCATCTAGTGGTGCCATCAATTTTGGCTATCACCGCGGCAAGAGGGGGTGGTGACGGCCACGGCGGCGCTCGGCCACGGCTCGGCCGGCTCCGGCGAGGCTACGGCGTCGCAGCCCTAACTGGTGACCCTACGAGCTTCAGCAGCGCTCACAGTAGCTAGTGCAAGAGATAGAAGGGACGGTAAGGCTGCGGTGGCGGTTGGCCACGTGGAGCGCCAGCTCCGGCGAGGTCAGCCATGGCGGCGGTGGAAGAAACAACAAATACACGCTTACCACGACTCAACTAACTCGATTGAACAGTGGAGGTGGTAGAGGGGATCACGGCGAGGCTCTGGGCGAACTGGGCAACGCGTTTTTGCAAAGACGCGTGAGCTAGGCGAGGGCGAAGGCTCGGCCAGCAATGGCGGACGGCTGTGGCTCGGTGCTGCGCGCGGTGAAGACGAGAGGGAAGCAAATGGAGCTGGCGAGTGCGTCGGGCAAGCGCTGGCCTTCTTCTGGAGCACGGACGCGCGACGTGGTGGCGTCGGCAGAGCATGACCGCCACGCGGCGAGCAGCTCCTGCGCCGGTCGGCCACGGCAGCTCTGAACGTTTTCTGAATTTTTTCGTTTCAGTGTTCAAAGACGATGACTGACAGCGCGACTTCAACGTGTTGGTACGGCTAAACGATTGATCCAATGCAAAATCTGTGTTCATGAAAAATGTAGGTCTACCATCCATCTACAATTTCTTTTCAAGGATCATCATCTAATTCGCCATGGATCAGAAGTTACATCAAGCCAAAGGTGGCTCAATCAAACTAAAAATACAGTTAGGACTTAGAATCTTTTCCAAGTGTGAAATCAGCATGAAATTCTGACTTGTGGGCCATGTTTGAGCATGTTCTAGCCATTTTCATGAGATGATCATAAAACAACTTTTGTTCCTTGATACATTAGCTACAACTTTGGTAAAGAGTGCACAGCCATGCAAAGTCTCTATGTTGATCTTTTGAATCAGTCAAATAGTGGCACTCTAGGGGTCATTTCAAGTCAAACCTCCACTCAAGGGCAATTTTGTCTTTTTGATCTATATGAACAATGTCCAAACAAATTCCCTAAGTGTAGTTAAGGTGTATTAGACCCTAATTAACCACTCTACACAAGTGCTATACAAATTTCAAATGATCACATGTGATGAAGCAACAAAACGATCAATTCACTCAAATGTTGCAATTCAATGTTTCATATGTTTCATGACTTTGTTGTTATTCTATACTTGTCATATTACTACCATGTTGCCATGTTTCAAGGTATGAGAAATTCATGTTGCATTCACAGGTTACACCATTACTATTCACAACAATCAAGTATGAAACACACACAGTTGAAAATGTTGCGTATGCATGTTTCAGTAACAATGGCATGATGAGATAGATGATGCATATGTTTATGAAATGACATGCAATTTCGTGGAAGCCAAACACCTAGGGTGTTACATAATCGAATTCGGTTCTTCTTCATCTTTGATTTTCCCTACTTGATCTACATGGAACCTCGCTCTAATACCATTGTTAGAAGGTTTGGATCATCTAGTAGTGGATCCAGTGGGTGAGTTCTTTTCTAATTGAATCACATAGACCTAGAATTTGCTTCGGGAGTAGGAGACAGAGAGAGAGAGGGAGATGTAGGAGCATCTGACCGTCAGAGGAGCTCCCTGCCTTCTCTGGTTCATCGGTGAAGATCTGCGCACGGGCAGCGACGTCTGGTGTAGCTATGGACACCGGCGGTGGTCGAGGCAGTGGCGCTTCCCGCCGCTGGCAGTGCCACCCTCTGGATCGGATTAGGGTTAGGACAGTGGGGCTATGGCGGTGGTGGACCTCGTTCTCGAGCCATTTACCCCACCTTCTGTTTATAGGCACTGTGCGACGGGGGCCCACCAGCCACTAGATGGCTGGACGTCCCCGATCAGGACGCGGTCAAGGGGTCTGTCTCGACCGTTGGGTCAAGACGGATGAGATCAATTCTAACACAAAGTACCATACAATATTGGTGGTTGTCTACTTTTTTACCCTCTCATCTATAAAACTAGGTATTCTACTCTTAGAGTATTGAAAACCATCACTATTGTGGATTGTGTTTTCATCGCTGGGACTTTCACTCTAGTTTTGTGAGAACTGGTGGTGATAATTTTCACCGCTAGTTCAAAGGCAGGCAGGACGTAGTGGGATGACAAACCGACGGTGATAAATGTGTTCCCCGACGGTCCGATGTAATGATCCAGCGGTGAAAAGCGTTGTGGTCTTCACTGCCGGATCATACTTCGAGCCAGTAGTGAAAACATTTATTACCGCTGGTTTGTCACCCACTGTGACACGCACTTACAAATCGGAGGTGCTAAGAAGTTTTACTGCTAGTTAGAAGTTGGAAGGATGCAGTGTGCGTTAGAGTCGTCAGTGAAAATTGCTACCACCATCGTCTTGGAGTATAATCCGGTGGTGAAAATCACCACAGTTCCACCGCCGCATCACCGGCTCACAGTGGTGATAGTGATTTTCATCGCCGGAATGTCTGGCCACTGAACTTGATCTGCTATGATATGGTGGTGAAAACCCCCTGAAACAAAACTCCTTTTCCCTCCTCTTCTTGGTCACTCCCTCAACTTCTTTACTCACGACTCCCACCCCTTCACTATTGTTGTGTTCTTTTTTCACTGTGTTGCTCGTGGAGACTCCCAATTCTCAAAGAATGAACACCACTTCAGTGTTCTAAAGTTGATAACGAGCAACCCATTAATTTCCTAGGTTGTTCCTTTGGTTAAATTGTGAATGAAAAGTATCTTTTTCCATTAGAGTACTTCTTGATTATGGAAGCTCCTGATTTTTGAAGGTTGAGCCTAAATACCTTACTCTATGGTTAGAGTGCATCCTATACTTTAATTGTTTGCTTGGTTATGTTGTTTCCAATATATTGAGATGAATGTCATGGGGATCATCCTTAATTTATTTGTTTCATTTTAGAGGACATGTTGTGCAAGAGACTCCCAAATTGTGAAGGTTGTATTACTCTAAGGTTGGTATCTTGCCACTCACAATTGTGAATGGTGTAACCTTAGTTGGAAATTTTTATTAAATTGAATGACATATATATTAGTGAAAGCCCTAGTTTGGTTTTGGATAATTGATGAAACCTATTTGGACTAATCCTTGTATCTAAGTGTGTGACTAGATAGGATGGTCCAATCCAAGTGGTGGAGCAAAGATGAAGTCCATGGTGATGTTGGTCGACATGTGATGATGGTGATCAAGCTCCGGAATTAGAAAAGAAGAAAGAGAAAAACAAAATGGGCTCAAGGCAAAGGTATATTTGATAGGGCTATTTTGTTTTGCCACTCAAGACACCTAGTGGGTGTGAGTGGATTTAGGATAGATAGCCATACTATCAAGAGGGGAGAATCCCGGTTAAAATGGTTGTCAAGTGCCACTAGGTGAAGTGATTCATGCATATGCATTAGGACCTAGTGAGCTAACTTTTTTAACCCTTGAATTTTTTTTTGGAAAAACGCTAACACATGTGCACTATGGTGAGACATTTTGTTGTTGGAGATTTGGAATCAAGGGTGGCGTAGTTGAATTATTAGAAAAATATAAAGAAGAAGGAGAAGGAAACCAGACTCTGGGGGTCACCTGATCGGACCAGGGTCCGGTCTTGTGGTGTTGTGGCTACAGTGCGTGGCGCGCATGGAGTCAGGGCTTTAGACCCATTGGCGTAGGGCTCGAACTCCCATCGCTGAGTCCACTGGGCACGTAGCAGCCGTGGGCGCTCGGCTACTCAGTGGCGCTATGGTAGAGAAGGGCCCGCGGTCCTATTGGTCACGCAGGAGGCTCGGTCGCTCGCGTGCATGAGCGTTAGGGCGAGCACGTGTTGTAAGACCCAGGAGGAGGCGTTTCGGACTTAGTGTTTCACAGGTTCGTTCGTGGCCCGCATAGGCGCGCAGGTTCGACGAGGGGGC
Source organism: Miscanthus lutarioriparius (assembly GCA_904845875.1). Classification (NCBI taxonomy): domain Eukaryota; kingdom Viridiplantae; phylum Streptophyta; class Magnoliopsida; order Poales; family Poaceae; genus Miscanthus; species Miscanthus lutarioriparius. Next base: position 77,096,510 of record CAJGYO010000007.1, on the reverse strand, counting down.
CTATACGGCACGGTGTTGGACCCTGGAGGGACACATCCTTGGACTGACGTGGCTGAGTCCGGCTGCCGCGTGGTGTCGCAGCACAGCACGCGACAGGTCTCCAAACCATGGCCCATCGTGGGTCCAAACGGGACTAGAGTCCGACCATCTCGCGAGCCTAGGAAGACAGGGTTGATGTGGCTGCCCTCGATTGGCATGATGGGAAATAGGACTGTGGGAGTCAGTCCGGAGTTCAGATCTGGACCAGGTCCAGAGGGGTTTTCCCTCTCTAGAACCTCTCTGGACTCCTTCGGACCCAGAGTTGTGTTGGTCTGGTTTTGGGTCCGGTTGTAGGGTCTGGTTCCACGAAGACAGAATGGTTCTTTAGTAACCGTTGGGATCTAAGGGTCGCGGTTGAACGTAGGGACACGTGGTGCGATCCTAGGGTCTGAACCTTCACTGTAGATGGTCCAGAACCTAGGTCCAGACCCTGGGTCCGTACATCCCCGAGGGCATAACAGCTATAACTTTTTAGGGGCTCTATAAATAGAGCTTGGGCATGTTTGGCTCACTCTCTTGGTCATTCTTACATGTGATAGCATCCTTTGAGCTGAGCAAACCACTCATCTCCTTGCTTGATAGTGCGAATCAAAGTGAGATTGAGTGATTCGAAGTGCATTTGCTTGAGTGATTGCATCTAGTGGCACTTGGGGATCATTTTGCTACGGTTTTCTTGTTACTCTTACTGTTTGCTAACGCCTAGAGGGCTTGGAGCACTGGAGGAGTTGTGGCAAGAGTTGGTGATTGTTCTTGTCCACCTCTCGGTGATTTGTGAGGGGTCCTTGTGCCTTCCCCATGGGAAATCATGAAAGACAACTCTAGTGGATTGCTCGTGGCTCGTGGATCCTCATCTTGTGTTGGCTGTGCGGCATCCAATTGCGGGTTAGGCGTGTGATGCCTATTAGCGCGTTAATCTCCAAGTAAGTGAATCGCCATAATAGGGACTAGCTTGCCAGCAAGCAAGTGAACCTCGAAGAAAAATCATTGTGTCATCATTTGTCTCTAGGATTTCTATTGTGATTGATTGATCATCTCTTGCCATGGCAGTATAACACTTACTACCTCTCTTGTATTTACATTTCTAGTGTAGCTAAGCTCTTTAGTGTAATTAGTTTTGAGAGCTAGCTTGTGTCTTGTTAGTTTGGTTAGTGAGGCTCTTTAGTTAGTCTTTGAGAGCTTACTAACTTAGAGAGTAGTGGCTTAGCCTTTGTGTGACTTAGAGAATATACAACTAGAATTGTGGTTAGGTGGCTTGCATTTTTAGTAGGCTAGGGCAACATTCGCTTCGCCGCTTAATTGTCTAACCTCTTGGCTTAAGTGTTGTTGTAGAAATTTTTATTAGGCTATTCACCCCCTCTAGCCTTTTAGGACCTTTCAAGTGGTATCGGAGCCGTGGTCACCGTGATTTGAGGCTTAACAAAACTTACGGTGTCAAAATGACTCAAATCAACAACACCAAGAAACGACCCCAATTTGATGGCTCAAATTATCCAGCTTGGCGGAGTCAATTCGCATGGGGAGGCGAAGCCCTTGAGCGTGTCTAACTGAGGCGAGGGCGTAGTCCGATTTGAATGGCGATAGTATGTGTCATCTTAAAGATGTTTAGCATGGAGAAAAAACAAAAGATAAATGGAGGAAAATTATGGAGAAAACAACAAATGAAGAAAACATCATGGAGAAAATCATTTTTGAAATGCATAAATACATAAGGGGTACATATCTTAGCAGGACGTCTCAAGGATAGAAATGCCTAAGGTGTTCAATGCGCCATGAACTAGGGGTGTTGATGCCGTCTTGATCACAGAGCCTATATGACACTGGTCAGATCATAACTTTTATATGTATGGACCTTCTTAGAGTCGGTGATGCAAGCCTCAGTTCTGGCCGAGAGGTCCATCGCTTCGGCGATGGTGAGTCCTTCTCTTTCGCATTCGTAGGCGGTGGAGACATATGCACGTAGGGTGAGGACACCCTGCTCCGTTGGAATCTTCAACACCAGATAGACATAATGGGGCACATCCATGAACTTGGCGAGAGCTGGTCGGCCAAGGATGCCGTGGTAGGCGGTGTCGAAGTCTACCACAAAGAAATTCACGTACTCAGGACGGAAGTGGTCGGCGTTGCCAAACTAGACTGGCAAGGTGATCTGCCCCTTTGGGTTGCTCTGCCAGGTACAATGCCCCAGAATGGAGAATCAATAGGAACGAGATCATCCTTTGTGAGTCCTAACTCAGTTAGGGCTCTAGCAAAGAGGATGTTGAGGGCACTCCTGCCATCAATGAGGACCTTCTTGAACTGCACGTTGCGGATAGTTGGTTCCAGCACGAGTGGGAAACGCCTAGGGTATGGGATATCTGCCCACTGGTCGGTCCTACTAAATGTGATAGGATGCTCCGACCAGTCTAGATATTTGGGATCGGCGATCGTGTCATACTTGGTCATCGACATGACTTGCCGAGCGGTGAGCTTCTACTGGCGTTTGCTCTCGGAGGTGATGCATCCTCCGAAGATTGTGGCGACCATCTTGTTGGCATCTTGGAAAGCAAGTCGTGCATCCTTAGGACATTCCTCCTCCTTGTCGTCATTTGATTCATCGTCCTTGCGCGTCTGCCATTTCTTCTCCTCATCGCGGAAAGCTTTGGCCATGCCATGGCATTGCCGCATGGTGTGCTTGCTATTCTTGTGAATTAAGCATGGACCGTCAAGGAGTTCTTCATAGGTAGCATTGAAATTTTGCTTAGCGCGTGGCTACTCTACGTTGTTGATGAAGTTTTTCGGTTGGCGGCGACGTGGTGGGCGGCCCTCGATCCCTCTGGCGGATCATTATGACGGCATTCATGATCGTCGTAGCGCCTGTCGCGATCTTCATAATGCCATTCTTCATGGCAATCATCATCATGATGTGGGTGGTGATCCAAGCGGGAAGCACAAGCGACATCATCCTTGAACTACCGATCGCCTTCTTCAGAGTCTGTGTATGAGTTTGCCACCTTGAGGAGTTCACCAATGGTCTGAGGCCTCTTGCGGTAAAGTTTGGAGCGCAGCTTCTGATGGTGATGGAGTCCTCTAGTGAAAGCGAAGATGGCCTCATTGTCCCTGATGTTGGGGATGGTGTTCCTTATTTCGGAGAAACGCCTAATATAGCTTCGCAGAGGTTCCCCAGAGGTCTGATGGAGTTTCTCCAGATCATATTTCGTGCTAGGCTGCTGGCACGTTGCCTTGTAATTCTCAATGAAAACTTTCTTGAGATCATCCCAAGATTCAATGAAGTCCTCCCTTAAGCCCATAAGCCAATTGTTGGTAGATTGAGAGAGCATGACAGGCAAATAATTTGCCATTACGTCGTTGTTTCCCCCGGCGGCATGTACGGTGATCTTGTAGAGCTACATCCACTGCTCGAGATTAGCCTTGCCATCGTAGGGATCGACCTCAAAGATCTTAAAACCTGCAGGACACTGTACAGCTCGCAGCCTTGTTGTGAAGGGGCAAGGTCCCGTTGGCTCGATAGCAGGGAGTGGTCGGAGGCCGACAGGGTCACCATGTTGGTCATCGTACTCCTGTCGGCTTTGGAGTTCTGCCTAATGTCGCTAGGCATGACTGTTCTCGATGCGATTGCGGACATCGAGATTGGCATTGATGTGGTCATAGGTGTCACCGCGCAGTTGTTGATTAACCTCCTAGTTAGCATTATGAGCTGGTCGGCCATGCTGATTTCACGGTCCTTGTGATCCAGCATTAATGGCAACATTGCCCCTAGACACCCCTTGGACGATCTGGCCGCTATGGTAACGACTCCCCCCATCATGACAAAAACTACAGGGTTACGACTACATGTGGTCACTGTCGAATAAGGCAAAGCTGGGTTCCGGATGTCGTTGACTTGGACTTAAGCTTCTTTAAGCAGTGCTTGAATCTTGAGTACCTCTAGCATTGGTGGGAGTCGAGACAACTCATGGGTGGCCATAGCCAGATTGGAGCTCGACATGTGCTCCACTTGCTGGTTGTCCACCATGAGGAACTCCTATTGGAGATTACGAGCGAGAGGCGGCAGGTCACCTCCGGCAGCTTGGATGGCGTCTTCTACTTCTACATTGCGACGCCATTGGCGATTGGCGTTCTTGGTTTCAAGTTCATGGTGCTGGACACTGGTCTCTCCATTGATAGCAACGCTATCATGGCTAACCATGAAGAGCTCTCTCCAAAAGCCTAGAGGGAAAGGTGGGCAGGTGCTGGTAGAGCCCTCAGAGTATGGCTCAATGCTTTCATCTAGGATTGTATGGAGCGTGTCATCTAGAAGATCTGTTCAGATTTGCACCATGTTTGTCATTAGCGTAGGCTGGTCGGCCTCAAGGAAGTCGATCTGATAGAGGTCATTGACATGGCTGCGCTCGGCGTGGTCGGTAAAAAGATGGTGCACGGTGTCCTGACAGATCGGATCTGCACCCACTAGCCCAAAAGTATAGGGCCTCGTCATGCTCTCCGTTGGGGCGGGGAGTGGTCGGTGTTGAACGGTACGCCCTTTCGGAGTTGCCGTGATCACCAAATCTTCATCTTGCCACCTCGGACGACGTGCACAGTGGGGTGCTCGGCATTAGTGGCATGGTGACCTTGGAGTGCAAGAGGTTTGTTGCTCGCTCTTGATCGATCTAAGACCAAATCCATAAGGAGCTAACATTCTGCTAAGCAGTCCGTGACCCGATCGAGAGCTTCGATCAGATCATCATTGTTGATGGATCTCCTAACCCAGCGGCGAGGCATCGAGATCAGAGATGTCATTGTACATGTTGGCACAATCGGCGTAGGGTGATCCTACACCGCCTCCATGATTTCCCCGCTACCGTCGGGGCCGATGACCTAAGTCATGGATCCGACCGTGAAGATCTGGCCTGGCTCAGGAAAGGCCATGGAGCTCGAGAAACTGACCATCTAGTTGGCCATGGAATCAGCATGCACACCTCCTACCTAGCACACCACTATCGAAGAAATCTGGTCGGCAGTCTACCGAGGGGTATACCGATGGTAGTAGATGATCGGTGGAGGTGCACGTAATAGGAACCGGATGGTGACACAAGGTGCAGAGACAACGATTTAGATAGGTTTGGGCCGTCTGATCGACATAATACCCTACATCCTATGTCTTTGATGGATTGTATTGAATATCAGATGAATTCAAGGGGGTCCCTACCTGCCTTATATAGTATGGGGGGTAGGATTACAAGTCGGTTTAGGCCTAGATCTATTCAGCTATATGGTAAGTATTTACAAGGAATACAATATCTATCATATCCAAACAGATCTTCCTTCATCGCCAAGATATCTTCTGATTGCCATGTGGTGCACACCGACTAGAGCCGAGCACCGTAGGCCTTGATCTTATGGGCTAAACCTCCCCTGGTGGTGTGGCCCATGTCCATTGCCGTGGGTACCTAGGGTTATACCCCCCCCACACCACCTATATCAAGTCAATCAATAAGAAGGTGTGGAAGGTGGTGGAGACCAAGTTTGAGGTAGCCGATCCAGAAAATCCCACCACAACCGAAGAGGTGTTGCTACAAAACAATGACATTGCTCTAGTGCTATACATGATGCCATGGATGAGAGAACATTTGAGCAAATCAAGAACATAGAGATAACTCATGATGCTTGGAAGAAGTTAGAGAAATCATTTGTGGGCACTCAAGCAGTGAAGGGTGCAAAGGCATACATTCTCAAGGAAAAGTTTGCTAGCTTCAAGATGAAGGATGATGAGAGTGTACCGGAGATGTTTCATAGGATCCAAGTGCTAGTCAATGATCTCAAAGCACTTGGTGAAGATGTGAAGGACAAGGACTTCTCCCATAAGTTCTTGAGATGCTTACCATCAAGATTTGGCACATTGGTCACTATTCTAGTGAGGAGTGGTTTCAACACCATGACACCAAACTAAGTGTTGGGAGATGTGATGACTGATGACACTTATAGAGATGATGATGAGAAAGAAGAGAAAAAGAATGAGAAGAAAGTTGAGAAGAAGAAGAGTGTAGCATTCAAGGCCACATTATCATCCAAGGGCAAGGCCAAGCAAGACACATCAAGTGAAGATGAATGCTTTAGCTTTGATGATGAAGATGATGAGAAGATGGCTCTCTTTGTGAAGAGGTTTGGCAAATTCATGGTGAAGAAGGGCTATCATGCAAGAAGGAAGAGATCATCATCTAAGTGCAATAGCAAGGATCATCTCATTGCAGAATGTCCATACAATAGTGACAATGATGATAACAACAAGAAGAGCAAGAAGAAGGACAAGAAGGAAATGAAAGAGAAGAAGGACAAGATGACCTTCAAGAAGAAGAAGAAAGAAGGGTGGTTCATATGTGGTCACTTGGGATAGTGATGCTTCTTCAAGTGATGATGATGATAGTGAGATGAGAAGACCACCAAGAAGAAGGCTCTTGCAAGCATTGCCATAAATGAGAAGCCTTCTCTCTTAGGCACTCCATCAACATGCTTCATGGCTATGGCCACTAAGGTACAATCCGATGATGAGTGTGATGAAAACAACAATGAAAATGAAAGTGATAGTGATGATGATGAACCAACTAAAGATGAATTATTTGACTTGTTAGACGATGCTAAGTGTCGAATTGTTTTGCTCCGGCAATATCCAGCAACGTGATCGCATAGACAGAATCAGATGGTAGCACACAAGACAGAGATTTATACTAGATCGGGGCATGGTGCGCCCTAATCCCTACTCCAGTGGTGTTGCTGCTCTTGTATTTGTATGCTCAATTATAGGGGATGTTGCTCCTAGCTACGAGGTAGATGGAATAGGTGGAAGATGTATGATATCGATCCTGAGCCCGAGGACCCTACTCTCCTTTATATAGGCATGAGACGTAGGGTTACAGGGAGGGTGATCAGGCTAACAGATTGTGTTCCTAGTTTGTTAGAACAGATTGATCCTAGCTATCGTCCAGATACGCCTGCCTTGGATTACCTTGTTCTCCACATTGGTTGACCGCGTCAGCCCTGCAGGCCTCCTCCTTGATGGCTACTGGGCCGATAGCTTAGTGGTGGTCATATATACAGGAAGTGCAGGTACCCCTAGCCCATATCTCTAACAGTGGCCCCTGTAGGACTTAATGATAAGCTAGCACGTATCTTCAAGCCCTCGGGACATCACAGTCTCCCCTATAAGTTCTGTGTACTTTGAGTACATAGTGAGCATCTTCTGGTGTCGAAGTTTCAAGCAGGGCAGCTAGATATTCCCAAGTATTAGGGAGCCAATATATTGTCGTTCGAGTACCAAGAGCATTTCTTGGGTAGCGAGAATCTTCTTCAAGCATCGAGTGAGGCAGTGGTATACCATACATCAGGGAATGTTGTTCCCTGGCAGCTGTAAGTGCCTAGCCCGGGTGGTGCACCCCATATCGGGAAACATAGTTTCCTAGGCATAGCCCTCGAGACATTATTAATGTCGCGTTCGGGAGGTTTACCCGATAACCAAAAGCGTAGCCTCCAGGACATCATGGATGCCGTGCTAGGGTAAAAATACTGCTGTACTCGAGAAGTTGGTTCCTGGCGTATTCCGGTGTGTAAATAGTAGTTGCGCATCATTAAGTCCTAGCCATAAAATAATAATGAGGATGGGCTAGGTGCACCTCCATCGCCCGCACGTCACTAAGCCAGTTGATTTTAGGGTGACCTGTTTGTAGGTCGTTTGTTAACGAGCACTAAGGGCGTCACGTTTTTCTTCGAGATCCATCAAGTAACATGATTCGAATTTTTGTGAGCCTCGTTAGTGGGAGAGCGAGGACATTGTCTTGGAGCCCTGAGGCCAATATAATAGTGTCCCAGGCAGGGCACCACTATGGGTGAGTAACGAATGCATGAGTAGTTGTCGGCAGTTGCGCTTATTACTCTTCGAGCTGGTAACGGGTGGAACGAGTGAACGTCCGCTATCACTGAAAGGAAGCGGCAGGACAAAGCTTGACCAGCGGGGGCACATCATAAAACTCTTTTCCTAGATTCCAAGAGCTTGTACTTTGGTTATAGCCATGGGCCAACTAGTTTTTCAGTTTCCCCCAAAGGGGCACACATCCACTGAAATAAGGTACTTCGAGCTCATCTAGGTATTGGGAGATTTACATGAAACTGAGCGTCAGAGGTTTTAGGATCGGACTGGTGACCCTCCCGATTACCCCTTAACTCTAGAGGGGCAGGGTCGATAGCGAATAAATCACTACCACTTACACCTGCTGAGGGGGTGAGCCAGGCCGAGTACCCAATCTGAGTGTTAGATCACTCGCCTGCACCAGCTCGAGTGAGGGTATTTTGATAATGGACTGCTAGGATCTGTGGATGAATTTGCTTACCGAAAGCTGGAGCGTCAGTGTTTGTGGCTCGTTTTCCCACGCACGAGCGTGTGCGGTTGGGATGCCATCTGTGCGTCGGTTCCTGCTTATATAAAGAAGGGGGAGGCATAAATGGGCATAATTTTATCTACCCATTGTTGAGCTTACCTCCCTTTCTTTAATTCTTTGTCTTCCTCCGCCTCTATCCCCTTAGATCCAATCTGATGGAGAGCGTGGGGAGCTCAAGGATGGAGGTTTCCAGGCAAGCGGCGGGTGAGCACTATCCGCCCATCCATCCTACTTTCGTCGGGTAAGATCTTGGACCAACCTGAATCGGGTGAACTTGGGGCTTTGTAGTTCTTCTCACTAGGTGTTCTTCTAGGCTTCCTATGCTTGACGATGCGAGTCCTCCCAAATCGTCAGGCTGTGCTGCGGCGGTGGAAGCCACACCTCCACCGGCAGTCACGATGGCCGAGGATGAAGCGAGCTGTCTCGGAGTGTAGTTGGAGCCCATACAAGAAGCGATGGCTAGGTCGGAGTGGGAGGTGGTTTCCGCTATGGTGTCCCGCGATGAAGCATGGGCGTAACTTCTTGGTAAGTTCCTAGTGAGATTCCCTGTTTATCCTTCTAAAGATGTCTTATGTTGATGTGTGGTTGCTCTGATTATGCTTCCTAGTCGCCTAAGAGCAACTGGCAGCTGCCCAAGGCAAGGTGGTGAGGCTTCATGATGCCAACGCCATTCTAGCCGAGTAGGTGATAGAGGCAGAGCGCGACTGTGACGCTGCTGTGGCTAACTCATCCGCCGCGGCGGTCAGGGCGGGTCAATATCGGGACCATCACGCTGCCTTGTTGGAGGCGTGTGGTGGTGTTATTGACATGCTCTTGCCGGCACTGGTGAGCATAGAGGAGCGCCTTGGCATTGTCCCGAGGCGGTTTACCGAAGTGATTCGGCACACAGTTCATCGTGGGGCCATGTTGGCATTGGCGTCCGCTACACTCCAGAGCGGCGAGGACCTTCGTGACTTGGTGATCGAGTTTCCACCGGTGGAAGAACGTGATGATGTCAGTGCGCTGGCCATGGAGTTTAGGGGCATGACAGGCACCATTGCCGAATCTGAGAGAGTAGAGGATGTAATCCGCTCTGCTCCTCATGATGTGTAAAATGCATTAGCCTTAGAATAAAGACTTTTTGCACTTTATGTTTTTTGTTTTCCTGAGTAATGGCTTTGTGTAGTGTTGGTTGTAGCCCCTAGATCACCGTAATAGGTTAGCATAACGTATCGCGGTGATTAAATGGAGACCCTTAACATGACTTGCCCGAATGCGGTATACTCTCAGAAACTTTTCAATTGGGTGGCCCCCGAGTGCCTCGGCAGGTCAGTGTGATCTGCTGGGGTGCTTAGTTTAAGTCCAGGGGCATACTGATTGTCTTTTTTATGGAGTCTACTATATTTATTGTGGGTTGATGGTAACACCACCCATAAATTGGGCTCTAGTATAGGGATGCTTTCTTTTGTGTAGAACCGTCGTAACAAGTCGATGTTCTAGGCGTTCGTGTAGACTTCACTTTTCATGTTTGCCATCTTGTATGTTCCTAACTTTAGCACTTCGGCCACGATAAACGGTCCTTCCCAAGGAGGTGAAAACTTGTTTTCCCCCTTGATCATCTGCACTCGACATAGAACTAGATCACCTTGCCTGAAGTTTAGTGGCCGAACGTGCCTGCTTGGTACTTGCGCAGTGTTGGCGGTCCTTAACGACCAAATCTGACCACCAATTAAGACACAAAAAGAGGAGAAATTGGCAATCTTAAACACATATGCATTTACTATTGACCTAGTTCCACATGTATTTGGAGAATATTGTTTTGTAGGACACAAACACAAATACATGGGAGAATACACTGAAAGGCGCTTTCTGACATTGATTTGCGCAAAGGAATAAATAGAAAAGGCCATCAAATCAAAGCATCTAGGCAAAGTACTGACCGAGGAGCGGTCTAGGCCCACTCCAGAGCCCACCATGTGAAGGCAGTGGTGAGAGGGCCTGGTTAGGGGTCGACTGACCCCTAGGGTCGCCCGCCCCAACTTGGCGCTGCTCGGCCTCTCCTTCATCTGGCGGTGGCATGAGCACGTGTAGAGGCGGTGTAGCTCGGTCCTCGCGCTAAATTTAGCTCCCAACACTGCCTCAAGCACTGTATAAGTAGAGAGGCACCCCCTCTCACAACACAACACACAAGAGCAAGAGCACTCCACCTTTGAGCTTCACTCCAAGGGGCTTAGGCCCTAGATAGCTAGTAGAGTTGTAAGGGAGAGATGTGAGGGAGAGCTCGGGGAAGCGCCAGATTTGTAGGTGTCTCCCCAACTTGTACCTCGATGAGCATCTTTACTTCAATGGGTTCTCCCGCTAAGTGAGTGTTCGTGTTTTCTATAGTGTAAAGTTTTTGATTAGTTAAACTTTACTATTATTTGTTTACATGTTCATCGTTCGTCCCTGTGGCGAATGCTCTAGAAGAAGGGCCCTGATAAAGACGGATAACCCTTGCCGGCGCACTAGAGTAGTAGTCGATAGCATAGACATGGTGTCTAGACTAGAGGCTACCTTCGTTTGCCTCGTACTCCATGGTTGAGGGGTAGGCGGCAGGTAGTCACAGCCTTGTCCGTCCCTTGTAATCCCCATGTTTGGGTACGGCGTAGAGCTAGAAGCCGAAGGTACTTGACAGACCAAGTATAAGTCGGTGCCCGAAGTAAGCGAGTAATAGTTGAGTTTATCTGTCCTTAGACCCTAAGCCAAAGAAATCCATCTCTTCCCTTTCCAACTCTACCTTTGTGTTGTCCTCAGACGAATTTGCTAGAAATGGAAATGGTTTCCCTTTTCTCTCATAGAGAAGGCGAAGCAATAGTACACACTTGATGTAGAAAGTACAAATGGGGACTGGGATTTACTTAAAGACAAGTTCTATCTTGCATTTTCCCCCTCCCGTATTGGCTCTCTACCAAGGGCAATCCTCGACTTTGAGCAGCGCGAGAAGGAGTCCATAGGTGCAGCCTGGGTCAGGTTTTCAATCATAATACATGCCAGCCCAGACCTATCTTTAACCGATGGAGTATTGTTGTGTCTCTTTTGTTTGGGTATTAACGTACATGCTGACCTATGCCTAGATGTGACCGCTAGAGGTCGTTTTACACACAAAACTACAACGGAACAAGTAGAATACCTTGAGCACTTCATAAACAAATAAACTTCTTTTGTCGTAAGAACAAAATCCCTCTAGGAAAAAGTCATGTCGAGTGTTGAGGAGTCCTCATTAGTCGAATCCAAACCTATACCATCCTTAGATTCAACTCGTGAGCCCTCACCCGAACCACAAACACCGAAGGAAAGATTAATTCATCCTTCGGAGTTCCTAATCGAATTTGAGGATTATGGCAATACCTCAAAATATTTGTGGCATGAAAAGCACATAAAGGAAGTTTCCCCCAAGGCAGAACCATCGAAGGAATTGTTAATAGAAGTGAAACGTTCTTCTGAAGCAATTCTGATTCTTTCACCTTCCACAACCATTCCTTGTTCATTGGGGTGAACAAACATAGAAGCCCTATAGAACCCCACAGTCGGGACTAGTATCATGTCAGAATTCCTAGCGAAAAACCTCTTGGGTAACATGCCGCTAGTCTCGGCCGATAAACTCTTCAAAAGTCCCATAGGACTCATCTTCGAGTGTTGTGGGATTGCTAGGGCCGTGCCCATCAAAATAGACAAAATTGAGGTTTTCATAGATTTCCATATCTTTGCCATCCTTGAGTTTGAACTTCTCATTGGCCACCCCTTGGACAATCTTTCCCAAGAAAAATCTTCCCATGGGAGCCTTAACGAAGAGTTTGGGAAAATTGCTTCAGCCACTCACTCAGATATCCCTAAGGCAGAGCATCATCCCAACAATGACCCGTTCGAGGAGGTAAAATTTGTAATCCCATTCGTTCCATCATCACCCTCGCTCGAACTTAAGCAATGTCCCTCTGGCCATCAAAACATTGTTCACGATAGTGGTCGAGATTCAACTCTTAAAAATGGAAACTTTTGTGCCATGGACACCACGCTTAGTGCCACGTGCTTCCACGAAGATCCCAACCATCTATCGATCCTTGTTTGTAAGCTTTTTAGAAGAATGGTTGTGGATGCATATGTTTATCACAAATATTGCAAATCTCGTGGATGCACTGTGGTACTAACCTTGCAGCTTTGACGACAATGTTAAATGCCAGGTGGTGAAGTTGGTTACTAAACCACCATTGTTAGCTGCAAGATGAAGTTCCCACGATCGAGCTTGTGACCATACACAAAGCACTACTGGGAGATACCCCAGATTATCTTAAAAAATAAAAAACATATGCACAACTTCCTCTTCAATAAAAAGCAAGAACGTGTTATTAGGATAGTATGCACCTTCGGGTATTCTTGTTTGCTAACCATCATAGGTTAAAGATCAAGAAGAACAAGGGGCATACGATGCCTGAAATCATGGGACCTGCATCAACTACATACGTTGTTTATCTTTGGTAATGGAACACACTCAAAAGGAGACCCCGATCCTGCAACTTGACTTTCACAAAATTCCAAGTGTGGGAGAGGGTGGTGAGAATCCCGAGTTCCATACATACCAAACACCATCCTGCTAAAAAAAGGAAAATGATGATGTTAGCTCTATCTTGCTATAAAAGAAAAAGAGAGAGAGAGTTAAAAATGAAAAAAGTGAAAAAGAGCAAAAAAAGAGAAGAAAAAAATGATATATAAAGAAAAAAATGATGGAGAAGGAGCCTTAAGACGGGCGCTCCTATTTAGACCTTTGCTCCTAGCACCAAGGCCCATGGTCTATGCACACTATTTGTGCGGCCTAGCCTTGTTACTCGCCTGAGAAGGACTATGTGCGATCAAGCTACCGCTACAGCAGTTCCAAGCATCATCCACATATGCTGCCGGTAAGTACACTCAAATATGCAAAGGTAATGTTCACCAACTCCTTTACTCGTATTTGTCTCCATGAAAATATAAACATGATCATACGATTTCATGCTTGCTTTGTTTATGTCGTAATACTCTAGTTTGGATGCATCTATGCATGGTACATCCATAGGTTATTTCAAATTAAGCATGGTGCTTAGGTTAAAATGACCTTATTTAATCAAAGGTTGACATGATGTTTAATTTTGATTAATGAACCTTGAGTTATTACTGTCATAAACAATAGAAGTAATCTAAGAATGGAGATGAATCAAGACTAGGTTTACTTTGCAAACCTTACCATAGGCCTTGTTTGAGTTGTTCTAAAATGATAAAAAGTTCGATGAACAAATAAATAATAAATGCATAAACTAAAGATATATATATTAATGATAATCATAATAATAGTAATACTAACTATAATAATGAATCATAGACTCCCCAGTATTACAGCTGGTAGAGCCTTTGTTTGTTTTGACTTTTGTTTTTCTATTAAATAAAAGCAGGTACAACAATAAGTGTGGGGGAGATTTCTCATGCATAATGAACACACATTCAAGATCTCCCACCAACATGTTACACAACCAATAGATGATCCGTCATGCATGAAGGACAAGACAGAAAGTTTCAGAGAGGATTGGCTAAACTTCTAGTTTAGTCAAGCCATCTCTGATTCCCCTTAACTCCTTCCTCTTCAACGACGGTTTGTGCAACACAACCCTCAACTCCCTCCAATTTTGAGTTTGAACAAACAAAAATCTTGATCACTAAAAGTAAACTCAACTTATCCCTGCTATCTCCTCCTGATGAACAATGCCCCTATGTACCACACTTCATTTAAAATTTTGAAAAGTGGCATGTTCATAACATGTTTAAGATAGAAGCTTGCATAAAGTTTGTTCCATATACATACACTTATGCTAGTGGGAAAATATTCTAATAGGACAATCATGTTGACTAAGTTGTTGTGAGGTGTGATATAGTTCTGACTTAGAAATCCTACCATTTCTATTCAAAGTACTTAGAGAATTTGTTTTGATAAAAATATAAAATCATAGTATCACATACTCCTCAATTGGTTACCAATTCCTACCAAAGCCAAATATGATATCTTGTAAAAGTCAAGCCTTCTACATAAGCTGCTTGTTATTGTGTTGAGTTTGGTCAAGTCTTGTTGAACCTTGTTGAGAGATTTATCATGCTCCCAAGATCAAGATCATGTACACTCCACATACACATGCTGCTCCTACACTAAGAGTACGCAAAAACATGCTTTCATCTAGATCCACTAAAAATTCTGCTCCTACACTAGGAGTAGATAAAAATATGTTGGTTAAGGAAATACTCCATGTTCTAAAAAGATAATGATCTCTCTCTCTAAATATGTGGTTTAGAAGAAGAGACATGTGCTATGCAAAAAGCTTAAAAAAATTTGGACACATGAAGGTCCAAGTACAAAAAAATAGATGAGCACATGAAGGCTCATGTACTGAAAAGAGAAGCAAGAAAGATAGCCATGTTTCAAAATAGTAAGTTATAGAGAGAGATCCTATCTACAAAAGGAGTATAGTTTTAGTTTACCCTTTTCCACACACATGCACATCTTGATCTAAGAGTATGGCACTTCTCTCCATGGATCCTTGATTTAACTTTATAACATTTGCAATACAAGTATGCTATTTTGTTTATCCCTACCTAAAGCTCCACATAAACCTTTTAGAAGTAGGAGAAAACAAAAGAATGCAAAACATTGCTATGCCTTGATGAGGAAGTGTACCCTATTGAGTGATTTGAGAGTGCCATTGGAGGAGTATAAAGTGAACTATGCTTTTTCTTGAGAAAATTTCGAAAACTCCGAGTTGCTAAGATGTAAAATTGGGAAGATAACTTTGTTTCTAGAACTGTTCCGCTTTTCAGCAACCTAAGGAAACATGTTAGATAATGCCACATATCCCACTTGTGTAAGGAATGTGTTGAAATAACTCTTATATAAGCCATATATCTTAGAATGTTTTGCTCATGATTACTTTTGTCTCTAACTTTGCTCGAGGATGAGCAAAGGGGTAAGTGTGGGGGAGCTTGTTGGCGGTCCTTAATGACCAAATTCGACCACCAATTAAGACATAAAAAGAGGAGAAATTGGCAATCTTAAACACATATGCATTTACTATTGACCTAGTTCCACATATATTTGGAGAATATTATTTTGTAGGACATAAACACAAATACATGGGAGAATACACCAAAAGGCGCTTTCCGAAGTTGATTTGCGCAAAGGAATAAATAGAAAAAGCCCATCAAATCAAAGCATCCGGGCAAAGTACCGACCGAGGAGTGGTCTAGGCCCACTCCACAGACCACCACGCTAAGGCGGTGGCGAGAGGGCCTGGTTAGGGGTCGACCAACCCCTAGGGTCGCCCGCCCCCCACCTGGCGCCGCTTGGCCTCTCCTTTGTCTGATAGTGGCATGAGCACATGCAGAGGCGGTGTAGCTCGGTCCTCTCCTGACCTAGCACCGCTGACCTAGCGCCGCTCAGCCTCTCCTTAGTCTAGTGGTGGCATGAGCACATGCAAAGGCGGTGCAGCTCGGTCCTCGTGCCAAATTTAGCTCGCAGCACCGCCTTAAGCCATGTATAAGAAGAGAGCCACCCCCTCTCACAACACAACACACAAGAGCAAGAGCACTCCACCTTTGAGCTTCACTCCAAGGGGCTTAGACCTTAGATAGCTAGTAGAGTTGTAAGGGAGAGATGTGAGGGAGAGCTCAGGGAAGCGCGAGATTTGTCGGTGTCTCCCCAACTTGTACCTCGACGAGCATCTTTACTTCAACGGGTTCTCTCGCTAAGTGAGTGTTTGTGTTTTCTATAGTGTAAAGTCTTTGACTAGTTAAACTTTACTCTTATTTGTTTATGGGTTCGCCATCCATCCTTGTGACGGATGCTCTAGTAGAAGGGCCCTGATAAAGATGGATAACCCTTGTTGGTGCACTAGAGTAGTAGTCGATAGCGTAGGCATGGTGTCTAGGCTAGAGGCTACCTTCATTTGCCTCGTACTCCTCGGTTGAGGGGTAGGCGGTAGGTGGTGAAAGCCTAGTCCATCCATTGTAATCCCCCACGTTTGGGTACGGCGTCGAGCTGGAAGCCTGAGGTACTTGGCAGACCAAGTATAAGCCGGTGCCCAAAGTAAGTGAGTAATAGTAGAGTTTATCTGTCCTTAGACCCTAAGCCATAGAAATCCATCTCTACCCTTTCCAACTCTACCTTTGTGTTGTCCTTGGATGAATTAGCTAGAAGAGTACCTCTGTTTCCTATGAAAAATACGTTACCCTGAATACTTTCGGGTGAAATGCTACAACGGTAATTCTGTGTGCTTATGGATTATTTCTATATGCGTTAAGAAATACCAAAATGCAGCTATTGTTGATATCTTGCGGAATGGACAAGTGTCGTTACGCGGTGCTCGTCGAGCCTATCGAGCGAATCCTATAAGGCTTCTTTTGCTATGTCATCATCATAGGCGCGGACTTTAGGAGAGGCGTAGCCGGCCTCCTTGGGTAAAACTGCATCTGCGTCATAGATAAGGAAGAAAGGGGTGAACCCCGTCGACTTGGTAGGAGTGGTCCATAGGCCTCATAGGACTGGCTGAAGCTCCTTGACCCATCTATCCTCAAACTTTTTTAGTTTCCTAAAGATTCAAGGTTTAAGGCCCGAAAGGATGCAACCATTCGCTCTTTCTACCTCACCGTTGGTCTTGGGGTGGGCCACTGCAGCCCATCTTATGTTGATCTATTGTTCATCACAGAAGTTGACAAACGCGCTCCCCATGAACTGGGTTCCGTTGTTGGTGATGATCGTGTTCATGACCCCATACCGGTTTATAACCTCCTTGATGAACTCAAAAGTCGCCTCCGAGCTAGCTGTAGCTATAGGCTTGGCCTTAATCCACTTGGTGAAATTGTTGATCATGACAAACAACTGATCGAAGCCCCCAGGGACTGGTGGGAGTTTCTCGACAAGGTCGAGTCCCCATATAACAAAGGGCCATGTGATCGGGATTGTTTGGAGTTCTTGAGAGGGGACATGTTTTTGCTTGGCAAAGTACTAACATCCCTCACAAGTCCTCATGATGTGTTGTGCATCCTTAATCATGGTGGGCTAGTGAAACCCTTGTCAAAAGGCTTTACCCACCAAGGTGTTCGGCGCTGCATGGTGGCCACAAGCCCCTGAGTGTATATCTTGCAAGAGTTTTATCCCGTCTTCTATGGGTATGCACCGTTGCAAGATTCCGCTCATGCTTTTATGATAGATTTCATCATCCCTCATAACGTAGGATTTAGCTCTTTGACGTACTCGATCGGCTTCGTCCCTATTGATAGGGAGGATGCCGTGTCGCATATAGTCGATGAGTTCCTATGCCCAGTCTGGGTTAGAGCCTATGGCTTTGGTGATGGTGAGTACGCTTGGCTTGGGGAGAGCTTGAGTTTCAAATTCCTAGCATGCTGAAGGTCTCGTAAGCTAATCGAGGAACACACTGCCTGGGGGCATGTCTCTAGTTGAGCCGATTCTAGCGAGGCTATCAGCCTCTTCATTGCCCCTTCGAGGGATATGGCGTAGCTTGAGTCCATCAAACTTGGCCTCAAGTTTTCTGACCTCAACGCAATAGGCTTCCATATTGTGGTCGCGGCATGCTGAGGCTTTCATTACTTGCCCGATGATAAGTTCAGTCTCCCAAAGTGGCAAGTCTTCTGACCCCAAGGGTGACTGTGGTGCGCAGCCCATGGAGCAGGGTCTCGTACTCTGCTATGTTACGGGTAGTTCCCTCAAAATTTAAATGGAGTACATACCTCATTCGGTTCCCATTGGGGGAGACCAAGACAACTCCTGCTCCCACTCCTTGCAGCATCAAAGAGCCATCGAAGTACATGTTCTAGTACTCCAGGTCGGCTGTGGCCGGTTCGACATGTGCTTCTGTCCATTCGGTGATAAAATCCGCCAAGGCCTCGGATTTTATAGACATGCGTGGCACATAAGTGATGCCATATGCCATAAGTTCTAGGGCCCATTTGGCGATCCGCCCGATCGTGTCCTAATTGTTGATGATCTCTCCTAATGGAAAGGAGGTGACCACAGTAATCGGGTGCGCATCGAAGTAGTGAACTAGCTTCTTCTTTGCCAAGTACACCCCATAGAGTATCTTCTGGATGTGCGGGTATCAAGTTTTGCTATCGGCCAGTATTTGACTGAGAAAGTACACCGGTTGCTGAATGGTCTAAATGTGGCCTTCTTCCTTTCTCTCTACATCTATAGCCATGCTGACCACCTAAGTGGTAGTTGCAACATATAGGAGTAAAGGCTCTTCTTCATGGGGAGCCACCAAAATGGGGGGTTTGGTGAGGAAGTCCTTGATATCATCGAAGGCTTTTTGAGCTTCTAGGGTCCATCACCAGTCTGGCATCTTGCGTAAGAGTTTGTAGAGGGTTAGTCCTCTTTCACCCAGTCTAGAGATGAATCGGCTTAAGGAAGCTAGGCAACCCATGAGCTTCCATTGAAGGATGGCTTTAACCTTCATTGGATTGGTCTAAATCCCGTGAGCCGATGTGATATAGCCGAGTAGTTTGCCGGATGGTACCCCAAAGGTACACTTTTCTTGGTTGAGCTTGATCTTAAACTTTCGAAGGTTGTCGAAGGTTTCTGAAAAGATCTTGAATAAGGTTCCCAACTTTTGATGATTTTACGACGATGTCATCGACATAAGCCTTGGCGTTTTTGCCGATCTATTCATGGAGGCAGTGCTTCATATAGTGCAGGTAAGTAGCCCCCATGTTCTTTAGCCCGAATGGCATGGTGACATAGCAGTATGCCCCAATCAGGGTGATGAATGAAGTAGCTAGTTGGTCGGACTCTTTCATCCAGATCTGGTGATAATAGGAGTAGCCATCGAGGAAATAGAGTAATTCTGATCTTGTAGTGGAGTCGATGATCAGGTCTATATGGGGCAAGGGATAAGGATCCTTAGGGCATGTTAAGGCTCATATAGTCAACACACATTCTCCACTTGTTGTTCTTCTTGGGCACTAGGACAGGATTTGAAAGCCAGTCTAGATGTAGGACCTCCCTAGTGAAGATCGCGTCAAGGAGCTTGGCTATTTCTTCTTCCATAGCCCTGCGCTTTTCATCGTCAAACTGTCTCAAGCATTGCTTGACTGGCTTGGCGTCGGCCCAGATTCTTAGGGAATGCTCGGCGATCTCCCTTGGGATTCCCGGCATGTCTGAGGGTTTCCAGGTGAATATGTCTCGATTGTCAATCAGGAATTTGATGAGTTTGTCTTGTTGTCCCTAGTTTAGGCTCCTTCCGATGTTCGTGGTCTTACTCGGGCTAGTTTTCTCCAAGCGGACCTTCCTCGAATCTTCCCCAGGCATGAATGATGGGGCCATGTTTGGCTCCAATGGCGTGAACTGGGCTTGTGATAGCCTCCTTTCTTCAAGAGGTGGAATTTGGAAGTTGAGACATGGTGGCGCTAGTGTTGGAGCCCCCGAGTCCTGCCTTTGCATGAGGACATAGTCCAGCTCGCGTTGCACCGGATCCAAGTTTTGGACTGCATTCTCAATGACGAGTAGATCGCATTGATATTCATTTTGAAGATCCACAGAGATCGTGATGATACCATGAGGACCTGACATCTTCATCTTTAGGTATGCATAGTGAGGGACAACCATGAATTTAACGAAACACGGTATGCCGAGGATGGCATGATAAGTGTCCTAAAAATCCACAACCTCAAAGGAGAGTATCTCCTGGCAAAACTTTGTCGCCTGATCAAACGTGACCCATAGATCTATGATGTCGAGAGGCATCACCTATCTTCCTAGTACTATTCTGGTGATCGGGCCTCTCAGTGGGCGCAATTAGACTGTGCCGATCTTTAGTTTTTCGAAAGTGTCCCAATATATCAGATTGGAATTACTTCCTCCATCCATGAAGATCTTAGTGGCACGGACAATCTCAAGAACTACGTTGACAACCAGGGGGAACCTGCCGACGTCGACCGAGTGTTTGGGTTTGTCACTTTCATCGAAAGTGATCAGGTGCTCCGACCAAGGTAACCGGGTCATCATCATGGGTGCCACGGCATAAACCTCCCGAATAGTAGGTGCGTGTCCTGAATCTGACCAGATCCTAGTATGGGCACGAATGGTCATCACTCATTTGAGGGTTTGTTTCAAGTGTCACTTACGCCATCGATTGTCCCCTCGTGGGGTGCCCTGTGAGAGAGTCGCCTCGGCGGCTATCGCACGATACATCTTACAATCTTTGGCGAGATGAGCCACTGGGTATCCATGATTCTAATACGGAAGGTTCATGGCATAACCTAGATTTACCCGATAACTCAACTTTTGGCTTCGCTTAACGCTCAGCCAGTTGGGTTTGTGATTTCTCTTCACTATCCGGGGTGTCCCGGCCCTGTTAGGGTTGATCATGGGCGTCGAGAAGAGTTCCTAGGCACGTGTCATTATGGCGCTCTTGAGCCTATCAAAAAATCTAGGCAAAACAGCGTCCAGCGATGGCGATGGTTGTGCATCATCTGGGTGGTGTGATTCCCACCAGATCATGAGTGCGGTGTCGAGGAGGTACTCCTGATAGAATTGAGAGAAAGTGGACTCAGCGTAGCAATTTACATGACATGCCAGCTAAAGCAGTCCTGTGTCGATCGCGTCTCTGAGCTTGGTGAGGTAGAGCTGATTGGGCAATGATGACGTCGAGGTCGGTGTGCGGATCTTGAAGTTGCCATGATGTGGAACCCTCGATCGTGTGAAGGCGGTGCCGTGGCCATCCTTTTCTGATCGCCTCTTGATTACACCCTTACTCGACCTATAGAGAATAGCCATCCAAAACACAAAACCAAATCTGAATGCGAAAGGCCCCTACCTAGTGCGCCAACTGTCAGATTATTTTGCTTCGGCAATATCCAGCAACATGATCGCATAGACAGAATCAGATGGTAGCACACGAGACACAGAGATTTATACTGGTTCGGGGCATGGGGCGCGCTAA
The DNA here is from genome assembly GCA_904845875.1 of Miscanthus lutarioriparius. NCBI lineage: Eukaryota > Viridiplantae > Streptophyta > Magnoliopsida > Poales > Poaceae > Miscanthus > Miscanthus lutarioriparius. The sequence goes on along the minus strand of CAJGYO010000007.1, from coordinate 77,075,083 downwards.
TCTCTACTCTAGTGGTGCTGCTGCTCTTGTATTCATATGCTCAATTATGGGGGCTGTTGTTCCTAGCTACGAGGTAGATGGAATAGGTGGAAGATGGATGATGTTGATCCAGAGCCCGAGGTCCCTACTCTCCTTTATATAGGCAAGAGAGGTAGGGTTATAGGGAGGGTGTCGATAGAATATCGTCGGCAGTCCTCCGAGGGGTATCCCCCGAAGGTAGATTGATCGGCAGTGGAGCGCGTGATCAAGAACAAGAAGGCAACATAGACACACGAGTTAGACAGGTTCAGGCCGTCATTATGACATAATACCCTACTCCTATGGTCTGTTGGTTTGTATTAGCTATCGTATGATATTACGTGAGTTTGGAGGGGGTCCCTGCCCGCCTTATATAGTCCGGGTAGCAGGGTTACAAGTCGGTTAGATCTGAGAGATAACCAGAAAGTAATAACTGATTACAGGAATCTTGGGATCATACATATCCTAACAGATCTCGTAATATCTTCAGGATATCTTCCAGATATCTTGCGGGAGGCGTCGAGCAGAGTCGTGCCCTGTAAGGCTTCATCTTGTGGGTTGGGCCGCCCCTGAGGGCGCAGCCCATGTGGTCTGCCGTGGGTATCCGGGGTCATACCCCCCATAGCTAGTCCCCGAGCGCCTTGTACCCATAGTGCAACGCCATCTTGAGCTTGTCTGAGCAGGTGCGAACAAAGCCAAACAGTCAAACTCATGGTCCGACCATCGTGATGAGTTGCCGAGCAGTTGTGAGCAGTTGCTGAGCAGCGTGTACTGTCACCGAGCAGCATGAACCGTAGCCGAGCAGCATAACCCAAGCATGGCTTGCCACAAGGGTGTAAGGAGCTCAAGTTTAGAATCGAAAATTTCTTCGCAATGGACCAAGTGTGCCCACTTAGAGTGACCACGAGAAAAGGAGATAGTCTTCTTTAGCTTCAAGAGGCGTGGAGTCTTCCGAAATAAAGCAAGCAAATTCACTACAAGGTGAAGTGTGCCCACTTAGTCCCCGAGCCTGACAGTAGATGACGTAGTCATGTGGTGCCAGGGTCCAAAGTAGAAGAATAGTAAAAGACCAGCTGAGCAGGCAGCCAGTCCTTGAGCATAGCCCTAAAATGAGAGAGAGCACATTCACCGAAAGGTGAAGTGTGCCCACTTAGTCCCCGAGCCTGACAGTAGGTGACACAGTCATGTGGTGCCAGGGTCAGAAATAGAAAAATAGTAAAAAGACCAGCCGAGCAGGCAGCCAGTCCCCGAGCCATTTACGGAGATATCTGAAAAACCCAACTGTGGAGAAAAAACCAGAGTAATGGTTGTACAGTAATTGTTACTGAGCCTCAATAAATTGCGGAGAAGTCGGTGATTATTCGGTGAGTGATAACCAACAGCAGCGATAAAAGAGCGACTTGGGCTGCGGTTGCGTGAAAGCCCAAGTTACGGCCCATTAAGCCGCGTCGGATAATTCGGAGGGACGCAAATCGTGGGAACAGTTCCCCAAAAACCCTCGAATGTGAAAGGGTGGGGAAAGTGCTTCATAACTGCACTGCCACATCCTTCATTCCCACCTTTGCCACTTTGCCATTATGTTTTCATCATCAGTCCTCACGTTTCTAGATTCACATCCACATTTGCTTCTGCCGCCAAACCCCAATCACATCTGAGAGATGGCGCTGAAGAAGGGAGCTGCCAAATCGAAGAAAACAAGCCCCAAGAAGGCGAGCACCGGCGCTCGGCGTGATGAAGAGTGGGTGCCATCATGAACGGGAGAGGTGGAGCTTAACAGATTGGTGGAGGCTGGCGTTCTTCCTAACCGTGCTACCACCGGATGGCGTCCGGCCCTCGGTGAGTCCTTCTCAACGCCTCATACCGATGAAGTGGTGGTATTCGAGGATTATTTCTGGCGTGGGTTGGGATTTCCTGTTCATCCATTCTTGAGGGATATGTTGGACCTCTCGGTGGTTAGTCTGTGCAACCTCCATCCCAATACCATTCTGCACATCGCGATCTTCATCCATTTCTGTGAGGCATATCTCGGAATCCTCCCCCACTTCAACCTCTTCTGTCACCTATTCTAGCTAAAGAAGAGAGGATGCGGTGATTCCAAGGTGGTCGGCGGGGTGTACCTTCAGCTGTGCGATGGGATGGCGGGCGAGTATCTTACTGTGCCGCTGAACACATCAGTGAAGGGGTGGAACGCTAGGTGGTTCTACATGAAATAGAGCCACCCAGCTGTCCGCTGTGACACCGACCACATCCTGGAGAGCCAGAGGAGCTGGTTGGAGACGCCGAGCAGCGATGACATGGAGCAAGTGAGGGAGCTCCTTGCCTTAATAATGGGCATGAGGACCAATGGTGGATTGGTAGCGGCGAGCTTTATAATACGCCGCGTGCAGCCCTGTAAGGAGAGGGCGCACCTAGCCTTCGAGTTCAAGGGAGAGAACGACGGTACCTAGGAGAGGCCGAAGATGCTATCGAGGGACGTTGTTGAAGAGTGGGCTGCAGAGCTATTCGCTCTGTTTGCCTCATTCAACATGTCAGGGTATACAAAACCCTTTAACAGCAAAAATCTGCCGCCTCGGGTAAATATCTTAGTTGTGTATTCATGATGCATTTTATCCTTTATCATTGCCGAGCAGCGAACTGATTCACTTATGCGAAGATCCACTCGTCGGATAGGGCAGTGTACTTTTCTGGTGTGCCAAGGGGTGATTGGCCACCAGCGGTGGATGCACGACCTCCGGCTCAACCTAAAGAAAGTTCCGTCGGTGTTTCTTCGGAGTCTAGAGGTATGGATGCTGGTTGGACGGAGAGTCCTCCCCTGGTGTCGGAGAAAGCCTGGGCGAAGAGGGTAGCGGTAGATGAGCCGTCCCAGAAGAAGAGTAAGATGGCGGCTGCTGCTCCCCTCAAACCAGGCGGCATCTCGCTTGGCAATGATCAGACCACTCGAACGCGAAGGACTGCGGTGTTCGATTGGTCTGATGACGACAAAGTTCTGATGGCTCCTCCACCGAGCAAAAAGGATCATCCACGCAGCACGCGCGTGGAGGATCAATCAAGGGGAGGTGAAGAAGTCCCCGAGCAGCGGGCGAGGGAAAGCCCCCACATAGCAGACGACGAGAGTCCCTGCAGGGCAAGCGATGGGAGTCCCCGAGCAACAGGCAGAGATAAACTCAGAGCGGTAGGTGGAGAGGGTCCCAGAGTGGTAGGCAGGACCTCCCCCCAGAGCACAGGAGTCAACCCCACGGCTGCGCCTGGGGGCTCGGGCAGGCACCGCCGGTTCAAGAAGTTGAACCGGCAGACCAAACCGTAAGTACCCTTATCTTGGAGTTACTTTGCTGTAGTTTCTTAATTTTTCTGGCGACTAACAAGCTGATCTGATGCAGTGCAAAGCGTATGGAGGATCTGACCCCACTAGTCTAGACTATCGAACAGCCGAGGGCTGAACCCAGGGTGGAAACAACGCTGGCGGAGGAGTCGACCGCCGCCGCTGGCGGACTTGGCGATGGCGAACAATTGGCGCCAGCAGCAGACGAGTCAGTGATGATACCCAAGGCAATGGTGGGAACCATCGGGTCTTCAGGAGCACAAGCTGGAGTTGTCGGCAATGAGTCAGAGTCTGGGGCAACAAAACCGGTTGTAACAACCCGGGTTTTTGGAGAAGCCAAAAATACGAACTTTTTAAAAAAATTTCCTGCAATGAGTGAAGCATGTAGATGCTAGGTCAAACAGAGAACAATTTATAAATAAATTGTTGCATACATATAGTGATGCTTGTAGGAGCTTGCTAGAGTTCCTTATTTGGTTTAGGGATTTGTGTTGGAGAGCACAAGTCCGTAGCAAATCCTTTTGACTCCTTCTGGAATCTCTCATGAATCCTTCTACCTCTCTCTCAATTCATCTCCTTAGTTTTGAACCCCTTGACATAATTTCTATAGTCAACCAACTATCTTTATCAACTCAATGCTCGTAAATTGCCAACCCTTGACTGGACCCCACATAGAAGCCCTTGGTTTATTTAGAAGGTAGAAAATAGAAATAGAAAGGAATAGAGCAGGAAGGAGAAAGAGGAAATGGCCAAACCAGCCAAAGTAGCAGAGTCGGCCTAGCTCGCCTCCTTGGCCCGTGACCACCTCACCTTCGAGCCGACCTCTTCCACTTGCGCTGGAGGCCCAACCCGTCACCCCTTCTCTTGGCCCAACTGGCGCAGGAGCCTAGCCTGGCCTAGCTTCTTCCCTCCGACCCACGCACGCGCACGATCTGCTTGGCCCAGCACTCCCTTCCCCCTTCTTTCTGCTGGCCCAGCCACAAGTTGCCCAACCGAGCCCCCTCTCCTTGCCCAGCAAGCCCAAGCCACCCCGGAGAACCCTAGCGAGCAGACACTCCCAGCCGCCGCCGCCAGACCGCGTGCGAGCGCCCGACCACGCCCCTTGGCTCAGGTGCCCGCGATTCGCGGCGCGTGCTCCTCTCCCTGGCATGGACATCGAGGATGGACGGCACCTCAGGAACCCTAGCCATCCACGCCCTTAAATAGCGCCGCCCCTTCTCCTCCACATTTGAGCCATCGCCTTGCTCTGGAGCTCCTTCCAGCCACCACCGCCTTCACCACGTCCTCCCCCGAAGCCTCGCCACGCTGGAGGCGCACCACGGCAGTGCTGCCTCCCTACTCCACGTCGCGACCAAGCCACCGGCAGGAGCCCGTCCTTGCCTCGCCGGAGCCCCTGGCCATGACGACGCCGATTGCGATCCCCTGCTCCTTCCCCACGTGTGACACGAGCACGTCGATGACCACGCCGTCCACACCGTCGTCTTCTGCTTCGAGCTTGGTCATCACCACACCGCACTGGCCCGCTCTGCCTCCAGCCACCGGCTTGGAGCACCGCGATGTCATCGGTGGCCGCGTCTCTGCAAGCGCATCCACAAGGACCGCCGATGGAGCCGCGACCGCGTCGAGCTTCGCCCCGTCCCCAAGCACCGCGTCCATGACGAACCATCGAAGCCGCGTCCACGCCCAACGTCGTCCTCGCCGATTCGAGCGGCAACCATGATGCCTCGCCTCAGCGTCCATGCTTCGTCGCCCTCTGCGCCTCGCCATGCCGAAGCCGCACAGACATCGTCAAGCACGCCGCCACCGCGAGCACCTCCCACCCTTCGGCGACTACCAGCAAGGCTGGAGCCCACCATCACAGCACTAGCCACGAGCTCCATCCTCGGCTGCCGCGGTCACCACCTCGCTGTGCACCTTTTCATCCCCGTTGGGAGGCATGCCCCTGCTCGTGCTCCAAGCCTCCGGACAGCAGCAACAGCCCTTCCTTGCTATGCACCACCGACCACTTCACCGATGGACCGCAACATCTTCCCGGCGTCGACCGTCGTCATCTTCTGTGACCGGCCTTCGAGCCGTGCAACTCTATGTGCAGGGAAGAAGCCGGCCCCTTGTGGCATCCTTCACGAACCAAGGCCAAGCTCCATCCAACAGCCGCCACCTGTTCGGCAATCTATATCCTCCCCACTTTTGTGAACATGTGTTTATCTTTCATTCACACATGACCATCATCTATGTATCATCTATCTATCTGTGATCAGTAAATGCCTATGCCGACCATCGCCGTCGGTCTACTCCTTTGTTTCCATTTCCCTTCATGACGATCTATCTATTATGCGTGTCTATCTCTTGTACCTCGAATTCTTTTCCCAAGTGCTTCGATTAGGTGCTACATCTTCGTCGCCCGATCACCCGGATGAGCCGAAGCCGTTGGATGACCACAGGTGCGACCAACTACAAGCTTCGCCAAGATCATGATGCCGAGCAACGCGGGTCACGTTCTTTCACTTCGACAAACCTCGGTGAGCCACCACCGTGCCCCTCTTTCCAACCCCAATTTTGCTTACCGGCCATGGCGTTCCAACCAAGGAACATGTAGACCGAGGCCACCTCCGGCCTTTGGACACACAAGCACACACACACACACACGTGACTAACCCAAGCCAAATCGAACCACCGGAGTTCCAAGAACGCCGATGAGGTTGCTGACCACCATTGAAGCATTCTCTAAAGCCATGTCTCGTCCACCATGAACCACACCTGATTGAGCCAAGCCTTGATCGCCGTCTCTGACGTTGCGACAGAGCTCTATCGCTCCTAGACACGCCCGCACTCACTAGCACAAGACCGGATTTAGCCAAACGGATCCACGGCGTAGGAGACGCCGGAAATGACTTGTCGCCTGTAAAACCCATCGTGGCTAAGCCATGCCACGGTGAAGAGTTACCATGACCTCATCGTGAGCATAGAAGCCATTGGACCACGTGGTATTGATCGCCGCATCATGGACTACAGGATTCCCTTTTTGGTTGCCCTAACGGTTCTGTGGAACCCTGTGCCCGTGTTTCACCACTGTTTTGGCTACCTCGAGTTACGAGAACATGCCGTCGAGATCTACCGGGATCCACACTAAAGGCCTTTTGAAGTAGTCTCATTGCACAACTCATGGACAAAGCCCTGGCATACACCGCAAGACCTAGCACCATGCCGTCATTGTATTGAGTCTGTTCCCGACATTTCGGCTACCTCGTTAAACGAGGGCGAGCCGTTGAGAAACCGTGTGATCCCTAGCATCGTACCGATGACAAGTGGAGTCTTCCGACGTCCCGGTCACCTTGCCTTGCAAGTGCATACAGTTGAGGAGATATCATGACCCCGTCTACTGCGAGCCGTACCCTCTGGACCATGCACCCAGTTGTATGTCTTATCGAGACCATGGAAAGCCCCATCTCGCATCTTTCCATTTACGCATATCTACCTTGTTGGGCCCTAATCTTACGACCTTTCTATCCATGACTGTCTTACAGGATCTACCCATTCCCTAGCTATGGAATGTGCTACTCCGTAGTTGTGTCGAGTTGTTGCGTCTTTTGGTCATGTTTGGTTCTTATCGCTGGTTGTTGGTGTTGTTGCCTGTGTGTCGAGCCTTCGAGCCAGCTGAGGGATTGTACCTCATTCGGACGTTACGATCACGGGATCTGTCTCGCCATGACCGTGATGCCGAGTGTAACTCAACCCCTCGCTTTTTAGTTGACTTCATAGTACCATGAGTGTTAGCACCTGTCTTCGGCCCTAGAACATGGTCGTGATGGATTCGATGTCGATACTAACATTGATGTGGATATCACCCGCACGCTTTGTGCCCTCCATGACCAAGTCCTGTGGGGGATGACCTAGGAGATAACAATCATGGAACGATGGATGCCAACTCGTTGGTGTAGCTTGTGGCCGCGAGTTCACCTCGCCCTGACCATGGAGCTACGCCACTCTTTTGCTTTTACTTGCCTCTTCGTGCTCAAACCCCCGTATGCTTGTACCTTGTATGACCATCGCATTTCTTTGATTAACGTGGTAACAACCGCACCGCTATGAATTAGAGAGATGTCTTAGTGCCAGTGCACCTAAGTCGGGTACCCTACGAGTGGTTTGCGCACTTGGTGTTTGTCGCTTCCTTCCAATACCCTGTCTTTCGTCGTGGCGCGAGTGTTGGAAGAAGTAGACCTTGTCCCTTGTTGTTCTTGCTCTGGTTGCACCGTTAGCCCGCCCTGTTTGATTCTATCTTGCCCATGATGATTGGATCAAAGACCGGACTATTCCCTTTTGTTAGCGAAGCTATGGTCTATGTCGTACCTCGGACCCATGCGTGTTGACCCGATCGACCGTCTAAAAACCATCTTCCCCGAAGATGTGTCTGGGAACATAACATGGACATGCCTAGCTAACCCCGTTGCTTTTGCCGTGTTGAATGACTGTCTCCTCGGCTCCCGACGTTGATGTGTCATGTGGATCGAGAGGACCCGTCGCTGTCCAACCTCTTTGCGCTACCGCTTCCTGCCATAGCGGGTGAGCCAAAGTACATTGGAGCCAAGTCACAATAGTGTTATTCATTCTTGTTTGCTTCCCGTGTCCAATTGTGACTTGCGGGATAAGGCTATAAAAGCTGAACCCCGTCGTTCTTCCTCCGTTGGGCCTGTCTTCCAATTCTCGTCATCTCCATGACGCCCGGAAGGAAAGGCAGCGAGCCGTGATGTTTGCTATGAATGAGCTCTGACTTAAACCGTTTATCGTAAAGCCGTACTGGCTTGGCCATGGCATAAGTTTGTGCATAAGCAAACCACCACTCTTGTGTTTCTTGGAAATCGGACAACCACCGAGAGGGCTAAGCTATGAATCTTTTAGTGTGCCGTTGGTGCTATTGGATCTTCCTACGTCTTGTTGTCTTTTCGAGTGTGGAGTGTTCTCTAGCTTTGCATGTCGCTTCGTGGAGTAGCTAGCGATCGGATCAAGAGAACGGGAATGACGACAAGGACTGTGGACTGGAAGTCGACTCAGGAGGAGACGACCCCGCTGATTGAACACCAACAGATGGAGAATTGTACCACTACTACCTCTACATCGCAGGTGTCATGGCAGCACCCTCTTTTAGAGAATCCTATTAGACATTGCATAATATCTAGAACTGCTAGCGCTTTATAATTATTCCTTTGATAGTACTTTGATGCATGCTACTACCTGAACCATTGTTACCCTGATGCAACCCACTCTACCACGTCACCCTGCTTTCCGCATTCGCTCATTTATATATGCTTACTTGCCTGCTTGCTTGCATAATACACCACTATACTTATTAATAACTCCACTTCGCATTATATCGAGGATGTGATGCTGGTGGTGAACCCCCTGGGAATGGTTTGGCTATGGGTGCCGAAGTTGGTGGTGTGTGAGCGTGCTGCGTGTGTCTTGGGTGCGTGGAGAGTGAGGGTTGTGTCGATCGAGCTAGAATAACGATGAGCCTAGGGCGAGTCTTGCCATAAGGTGCTACCTGGGCACTTGGATATGGAATACCTGTGGCAGGTAAATGGTAATTCGAGGTGGCCTTGGGTGTGAACCTGTGATGGGAGGAGCCTAGGGTGGAGGTGTTGTGGTGGCACATAAAATGGAAACCCTGATGAAGACATTCTGGCTTGGTCAATCCCTAAGGACTTACTAGTACTCAGACTCACCAGGAATCCTTTACATCCCACTCGCCCTATATGGTGCGGGACGATCGGACTACTTGGTAGAGCGATGCCACTACTGCTAGGCGAACGTGTGCAAGGAGGTAAGGGGCGTGCGGTTTCCCCCCACACCCTTTCGAGACTTCAGGAGGCCTTGTGGACCCATCTCTTGACAACCGGAGGGCCCTGGCTCTGTCTACGACTCACAGTATCAGCCATCCCAGACTAGACTTGGGATGTTCTAGGGCTGAGAGGTAGGGTGGCATCGTTCTAGGCTAGCAAGCGACCGAAATTCTGCCTAGGAGATTCTAGACTCCAAGGATGGCTAATCTTATGGGTATGTAAAACCTCTGCAGAGTGTATGGTTGATCGATCGATACATATGCCGACTTGTCGGCTATGGACCTTTCCTGGGATTCGCATAAACTAGATAGGAGATGAGTCCTTCTATCTCCCTCCAGGGTTGGTGTATTTTTTCAATCGTGAGCCTCGGGGCTGCGGGCCATTGAGACAAGGCCGAGAGGGAGTTGGCCTGTCGACCTGAGTGTGTGAGATGAGATAAGGTGTGGTGGTGAGGAGATGGTTTGGGATGGATGGTTGGTGGATGGATATGGATGGTGTGGTGGTGAATGTGTTAAAAATTGGATATTATTATTATTATACAATTGTTATTTACTTCTCATGCGCTAAGAATGCAAACCACAGCCAAATATTAGGATCGCCAGATCCCTTGTTTATCTTTTTCCACTAAAGCTTATCGGTGCTGACCATGGCCTGCACACATCTGGCGGTGTGCAGATTTCTTGCTTCTCAGAGATGCTGACTTTAGAAGGATTAGGAGGTCTCGTGCCTACGATCAAGTTTGGTTTGGAGATGGAATCTATGCTGCACTACGCCAACTCTGATGATGACCCATGAAGGAGGAGCCTTCATTGGATAGTCTTCCGCTAGATTAACTCTGTAGTAGGTGTGTTCCCCAGTGATGTAATATCTTGTATTCTTGTAATCTTACGATGTATGACTGTGACATCGACTGAAATATGATAATATGATGGAATCAGTTCTTGGTTTTATCATATTAAAATTCATTCTGTGGATTTTCCCTTCAAGGAAAATTGAGGATGTTTCAGTTGGTATCAGAGCCATACTTGACCTTAGGACGAGACCTTTAGTACCAAACACTAGTTTAGAAGCCAAACATTCTATCTGTAGTGGAGTCATAGCTACTAACACTTGAATCCCTGTCTCTACCTTGAGTTCTACTACTAACTGACTATCCCCGATCTGAAAAGTTGACCACTAGAAAAATGATTCCCTTCGTCGCCCACGCAAGATCGATAGATGTGTGAGACCCAAAGGCTTAGGAGTCGCCTTAAGTCAACACTATGCATATAGGAGTTGTAATGCTGCTTGAGTGCTTGGATCTTTTTGCTTCTTATGCTTCTTGTGTTTATATTGCTTGAGTGAAAAATATAAAAGTATTTTATCTACGTTTGACTCAAGGCAAAAATCGATTAGACTAGTGATCTTGACCACCGGTTGGACATATCAAGCCGAAACGTCATATCTTTACTCGTCTATTTCCAAAATCGACTTTAATTTTCAACCAGGCATGTTCAAAATGATCTCTCTCTCATTTGTTGAAAACTTCTCCCGTTTGCAAAAGCAACTCCATCTTAAATGAAAACGGTTTTAAAACCCTCTAAAGCTACCAAAAGAAAGTGATTTCGACTCTTTCCAAACCTACCTTAAATTTCAAAAGTTTTAAGGAAAGCAAATTGAAAACCAACCTTGTTTCAAAAGTGTTGTGAACTCATTTTTGAAAGACAAAAGTTTTGTTTTACACCACACCTTTAAAAAGCTTGTATTTATTTGATTCCAAATCAAAGATCTTGACTCTATTCTTAACATGAGAAGTTCGTACAAATAAACCTTACCATTAAATCAAACTACAGATGAATTACTAAATAAAATATCTATAAAAGCGTTACTTTTCAAAATGTGAATACAAATTCCAACTATGTTCGAAACCCTTGAGTCTTAAAACCAAAATGGGGCACAACCTACTTTAAAAAGGCATTTTCATAATGATTTCAAAATTCTTAAGGTTGTACCCTTCTTGCTTATGAAATCTATGAAACAAATGATTTGGAACAATGTTTCAAAAGTTTTCACCACCAATTTAAAACCCACTTAAAAAGAGCCTTTCTCAAATTTTCATAAAGGACTCGTTGCAAAAATTAAAATTGTGACAAACCCCGATTTGATCCTTTAAAAGATCTCTTCCTCATTTATAAAATAAAGTTTCTCCATTTAAATAGCCGTATGCAAACAACTCTTTCCAAAAGCTCCTATTCAAAACTCCAACTGCGAAACAAATGCATTGGTGCATATGACTTGACAACGAGGACCCCTCTTCTCTAGTGACAGTAACCCCTAAATCTCGAGGACGAGATTCCTGTAAGGAGGGTGGACTGTAACAACTCGGGTTTTTGGAGAAGCCAAAAATATGAACTTTTTTAAAAAAAATTCCTGCAATGAGTGAAGCATGTAGATGCTAGGTCAAACAGAGAACAATTTATAAAAAAATTGTTGCATACATATAGTGATACTTGTAGGAGCTTGCCAGAGTTCCTTATTTGGTTTAGGGATTTGTGTTGGAGAGCACAAGTCCGTAGCAAATCCTTTTGACTCCTTATGGAATCTCTCAAGAATCCTTCTACCTCTCTCTCAATTCATCTCCTTAGTTTCGAACCCCTTGACCTAATTTCTATAGTCAACCAACTATCTTTATCAACTCAATGCCCGTAAATTGCCAACCCTTGACTGGACCCCACATAGAAGCCCTTGGTTTATTTAGAAGGTAGAAAATAGAAATAGAAAGGAATAGAGCAGGAAGGAGAAAGAGGAAATGGCCAAACCAGCCCAAGCAGCAGAGTCAGCCCAGCTCTTCTCCTCGGCCTGTGACCACCTCACCTTCCAAATGGCCTCTTCCACTTTCTTGTTGGAGGCCCAACCTCACACCCTTCTCTTGGCCCAATCAAGCAGCAGCAACCTAGCTCCAGCCTAGCTTCTTCCCTCCGACCCACGCTACAGCATGATCTCTGCTTGGCCCAAAGACTCCTTCCCCTTCTTTCTGCCCGGCCCACCAAGTTGTTGCCCAACCGAGCCCCCTCTCCTTGCCCTACCGGCCCAAGCCGCCCCGGACCAGAGTTCCTTATTTGGTTTAGGGATTTGTGTTGGAGAGCACAAGTCCGTAGCAAATCCTTTTGACTCCTTATGGAATCTCTCAAGAATCCTTCTACCTCTCTCTCAATTCATCTCCTTAGTTTCGAACCCCTTGACCTAATTTCTATAGTCAACCAACTATCTTTATCAACTCAATGCCCGTAAATTGCCAACCCTTGACTGGACCCCACATAGAAGCCCTTGGTTTATTTAGAAGGTAGAAAATAGAAATAGAAAGGAATAGAGCAGGAAGGAGAAAGAGGAAATGGCCAAACCAGCCCAAGCAGCAGAGTCAGCCCAGCTCTTCTCCTCGGCCCATGACCACCTCACCTTCAAGCCGGCCTCTTCCACTTGCGCTGGAGGCCCAACCCGTCACCCCTTCTCCTAGCCCAACTCACGCAGCAGCCTAGCCTGGCCCAGTTTCTTCCCTCCAGCCCACACGCGCGCATGGCCTGCTTGGCCCAGCACTCCCTTCCTTCTTCTTTCTGCTGGCCCAGCCGCAAGTTGCCCAACCGAGCCCCTTCTCCTTGCCCAGCCGGCCCAAGCCGCCCCGGAGAACCCTAGCGAGCAGACGCTCCCAGCCGCCGCTGCTAGACCGTGTGCGAGCGCCCGACCGCACCCCTTGGCTCAGGTGCCTGCAATTCACGCCACGTGCTCCTCTCCCTAGCACGGACGTCGAGGATGGACGGCACCTCAGGAACCCTAGCCATCCACGCCCTTAAATAGAGCTGCCCCTTCTCCTCCACATCTCAGCCACCACCTCACTCTGGAGCTCCTTCCAGCCGCCGCTGCCTTCACCACGGCCTCGCCACAAGCCTCGCCACGCTAGAGGCGCACCATGGCAGCGCCGCCTCCCTGCTCTGCGTCATGACCAAGCCACCGGTAGGAGCCCGTCCCTGCCTCGTCGGAGCCCCTGGCCATGACGACGCCGATCATGATCCCCTGCTCCTTCCCTGCGTGTGACACGAGCATGTCGACGACCACGCCGTCGTCATCTGCTTCGAGCTTGGTCATCACCGCACTGCACCAGCCCGCTCTGCCTCCAGCCACCGGCTTGGAGCGCCGCGACATCGTCCGTGGCCGCGTCTCCGCAAGCGCGTCCACGAGGACCACTGATGGAGCCGCGACCACGTCGAGCTTCGCCCCGTCCCCAAGCACCGCGTCCATGATGAGCCACCGAAGCCGCGTCCACACCCAATGTCGTCCTCGCCGATTCGAGCAGCAACCACGACGCCTCGCCTCAGCATCCATGCTTCGTCGCCCTCTGCGCTTCGCCACGCCGGAGCCGCATGGACGTCGTCGAGCACGCCACCACCGCGAGCACCTCCCACCCTTCGGTGACTACCAGCAAGGCTAGAGCCCACCGTCGTAGCACCAGCCGTGAGCTCCATCCTCGGCTGCCGCGGTCACCACCTCGCTGTGCACCTCTTCATCCCTGTCGGGAGGCATGCCCTTGCTCATGCTCCAAGCCTCCGGACAGCAGCAGTAGCCCTTCCTTGCTATGCACCACCGACCACTTCGCCGATGGACCGCAACATCTTCCCGGCATCGACCGTCATCATCTTTTGTGACCGGCCTTCGAGCCGTGCAACTCTATGTGCAGGGAAGAAGCTGGCCCCTTGCAGCATCCTTCGCAAACCGTGGCTGAGCTCCGTCCAATAGCCGCCACCTGTTGGGCAATCTATATCCTCCCCACTTTTGTGAACATGTGTTTATCTTTCATTCGCACATGACCATCATCTATGTATCATCTATCTATCCGTGATCAGTAAATGCCTGTGCCGACCATCGCCACCGGTCTACTCCTTTGTTTCCATTTCCCTTCATGACGATCTATCTATTATGCGTGTCTATCTCTTGTACCTCAAATTCTTTTCCTAAGTGCTTCAATTAGGTGCTACATCTTCGTCGCCAGATCACCCGGATGAGCCGAAGCCGTTGGATGACCACAGGTGCGACCAACTACAAGCTTCGCCAAGATCATGATGCCAAGCAACGCGGGTCACGTTCTTTCACTTCGACAAACCTCGGTGAGCCACCACCGTGCCCCTCTTTCCAACCCCAATTTTGCTTACCGGCCATGGCGTTCCAACCATGGAACGTGTAGACCGAGGCCACCTCTGGCCTTTGGACACACAAGCACACACACACATGACTAACCCAAGCCAAATCAAACCACCAGAGTTCCAAGAACACCGGTGAGGTTGCTGACCACCATTGAAGCATTCTCTAAAGCCATGTCTCGTCCACCGTGAACCACACCCGATTGAGTCAAGCCTTGATCGCCGTCTCTGACGTTGCGACGGAGCTCTATCGCTCTGAGACACGCCCGCACTCACTAGCACAAGACCAAACTTAGCCAAATGGATCCAAGGCATAGGAGACGCCGGAAAGGACTTGTCGCCTGTAAAACCCGTCATGGCCAAGGCATGCCACAGTGAAGAGTTATCATGACCTCATCATGAGCCCCGAGCCATTGGACCATGTGGTATTGATCGCCACATCATGGACTGTAGGATTCCCTTTTTGGTTGCCCTAACGGTTCCGTGGAACCCTGTGCCCGTGTTTCACCACTGTTCCGGCTACCTCGAGTTACGAGAACATGCCGTCGAGATCTACCGGGATCCACACTAAAGGCCTTTTGAAGTAGTCTCAATGCACAACTCATGGACAAAGCCCTGGCATACACCGCAAGACCTAGCACCGTGCCGTTGTTGTATTGAGTTCGTTCCCAACATTCCGACTGCCTCGTTAAACGAGGGTGAGCCGTTGAGAAACCGTGTGATCCCTAGCATCGTACCGATGACAAGTGGAGTCTTCCGTCGTCCCGGTCACCTTGCCTTGCAAGTGCGTATAGTTGAGGAGATATCATGACCCCGTCTACTATGAGCCGTACCCTCTGGACCATGCACCTAGGTTGTATGTCTTATCGAGACCATGGAAAGCCCCATCTCGCATCTTTCTGTTTACGCATATCTACCTTGTTGGGCCCTAATCTTACGACCTATCTGTCCATGACTGTCTTATAGGATCTACCCATTCCCTAGCTATGGAATGTGCTACTCCACAGTCGTGTCGAGTTGTTGCGTCTTTTGGTCGTGTTTGGTTCTTATCGCTGGTTGTTGGTGTTGTTGCCTGTGTGCCGATCCTTCGAGCCGACTGATGGATCGTACCTCATTCGGACGTTATGATCGCGGGATCCATCTCGCCATGACCATGATGCCGAGTGTAACTCGACCCCGAGTGTAACTCGACCCCTCGCTTTTTTGTTGACTTCATAGTCCCATGAGTGTTAGCACCTGTCTTTGGGCCTAGAACATGGTCGTGATGGATTCGATGTCGATACTAACATCGATGTGGATATCACCCGCACGCTTTGATCCCTCCATGACCAAGTCCTGTGGGGGACAACCTAGGAGATAACAATCATGGAACGATGGATGCCAACTCGTTGGTGTAGCTTGTGGCCGTGAGTTCGCCTCGCCATGACCATGGAGCTACGCCACTCTTTTGCTTTTACTTGCCTCTTCGTGCTCAAACCCCCATATGCTTGTACCTTGTATGACCATTGCATTTCTTTGATTCCCGCGGTGACAACCGCACTGCTATGAATTAGAGAGATGTCTTAGTGCTAGTGCACCTAAGTTGGGTACCCTACGAGTGGTTTGCGCACTTGGTGTTTGTCGCTTCCTTCCAATACCCCATCTTTCATCATGGCGCGAGTGTTGGAAGAAGTAGACCTTGTCCATTGTTGTTCTTGCTCTGGTTGCACCGTTAGCCCGCCCTGTTTGATTCCGTCTTGCCCATGACGATTGGATCAAAGACCGGACTATTCCCTTTTGTTAGCGAAGCTAGGGTCTATGTCGTACCTCGGACCCGTGCGTGTTGACCCGATCGACCGTCTAAAAACCATCTTCCTCGAAGATGTGTCTGGGAACATAACATGGACATGCCTAGCTAACCCCGCTGCTTTTGCCATGTTGAACGACTGTCTCCTCGGCTCCCGACGTTGATGTGTCGTGTGGATCGAGAGGACCCGTCGCTGTCCAACCTCTTTGCGCTACTGCTTCCTGCCATAGCGGGTGAGCCAAAGTACATTGGAGCCAAGTCACAATAGTGTTATTCGTTCTTGTTTGCTTCCCGTGTCCAATTGTGACTTGCGGGATAAGGCTATAAAAGCTGAACCCCATCGTTCTTCCTCCATTGGGCCTGTCTTCCGATTCTCGTCATCTCCATGATGCCCGGAGGGAAAGACAGCGAGCCGTGATGTTTGCTATGAATGAGCTCTGGCTGAGAGGTAGGGTGGCATCATTCTAGGCTAGCAAGCGACTGGAATTCTGCCTAGGAGATTCTAGACTCCAAGGATGGCTAATCTTGTGGGTATGTAAAACCTCTGCAGAGTGTATGGTTGATCGATCGATACATATGCCGACTTATCAGCTATGGACCTTTCCTGGGATTCGCTTAAACTAGATAGGAGATGAGTCCTTCTATCTCCCTCTAGGGTTGGTGTATTTTTCCGGTCGTGAGCCTCGGGGCTGCGGGCCATTGAGACAAGGCCGAGAGGGAGTTGGCCTGTCGACCTGAGTGTGTGAGATGAGATAAGGTGTGGTGGTGAGGAGATGGTTTGGGATGGATGGTTGGTGGATGGATATGGATGGTGTGGTGGTGAATGTGTTAAAAATTGGATATTATTATTATAATACAATTGTTATTTACTTCTCATGCGCTAAGAATGCAAACCACAGCCAAATATTAGGATCGCCAGATCCCTTGTTTATCTTTTTCCACTAAAGCTCATCGGTGCTGACCATGGCCTGCACACATCTGGCGGTGTGCAGATTTCCTGCTTCGCAGAGATGCTGACTTTAGAAGGATTAGGAGGTCTCGTGCATACGCTCAAGTTTGGTTCGGAGATGGAATCTACGCTGCACTACGCCAACTCTGATGATGACCCATGAAGGAGGAGCCTTCACTGGATAGTCTTCCGCTAGATTAACTCTGTAATAGGTGTGTTCCTTAGTGATGTAATATCTTGTATTCTTGTAATCTTACGATGTATGACTGTGACATCGACTGAAATATGATAATATGATGGAATCAGTTCATGATTTTATCATATTAAAATTCATTCTGTGGATTTTCCCTTCAAGGAAAATTGAGGATGTTTCACCTGTGGCGGCCGAGGAGCAAACGGTGCCCCCTGAGGTGTTGCCGGCGATGGTCAGACCCGTTGTTCGACCATGGAGCCCCCCAATGGTGCCTCGAGCTACGGCGGAAGAGGACAAGGTGGAAGAGATCGAGCGTGCTAAACCTCGACTCCAATCCGTCCGAATCCTCTGCAAGCGCGGAGACGAGGTGGTGGTTATCGAGGAGGAAGACACCACCAGGGAGATGAAGAAACTGAAATCTGCCATCGCCGGAGTAATGAAACAAATCGAGGTCAGTACTGCTTTTGGAATGCTCGACTATGTTGTTGGAGATTGGAGTTTGTCATTAGCATTGTACATTTGCAGGGGATAACTCGGACTGTCGAGCAGCGGCACCAACTGATAAAGAGGATGGAACCCCTCGTCGAGGAGAATGAGAAACTCAAGGAGGAGATGAACCTCTCGAAGAGAAACATCCAGAGGGCCCGGCGCGAGCAAGACCTTGCAGAGTCCAACACGTGGGACCTGGAATATCAGAGGGGGGTCCTGTCCGGGCAGCTGGTGGCTGCGTCTGAGCAGCTACGGAGCAAGTCTGAGCACCTAGCTAGTGTCTCCGAACAACTGAGGGATGCCTCCAAACAGCTGGAACAGAAATTCGAACAGCTCAGAAGTGTATCCGAGCAGAAAGCAGGTATGGTATATTGGCGAATGTACTTTGTATTGCTGAACAGCCATATTTTTGGTGATAATTGTTGTGCTTGTAGAGCAAGACGTGGAGCTCGGCCAACTGCGTCAAACCGTCGAACAACTCCGACAGGAGAAGGCGAAGGAGTCAGACCGAGTAGACAAATTGGCCAAGGAGCTGAAAGGTGAATACCTCCAGGTCGGAGTTACTGTTGAAGTAATTTCCTTGTATGATGAAACATTGTAACGCTTGTAGGCTACCATCATAAAGCCAAGGCATAGTTTGATGTGCTGGTGCAAGAGGCCAGGACCCAAAGGGATAACTTCGATGCTGTAGTCGCCGCAATTAAACCGGTGCTCGACTACGTCGACCTAGAACTGGCTCCTCAGCCCGTCGATGGGCAGCAACGTTTGGACACCATCATCTAGAGGTGCAAAGCGGCATGGGAGAACTTTAAGTTCTTCAACAGCAATGCCATTGTGACCATCACTACTCACGCCCTTGCGGTGATTCGGTCCCACTACCCAGCCATCGACCTTCAGGCGATACGGGGTGGGTTCACCGAAGGGCTGAGTGAGGCAGAAACCCAGCAGCTAGAGGATGAGGTGGAGGACGCAGCGAAGAAGCTGACCAGCGATATAGACTTCTTCGGCAAGACGGACGGTGATGGCAGAGCACAATGATCTGCACGGAGGGTATTGTCTGTAACATCTTTAGAGGGTAGTTAGGACACGCGAGAGCACATTAAACATTTATGTATGTGTATAAATGTTATAAGGTGCATGTGATGTAGCTTGACTGTATTTGTGTCGAAAAATCGTTGTAGTAATAGCCCTAATGCAATTATACGTAGTATAAGTAGCATCCGAGCAGTTAGTTCGTTACTAAGCTATATGGCCTTGGCTAGCCCATAGTCCATAACGTCGAGCGCGGAGCCCGTGGATGTGTAGGAGGAACAGGCATGACCAAGAAACCGTAGCCGACCACCCATAACGTAGAGCGCGGAGCCCGTAGCACGTGTAGGGAGAGATCAGAGATTGGGTCTTCTCCATAGAACGTAGAGCGAAACATGTGCTGCTCGGTGGCTGGTGAAATAACTTGGAAATAGACGTAGTATAAGTGGCATCTGAGCAGTTAGTTCTTTACTGAGCTCTCGGCCTTGGCTAGCCCATAGTCCATAATATTGAGCGCGGATCCCATGCACGTGTAGGAGGAATAGGCATGACCAAGGAACCGCAACCGACCACCCATAACATAGAGCGCGGAGACTATAGCACGTGTAGGGAGAGATCGGAGACTGGGTCTTTTCCATAGAGAATAGAACTGAACGTATGCTGCTCACTGATCGATGAAATATCTTGGAGATTTGGAGAAAAATCTTCGGCGATTTGGAGAAACACGTGGCGAAATACGTTGCCGATTTGGAGAAAACATGCTCGGCGATTTGGACAAAATGATTTCGGAGATTTGGAGAAAATGTGTTCGGCGATTTGGAGAAAACGTGTTCGGCGATTCGGAGAAAATCTGTTCGGCGATTCAGAGAAAACATGCTCGGCGATTTGGAGAAAACATTTTCGGAGATTTGGAGAAAACATGTTCGGCGATTTGGAGAAAACGTGTTCAGCGATTCGGAGAAAACCTGTTCGGCAATTCGGAGAAAACATGCTCGGCGATTTGGAGAAAACATTTTTGGTGATTCGGAGAAAATCGTTCGGCAAAAATGTTGGAGATTTGGAGAAAAGTGGTCGGCGCAGTTATGGCGATTTCATATTGGAGTTCGTTATGGAGTAGTTGAAAGCTCAGCGACCGTAAGTGGAGATTAAACCATAATGGAGAAATAATGGAGACAAATTGCGGAGACCAAAACTTTATTCATCATAAAGTGGAGAGTACATATCTGGGGCGTTTCAAGGATAGAAACGTATGAGGTGTTCGATGTGCCATGAGTTGGGGACATCGATTCCGTCTAAGTCACATAGGCGATAAGAACCTGGCCGGGTAACCTCTTTGACGACGTAAGGCCCTTCCTAAGGGGAGGAGAGCTTGTGGATCCCTTTGGTTTTTTTGTTTTCTGCGGAGAACGAGGTCGCCAACAGCAAATGAATGACCTTTGATGTCGCGGTTGTATTACATCCATAGGCCTTCTAGATATTTGGCTGTGCGGACACAAGTGATTAGGCATTCTTCCTCAGCCCAGTCGACGTCCTCTGTCCGAACAGCTGCGGCTCGCTCTTTATCAAAATTTTCCACCCAAGGTGCTTGGAAGGCAATATCCGCTGGTAGTATGGCTTCTGAGCCATAGACCAAGAAATATGGAGACACACCAGTGCTGCGACTAGCTTGAGTGCGCAGTCCCCAGACTACAGCTAGTAGCTCCTTGAGCCATCTGCCCGGATGCTTTTCTTCTTTCTGATATAGCCTCTTTTTGAGGGCATCAAGGATCATGTCGTTCGCCCGTTCGACTAGGCCATTGGTTCTAGGATGGGCAATGAAGACGTACTTGACGGAGATGCATCGGTCTTCACAGAAGTCCCAAAAGTGATGGCCAGTAAATGTAGTTCTGAGGTCGGTGATGATGCTGTTCGGGAGACCGAATCTGTGGATGATGTCTTCAAAGAGTTCGACTACTTTCTTTATGGTAGCCGAGATGAGCGGTTTATACTCGATCCACTTGGAGAACATATCAATGGCAACGTATACATACCGGAAGCCACCTGGCGCTGGCTTAAAAGGGCCAATCATGTCTAGTCCCCAGCATGCAAAGGGCCAGGAAGCTGGAATAGTCTACAGCTCTTGTGCCAGCACGTGTATTTGCTTAGCGAAAAATTGGCATCCTTCACAACGTCGAACGAGGTCTTCTGCATCGGAGATGCCCGTGGGCTAGTAAAAACCAGCTCAGAAAGCTTTGCCGACCAGTGTTCTCGAGGCCGCGTGATTGCTATAGGAACCAGAGTGAATTTCGAGAAGTAACTTCACTCCGTCTTCTTGGGTGATGCATTTTTGCAGAATCCCTTCCTTGGCACTTTTCCTCATCAAGTTGCCTTCCACCAGCACGTAATGTTTGCTTCGACAGATTAAGCATTCGGTTTTAGTCTTATCGGCGGGTACTTCGACGCTGGAGAGGTACTTGATGAACTGTTCCCTCTAATCGACGGCCGGCAAAGGTACCGTAAGTACCAGCTGCATGGCGGGGGGAACTTCCTTATGTTCTTTAATGGATGGCGCCAGGAGATCTTGAACAAAGACCCCCGGCGAGATCGCGGCACGAGAAGAGCCCAACTTGGATAAATGGTCGGCGAGCTGATTCTGGTCGCGTACCACATGGTGGTACTCGATGTCGTAGAATTTCCCTTCAAGCTTCCTAATTTCGACGCAATATGCATCCATCTTCTCGCTGGAGCAAGACCAGTCTTTGTTAAGCTGGTTGATGACCAGTGCGGAGTCCCCGTATACCATGAGGCAATTGACGCCGAGTTCAACGGCTATACGGAGTCCGTGGAGACATGCTTCATATTCGGCGGCATTGTTGGAGGCCGAAAAGTGTATCTAGAGAACATATCGGAGTTTATCCTTGGTCAGCGTAATGAACAGGATGCCCTCACCAGCACCGTTGATGTTAAGTGTAACACCTCGGGTGTTTAAATATTAAAAACCGGACATATCATCATATGCATTGCAACGCATTGGTCATGTTGCAAATTTTGTTATGCATTCACTAAAACAAGTTTACATTTAGGTTATATGTATTGCTTGGTATTGTTTGAATCAAGTTTGAAATCTTTGTATTGATTTGAAATTCCGAAAACCCTAATTTTCAATAATTATATCCGACCCTGAAAATCCATTTCAAAATTGAAGCATATTTTGGGGTTGAGTCTTAAAGCAAAGTTGTAGAGCTTGTCGAGTTGTACAAAGTTTATTTTTGGAGTTTTTCAAGTTGTTTAGAAAAATTTGAAGTTATTTAAAAAGGCAAAATTCCTTAAATATCCTCGTTTTAAATTCAAAAGTTCATTTCAAAATGTAGGCCGAATTTGGGTATAGTTTCAAAAGCAAAGTTCTAGAACTTTTGATTTTGAACAACTTTTGTTTTTGGAGATTTTTGAGTTGTTATGAAAATTAGAGAGTAATTTGTGAATTTTGGGCGAATGGCATTTCTATAAATTGTGTGAACAGTGTTCACCGCCGAAGCTACATTGCCGGCGTTTCCTTCTTCGGCGTTCCAGGCGCGGTCGTGGCCGTTTTGGCATCGCGCTGGCGCGGTGAAGGACACGGCGCAGCTTCCTTAAGCTTCCTGGCCATCCTTTATAGATTGAACCATCGCCGTTTGACCCCGTCCCTTTGCTCTGTTTTTCCATCGCCACTGCTTCATCCTCGGAGAGCCCGTGTCGTCGTTGTTGTGCTCCACCATCGCTGATAAGCTAGCTCCAGCTCTGCCTACTCCTTGCGCGTCCGGCCGACCCACCAATTCCGTTTGTCTTCACCGAAAGCTCGAGTTTCATTGCCTTCTTCCTCGTGGCCGGTGAACTCACCCGAGATTTCGTTTCTCCGTGGCCAGAGCCCGTCGGTGAGCCGTTGCCCTTGATTGGTGTACCTTTGGCTTCGTCTCGATACTGTAGTGCTCATTTCATTGTTTCTGGGCCATTTTGTCCACTGCAGTCGCCGGTACACCATGACCGACGAACTTTGTTCCGCCGTGATCGCCGTGGACGCCGTCCCGCTTCACCGCTGTTTCTCCAACCTTGTTATCTGCTCAGTTGTGTTTAGGGTAAGCTCTTGATGCTTCCTGTGTCCTTTGTTTAACCGCTATCGGTCTGTAGTCGCCAGCGTAGTACCACCGAGGTGCCGTGTCCACCATGGCCAACGTTGAGCTTGAATGGAGTCGTAATCGGTGCAGCTAAGTAGGTCAGTAGGTGCGCCTAGTCGTGGGGAGCATGTTGGTACAATCGCCATCGCCGGTGAACTCGCCGTCGGCGAGTTTGCGCCGGTCAGCGCCGTCGTCGTCGTAGTCAACGCGTGGGAGGTAGGAGATGACAGGTGGGGTCCGTTGTTAGTGACTGTGTAGTTCAAATGGAAATTTTTCTATTTTCTGAAATGAATGAATAGTGTCTGTTTTTGTTATTTTTGTGTAGATTTATTTAGAGTTCCAAGAATTATGAAAATTTTTGTGTGAATTCTGTATGATGTATATTATGTAACAAAAATTTGAAATCTTGATTTTCAGTAATTTTTGGATGTGATAAAAATTGCTCAATTAATTAATAAATGACTTTCCATGATTTTTCTAGGCTTATTTAATTATCCAAAAATTATGAAAATTGTTTTGCCACTTAGTTATCATGTGATGAACATGTACAAAAATTTTGAGCTCCATTAGAACAAGTTGATTTATTTCATAATTCTTAATTAAATAATTAATTCATAAAAGCAAATAGTAACCTTTAATAATTTAGGTTTTGTTTGAATTTTTGATTGAGTGGTGACCTTGGGTCATTGATTGTTAATGATCCTTGGCAATTGATGTATGTGTTACGAAAAAGATTTAGTTAGTTTAACTTGTAACTGTACCGCGAAGGAAAGTTGTATTCAAGTTGTTAAATTTTGTATCCATTGTCGAGCATCATGTTTCGTATTCCGCATCATGTTAAACATGGCATTGTTACTGCGTGTAGTGAACAAAGGTGAGCATGTGGTAGTTAATCAAGTAGTTGAGGAGATTGATCCGTCTGTGGAAGTTGGTGTTGATATCAGTGGAGCGACTCCGGACCCGGACTTTTCCGTCAACGAAGGCAAGCCCCGGATGCATACAACCCTACCTTGTATTTTACAAATTGATTTCGCTTTTGCTTCTTTTTACTACATTAAGTGATTAGAAGTCAAGTGAAAACTAAATTGGTACCTTACCAACCTTGTTATTCCATATTTACCATATTACCAGTTTTAAATTCGTATATGCCAGTTTTGCTTAGCTATGCTTAGAACGGTGAAAGTCGGGTGATTACCTGTCATCTGCAAGTTTTGAATGGAGCTTTGGTTAATTATGTTAACATGTGATATGGGAATGTGGAGTAATAAATCTAGACCGGGCGGACTCGGTGTGTGTGAGCCACAAGACATGGAGGTCTTGTGAGCATGTTCTTTCCGCCTGTGTCGATTAAGGTCCGTCCGTTGTTGAATTGCATGAGGTGAGACTTTGTAGTACTAACCACATACTCCGGTAAGCCTTAACTTGGCTATTCTATTACGAGAATGACTACTCGCGCACTGGGAGTGGAGAGATGGCGGGAATAGCATGTACCCATGTGGCAATGGGCTGGATTGGTGGAGTACTGTATTCTCGGGTGGCGCGGACCCGTTCTTATTTTAGAGGATCCGAGGGTAGGTTGGTATATGTAGGTCGGGGACCTGCATATGTCGTGTTGTCTGGAATTCCCAGCTGGGTTTTAATCGGTTCGAATCGTCGTTGCTCCTCGGTTATGGAGACTCAACTCACTGTTCATCATCGTAGTAATTAATAACTGGAACTTGAGGATGGTTTGAGAAGGTGTTGGTTACAAAGTTTCATGATCTCAATATGGATCGTGTCAGCTTTGTATATGATCTTTATGAAGTTTTAAACGTTGATATAAAGAATTTTGTTAAAAATGCTTTTACGCAAAAGAACCTTGATTATTGCTAAAGCCACACCTTGAATCCCATGAGCCTGCATTCCTACGTTCTTTTAAATTCTTATTTCGGTTAAGACTTGTTGAGTACTTTTGTACTCAGGGTTCGTTGACCCTTGTTGCAGGTGAGGCTCATGAGCAGATCTGTTTTGGATCGTGCTGCATGACTGTTGTTCAGTGTGATGACGATAATTAAATGTGTGGTCCTTGGACAGGGCAGCTTATGTTGTGTGTTTTGTAATATATTATAATGCCACTCCACTACTTTGGTTTGTATTAATATCGAACTTAGTTGTATGGTTTGAAACAAATGGTTTGTAAACTATGTTATTGTAAGTCTTCCGCTACTTTTACTCTGATGTATCTATTTGAATAAATTGTTGTAATACTGCAATGACTCTGTAATGTGATCCTGCTCGAAAATCGTGGATGATTCGGGGTTCCCCGAGGACACCCGACAGTCTTCTTAAATTACCAGAAACATATGCATAGATGTCAAAGGTCGTTGGACAGTGACAGGTGCATGTGGGCCCTATAATTTAGGAGGTTCTGCCACAGAATGGTATCAGAGCGATCGTTACAAAGTATTTGTGGTTATTGGTTTACAAAAACTTCAAAATGATTTGGGATGACTAAATTTAACTTGATTAATTTGGTCCAAATTGCTTCTGACTTGTCTTATTTCTTTCTCACCATTCCTTATTTGATTAAAAAGGTTTTGTGTGGTGGAGTAGTAATCTTATTATGCCCTATGTAAAAACAAATGTTGTTTATTCTTATTTTAAGCTTTGGTGGTTTTGTTCGTCAGAACGATTCATGCATCATAATTAAGTTACTTGTTACTTCCTTCGTCTCTGAGTCTGGGTGAGTAGTGTGTATGGGTTGAGTTGTGTAGTCCATCCTAACTGCTCTTGAGACTGTTGTCAGATTGTTTTAATTGGATTAATCCTGTTTGAACAGTATGGCTCGTACCAGGAAGACACCCCGTAAGTCCACCGGACCTAAAGGAGTTCCTCGGCATCAACTAGCCCCTAGGAATGACGGTGCTAGCAGTAGCAGCTCTAGGCCTGATCCTCAAGCGGAGATACAGAGGATTTCTGCAGAGTTAGCCCAAGCTACTAGAGATAGGGCTATGGACGCCATTCAGGTGGGCAGATTACAGGAACAATTAAGGCGTCTTACCACCGCTCATAGGAACTGCGAACGTATGCTAGTTCATACCGTGGAGGGAACAAATGAAGCCTGGCATAGGGAGAATGTAGCTAGAGCTAGAACTCATGAGCTAGAATTTTATGTCGAAGACTTAGAGGAGCATAATACATATCTGCATGAGGAAGTTCATAGGCTAAGCAATCTCCTTGATCCAAATCATGAACCCCAAGCTGATGCATTGGATCCCGGTGTTATCCTTGCTGATGGGAGTGAATCGAAAGAGGAAGAAGAAGAACATCCCGAAGAATTAGTAATGATAGATGAAAGTGATAATGAAGGCGGTAATATTTCCGGAATGGATACCAAGCCTGAAGTTTGATGTAATCGCAAAAAGGAGTAGAGTTGTGAAATAGTTAGTTCTAGTTTAAGTTAAGTAGTCTTGTTTAAATGTGGTTTTGTGTTTAAATAAGTGAAACTAGTGTAATGAGTTGCAGTCCACTCTTTTATCGATCAATAAAGGCTTGTGAAGTAAAGTTTGGTTTGTTGTGAACAGATGCGTCGTACGCGGGGTTCGTATATTCCTGGTACTTCACAAAATGAGAACGATATTCCAGATCCACCACCAGTTCCAACAAATCTAGCAGATGCTATAGCCGCACTTGTCAATGTGACGGTTGAAAATTCGTGTTTGCTTCATGAGATGGCTCAAAGTAATCAGAATCAGATGCATGGAAACCGTGGTCGCCATCATAATAGGCAGGAGGCTACATATGTGGACTTCACAGATATAAAACCCCCAGTGTTCACTAAGGCAGATGAACCATTGGAGGCTGATGATTGGCTTAGGACCATTGAGTAGAAGTTTGATCTTATACCATGCACAGAGTTTCAGAAACCAGTCTTTGCTGCTCAGCATCTTAGAGGTGCAGCCGGTGCTTGGTATGCAAATCTTACGGCCATGCAACCCGCAGGTGTTCCGTTAACTTGGATGGAGTTTCGTACTGCTTTCAGAGCCCATTATATCCCGGAGGGAGTTATGGCTATGAAGCTGGATGAATTTCTTGCTTTGAGGCAAGGGGACCAAACCGTGATGCAATATGTGGGAAGATTCAATCACCTATCACAATATGCATCTGAACACGTCAATACTGATGCTAAGAAAAAGAAATGGTTCATGAGAGGTCTGAATACCAAATTACAGACTATGATGACAACATGTACCAATGTCACTTATCATGAGGCAGTGAATATTGCTATTGCTTCAGAGGCAAAGTATCGGTAGCATAAGGAGCTCAAAAAGAAAAAGAGTGTGCCGTCTGGATCTTATGGGGGAAATCCGAAGAGGCAGAGGGTGATTTATCATCCAGTTAATCATAATTGTCCTCCTTATCGTCCGCCGCAGTTTCAAGCTGGTCAGCAATCGAATGTCCGTCCTGCTACAACTTATCAGAATCCACAACCGACAAATGCTTCTGGGGTTTCTGCTTCAACACCCCAGGGTCATAAGTATCCCTGTTTCAATTGTGGCAAGCCTGGTCATTTCTCGAGAGAATGTCCGTATCCAAGGCAGTCTAATCCCAATTATCAGAAGGCCCCTGCCAATCAACAACAGGCTCAGGCACAAAACAAGAATAACAATCAGAATGCTCAGAAAGGCAAAGATGAAAGGAAGACAGGAAGGGTGTTCTATATTCAAGCTAGGGAGATTCTTGAAGGAGAGCCAGTGATGATGGGTATGTTTCCTATTGCCAATCATCTTGCAGTTATACTTTTTGATTCTGGCGCATCGCATTCATTCATCAATAGAACATTTGTGGTGAAGTATGAAATTTCAATTGCGACAACAAAGGAAAATTTCTTTGTATAGTCTCCCGGGGGACGTCTGTGTACTAAGGAAATGGTATACCAGGTGCCCATAAACCTGGGTGGGCATATTTTTCCCACTACCATGATTATCCTTAAGGATCAGGATATAGATGTAATCTTAGGAATGAATTGGATGTATCAGCATAAGGCTGTTATAGATGCTTTGAATAGAACTATAAAGGTGAGTTTGCCAGATAGAACTTCTCAACTTCTCATCCAACTTCCAACCTTAAGAAGATCAGTGGGCAGAGTTTGTGCAACTGCCGTCAAAGAGATTAGAGATATTCCGGTAGTACGTGAATTTCCTGATGTGTTTCCTGAGGATTTACCCGGTCTACCACCTGATAGGGATGTCCAGTTTAACATAGAATTGCAACCTGGAACAGCTCCGATTTCACGGAGAGCTTATAGGATGCCACCTAAGGAGTTAGTCGAGTTGAAAACTCAGCTGCAAGAATTGATTGAGAAGGGGTTTATACAACCTAGTTCATCGCCTTGGGGGTGTCCGGCAATTTTTGTGAAAAAGAAAGATGAGACTCTGAGGTTATGTGTTGATTATCGTCCATTGAATGAAGTGACCATCAAGAATAAATATCCATTACCTCGGATAGATTTGCTTTTTGATCAATTGGCCGGAGCCACGGTTTTCTCCAAGATAGATTTAAGGTCAGGATATCATCAAATCAAGATAAAGCCTGAAGATATTCCCAAAATGGCATTTACCACAAGATATGGATTATATGAATATTTGGTAATGTCTTTTGGTTTGACCAATGCTCCAGCTCATTTCATGTATTTGATGAATTCAGTATTCATGCCTGAGCTAGACAAATTTGTAGTGGTGTTTATAGATGATATTCTAGTATATTCCAAGAATAAGGAAGAACATGCGAAACACCTCAGAATTGTTTTGACTCGCTTGAGGGAACATCAACTATATGCCAAGTTCAGCAAGTGTGATTTTTGGCTTAAGGAAGTACAATTTCTTGGACACATCTTGTCAGAGGAAGGAGTTGCTGTTGATCCAAGCAAAGTGAAGGGTGTGCTTGATTGGAAACCACCAACCACAGTTCATCAAGTTCGGAGTTTTCTGGGATTGGTGGGGTATTACCGTCGGTTTATTCCAGATTTCTCTAAAGTATCAAAGTCCATAACTGAGTTACTGAAGAACCAAGTCAAGTTTGCCTGGTCATCTGATTGTGAAGAGGCTTTCCAAACTTTGAAGAGACTATTGACCACTGCACCAGTATTAGCCCAACCTGATATCGAGAAGCCGTTTGATGTTTATTGTGATGCTTCAGGTATTGGTATTGGATGTGTGTTGATGCAAGAAGGCCGAGTCATTGCTTATGCATCCAGGCAACTTAAGCAACATGAAGAACACTATCCGACTCATGATCTGGAGTTAGCAGCTGTGGTCCATGCTCTGAAGATTTGGCGGCATTACCTACTTGGTAATATGTGCCATATTTATACAGATCACAAGAGCTTAAAATATATCTTTACTCAGTCAGAGTTGAATATGCGACAAAGAAGATGGTTAGAGTTGATTAAAGATTATGACTTGGAAGTACATTATCACCCTGGTAAAGCAAATGTGGTGGCAGATGCTCTCAGTCGCAAAAGTTATTGCAATTGCCTGATAGTAAGAATAATGGGTTTGACTTTATGTCAAGAGATGGAGAAGTTAAATGTAGAAGTAATTCAACAAGGTAGTTTGACCAACATAATTGTTGAAGCCACTATTCGAGATCAAGTTATTGCTGCTCAGAAGGAAAACAAGGGTGTAGCCCATATCAAGGAAAGAGTCAGGAATGGAAAGGCGGAATGTTTCAGTATAGATAATGAAGGTGTGCTATGGTTCAAGGATCGTTTGGTAGTACCAAAAGTTCTTGAGTTGCGGCAGTCAATTCTTGAAGAAGCACACGCTACTAGGTTATCTATCCATCCGGGAAGCAACAAGATGTACCATGACTTAAAACAAAGGTTTTGGTGGACAAAAATGAAGATAGAAATTGCGAGATATATAGCAGAGTGTGATACTTGTCAGAAGGTGAAAGCTATACATTTGAGGTCTGCTGGAGAACTACAACCATTACCTATTCCAACTTGGAAGTGGGAGGACATAAGTATGGACTTTATTGTTGGCCTACCCAAGACATCAAAGGGATTTGACTCAATATGGGTTATTGTAGATCGACTCACTAAGTCAGCACATTTTCTTCCTGTCAAGACTATATATCCCACTGTCCAATACGCTAAGATATATTTAGCAAGAATTATGAGTCTCCATGGAATACCAAAGACCATAGTGTCCGATCGGGGTACACAGTTTGTCTCTAGTTTTTGGAAACAATTACATTCTTCATTGGATACCAAGCTCCTGTATAGTATAGCTTATCATCCGCAGACTGATGGACAGACTGAAAGAGTCAATCAAGTGCTTGAAGATATGTTAAGGTGTTGTGTCCTTAATTATTCCAACAAGTGGGACGAATGCTTACCTTTGGCCGGGTTCTCATATAACAATAGTTATCAGGAAAGCATTAGAATGGCTCCATTTGAAGCACTCTATGGCCGTAGGTGCAGAACATCGCTGAGTTGGTCGGAGCCCGGAGAAAGAAGATTCTTTGGAGTTGACCTTGTGAAAGAAACGGAAGACAAGGTTAGGCAAATACAGAGTAATTTGAAAACAGCACAGTCCCGCCAAAAGAGTTATGTGGATAGACGACGGAGACCATTGGTGTTTAACAAAGGAGATTTTGTATATCTGAAAGTATCACCAATGAAGGGAGTTAACCGTTTTGGTGTTAAAGGCAAGTTGGCACCTCGATATATTGGACCATTTCAAATTTTGGAGAGATATGGAAAAGTGGCCTATCGCTTGAAATTAACAGAACATTTATCAGCTGTACATGATGTGTTCCATGTGTCTCAGTTGAAGAAGTGTCTCCGAGTGCCTGAGTAGAATGTTGAAGTTGAAGGAGTGGAACTTGAACCAGATCTGACTTATTCAGAATATCCTATCCGAGTGTTGGATCAGAAAGATCGTGTTACTCGGAGGAGAACAATAAAGTTCTACAAGATACAATGGAATCAACATTCAGAAGAAGAAGCTACTTGGGAATCTGAGGATTATTTGTTAGAAAAGTTTCTAGAGTTTCTTGCGTCATTATAGAATAGAGTACTGTTAGTTAAGCTCGGTTGTTACAAATTGTGTTTTGTAAAGGAACCTCCGTTGTTTTATGGATGAGAATTGGATGTTTTTGGATTGACACATTTCCTTTTCCATTACTTACCCTATGGCTTTGAATCTCGGGGCGAGATTTCTTTAAGGGGGAAGGATTGTAACACCTCGGGTATTTAAATATTAAAAACCGGACAATCATCATATGCATTGCAAGGCATTGGTCATGTTGCAAATTTTGTTATGCATTCACTAAAACAAGTTTACATTTAGGTTATATGTATTGCTTGGTATTGTTTGAATCAAGTTTGAAATCTTTGTATTGATTTGAAATTCCGAAAACCTTGATTTTCAATAATTAAATCCGACCCTGAAAATCCATTTCAAAATCAAAGCATATTTTGGGGTTGAGTCTTAAAGCAAAGTTGTAGAGCTTGTGGAGTTGTACAAAGTTTATTTTTGGAGTTTTTCAAGTTGTTTAGAAAAATTTGAAGTTATTTAAAAAGGCGAAATTCCTTAAATATCCCCGTTTTAAATTCAAAAGTTCATTTCAAAATGTAGGCCGAATTTGGGTATAGTTTCAAAAGCAAAGTTGTAGAACTTTTGATTTTGAACAACTTTTGTTTTTGGAGATTTTTGAGTTGTTATGAAAATTTGAGAGTAATTTGTGAATTTTGGGCAAATGGCATTTCTATAAATTGTGTGAACAGTGTTCACCGCCGAAGCTACATTGTCGGCGTTTCCTTCTTCGGCGTTCCAGGCGCGGTCGTGGCCGTTTTGGCGTCACGCTAGCGCGGTGAAGGACACGGCGTAGCTTCCTGGCCATCCTTTATAGACTAAACCGTCGCCGTTTGACCCCGTCCCTTTGCTCTATTTTTCCGTCGCCACTGCTTCATCGTCGGTGAGCCCGTGCCGTCGTTGTTGTGCTCCACCATCGCTGATAAGCTAGCTCCAGCTCCGCCTACTCCTTGCGCGTCCGGCCGACCCACCAATTCTGTTTGTCTTCACCGGAAGCTCGAGTTTCATTGCCTTCTTCCTCACGGCCGGCGAACTCACCCGAGATTTCGTTTCTCCGTGGCCAGAGCCCGTCGGTGAGCCGTTGCCCTTGATTGGTGTACCTTTGGCTTCGTCTCGATGCTGTAGTGCTCATTTCATTGTTTCTGGGCCATTTTGTCCACTGCAGTCGTCGGTACACCATCACCGATGAACTTTGTTCCGCCGTGATCGCCGTGGACGCCGTCCCGCTTCACCGCTGTTTCTCCGACCTTGTTATCTGCTCAGTTGTGTTTAGGGTAAGCTGTTGATGCTTCCTGTGTCCTTTGTTTAACCGCTATCGGTCTGTAGTCGCCGGCGTAGTACCACCGAGGCGCCGTGTCCGCCATGGCCGACGTTGAGCTTGAATGGAGTCGTAATCGGTGCAGCTAAGTAGGTCAGTAAGTGCGCCTAGTCGTGGGGAGCATGTTGGTACAATCGCCATCGCCGGTGAACTCGCCGTTGGCGAGTTTGCGCCGGTCAGCGCCGTCGTCATCGTAGTCAACGCGTGGGAGGTAGGAGATGACAGGTGGGGTCCGTTGTCAGTGACTGTGTAGTTCAAATGGAAATTTTTCTATTTTCTGAAATGAATGAATAGTGTCTATTTTTGTTATTTTTGTGTAGATTTATTTAGAGTTCCAAGAATTATGAAAATTTTTGTGTGAATTCTGTATGATGTATATTATGTAACAAAAATTTGAAATCTTGATTTTCAGTAATTTTTGGATGTGATAAAAATTGCTCAATTAATTAATAAATGACTTTCCATTATTTTTCTAGGCTTATTTAATTATCCAAAAATTATGAAAATTGTTTTGCCACTTAGTTATCATGTGATGAACATGTACAAAATTTTTGAGCTCCATTAGAACAAGTTGATTTATTTCATAATTCTTAATTAAATAATTAATTCATAAAAGCAAATAGTAACCTTTAATAATTTAGGTTTTGTTTGAATTTTTGATTGAGTGGTGACCTTGGGTCATTGATTGTTAATGATCCTTGGCAATTGATGTATGTGTTACGAAAAAGATTTAGTTAGTTTAACTTGTAACTGTACCGCGAAGGAAAGTTGTATTCAAGTTGTTAAATTTTGTATCCATTGTCGAGCATCATGTTTCGTATTCCGCATCATGTTAAACATGGCATTGTTACTGCGTGTAGTGAACAAAGGTGAGCATGTGGTAGTTAATCAAGTAGTTGAGGAGATTGATCCGTCTGTGGAAGTTGGTGTTGATATCAGTGGAGCGACTCCGGACCCGGACTTTTTCATCAACGAAGGCAAGCCCCGGATGCATACAACCCTACCTTGTATTTTACAAATTGATTTCGCTTTTGCTTCTTTTTACTGCATTAAGTGATTAGAAGTCAAGTGAAAACTAAATTGGTACCTTACCAACCTTGTTATTCCATATTTACCATATTACCAGTTTTAAATTCGTATATGCCAGTTTTGCTTAGCTATGCTTAGAACGGTGAAAGTCGGGTGATTACCTGTCATCTGCAAGTTTTGAATGGAGCTTTGGTTAATTATGTTAACATGTGATATGGGAATGTGGAGTAATAAATCTAGACCGGGCGGACTCGGTGTGTGTGAGCCACAAGACATGGAGGTCTTGTGAGCATGTTCTTTCCGCCTGTGTCAATTAAGGTCCGTCCGTTGTTGAATTGCATGAGGTGAGACTTTGTAGTACTAACCACATACTCTGGTAAGCCTTAACTTGGCTATTCTATTACGAGAATGACTACTCGCGCACTGGGAGTGGAGAGATGGCGAGAATAGCATGTACCCACGTGGCAATGGGCTGGATTGGTGGAGTACTATATTCTCGGGTGGCGCGGACCCGTTCTTGTTTTAGAGGATCCGAGGGTAGGTTGGTATATGTAGGTTGGGGACCTGCATATGTCGTGTGGTCTGGAATTCCCAGCTGGGTTTTAATCGGTTCGAATCGTTGTTGCTCCTCGGTTATGGAGACTCAACTCACTGTTCATCATCGTAGTAATTAATAACTGGAACTTGAGGATGGTTTGAGAAGGTGTTGGTTACAAAGTTTCATGATCTCAATACGGATCGTGTCAGCTTTGTATATGATCTTTATGAAGTTTTAAACGTTGATATAAAGAATTTTGTTAAAAATGCTTTTACGCAAAAGAACCTTGATTATTGCTAAAGCCACACCTTGAATCCCATGAGCCTGCATTCCTACGTTCTTTTAAATTCTTATTTCGGTTAAGACTTGTTGAGTACTTTTGTACTCAGGGTTCGTTGACCCTTGTTGCAGGTGAGGCTCATGAGCAGATCTATTTTGGATCGTGCTGCATGACTGTTGTTCAGTGCGATGACGATAATTAAATGTGTGGTCCTTGGGAAGGGCAGCTTATGTTGTGTGTTTTGTAATATATTATAATGCCACTCCACTACTTTGGTTTGTATTAATATCGAACTTAGTTGTATGGTTTGAAACAAATGGTTTGTAAACTATGTTATTGTAAGTCTTCCGCTACTTTTACTCTGATGTATCTATTTGAATAAACTGTTGTAATACTGCAATGACTCTATAATGTGATCCTGCTCGGAAATCATGGATGATTCGGGGTTCCCCGATGACACCCGACAGTCTTCTTAAATTACCAGGAACATATGCATAGATGTCAAAGGTCGTTGGACAGTGATAGGTGCATGTGAGCCCTATAATTTAGGAGGTTCTGCCACACTAAGGGCGCCATCAAAGTACATCACCCAGTGCTCAGGGCAAGTGGCGGTGATGGGCTCTTGGATCTCGGTCCATTCAGTGATGACATCAATGAGCACCTGAGACTTGATGGTAGTCCTGCTTCTGAATTCAATGGAGTAAGTGCCGAGCTCAATAGCCCACTTGACGGTACGGCCATTGGCCTCTTTGTTGCGGAGGATGTCCCCTAGAGGGAACTCGGTGACCAAGGCGATCTTGTAATACTCGAAGTAGTGACAGAGCTTGCGCAACATGATCAGGACGCGTACAACAGCTTCTGGACCTGAGGATAACGAATCTTGGGCTCGTTAAGAACCTCACTGATGAAATATACCACACGTTGCACCTTATAGGCATGCCCGGCCTCCTCGTGTTCAACCACAATGGCTGTGCTGATGACATGAGAAGTACCGGCGATGTAGATCAGGAGGGTTTCATCTGGTCGTGGCGCCGTCATGATCGGAGGCTTTGTTAGGAACAACTTCAGGTGCTCGAAAGCTATGTCTGCCTCCTCTAACCAGGAAAAATGCTCGGAGGCCTTGAGGAGTTTGAAGAAAGGTAGCCCTTTTTCGCCGAGGCGCAATATGAAGCGGCTTAAGGCAGCCATGCATCCCGTAAGCTTCTGTATATCCTTTACGCATGTTGGCCATTTCATGTTGGTGATGGCAGAGACCTTGTCAGGATTGGGCTCGATGCCTCATGCGCTAATAATGTAGCCTAGGAGTATACCGGATGGAACTCCAAAGATGCACTTTGAAGGGTTCAGCTTCCATCAGTACCTTTTTAGGTTGGCGAACGTTTCTTCGAGGTCGGCGATAAGATCATCGACAGTCTTGGACTTGAAGACCACATCGTCGATGTAAGCTTCGACGTTGCGGCCAATCTGTTGATCAAGGCACATCTGGTTATCCCTTTGATAAGTCGCCCTAGCGTTCTTGAGTCCGAAGGACATGGTGGTGTAGCAATACGCACCGAAGGGCGTGATGAACGATGTCTTGATCTGATCTTCTTCCTTGAGGGAGATCTGGTGATAGCCGGAGTAACAGTCAAGGAAGGAGAGCAGTTTGTAGCCGACGGTGGAGTCTACAACCTTGTCTATCCGAGGCAAACCGAAGGGGTCTTTAGGGTAGTGTTTGTTAAGATCAGTGTAATCAATGCACATTCTCCATTCTTTATTCTTTTTTCGAACAAGAATAGGGTTTGCTAACCACACAGGATGATACACTTCTTTTATAAATCCAGCAGCTAAGAGTCGTTTTATTTCTACCCTAATAGCCTCCTTGTCTGGTGCGAATCGGCGGAGTTTCTGCTTGATCGGTTTGGTGGTCGGCGAGACATTCAAGGAGTGCTCGATCTTCTCCCGTGGTACCCCTAGCATGTCTATAGGTTTCCAAGCAAAGATGTCGGTGTTGGCACGTAGGAAGGAGACGAGCGCGCTTTCCTATTTGGGGTCAAGGTGAGCCCCAATCTTTATGGTCTTGGAGGGGTCATCGAGGCCGAGGCCGACCTCCTTTATTTCCTTGGACTTGGCGGAGGCACGGGGAGGCTCTAGCTCTAGGATCTCCATGTCGTCGGTGGGCAACATCTTAGCTTCGGTGACCACGCTGGCCATCTGGATGGAGGGGTTGGTGGCTTCAACGAGGGCGAGACTCTCTATCTCGCATGCGTAGGCGATGGAGAGGTTGGCCCGTAGGGCCAGAACTCCTGCAAGCGAAGGCATCTTCAGCACCAGATACGCGTAGTGTGGTACAGCCATGAACTTGGCCAGAGCTGGCGGACCAAGTATGGCATGGTAGGCGGTGTTGAAATCGGCGACATAGAAGTTGATGCGCTCGACGCGGTAGTTGCTTGCCGTGCCGAACTGTACTGGTAGGGTGATCTCTCCAAGAAGTTTGGAGGCCCTGCCAGGTACCACACCCTAAAAGGATGAGTCGGAGGGTGTGAGATGTGTGAATCTAAGGCCCAGCTCCTTTAGGGCTCCGGCGAAGAGGAGATTCAGAGCGCTCCCACCGTCGACGAGCACTTTTCTGAAGAGCACCTTCTGGATGGTTGCGTCGAGGACGAGGGGAAATGCCCTGTGTAGGGAATGTCCACCCACTAGTCGGCCCTGCTGAAGGTCATAGGGACCTCGAACCATGGGCGATAGCTGGGGTTGGCGACGGCGTCCTCCGTAGTGACGGCAAGCACCCACCGTGCGGCGAGCTTCCGTTCTCTTCTGCTCTCGGTGGAGGCGAGGCCCCTGAAGATGGTGGCGACCACCTTGTCGTGGTCCTACAAGGCATTGTCATTGCCCCCAGGTGGTCGGCGACCTCCGGCTCTGTCGTTGGCGTTGTTGTCTAGTTTTTTGTCCTAGAACTCCTTAGCCAAATTGAGGTAGTTCTTCATCTTGTGCTTGGCGTTCTTATTGAGAGGGCACGGGCCATCGAGGATCTTCTTGTACTGTTCGTCGTAGTTACGCTTGGCACGAGGTTCATTAACGGCAGCAACAATGTGGTCTGGCCGCCGATGGCGATTTTGACTAGTTTTGGGTCCTTCTGGCCGATCACGGCCGCTATCACGATGATAACTACGGTCGTCATGGCGGTGGTCGTTGTGGCGGTGATCGTTAGGGCGGTCATCGTAGCGGCATGTTGGGCGATGAGTGCCCGCATCCTCATTGAAGTGCACCTCGGCTTCCTCGATGTCGGTGTACTGGTTGGCGGTTGTGATCATCTCACCGATCCCCATGGGTGGCTTGCGGTTGAACTTGGAGCGAAGCTCGCGGTGATGGAGTCCTCGGATGAAGGCTGTGATGGCCTCAGCTTCCGTGATGTTTGGAATAGAATTCCTCATCTTGGAAAAGCGTCAGATGTAGCTGCGGAGGAGCTCGGATGGCTTCTGGTTGATGCGGTTGAGATCATGCTTGGTTCCCGATCACATACACATAGCCATATAATGTTCAGTGAAGACTTTTTTTAGCTCTTCCCTGGATCCGATGGAGTCCGGGGCAAGGCTAGTTAACCAGTTCATGATGGTTGGCGCGAGCATGACGGGAAGATAGTTCACCATGACACTGGTGTCTCGTCTGGCGGCGCGAACAGCAGTGGCGTAAGCCTGTAACCATTGTGTTGGATTCAAACTCCCCTCGTAGGGCTCGATCCCAGTGATTTTGAAACCACAGGGCCACTGAAGTGTTCAGAGCACCCTTGTGAATGCCAGGGGGCCCTCAGGGTTGTCGACACCGTCATCTACAGCGTTGCCATAGGTGATTGGCTCGAGGGCTAAGTTCGGGTTGCCGTACTCTTGCTCGTACTCCTAGCGGCGGTGTACTTCATCTTCATGGCGACCGAAGCGGTGTTCGTCGATACGCCATCGTGCATCTCGGAGATTGTTGAGGTGCACCCGGATGTCCTGGTCGACCTCCTGGTCATGTTGGCGGTGAGGCTCGGCGTGGTTGCCCCTAGCGCCACCCTAGAAGGGTTGCCTATCATCGCGGTGCTGGTCGATGAAGTGACTTTGGCGGCAATCAGTTCTTGTGGCGACTGATCGGCGAATCGAAGTGGTGGAGTATGAAGGCCTTTGATCCTAGCGAATCTCATTGACCTGGCAGTGCGCCGTTTTAAGCATGGCGGTGACCTTGGCGAGCTCGGGCGTCTGCGAGAGGCAAGCGAGTTCATTGGCGGCCACTGCCAGATTGGCGCTCGGAGTCTTGAAGACGTCGTGGCATTCAATGCAGAGAAACTCTTCGTCAAGGTTGCGCTGGAGTGGCCTTCCTTGTGAGTCGAGCTACTGCTCGGCCATCGCAAGGGCATTCTCATTTGCTCAGCGTTGTGCGCAGTTGACGTTCTGGTTCTCATGAGCGGCGCATTCCTCCTTGGTTTTGTCGTTCTAAGGGGGGCTGTCGACGCTGATGTTGAAGATTACGCCACCATGGAACGGAGGGAGAGGAACTTGCTTGGTGAAGGTTTTGGCGAGGGTCTCCATAGAGCCCTGGGACTCGGAGCTCGGATTCTCGTTCGGGATGGTCTGGAGTGACGCTCAGGAGCGTCAGCCGATGTGGAGCATGTTGATGGGCGGCGAAGGCTGGTCGGTGATCTAGTCGGCGAGAGGATGGATGTCTCCCACCTGGTTGGCGAATTT
This sequence comes from Miscanthus lutarioriparius, assembly GCA_904845875.1. Classification (NCBI taxonomy): domain Eukaryota; kingdom Viridiplantae; phylum Streptophyta; class Magnoliopsida; order Poales; family Poaceae; genus Miscanthus; species Miscanthus lutarioriparius. The sequence continues at coordinate 77,036,219 of CAJGYO010000007.1, read as the reverse complement.
GCCCCTTAGGGCGTCTTGGAAGGTGGCGGCGGCATTGGCGAGCCCGAAGGGTAGAGCCGCAACTCCTGGAGTTTTCCGAGCAGCCTCCGATAGATTTGGATTGGAGGGTGGTCGACACTGAACCAGAGTGTCCAGAGCTGATTCGGCGATGGAGAGGCAATCGGCGAGCTTCAGACCGACCCGATCGATGGATTCGATTAGGTCATCATTGTTGATCAGCCTCCTCTGGTAGCGAGGAAGCGAGTGGCAAGTTGCTGATGAAGGCGACCTCGGAGGTGGTTCTGATATCGGATCTGCAGTTGTAGGTGCGGGGATGATCGGCATAGAATTGATCTGTGCTGGCTCGAGGAGCTCTCTGACTCTGTCAGCGTTGATGATCCAGGAGATCGATCCAACCATGAAGATCTGGCCGGGCTGTGGGAGGGATGAAGAGCCTGTAGAAAAAGCCATCTTGTTTGACAAGGAAATAGCACACAGTCCCCTACCTGGCGCGCCAACTATCGACAGAAGATGCTCGGTAGTCCACCGAGGGGTATCCCACGATGGTAGATTTATCGGTGGAGGTGCGCGTAATCAGGAACCGGATGGTGACACAAGGCGCAGAGACAGCGATTTAGACAGGTTCGGGCCATCTGATCGACGTAAATACCCTACTTCCTGTGTCTTTGGTGCATTGTATTGAATATGAGATGTATCGATCTGTCCACTAGGGGACCCCTGCCTCTCCTTATATACTCTGGAGGGGCAGGGTTACAAGGAAAGTATCCTATTTGGTACTATACAATAGCTTGCGGTGCACGCCGAGTAGCGCCGTGCACGCCTTGATCTTGTGGACTGGTCCACCTCCGATGGTGCGGCCCTTGTCTTGTTTTGTGGATACCGGGGGCCATACCCCCATAGCTAGTCCTCGAGCCTGACAGTAGGTGACATAGTCACATGGTGCCAAGGTCAGAAAGTAGAAGACCAGCCAAGCAGGCAGCCAGTCCCCGGGCGTAGCCTCGAGATGAGAAAAGCGCACATTCACCGCAAGGTGAAGTGTGCCCACTTAGTCCCCGAGTCTGCTGGAAGATGAAGAATGACTCTTGTAGCAAGGTCAAAGAAAAAGAAGTTTGAAAGCTTGGCCGACATCATCCGACATGCGCGTATCGAGACCCCAGACGTGCTACCCAAGATCAGCACCCTAATTCGAACAGCATGGAGCAACTTGATAGCGCACCGATGAGATGTAGCAAGATCCGACCACCAAGGGCGATGTCCGAGCGCCGAGGAGTCCTCTGCGTAACTGGCGACGTCCGAGCACCGAGGAGTTCTCGACGTAGCTGGCGATGTTCGAGCACCGAGGAGTCCCCAGCGTAGCTGGCGATGTCCGGCATAGCTAGCGATGTCCAACCACCGAGGACTCCCCGGCGTAGCTGGTGATGTCCGAGCATCGAGGAGTCCCCAGCGTGGCTAGAGATGTCCGAGCACCGAGGAGTCCCTAGTGTCGCTGGCGATGTCCGAGCACCGAGGAGTCCCCGGCGTGGCTGGAGTTGTCCGAGCACCGAGGAGTTCCCCGCGTAGCCGGCGACGTCCGAGCACCGAGGAGTCCCCGGCGTCACTGGTGATGTCCGAGCACCGAGGAGTCCCTGGCGTGGCTGGAGTTGTCCAAGCACCGAGGAGTTCCCCACGTAGCCGGCGACGTCCAAGCACCGAGGAGTCCCCGGCATAGCTAGCAACGTCCGAGTAGCAAGGAGTCCCCGGCGTAGGCAGCGAGATCTGAGCACCGAGGAGTTCCCCACATAGCTGGCGACGTCCGAGCACCGAGGAGTCCCCGGTGTAGCTGGCGATGTCTGAGCACCGAGGAGTCCCCAGTGTAGCTGGCAATGTCCGAGCACCGAGGAGTCCTCGGCGTAGCTGGCGATGTCCGAGCACTGAGGAGTCCCCGGCGTAGCTGGCGATGTCCGAGCACCAAGGAGTCCCCAACGTAGCTGGTGATGTTCGAGCACCGAGGAGTCCTCGGCATAGCTGGAGACGTCTGAGCAGCGAGGAGGTCCCGGCGTAGCTGGCGATGTCCGACCACCGAGGAGTCCTTGGCACAGCTAGTGACGTCCGAGCAGCGAGGAGGTCCCGGCGTAGCTGGCGATGTGCGATCACCGAGGACTCGTAGGTGGCAATGTCTGAGCACCGAGGAGCGAGGAGTCCCCAACATCGTTGGTGATGTTCGAGCACCGAGGAGTCCCTGGCGTCGCTGGCGATGTCCACAAGGTGAAGTGTGCCCACTTAGTCTTCGAGCATGAAGAATCCAAGCGTCGAGGAGTAACCGACGTAGCTGGCGATGTCCGAGCACCGAGGAGTCCCTGGCGTATCTGGCGATGTTCGAGCACCGAGGGCCCCCAGCGTAGCTGGCAACAAAGTACGAGCGACGAATAGTCTGGTCAACTGGTCGGTGATGAAGTGAGCATTGAGTATAAACGACCGGTGAACAGTCCTATCAACTAGTCGACAACAAAATCCATGAACCTAGCGGTCCAACTAGTTGATCGGTGGAGAAGTCCGAGCACCAGGTGGTCTGATCACCTGAACGATGATCCTGCAATACAAATAAGTAGAACGGGTAGTACATGATGTAAAAATATATGAACCCCGGAGAAAAATTAGTAATGGTGATGAAATAGCGTATGCAGCTCGGCGATCAGTTGGTGTGAAGATGTATTTATATTTAATATAAACCGCCCGAACAGTTAGTGTGTAGCTGAGTATCTAGCCCTAGCTAGCCTATTAACCATAATGTCGAGCGCGGAGCCCGTGCATGTGTAGGAGGAACAAAGCGTCACTAAGGAGCCGCTGTCGACCACCCATAATGCAGAGGGCAGACGCTCGTGCACGTGTAGGGTGGAGCTGGAGACAGGGTCGTCTCTGGAGGAGTCCGAGCATCAATGTGACTGTTCGGGGGTTCGGAAAATCGTTTGGAGAGCAAACATGGAGAAAACAGCTCAGAGAAACATTATGGCGATATACGAAGATTGGAGAATGCTTAGGAGAATATTAAAGCGTGACTTTGTAAGGTCGAGATGGCGGACTAGAGGGGGGGTGAATAGTCCTTTCTAAAATTAATCATGTCGGCTAACCGAAACAAGTGCGGAATTAAAACTATCAGTCTAGCCAAGACTACACCCCTTTATTTATGTTCTCTATCACCTTCCAAAGATACTAATTAAGCAACAAAGGTGTCGGGCTAGCTAGAGCTCACCTAACCAATTCTAGAAGCAAGGTCACACAAACCTATGCCACTAGTACTTCAAGCAACAAGTGAGCTCCTACACAAGCTAGTAAGCTAAAGCACAAAGCCACATAAGCTCACTAGTAATGCTCAATAACAAGGCAACCAATGCCAAATTAGAGAGCGCAATTACTTAACTACACAAACTAAGCAATGTGACTAACAAGGTTACACAAACCAAATTAGCCACGCAAGGGAGCTACTTCTATGCTACACAAGCAAGAAGGTAACTAGTAAGCTTCACAAGCTAACTAATTACAAGAGCAACTACACAAGCACAATGTATATGAAATATAAATACAAGTTTGTGAAAGGGGATTGCAAACCAACGGGAAGAACAAGGTTGACATGGTGATTTTTCTCCCAAGGTTCATGTGCTTGCCAACACGCTAGTCCCCGTTGTGTCGACCGCTCACTTGGTGGTCTGGTGGCTAATTGGCATCACCCGCCAAGCCTACACGTCGGGCACCACAAGAACCTACCCCAAAAGTGAGGGTAGCTCAATGACACGCTTTACTAGAGTTGCTCTTCGTGGCTCCCGTGGGGCGAGCACAATGCCCCTCACAAAGCTCTTCTCCGGAGCACTGCACAAGCTTCTTGTGGGCTACGACGGAGACCACCACCAAGCCATCTAAGAGGTGGCAACCTCCAAGAGTAACAAGCACCACCGGCTTGCAACTCGATCACCTAGTGCCACTCGATGCAACCTCACGATGCAATCACACTAGAATCGCTCTCTTACACAATCGGATGATCACTATCAAGCATATGTGAGATGGAGGGCTCCCAAGCACTCTCAAGCATGGACACAAAGTCCCCCCGCGGTGCTCAACACTAGCCATGCCCGAGGCCACCTTCTATTTATAGACCCACGGGCTAAACTAGCCATTACCCCTTCACTAGGCAAAACTCGGGACGACCGGACGCTCCGGTCGTATCGACCGGACTCAGGACCTCAGCGTCCGGTCAATGGATGCTTGCCACGTGTCACCTCCATTCAACCTCAGTCTCTTGATCTCAACGGTCAAGTGATGACCGGACGCAGCTACTCAAAGTGATAGGAAGCAGCAACCCCAGCGTCCGGTCATTTCCAGTAAGCTACCAGTCGCGACCGGACGCGTCCGGTCGATCATGATCGGATGCAGCGTTAGCGTCCAGTCCTTCTCCAACTTTTCTGTGTCGCCTACGTCATTGTATGTCAGCCTGACCAGACACACCCTGCCAGCGTCCGGTCACTTTCAGTGCCAGCGTCCGGTCGAAGACCGACGCCTGCACGCTCTCTGCCGCCACTGACCGGACGCAGGACCCCAGTGTCTGTTCACTACATGATCAGTGTCCGGTCCACTCTGTGAGACCCTGTCTTTTCTGTTTAGGGCACCGATGGCACCATCGGACTGTCCACACTCTACAGGCGGACACTCCGCCGGTGGAGTTTCTAACCCTTCTCACCTCCGTTTCATCGCTGAGTTGATCCTCATCAACTCCAACTTCATCTCCTTTATAAATGTGCCAACACCACCAAGTGTACACCACCATGTGTATGTGTGTTAGCATTTTCACAAACATTTTCTGAAGGATTAGCCACTCAACTTGCCACGCCACTCAATCCTAGCGATGATGCAAAGTTAGATCACTCGAGTGGCACTAGATGACCGATATGCAGACAAGTTTGCCCCTCTTGATAGTATGGCCATCTATCCTAAACCCGGTCATCAACTTCTCTACACACCTATGACCAGTGAAATGAAATGCCCTAAGTTATACCTTTACCTTGCGCATTCCATTCCATCTCCTCCAATGTCGATGCAACACATGCACCAACATGATCAACAATGATATGATCCACTTCATATCATCACGTGATCATATTGGTTCATTGATCTTGACTTCACTTGCTTTTCACCGTTGCCTTCGTCCATCGGCGTCAAGTCTTGCTCAAGCTTCACCACCACGCGGTCCATCGCTCCAAAGCTTCCGACTTGCCCTTCACGCTTGCAACCGATCCATCAAGCCAAGTCTTGTCTTGATCTTCTCCACCTTGATCACATGACTCAATGCCATGTCTCATGTGCAATGAGATCCTTCATCATCATATGTGTGAGCTTTGCAACATCTCCAAGCCATTTTTGCCTTCATGGCATATGTTGCTCACACACATGTACCTATGGACTAATCACCTATGTATCTCACATAAACACAATTAGTCCACCTAGGTTGTCACTCAATTACCAAAACCACACAAAGACCTTTCAATCTCCCCCTTTTTGGTAATTGATGACAACTCTACAAAGATATGGAAATTAAGCTCTTTTGGATTCATGTTGCTTGCCCAAGCAATTTTACCATGTGTAAATGATTTTGGACAAGTACCACAAACCCAAAATGGTAGTATTAGCTCCCCCTACATATGTGCTAGAGTGTTTGTTTTGAAGCTCGCACATATGCATAGATTGAAATTGTGGGAGAGTAATTACTACTAAATGATGCTAAGGCGTATAGAGTAAACCTTTGAAGCGTGATACCAATGGGAGTTGCACCTTTAAGTTCATCCTTAGCACCATGGTTAGCTAGATATCACATGGAAATAAAATCACTAGATACCTCGTTTGATCAACATTAAAACCAAGGTACTAGCATTACTTGAAAAGCATACCAAGTGTCTAGCTATCATCCTATGCATGCTAGTTTTCATTTCATCAATCAAATTCTACAACTAGCATACTTCACACAAGCATGCATATTGAATTGAAGAACTTATGCAATGCAAGCAAGAACATGAATATGCACATATCAAATGCAATCAATCAAAGTTCATGAGCTTGCTCCCCCTATTTGTGTGCTTCTCTTGTCCAAGAATTTTTATCCATCTCTTTCCTTCAATGTTGCTCCCTCTTTGTCCATGTCCATGTCCAATCTCTCCCCCTTGTACAATCTCAATCTCAAGGCTTTCATATCTTTGTACAATCTCTCCCCCTTTGTCATCAATTTCCATAAAAGGTGTGCTTCTCATTGATGCAAAGGTATGCATTTGAGGTAGATGGTTGAGGCTTGAATCTTGCATTTTTTATGGACATCACTTGATTGTTGGAATGACACCACTTGTAGATACCACTTGTAACTTGTACCACTTGTATCTTGTGTATGGCTTCTTGATATACCACACATAGGATCTTTGATCTTGATATCAATTTGTGGGACACCTCCCCCTATGTGATAGCATGGGTCATCCATTTGATACACTTGAGCTCTTGTAGGTGAAGGATGCATTCTTCATTTGATGATCACTTAAAGTTGAGGATCACTTGTGGAACCATCATCTTGCATGATTGATACCATGTGTAGATATGATATCACTTGAAAGAATCTTCTAGTATGGAACCACTTGTTGGATTTATAAATAAAAACCATTTCTTGAACATTTGCTATCTTCATGAGTACCACTTATAGGATATCACTTGTGAGTTGATCTAGACATCATTTGTCAATTCTTGATGAAATACTTGAGTCTAGATACCACTTGAAACAAACAAACTAGATATCCATTTGCATTGTTGTCTTGTGCTTGTACTCTTATCACTATCATGAGCTTCTATGGTTGACTTGAACCAAATTGATTTGCCTAAGCTTTCAAGTCCGGTTTGAACCAATGACAAGCTTCTTCACACCTCTTGCAAGGGTTATCTTGCCAATGTTGTACTTGTCACTTGTTAGCAATCCAAATTAGATCAAGTACTTGGGATCACTAGCTCATGAACAAATTCATATACTAACCACTAGATCAAGTAATAATTCAAGCAATAGTGGTAGGTTATGAATTTAAACATTTCATTTGTTATGCATGATCCTATGAAGCATGTACTATATGCACTAACCGCATACTGGTAAGGGATGAAATGATCATGCGCATTACAATGATACCTTTGCTATGTTGGAGTAGAGGATAGTCACATAGATTCCAATTCATTACTTCAATAGCAATGTGAAGTCCAATTATGACCTTGGTGAAGACCAATAGATACCATTTTGAATTCCATTCTTCACCATATGAAATGAATACCACTTATGATCAAGTGAACTTTCTTGTTGTGGTTGGCTTGCTTCATCTTTTGATCAATGCTTACATGAGAGAACTATTTGTAATACCACTTGAAATAATATGATTAGCTCTCTTTTGGGTGTTGCTTGCTTTTCTTGATCAACCCTTTTGATTGCTTCAACTAAGCATCTCAAATGTTCCTCGGATCACCACTTCCATGTTAGCCTTCCAAGTACCACACTTGGTTCACCTACACATAGGCAGCAAGCCCCTACACTAGGGACAAGTGATCTCTTTCCAAAGAACCATTCTTGATACTCACTTGAAATAGCTTGATTGATTGATCCAAGTGATGGACTTAACTTGATGAGTAACATTGATTCCTTCTTTAAGTCATTTTCTTTCTACTTATTTAAGTCCTTTTCTTTCTACCAAATGATTTCCAATAGTCACTAGAACTTAAACTTCAACTTCATCTTGAGTTTGATCTTGATCTTCCAATTTGAGTACCGAATGTGTGCAAAGTACACTCCACAATCAAATGGCCTTGTACTCTTTACTTGTCATGCTTAAAGATCATCTCAAAACTAAACTTAGGTACCTCAAACACTTGTAAACATGTTTTCAACTTGAGGACCTTTCAATCAAAGTGACTTTAGATCAATCCAATATTTGTGACTTTTCTAGTAGATTCTGTACCCTTCAAAGAAAAAAGCATATCTCCCAAAGTACAAATCCAAATATCACGAAATTTTGAGGAGATGTGCTTCACTAAGTTATCTAGCAGCTGTAAAAATTTGAGTTTCATTTGACTTCTAGGTTGCTACCCGATTTCAATTATTCCACTACTGCTACATGATGAAAACTGCTGCACTATAGCTGACAAGATACACTCCAAAACTGAAGCATTTCTTATCCAATTCTCATGAAGTTTGTACATCATCTTATACCATAAGTCTAGAGCATGTACACAAACTTTTATGCCAATCCAATAAGTTTTGTCACTCAAACATGGCTAAGATCATAGCTCACTCAGATTTTCAATATAGGACAGATTTCAATCACTTGAGCTATACTTCATCAAATATGAATCAAACTTGAAACTAACTCATTTGAATACTTTCACGAGACATAAATCCATTCAATCCACTTACTAAATGTCATCTTATGAACTTATCCAATACAAATCAATCCAAACTTGACAACTAATCAATTATCCATTCAATCATCTCATAGCAAGCAACATTGCATATTTATCCAATTCAATCAACTTATATGCACCCAAATGAAATGATCAACAAGAGATATACCTTGGTTAGCTCATGATCATCCAACTAGCAAGCTTCAACTCAATTATTTGCAAGTCATCAAATATATCCAATGAATCACCAACAACTTGAATTATAGCACTTGTATGTTGATAGCACTTGGACTTCACTCAATTTTCATGGCATTGGGTTTGGATATGCACTAGGCTTCATATCTTGACTCAACATATGATGGTCAATATGAAATCAATTGAATCAAGTCTCCAATGCCAATGGTACCTACAAACAATCATCTACTTTTTGATGGTACCCAAACAAGTTTGGATCCTCTCAAGTTAGGAGCAACATACTTAGGTAAAGCCTTAGTATGAGTAGCGGGATGTTTTGCAATAGCAACCATAGATGTACCATTACCATCCTTCCTAAGCATAGAATCATCATTAATTGAAATAGGCTTAGGGGTGTTACCTAGGGGACATGAATGTGCCATGTGTCCCCTTTCCCGACATGAGTAGCACTTTTTCTTTGCTTGAGCCTTTTCTTCCTTGCTCATGTTGTGCTTCTCATTGCCTTGCTTTTCCTTGTTTGCTTGAGCCTTCTTCTCAAGTAATGTAAACCCATGTCAATCTGCATGTAAGTACCTCTTGATGGTCTTTAAAATAGTAGCAATTACTGTGCATCCCAAATTAAACACCCGTCGGTCAAAATAATCATATTGTACTCAATCTTCATGTCGCCTGTATCCAAGTATTGAAAACCAATCTCCTTTCCTAATTGATCGCCTCCTAATAGCACGTATAGGAGATGGACTTGGATCCTTCTTGTTAACTCAGGCAAGGCATAGCATCCTTTTGAGCATCCATGCCAAATACTAATACTAGATCATAGCCATCCATCCATGATGTAGCCGTGCTCTGAACACTGCAACCTGAGCTATTGGTGGCTCAGATCAATTAGTGACAAAGGACACTTGGGACAGTGGCACGAGATAGTCAATGATAGGCTCAACATTCAGATCAACCTACAAAGCAGTCGGAACATTGTTGATCAAAATATGCGCTCAGCCATCGAAGCCGAGTGACTAAACACTTGGACAAATTTGAGTATCAACAGATAGTTGTAAGGAACAAAGTAAGATTGGTAGCACAAGGATACATTCAAGTGGAGGGTCTTGACTTTGGAGAAACATATGCCCCAGTTGCTAGATTGGAAGCAATTAGAATCTTGCTAGCCTATGCTTGTGCCCACAACATCAAGCTCTATCAAATGGATGTGAAGAGTGCTTTCTTGAATGGCTACATTAATGAGTTGGTTTATGTTGAGCAACCACCTGGTTTTGAAGATGACAAGAAGCCCAACCATGTGTACAAGCTAAGAAAGGCATTGTATGGCTTGAAGCAAGCACCTAGAGCATGGTATGAGAGGTTGAGGGATTTCCTACTCTCTAAGGGGTTCATTATGGGTAAGGTTGACACCACTCTCTTCACCAAGAAGATTGGCAAGGACTTGTTTGTGTTGCAAATCTATGTTGATGATATCATATTTGGATCAACCAATCAAGATTTTTGTGAAGAGTTTGAAAAAATGATGGCTAATGAGTTTGAGATATCCATGACTAGAGAGCTTAGTTACTTCCTTGGTCTTCAAATCAAGCAAATAAAGAATGGTACATTTGTGAGTCAAGGCAAGTACAGCAAAGACATGCTCAAGAAGTTTGGAATGGTGGATGCCAACTCAATTAGTACACCCATGGGAACAAATGGCAATTTGGATAGTGATGCAAGTGGCAACATGGTGGATCAAAAGTTGTATCGCTCTATGATTGGAAGCCTACTCTATGTGACCGCATCAAGGCCGGATGTCATGTTTAGTGTGTGCATGTGTGCAAGATTCCAAGCCTCACCAAGAGAAAGTCATTTGAAGGCAATAAAGAGAATATTGAGGTACTTGAAGCATACACAAAATGTTGGTTTGTGGTATCCTAAAAGTACAAAGTTTGAGTTAGTTGGTTATTCCGACTCGAATTATGCGGGATGCAAAGTTGAGAGAAAGAGCACATCGGGCACATGTTAACTATTAGGAAGGTCACTAGTATCTTGGTCATCAAAAAAGCAAAATAGTGTTGCATTATCAACCGTCGAAGCCAAATACATATCAGCCAGTAGTTGTTGTGCACAAATTCTTTGGATGAAGGCCACCTTGAATGACTTTGGAATCAAGTTCAAGAAAGTACCATTGCTATGTGACAATGAGAGTGCAATCAAGCTAACCAACAATCCGGTTCAACATGAAAGAACAAAGCACATTGATGTCCGCCATCATTTCATAAGAGATCATCAACAGAAAGGGGACATTTCAATAGAAAGTGTGGACACCGAAGATCAACTTGCTGATATATTCACCAAGCCACTTGATGAGAAGTGGTTTTGCAAGCTAAGGAATGAGTTGAACATATTGGATTTCTCAAATATGTGTTGATACACCCCCCCCACTTATATGACATGCGTCTCCTTTGAGCAATCCAAGGTAAAATTGTTTGACATGGCATACATATGTTGCTAAGGACTTGTTTAGTGCATCTAGTTATTCCTCATGTTTTATAGTCTCATTCATGAAAATCAAATGAATTTGATGCTTGTATGGTACCACTATTGCTTCTATGCTTGATTTGATCTAGTGGTAGGGTATGACATGTTTGTAGGCTTGTGAACCTAGTGTTTGATCTAGAAAATGAACTATAAGTGTTTAACTCAACATGGTCAAGATAACCCTTGAAATGAGGTGTGAAGAAGCTTGTCCTTGGATCAAACCGAGTTAAATATCTTTGGCAAGTGTTCTAGATTGAACCAAAATTGAAAAAATGATCCTCACCCCATTGATTGATGTTGATAATCTTAACCTATCTAAAATTGAACCTTTATGGTCATTGATGACAAAGGGGAAGAGAAATAAAGATAAAAGTGATAGGGGGAGAGAAATGACAAAGGAAGGGGGTCATTTAAAATTTATGCACACAAGTAGGGGGAGCCAGCTCATGAACCTGAATGATGCATTCACATATGCTTGCTTGCATTTGTCAAGTTTAAATCTGATATACTTGCTTGTGTGATGTATGCTAGTTGTAGGTTTGAATGATGAAATAAAAAACTAGCATGCATATATTGATAGTTAGATGTGACTTGCATTTGTTTTCACAAGTGGTACTGTAACCTTGCTTATAATGTTGATCTCACAGGGTATCTAGTTCTTTGTTGTGTTTGCAAGTGGTATCTAACTAGCAATGGTGCTAAGGATGGTATATTGGTGCACTCCGATTCGTATCACGCTTCGAAGGTCCATCTCTTCTACCTTAGCATCATTTGGTAGACATTGCTTTCCCACATTTCCTATCTATGCATATGTGCAAGCTTTCAATCCAAACTCTTAGCACATATGTAGGGGGGCTAATGCTACCAATTTGGGTTCATGAAACTTGTCCAAATCCTTTACACATGGTAAAAATGCTTGGGCAAGAAACATGGATTCAAAATTGATCTTAATTCATATCTTTGTAGAGGTTGTCATCAATTACCAAAAAGGGAGAGATTGAAAGCCCTAGTTTGATTTTGGATAATTAATGAAACCTATTTGGACTAATCCTTGTATCTAAGTGTGTGACCAGATAGGATGGTCCATTCCAAGTGGTGGAGCAAAGATGAAGTCCATGGTGATATTGGTGGACATGTGATGATGGTGATCAAGCTCTAGACTTGGAAAAGAAGAAAGAGAAAAATAAAATGGGCTCAAGGCAAAGGTATATTTGATAGGGCCATTTTGTTTTGCCACTCAAGACACCTAGTGGGTCTAAGTAGATTTAGGATAGATAGTTGTACTATCAAGAGGAGAGAATCTCGGTTAAAATGGTTGTCAAGTTCCAATGGCTGAAGTGATTCATGCATATGCATTAGGACCATGTGAGCTAACTTTTTAACCCGTGAAAAATGTTTGGAAAAACGCTAACACACGTGCACTATGGTGAGACACTTTGTTGTTGGTGATTTGGAATCAAGGGTGGTGTAGTTGAATTATTAGAAAAATATAAAGAAGAAGGAGAAGGAAACCGGACTCTAGGGGTCACCTGATCGGACCCGGGTCCAGTCTTGCGGTGTTGTGGCTATAGGGCGTGGCATGCGTGGAGTTGGGCCTTTGGCACCATTGGCGCAGGGGCTCGGACTCCTGTCGCTGAGTTCGCTGGGCCCGTAGCAGCCATGGGCGCTCAGCTCCTTAGTGGTGCTTCGGTAGAGAAGGGCCCACGGTCCTGATTGGTCGCGCAGGAGGCTCGGTCATGCGTGCATGTGAGTGTTAGGGCGAGCACTTGTCGTCGGACCCAAGAGGAGGCGCTACGGACTCAGTGTTTCATGGGTCCGTTCACTGCCCGCGTAGGCGCATGGGTTCAATGAAGGGGAGTAGCGGGCGTGGTGTCGGACCCTAGAGGGATGCGTCCTTGGACCGACGTGGCTGAGTCTGGCTACCGCGTAGCATCGCAACGTAGCACGCAATAGGTCTCTAGACCGTGGCCCATCGTGGGTCTAGAACAGGACCGGAGTCTGACCGTCTCGTGAGCCTAGGAAGACAGGGGCGATGTGGCTACCCCCGGTTGGAGTGATGGGAAATAGGACCATGGAAGTTAGTCCGGAGTCCAGGTCTAGACCGGGTCCGAAGGGGTTTTCCCTCTCTGGAACCTCTCTGGACTCCTCCGGACCCAAAGTTGAGTTGGTCCAGTTCTAGGTCTGGTTGCAGGGTTCGGTTCCACGAAGATAGCACAGTTCTTTAGTAACCGTTGGGATCTAAGGGTCGCGGTTGAACGTAGGACACATGGCATGATCCTAGGGTCTGGACCTTTCACCGTATATGGTCTGAAACCTGGGTTTGGACCCTGGGTCTGGATCTCCCCGAGGGCATAACAGCTATAACTTTTTGGGGGGCTCTATAAATGGAGCTTGGGCGTGTTTGGCTCACTCTCTTGATCATTCTTTCATGTGATAGCATCCTTTGAGCTGAGCAAACACCCTCCCACTCATCTCCTTGCTTGATAATGCAAATCAAAGTGAGATTGAGTGATTCGAAGTGCATTGGCTTGAGTGATTGCATCTAGTGGCACTTGGGGATCATTTTGCTGCAGTTTTCTTGTTACTCTTGGCGTTTGCCGATGCCTAGATGGCTAGGAGCAGCGGAGGAGTTGTGGCAAGAGTTGGTGATTGTTCATGGCCACCTCCCTATGATTTGTGAGGGGTTCTTGTGCCTTGCCCATGGGAGATCACGAAAGGCAACTCTAGTGGATTGCTCATGGCTTGTGAATCCTCATCTTGTGTTGATTGTGCTGCATCCGATTGCGGGTTAGGCGTGTGAAGCCTATTAGCGCGTGAACCTCCAAGTGAGTGAATCACCACAACAGGGACTAGCTTGTTGCCAAGCAAGTGAACCTCAGAGAAAAATCATTGTGTCATCATTTGTCTCTAGGATTTTTATTGTGATTGATTGATCATCTCTTGCCACAGTGGTATAACACTCACTACCTCTCTTGTATTTACATTTCTAGTGTAGCTAAGCTCTTTAGTGTAATTAATTTTGAGAGCTAGCTTGTGTCTTGTTAGTTTGGTTAGTGAGGCTCTTTAGTTAGTCTTTGAGAGCTCACTAACTTATCCTTTGTGTGATTTAGAGACTATAACAACTAGAATTATGGTTATGTGGCTTGCATTTTTAGTAGGCTAGCTATCGATGTGAAAACATGGTAGCCTCACCGGGTGGACACGCAGCAAGCCAGAATGATCTGGAGATCTACCTGGCTTCAACGTAGGACCAGTCGACCCTACGAATTCCTAAGGGCGTGCCAGTCAATTTGACCTGCAATTGACAAGGAGAGAAAGTTTATCAGTAATTTAGGGTGGAACATGCTGGTTTTGCACAGATAGTTCCAAGTGTACCGCTTCAGGAGCAGCTAGATGGGAAAATCGACTAAATAGACGATACGAGAAGAAATCGACTGTTAAGGACTGTAACGCTCATGGGTCATGATTGATTTTATAGTAGCTAATATAATGCACCCAGTTTTAATGATCCTTTTCCTTAAGCTATTAACATGTATGCGTCAAAGATTTATCACTGGCTAAATTGGATTTGATCAATACGTGGTATAGAGCCAATGAATCCGGTGAAAAGTGATATGCCACACAAACAATCGACTGTTCGATATAGACAGATCTACGAACTGTCTAGATCTAATCTATTACCGTCAACAGTGAGTTTCGATTGGATCGATGTAGTTATGATGATGATGATGATAGTCTAGAACCAGAAAATCCATAGAACCGACCATACTTCAACAGGTTTATGAAAGCGTGCCATATCTGTGAAAGCACATGCTAATCGGCTAAAATAGCCGATTCAGGTAGAAAAGGGATTACGGCATGTGAATAATCGACTATTTAATATGGACAGATCTATAAACTCATCAGATCTAATCTATTATCCTTAACAGTGGGGTTCGACCGGATCGATGGTAGCCATGATAAAGATAACATATCAAACCTTTAAAATAAATAGATCTATTCACATTTAATAGAATCATGAAGACACACTATAAGCGTTAAAGTACGGGCGATCGGCTATTTAGCTGATGTAGGCATAGCAAACAACCAAGGTCATGCCTGGTCGAAAGCAAATCTACCAACTAGCATACTCTGATTTAAAGTGCTAACAGTGGGGATCGACCGGATCGTTATAGCCATAATAGCAAGCTATAGACCAGATTCAACTAGCTAGTAAACCTTCTCAAGATCAGACATGCCTTAGCCACGTACTATGCACGATCAAGATCGAAGTAGAACGGCCGATAAAACATAATCCGTCATTTAAAGTAAGAACCATCATAGTGTGACAAAATAAACGATGGACTAAAAGGATGTGAGGCCGATCTAGATCGATCTCGATCGGGGCAGGTTGATATTACTGAAACTAATGACAACAAGAACATCAGCAAGATCGATAACTTAATGAATCTACCCGAAGGATGCCACCCTTAGGTAGAGCCAATAACTTGACCTTAATCTCATTCGAGCAGTGGAGGTTGAACTTAACCGATGCAGCCGTACTTGAACTAAATAAGGATCGATAACTAACTTATACTAGAGCTCGTAAGAGGTCAACTGGACCGATGCAGCCTTACAAACAAAAGTATAAGCCATGACGGTACTTACAGACAAGCCGGAGGTCAACCGGATCGATGCAGCCCAGCTTGTTGAAGAACTCACCGAGATCTATAGTACTCCTACTCCTAAGGGTTGGCGTGAAGCAAAAAAAAAGTAATTGGTATTGATTGATTGGATGTCTCTTACAATAGTCGGGGTCCAATATTTATACCCGGAACTTAAACATGAATCCTACTCAAACATGACTTATTACAATCTTTGAAATAAAAGAAAACATTCCTAATTTAAGATAACTTGGACCCTAATCCTTTCCTTTTTGTAGAGTCTGACATATCTTCCACCCCTGACACCATCTGTACGTAATCTGTTGATGTTATCTGCTAACGTCATCTATAAAATAGCCAATTTTTTATACCGCATCAAAACCGGCTGATATCGATTCACATCTGATCGATCCCTTGATGATAATCTTGGAAGCTTTGAGTTCCTACATTCTTCTCTTCCCAAATTTTGGTGTAAACACATGCCCCCCAATTTTGGGATAAAAGTAATTTTATTCCAAAATTACACACTTGTACCCTCGATGGGTCCATCGTCATGGGTAGAGAACCTTGACCTAGGGCCTACTATCTGTCACCTTCACCAACGTCCTTGCCTGCTTATGAGCCCACACTTTAAAGCTTCATGAGAGCACTATTGCTTCACGGGTGCTTGGACTCAATCTTCTAGACTGACTATAAATGCTTATCCGACCCTGGTGAGAGCAACCCAACGACTCAGTTATGTTTTTCTTTTGCTTGCCTCCTCGAGTGCCCTAGGCTCTACTAGACCCTCCATGGTCTAATTCCTTGCTATAAGGTTTTTGAGTGGTTAGAAGAATTCTTGTGCATAGGGCGATTGTGTCACTCATTTCAGCACCTTGTTGAGCAAGAGGATCAACTGCTGTGGTTAGAAGAATTCTTGTGATATTCTAGTGTTTGCAAGGGTTCGAATGTGTGGACACCTTCCCCTTGTTCATTCTATCAAGTGCTCATTCCAAGAAATCGGTTGGATATATGGGCATCTTTTTAGCAGGTGGCCTTTTCTTTCCCCTAATGCTACTTCTATCAGCGGGCCAATATGACTCGGTCCATGATGACCTTCGACCTTGTGAGAATTCGGACTTCGTTCAATCCAAGGAAGTTTTAGTGGGTTGATCGTCGGTTAATGTAAACCTTTTGTATCAATCTCACAGTATCTGTAATTATGGGAAGCAATAAGTCTGAATATGTTGTGCTTCAAATGAACCGTTCCCTAAATTTCTGGAGTGTTGATCAATTTCCATAACTGACTTCAATTTCATACCCCTGACAAAATCTATCTTCTCATCTCTTGGGTTATATATACGGGCCATGGTTGTGGATCAAAAAATAACCTGCTTCATCCCAAACCTTCTGTGCCTTTGGTGCGATTTGCTTTCTAATAGGCTCGAAGACATGGAGAGCGACAAGAGGCCTACTGAAGAGGCCCTTGACGAGTCTGTGCCATCACACCAGCGTCTTCATCACTAGGAGAATGCAACCCGTGATCTTGGGCAGATGAACTTTCATCTGAATGCGCTGCAGGTCGCTCTCATCAACTCAAAACATGGGGCCAATTCCACTCAAGCGAGGCTGGCCAAGGCCAAGGCCAGAATTGTGGGTGAGATATCCACCACAATTCTCTATTTCTTTTAGTGTTGTCTTCAAGATCTTGATTATCCCTTCCTTGAATCTTTCCAGACCTATTGGCCTAGTTAGAAAGCCTTCGATCAGCTATAGACTATGTGGCAGGATTCATCAACGCCAGGGGTGCCATGCCAGTGGTTCGCCTGTACGACATCCCAAACCACATCAGAGAAGTTGCCCTTCATGGTGTTCATCATGGTACTGCCATGGCATTGGCTGTTGCGCAAGCTCGCTCTGGTCACGAGCTTTGACTTCTTCCCCATGGTTTCCCAGCCACCGAACACCCTGAGGACCATGAGTGACTGGTCAAGGATTTCTTCAACACTACCAACTCCGTAGCCCTCGCTTCCTAGGTCGAAGACATAGTGAACAAAGTGTTCTCCGGCCCTTAGTTTGTAATAGGAGAAGCTAGTAAACAATTTCTTCATTGTAAGTGACTCCTCTTTTTGCCCCATGTGTCAATTTGTAAGCAGTTATCTGGCCTGTTGCGTGTCTCCTCGAGGCTCAATAGAATAGTCATTTCGGATTAACCGATTTCGACTTGTGATTCGACATGACTCGATTAAATCTAAAAATGGCTCTCATGGCAAAACTTTTTCAAATTCCTCCTCAGACATCAATCGCCGCGTTTTCCTTCGGTACTGGTAGAACGGTGCTCCCTCTTACATTAATTGGGTTTGCCTTTGCATATTTTGAGATATCGACCATCCCGTCTCCATGGCCATAAACACCGGCTAAGGGCTCTGGCTTCTAGCACATCTACACCTGCAACCGCCTCTATTCTCTGTACTTCTCCGCCTCACAAACCTTGTAGCAGTTTCCCTTCTTCTTCCATGATCTAGGCCAGCATCCATTGTAGGAGAAGATCACCGCGGCAAGCACGTAGCGAAAGATCTCCCTGAGGAAGAGGTCCCGGTCACCAGCGCTCCAACGCATGAGGTAAGACTAAACGCTCCCGTCCATAGCGAGAATCATCTACTAATGCATCTGCAGGCTCGTCCTCAATGACAACCTTCGGCCGCTTCCTCTCAGGATCGGTGAGCCTTCTACCACCGCATCTACTGTTGTCGTGCCGGACTCATTGTCGGACTCCTCCAACTCCTACAACGGTGATGACACCTAGTGTTTCCTCCAGGAGTGGAGGGCGGCCAAGGACCGTTACTCTGAGGCAACTTGAGAGCACGGTTAGCTTGAGAGATGCCTCAAGGCTTCTCAGGCCACCCTCCTCGCCGCTGAGGAAGAAGCCAATGCTGCTCGGGCATGGTTGGCTAAGTCTGATGCCATGGTGGCGGGAAAGAGGAACTCCAAGAAAATCTTTGTTTCAATTTCCACTGTCTTTGTCTTGATAGCTCCTTTGTTTCCATGATTTCTAGCCTTGTTGGTGTAGTTGGAGAACCTCCAACTGGTGGCGAACGTGGCTATGGCGACCATCAATGCCTAGGGCCCTCTCCTCAACAACCGCCTATAGGACGTCCTGGCACGCATTCAGGAGATCGCCCTCCATGGCGTTCACCGTGGTGCGGCGATGGCTCTGGCAGCGGCGTAGGTCCAGACTGGGCATGATCTCCGCACCATGGAGCTGGGCTTTCCGATGGCCGATGACCCCGGCATGCATGAGGACTTCAAAGATGCTGCAGTGGCCATCATGGACATCGCTTCAGCTCAAGACATTACAAACTGATCAATGAATGAAATCCCTGTTTTTCTATGATCGCGTCTCAGTGAACTTCCTGCAATATTTTTGTATACATCATGATTGTCTCTGTGTTTGTTTTTGCTCTATAGGCGATACATATCGCATCATCTTTTACCCCTTCGGGTCTATTATTAAACTAGAGGCGATACCCTTCTGGTACCGGCTATTAGAGCCGATGACTAAACAAATCAGCTATCAAGTATTAATCCAAACGCTAAGATAATATTTCTTTAGATACTTTCCATTTATTGCTCTGTCAAACTTCTCTTCTCCTCCTAGTGTTTCCAAAATATAAGCATTGCTAGGCGCACAACGTTTAATCCGATAAGGTCCTTCGCAATTAGGCGACCACTAGCTGAACTTGCTATCTCTTGACCCGATCGGTAATTTCACCTTCCAGACCAAGTCTCCTTCAGAAAACTATTTGCTCTTGACTTTCTTATTGTAATACTTCACAATCCTTAGCTTATTGGCTTCGATATTCACAAGAGCACGTAGTCGATGGCAACTTAAGTCCTCTAAGTCATCCATCATTAGATTCTTGTAAACTTTGGCTGACAAATCATTTTGCAACATGACATGCCTCGATCTAGTTTGAATCTCCCAAGGAAGGACTGCATTATGACCATACACAAGTTCATAAGGTGACGTTTTAATTGATCCATGATGGACCATCCTATATGCCCATAATGCCTCATTAAGCGTTGAATACCACTTCCTTGGCTGCTCTTTGGTCTTTTTCTTGATCATCTTAATCATAATTTGATTAGACGCCTTTGCCTGGCCATTAGCCTAAGCATAGTAAGGAGAAGAATTTAATAACTTAATTCGCATACTGGTAGCAAAATCTCTGAACTCTTCTGATGTGAACATTGTCCCCTGATCAATAGTAATAGTTTGAGGAATCCTAAAACGATACACAATGTGTTCCTTGAAAAAATCAACCATGTTCTTTGATGTTACCATCTTCAAAGGAATGGCCTCAACCCACTTAGTGAAGTAATCTATTGCTACCAATATGAACTTATGTCCTTTACTTGAAGGTGGAAAGATCTGGCCAATTAAATCAATTCCCCAACCTCGAAACGGACATGGTTTGATTATTGGATTCATAGCCGATGCGGGAGATTTCTGAATATTACCAAAATGTTGACAATCCTGACACCCCTTATAATATTCAAAACAATCTTCTAGTATTGTTGGCCAGAAATATATGGTCCTGCGAATAACCCATTTCATCTTATAAGCCGATTGATGGGCTCCACATATCCCTTCATGTACTTCACCCATCAACACTTTAGCTTCTTCCTAATTTAAGCATTTAAGCAAGACCCCATCGACTGTCTTGTAATATAGCTGATCATCTAGTAAAACATACTTAGTCGATTTATACCTTAGTTTCCTAGTAACCTTCCGTGATGGATTCTTAAGGTAATCGACTATTTCAACTCTCCAATCATTAGTCAAGGTTTCACTACTTAAGATCTCTTGAAACACTCGATAACCTGATGCACTTTGAGCTAACCAATTAGCCTCTTTGATTATGTGCTCTTGGAATATGCTGAAGAGAAATATGAGGAAACTCCTTGAGTAACCTCTGGCATTCATCATAATACCCCCTTAGAATATAATCTTTACATTCATATAGGCCGATCAACTGATTAATAATTAACTATGAATCTCCAAATACTTCAATTGACTCAGCCATTACTTCATGAAGAAGTTGAAGTCCCTTAAGAATAGCTTCATATTCTGTTTGATTGTTGGTAGTCATTGGTTTAGTTGGAAAAGCAAACTCAAAACTTGCCCCCCGAGGTAAAACAATAACAATGCCAATGCCACCACCTTGCTTGCATGATGATCCATCAAAGAATAATGTCCAAGGTATCAGCTCTACATAGCCAATACTCGGCTTATGATGCTGAGTGACAAAATCAGCTATTACTTGCCCCTTGACTGCTTTAGCCGATTTGTACCTCAAGTCAAATTCCGACAATGCAAGAATCCACTTCCCCATTCTCCCATTTAATATCAGCATTGATAGCATGTGTTTGATCACATCAGCCTTAGAAACAACTGTACACTTAGTCGATAACAAGTAATGTCGCAACTTAGTGCAAGAGAAATATAAGCACAAGCATAACTTTTCAATAGGAGAATATATTATTTCTAGATCCAAAAGCCTTCTACTTAGATAGAAAACAACTCGTTCTTTTCCTTCAAACTCTTGCATTAAGGCTGATCCAATTGTTTGGTTATCGGCCGACACATACAACTTAAAAGGCTTACCTTGTTGAGGAGGGACCAGCATGGGTGGACATTTCATATATTATTTTATCTCCTCAAACGCCTTTTGTTGTACGTTACCCCATTTAAATTCTTGATCATTTTTCAACTTCAACAAAGGAGAAAACGACAGAACCTTTTCTGACAAATTTGAAATAAACCTCCTGATAAAATTAATCTTTCCAAGCAAAGATTGTAACTCTGTTTTAGTAGTCGGGGCACTGCCTCGTCAATTGCTTTCATACTTTTTTGACCAATTTCGATTCCTCTCTCATGGACCAAAAACCCAAAGATTGTCCAGCTGACACTCCAAAGGCACACTTATTGGGATTCATCTTTAAACCATGTTTCCTTGTGTACTCCAAAGTCTCCCGCAAATCAGCTAGATGTTCCTTGTACCCTTTAGATTTTACCATCACATCATCAATGTAGATTTCAATAATCTTGCTGATCAACTTATGAAAAATATAATTCATCGCCCTCTGATAAGTTGCACCGGCATTTTTCAAATCAAAGGTCATCACAACCCATTCAAATAGACCGATTGCGCCAGGGCACCTAAAAGTTGTTTTTGCTATGTCTTCCTTAGCCATAAAAATTTGATTATATCATACATTGTCGTCCATAAAACTAATAACCTTGTGCCCGGCTGCTGCATCTACCAACATATCGGCTATTGGCATCGGATAACCATCCATGGGTGTAGCCATGTTCAGATCTCTGAAATCGATGCAAACTCTTAACTTTCCATTTTTCTTATACACAGGAACCACACTCGATATCCACTCTGCATATCAGCATGGTCGGATAAATTTTGCTTCTAGTAGTCTTTCAGTCTCCTTTTTGATATCATCAAGAACATTTGGGTTAAATCTCCTCGGAGCTTGTTTAAACGGTTTGATTGGCAACTGATGTTCAACAATTGATCGATCTAGACCAGGCATCTCACAGTATTCTCAAGCAAAACAATCTTTAAATTCCTTTAATAAATCTATCAACTCTTGCTTATACTCAGAATTCAACTTAGCACCCACACACGTCGGCCTAGGCCTATCTCTATAACACCTCGGGTGTTTTAAATACTAAAAACTGCCATGTCATCATATGCATTGCAAAGCATTTGGTCATATTGCAAACTTTGATATGCATTCACTAAAACAAGTTTACATTTGTGTTATAAGTGTTGCCTTGTAGTGTTTGAATCAAGTTCCAAGTTTTGTTCGGATTGGAATTTTCGAAAACCCTAAATTCAGCATTAAGTTTTGACCCAAAAAACCTATTTCAAAATATGAGCATATTTTGGGGTTGAGCCTTAAAGCAAAAATGTAGAGTTTGTCAAGTTGTATAAAGTTTGTTTTTGGAGTTTTCAAAGTTGTTTAGAAAAAATTGAAGTAAATTGAAAAGGCGTAATTCTTTAAATGTCCCCTTTTTGAATTCAAATTTGCATTTCAAAATGTAGACCGAATTAGGGGGTGGTTATAAAAGCAAAGTTGTAGAACTTTTGATTTTGAACAACTTTTATTTTTGGATATTTTTGAGTTGTTACATAAATTTGGGAGTAATTTGAGTTTCAAATCGGATGGCAATTCTGTAAATATGGTGAACAGTGCTCGCCGCTTAAGCTACATCGCCGGCGACCTTCGTTTCGATTCTAGGCGCACGCGTGGCCATTTTCGGCGTTGTGCTGGCACGGTGAAGGTCGTGCGTGGCTTCTCCTTGCTTCTGAGCCGTGTTTTAAGGACTGAGCTGCCACCGTTTGTCCCCGCTTCCTCGCTCTGCTTTTCCCGACGTCGCCGATCATTTCCGTCGAGCCCTCGCCGTCGAACCAGCGCCTGTGCCATCGCAGCAAGCATGTCCCAGCTTCGCTAGTTCCTTGCACGCCCAGCAAACCAGTCCTTATGGCTAGACTTCGCCGGGAACCATCGCTCGTCGTGTTTCTTCCTCGCGGCCGGCAAAATTTCCATCAAGTGCGCTTCACCGTGGCCGTGGCTCTCCGTTGCGCCTCTGTCCCTGCTTTGCATAGCTCCGGCTTCACCTTGTAGCCGTGGTTCTTGCTGCCTTGTTGATTGACCATTTTGTCCACTGCAGTCTCCGTTTAATCACCGTCACCGTCGCTTGCGCCGCCGGAGTAGCTAGGATCGTCGACCAGTATCTCCGTTGATCTTTCGGTTTGGCCATCGACTCTAGCGCGTTCGTGGTGAGCTCCTGAGTCTTCCTAGGCCATTGGTTTAACTGCTACCGCCATCATTTCGCCGGTGTAGCGTAGCCGCGCCGTCGTGGCCACCATGGCCGGCATCAAGCTCGAACCCCGCTGTAATTGCTCAAGCTAGTGACTCCAATCGATGCGTTGGGTTGTAGGGAATGTGTTGGTACCGTCGCTGTGGCCGGAGGTTTCACCGGCGGCGAGTTATCGCTGGTTAGAGCCATCGCTGCCGTGGTCAACGCGCGGAGGTCGGGGATGACAGGTGGGGTCACCTTGTCAGTGAGCGGGTGATTTGAAAAATAATTTTTCCTTTTTCAGAAATGAATAAATAGTGTCTATTTTTGTTATTTTTGTGTAGATTTATTTAGAGCTCCAAAAATTATAAACATTTTTGTGTGACTTCTCTATGATGTGTATTATTTAGGAAAAATATGAAATGTTGTTTTTAAATACTTTTTGGAGGTGATAAAAATTGCTCAATTAATTAATAAATGAATTTCCATGATTTTTCTAGGCTTATTTATTTATCCAAAAATTATGAAAATTGTTTTGCCACTTAGTTGCCATGTGATGAACATTTAAAAAAATTTGAGGTCAATTGGAACAAGTTGATTTATTTCATAATTTTGAATTAAATAATTAATTCATAAAAGCAAATAGTAACCTTTAATGATTTAGGTTTTGATTGAATTTTGGATTGAGTGATGACCTTGGGTCATTAGTTGGTAATGATCCTTGGCAATTGAATTAGGTGTTACGAAAAAGGTTTAGTTTGTTTGACTTATAACTGTACCACGAAGGAAAGTTGTATTCAAGTTGTTAATTTTGCATCCATCATCGAGCATCATATTTTGTATCTCGCATCATGTTAAACATGGCATTGTTACTACGTGTA
The DNA here is from genome assembly GCA_904845875.1 of Miscanthus lutarioriparius. Lineage (NCBI taxonomy): Eukaryota > Viridiplantae > Streptophyta > Magnoliopsida > Poales > Poaceae > Miscanthus > Miscanthus lutarioriparius. The sequence continues at coordinate 77,011,683 of CAJGYO010000007.1, read as the reverse complement.
GTGAACGAAGGAGAGCACGTGGTAGTTAATCAAGTGGTTGAGGAAGTTAATCCGTCTGTTGAGGTCGGGTTGGATAATTGTGGTGCGACTCCAGAACTGGACTTTTCCGTCAACGAAGGCAAGCCCCAGATGCATTTAAACCTACCTTGTGTTTTACAAATTGATTTCACTTTTGCTTTTATTTACCGCATTAAGTGATTAGGAGTTAAGTGAAAACCTAATTGATGCATTACCAACCTTGTTTTCCATATCTACCTTGTTAGCCGTTTTAATTCGTATATGCCCAGTTATGCTTAGCTATGCTTAGAACGATGAAAGTCGGGTGATTACCTATCACCTGCAAACTTTAAATGGAACTTTGGTTACTTATGTTATCATGTGATATGGGAATGTGGAGTAATAAATCTAGACCGGGCGGACTCGGTGTTGGGGAGCCACAAGACATGGAGGTCTTGTGAGCGGGTTCTTTCCGCCTGTGTCGATTGAGGCCCGTACCGTTGTTGAACTATAGGAGCTGAGACTTTGTAGTACTAACCGCAAACTCTGGTAAGCCTTAACTTGGCTATTCTATTACAAGAATGGCTACTCACGCACTGAGAGTGGAGAGATGGTGGGAATAGCGTGTACCCACGTGGCAATGGGCTGGATTGGTGGAGTACTGTATTCTCGGGTGGCGCGGACCCGTTCTTGTTTTAGAGGATCCGAGGGTAGGTTGATATATGTAGGTCGGGGACCTACATATGTCGTGTGGTCTGGAATCCCCAGCTGGGTTTTAATTGGTTCGAATCGTCGTTGCTCCTCGGTTATGGAGACTCAACTCACTGTTCATCATCGTAGTTTAATAACTGGAACTCGAATAAGGTTTGTGAAGGAGTTGGATATGAAGTTTCATGATCTCAATGCGGATCATGTCAGCATTGTATATGATCTTATGAAGTTTTAAAAGTTGATGTAAAGAATTTTATTAAAAAGCTTTTACGCAAAAGAACTTTGATTATTGCTAAAGCCATACCTTGAATTCCTGAGCCTGCATGCTTAAGTTCTTTCAGTTTTTATTTTCGGTTAAGTCTTGTTGAGTACTTTTGTACTCAGGGTTCGTTGACCCTTGTTGCAGGTGAGGCTCATGAGCAGATCTGTTTTGGATCATGCTGCATGACTGTTGTTCAATGCGATGACGATAAGTAATGTGTGGCCCTTGGGCAGGGCAATCTTATTTGTGTGTTCTATAATATGTTATAATGCCACTCTACTACTTTGGTTTGTATTATTTTCCGAACTTAGTTGTATGGTTTGAAACAAATGGTTTGTAAACTATGTTATTGTAAGTCTTCCGCTATATTACTCTGATGTATCTATTTGAATAAACTATTGTAATACTACAATGACTCTGTAATGTGATCCTGCTCGGAAATCGTGGATGATTCAGGGTTCCCCGAGGACACCCGACAGTCTTCTTAAGTTACCGGGAATATATGCATAGATGTCAAAGGTCGTTGGACAGTGACAGGTGCATGTGGGCCCTATAATTTAGAAGGTTCTGCCACAGAATGGTATCAAAGCGATCGTTACAAAGTCTTTGTTGTATTGATTTACAAAAACTTCAAAATGATTTGGGATGACTAAACTTAACTTGTTAATTTGGTCCAAATTGCTTCTGACTTATCTAATTTCTTTCTCACCATTCCTTATTTGATTAAAAAGGTTTTGTGTGGTGGAGTAGTAATCTTAATATGCCCTATATAAAAACAAATGTTGTTTATGTTCGTTATAAGTTTTGATGTTTTTGTTCGTAAGAATGATTCATGCATCATGATTAAATTCATTTGTTACTTCCTTCACCTCTGAGTCTGGGTGGGTAGTGTGTATGGGTTGAGTTATGTAGTCCACCCTTGCTGCTCTTGAGACTATTGTCAGATTGTCTTACTAGGATTAATCTTGCTTCCTATAGTATGGCTCGTACCAAGAAGACACCCCGTAAGTCCACTGGACCCAAAGGAGTTCCTCGTCACCAACTTGCCCCTAGGAATGACAGTGCTAGCAGTAGCAGCTCTAGGCCTGATCCCTAGGCAGAGATACAGAGGATTTCTATAGAGTTAGCATAGGCTACTAGAGATAGGGCCTTGGATGCCATCCAGGTAGGAGAACTACAGGGTCAATTGAGGCATCTCACCACCACTCATAGGAACTGTGAACGTATGTTAGTTCGTATAGTGGAAGGAAGGAATGAAGCTTGGCATAGAGAAAATGTAGCTAGAGCTAGAACTCATGAGCTAGAATTCTATGTAGAAGATTTAGAAGAACATAATACTTATCTGCATGAGGAAGTTCATAGGCTAAGCAATCTCCTAGATCCAAATCATGAACCCCAAGCTAATGTAATGGACCCCGGTGTCATCCTTGCTGATGATAGCGAATCGGAAGAGGAAGAAGAAGAAGATCCAGAAGAATTAGTAATGATCGATGAAAGTGATAATGAAGGCGGTAATATTTCCGGAATGGATACCGAGCCCGAAGTTTGAAGTGATCGAGAAGACGAGTAGAGTTGTATAATAGTTAGTTCTAGTTAAAGTTGTAGTTTTGTTTAGATGCGGGTTTGTGTTTATATTAGTAAACCCTGTGTAATGTGTCTGGAGTAAGCTTTTGTTGCAATTCAATAAAGACTTGTGAGTAAAGTTTGGTTTGCTATGAGCAAATGCGTTGTATGTGGGGTTCGCATATTCCTGGTACTTCACAAGATGAGGACGGCATTCCAGATCCGCCACTAGTTCCAACAAACCTGGCTGATGCTATAGCCGCACTTGTCAATGTGACGGTTGAAAATTCTCGTTTGCTTCATGAGATGGCTCAAAGTAATCAGAATCAGATGCAAGGAAATTGTGGTCACCATCATAACAGGAAGGAGGCTACATATGTTGATTTTACAGACACAAGGCCACCGGTGTTCACCAAGGCAAAAGAACCACTGGAGGCTGACGATTGGCTTCGAACCATGGAGCAGAAATTTGATCTTATTCCCTGCACGGAGTATCAGAAACCAGTCTTTGCTGCCCAGCAACTTAGAGGTGCAGTCGGTGCTTGGTATGCGAATCTTATGGCCATGCAACCCATAGGTGTTCCGTTAACTTGGATAGAGTTTCGTACTACTTTCAGAGCCCATTATATCCCAGAGGGAGTTATGGCTATGAAGCTGGATGAATTCCTTGCTTTGAAGCAAGGGGATCAGACAGTTATGCAGTATGTGGGAAGATTCAATCATCTATCACAGTATGCATCTGAACATGTCAACACAGATGCCCTGAAAAAGAAATGGTTCATGAGAGGTCTAAATACCAAATTGCAGACTATGATGACAACTTGTACCAATGTCACTTATTATGAGGCAGTGAATATTGCAATTGCTTCAGAGGCAAAGTATCGGCAGCATAAGGAGCTCAAGAAGAAAAAGAGTATGTCGTCTGGATCTTTTGGGGGAAATCAAAAGAGGCAGAGGGTGATTTATCATCCAGTAAATCATAAGTGTCCTCCTTATCGTCCGCCACAGTTTCAAGCCGGTCAGCAATCAAATGTTCGCTCTGCTACAACTTATTAGAATCCACAACCGATAAATGCTTCTGGGGTTTCTGCTCCAACACCCCAGGGTCATAAGTATCCCTGTTTCAATTGTGGCAAGCCTGGTCATTTCTCGAGGGAATGTCCATATCCAAGGCAGTCTAATGCAAATTATCAGAAGGCTCCTGTCAATCCACAACAGGGTCAGGCATAGAACAAGAATAACAATCAGAATGCTCAGAAAGGCAAAGATGAAAGGAAGATAGGACGGGTGTTCTATATTCAAGCGGGGGAAATTCTGGAAGGGGAGCCAGTGATGATGGGTATGTTTCCTGTTGCCAATCATCCTGTAGTTATGCTTTTTGATTCGGGTGCATCTCATTCATTCATCAATAGAACATTTGTCGTGAAGCATGAAATTCCAATTGGTGCAACAAAGGAAAAATTCTTTATACAGTCGCCCGAGGGACGTCTGTGTACTAAGGAAATGGTATACCAGGTACCCATAAACCTAGGTGGGCATATTTTTCCCACTACCATGATTATCCTAAAGGATCAGGATATAGATGTAATTTTAGGAATGAATTGGATGTATCAGCATAAGGCTATTATAGATGCTTTGAATAGAACTATAAGGGTGAGTTTGCCAGATAGTAATTCTCAACTTCTCATCCAACTTCCAACCTTAAGAAGATTAGTGGGCAAAGTTTGTGCAACTGCTGTCAAGAAGATTAGAGATATCCCGGTAGTGTGTGAGTTTCCTGATGTATTTCCTAAAGATTTACCCGGTCTACCACCTGATAGGGATGTCCAGTTTAACATAGAGTTGAAACCTAGAACAGCTCCGATTTCTCAAAGAGCTTATAGGATGCCACCAAAGGAATTAGCCGAGTTGAAGACTTAGTTGCAAGAATTGATTGAAAAGGGGTTTATCCAACCTAGTTCATCACCTTGGGGATGTCCGGCAATTTTTGTGAAAAAAGAAAGATGAGACCCTGAGGTTATGTGTCGACTATCGTCCGCTGAATGAAGTGACCATCAAGAATAAGTATCCCTTACCTCGGATAGATTTGCTTTTTGATCAACTGGCCGGTGCCAAAGTTTTCTTCAAGATAGATTTGAGGTCGGGATATCACCAAATCAAGATAAAGCCTGAAGATATTCCCAAAACGGCATTTACCACAAGATATGGATTATATGAATACTTGGTAATGTCTTTTGGTTTGACAAACGCTCCAGCTCATTTCATGTATCTGATGAATTCAGTATTCATGTCTGAGCTAGACAAGTTTGTAGTGGTGTTTATTGATGACATCTTAGTAAATTCCAAGAATAAGGAAGAACATGCGGAACATCTCAGAATTGTTCTGACCCGCTTGAGAGAACATCAACTATATGCCAAGTTCAGCAAGTGTGATTTTTGGCTTAAGGAAGTATAATTTCTTAGACATGTCTTGTCAGCTGAAGGAGTTGTTGTTGATCCAAGCAAAGTTAAGGATGTGCTTGATTGGAAACCGCCAACCACGGTTCATCAAGTTCGGAGTTTTCTGGGATTGGCGGGGTATTACCGTCGTTTTGTTCTAGATTTCTCTAAAGTATCAAAGTCCATAACTGAGTTGTTGAAGAACCAAGTCAAGTTTGTCTGGTCATCTGATTGTGAAGAGGCATTCCAGAGTTTGAAGAGGTTGTTGACCACTGCACCAGTATTAGCCCAACCTGATATCGAGAAGCCATTTGATGTTTATTGTGATGCTTCAGGTATTGGTATTGGATGTGTGTTGATGCAAGAAGGCCGAGTCATTGCCTATGCATCCAGACAACTTAAGCAACATGAAGAACACTATCTGACTCATGATCTGGAGTTAGCAGCTGTGGTTCATGCTTTGAAGATTTGGCGGCATTACCTGCTTGGTAATACGTGCCATATTTATATAGACCACAAGAGTTTAAAGTATATCTTTACTCAGTCAGAATTGAACATGCGACAAAGAAGATGGTTAGAACTGATTAAAGATTATGACTTGGAAGTACATTATCACCTGGGTAAAGCAAATGTGGTTGCAAATGCCCTCAGTCGCAAAAGTTATTGCAATTGCCTGACACTGAGAACGATGGGTCTGACTTTATGTCAAGAGATGGAGAAGTTGAATGTAGAGGTAATTCAACAAGGTAGTTTGACCAACATAATTGTTGAAGCCAATATTCGAGACCAGATTATTGCTGCTCAGAAGGAAAACAAGGGTGTAGCCCATATCAAGCAAAGAGTCAGGAATGGAAAAGCGGAATACTTCAGCATAGATGACCAAGGTGTGCTATGGTTCAAGGATCGCCTGGTGGTACCGAAAGTTCCTAAGTTGTGACAATCAATCCTTGAGGAGGCACATGCTACTATGTTATCTATCCATCCGGGAAGCAACAAGATGTACCATGACTTGAAACAAAGATTTTGGTGGACTAAAATGAAGATAGAGATTGCTAGGTATATAGCAAAGTGTGATACTTGTCAAAAGGTGAAGGCTATACATTTGAGGTCTGCTAGAGAGTTACAACCATTACCAATTCCAGCTTGGAAGTGGGAGGACATTAGTATGGACTTTATTATTGGTCTACCCAAGACATCAAAGGGATTTGACTCAATATGGGTGATTATAGATCGACTAACCAAATTAGCACATTTTCTTCCAGTCCAGAGTACATATACCACTATCTGATATGCCCAGATGTATTTAGCCCGAATCGTGAGTCTACATGGAGTACCAAAGACCATAGTGTCAGATAGGGGTACACAGTTCGTCTCCAACTTTTGGAAACAATTGCATGCTTCGATGGGTACCAAGCTCCTTTATAGTACAGCTTATCATCCAAAGACTGATGGACAGACTAAAAGAGTCAATCAAGTACTTGAAGATATGTTAAGGTGTTGTGTCCTTAACTATTCCAATAAGTGGGATGAATGCTTACCTTTGGCCGAGTTCTCATACAACAATAGTTATCAGGAAAGCATTAGAATGGCTCCATTTGAAGCACTCTATGGTCGTAGATGCAGAACCTCGCTGAGTTGGTCTGAACCCAGAGAAAGAAGGTTCTTTGGAGTTGACCTTGTGAAAGAAACAGAAGACAAGGTTAGACAAATACAAAGTAATTTGAAGATAGCTCAGTCTCGACAAAAGAGTTAAGCAGATAAACGACGTAGACCATTGACGTTTAACAAGGGAGATTTTGTTTATCTGAAGGTATCACCAATGAAGGGAGTTACCCATTTTGGTGTTAAAGGCAAGTTGGCACCTCGATATATTGGACCATTTCAAATTTTAGAGAGGTATGGAAAGGTGGCATATCGCTTCAAATTACCAGAACATCTATCAGCTGTACATGATGTGTTCCATGTTTCTCAATTGAAGAAGTGTCTCCGAGTGCCTGAGCAGAATGTTGAGAGTGGAACTTGAACAAGATTTGACTTATTCTAAATATCCTATCTGAGTTTTGGATCAAAAAGATCGTGTTACTCAAAGGAGGACAATCAAGTTCTACAAGATCCAATGGAATCAGCATTCCAAAGAAGAAGCTACTTGGGAATCTGAAGATTACTTGTTAGAAAAATTTCCAGAGTTTCTTGCGTCGATATAGAATACCATTAGTTTTGCTCTGTGGTTGCGATCTATGTTTGTAAAGGAACCTCAGCTGTTTTATGGTTAAGTTGTAAATGTTTTTGGATTGACACATTTCCTTTTCCATTACTTACCCTATGACTTTGAATCTCGGGACGAGATTTCTTTTAGGGGGAAGGATTGTAACACCTCGGGTGTTTTAAATACTAAAAACTGCCATGTCATCATATGCATTGCAAAGCATTTGGTCATATTGCAAACTTTGATATGCATTCACTAAAACAAGTTTACATTTGTGTTATAAGTGTTGCCTTGTAGTGTTTGAATCAAGTTCCAAGTTTTGTTCGGATTGGAATTTTCGAAAACCCTAAATTCAGCATTAAGTTTTGACCCAAAAAACCTATTTCAAAATCTGAGCATATTTTGGGGTTGAGCCTTAAAGCAAAAATGTAGAGTTTGTCAAGTTGTATAAAGTTTGTTTTTGGAGTTTTCAAAGTTGTTTAGAAAAAATTGAAGTAAATTGAAAAGGCATAATTCTTTAAATGTCCCCTTTTTGAATTCAAATTTGCATTTCAAAATGTAGACCAAATTAGGGGGTGGTTATAAAAGAAAAGTTGTAGAACTTTTGATTTTGAACAACTTTTGTTTTTGGAGATTTTTGAGTTGTTACATAAATTTGGGAGTAATTTGAGTTTCAAATTGGATGGCAATTCTGTAAATATGGTGAACAGTGCTCGCCGCTTAAGCTACATCGGCGGCGACCTTCGTTTTGGTTCTAGGCGCGCGCGTGGCCATTTTCGGCGTCATGCTGGCGCGGTGAAGGCCGTGGCGTGGCTTCTACTTGCTTCTGAGCCGCGTTATAAGGATTGAGTCGCCGCCGTTTGTCCCCGCTTCCTCGCTCTGCTTTTCCCGACGTCGCCGATCATTTCCATCGAGCCCTCGCCATCGAACCAGCGCCTATGCCATCGCAGCAAGCGTGTCCCAGCTCCGCTAGTTCCTTGCACACCCAGCAAACTAGTCCTTGTGGCTTGACTTCGCCGGGAACCATCGCTCATCGCGTTTCTTCCTCGCGGCCGGCAAAATTTCCGTCGAGTGCGCTTCACCGTGGCCGTGGCTCTCCGGTGCGCCTTTGTCCCTGCTTTGCACAGCTTCGGCTTCGCCGTGTTGCCATGGATCTTGCTGCCTTGTTGATTGACCATTTTGTCCACTGCAGTCTCCGGTTAATCGCCGTCACCGTCGCTTACGCCGCCGGAGTTGCTGGGAACGTCAACCAGTATCTCCGTTGATCTTTCGGTTCGGCCATCGACTCCAGCGCGTTCGTGGTGAGCTCCTAAGTCTTCCTAGGCCATTGGTTTAACTGCTACCGCCGTCGTTTCACCGGTGTAGCATAGCCGCGCCGTCGTGGCCGCCATGGCCGGCGTCAAGCTCGAACCCCGCTGTAATTGCTCAAGCTAGTGACTCCAATCGATGTGTTCGGCTGTAGGGAATGTGTTGGTACCGTCGCTGTGGCCGGAGGTTTCACCGGCGGTGAATTATCGCTGGTCAGAGCCATCGCTGCCGTGGTCAACGCGCGGAGGTCGGGGATGACAGGTGGGGTCACCTTGTTAGTGAGCGGATGATTTGAAGAATGATTTTTCCTTTTTTAGAAATGAATGAATAGTGTCTATTTTTGTTATTTTTCTGTAGATTTATTTCGAGCTACAAAAATTATGAAATATTTTTTGTGACTTCTCTGTGATGTGTATTATTTAGGAAAAATATTAAATGTTGTTTTTCAATAATTTTTTAAGGTCATAAAAATTGCTCAATTAATTAATAAATGAGTTTCCATGATTTTTCTAGGCTTATTTATTTATCCAAAAATTATGAAAATTGTTTTGCACTTAGTTACCATGTGATGAACATTTAAAAAAATTTTGAGGTCAATTGGAACAAGTTGATTTATTTCATAATTTTGAATTAAATAATTAATTCATAAAAGCAAATAGTAACCTTTAATGATTTAGGTTTTGATTGAATTTTGGGATTGAGTGATGACCTTGGGTCATTAGTTGGTAATGATCCTTCGCAATTGAATTAGGTGTTACGAAAAAGGTTTAGTTAGTTTGACTTATAACTGTACCGTGAAAGAAAGTTGTATTCAAGTTGTTAATTTTGCATCCATCATCGAGCATCATATTTTGTATCTCGCATCATGTTAAACATGGCATTGTTACTACATGTAGTGAACGAAGGTGAGCACGTGGTAGTTAATCAAGTGGTTGAGGAAGTTAATCCGTCTGTTGAGGTTGGGTTGGATAATTGTGGTGCGACTCCGGAACTGGACTTTTCCGTCAACGAAGGCAAGCCCCAGATGCATTTAAACCTACCTTGTGTTTTACAAATTGATTTCGCTTTTGCTTTTCTTTACCGCATTAAGTGATTATGAGTTAAGTGAAAACCTAACTGATGCATTACCAACCTTGTTTTCCATATCTACCTTGTTAACCATTTTAATTCGTGTATGCCTAGTTATGCTTAGCTATGCTTAGAACGATGAAAGTCGGGTGATTACCTGTCACCTGCGAACTTTAAATGGAACTTTGGTTACTTATGTTATCATGTGATATGGGAATGTGGAGTAATAAATCTAGACCGGGCGAACTCAGTGTTGGGGAGCCACAAGACATGGAGGTCTTGTGAGCGGGTTCTTTCTGCCTGTGTCAATTGAGGCCCGTACCGTTGTTGAACTATGGGAGCTGAGACTTTGTAGTACTAACCGCATACTCCGGTAAGCCTTAACTTGGCTATTCTGTTACAAGAATGGCTACTCACGCACTTGGAGTGGAGAGATGGCGGGAATAGCGTGTACCCATGTGGCAATGGGCTGGATTGGTGGAGTACTGTATTCTCGGGTGGCGCAGACCCATTCTTGTTTTAGAGGATCCGAGGGTAGGTTGATATATGTAGGTCGGGGACCTACATATGTCGTGTGGTCTGGAATCCCCAGCTGTGTTTTAATCGGTTCAAATCATCATTGCTCCTCGGTTATGGAGACTCAACTCACTGTTCATCTTCGTAGTTTAATAACTGGAACTCGAATAAGGTTTGTGAAGGAGTTGGATATGAAGTTTCATGATCTCAATGCGGGTCATGTCAGCATTATATATGATCTTATGAAGTTTTAAAAGTTGATGTAAAGAATTTTATTAAAAAGTTTTTACGCAAAAGAACTTTGATTATTGCTAAAGCCATACCTTGAATTCCTGAGCCTGCATGCTTAAGTTCTTTTAGTTTTTATTTTCGATTAAGTCTTGTTGAGTACTTTTGTACTCAGGGTTCGTTGACCCTTGTTGCAGGTGAGGCTCATGGGCAGATCTGTTTTGGATCGTGCTGCATGACTGTTGTTCAATGCAATGACTATAAGTAATGTGTGGCCCTTGGGTAGGGCAATCTTATTTGTGTGTTCTATAATATGTTATATTGCCACTCCACTACTTTGGTTTGTATTATTTTCCGAACTTAGTTGTATGGTTTGAAACAAATGGTTTGTAAACTATGTTATTGTAAGTCTTCCGCTATGTTACTCTGATGTATCTATTTGAATAAACTATTGTAATACTACAATGACTCTGTAATGTGATCCTGCTCGGAAATCGTGGATGATTCGGGGTTCCCCGAGGACACCCGACAGTCTTCTTAAGTTACCTGGAATATATGCATAGATGTCAAAGGTCGTTGGATAGTGACAGGTGCATGTGGGTCCTATAATTTAGGAGGTTCTGCCACAATCTCCAGGACCAATATCTATCTCTTCTAATTCGTCGGCCGACGTGAAGTCATGCCCTAGTTTACCATCTATACCATCTATTGGATTATCCATTAAAACAAACTCTCAAAGCCGACTGCTTGGATCAGTTGTTGGCTTTCATCATTGATTTTAATGGAGCCTCCTTCCCATAGCTTGCTAGAAAAACACTCAAAGTCTTCTAGTTCCCAATACATTGGATCAGCTGTTGCTATACTCATAGAATCATCAGCATGAACCAGCTCAACATCATCTTCATGCCACTGAATCAAGCATTGATGCATAGTCGATGGTACACAACAATTTGTATGAATCCAATCATGACCAAGGAGTAAACTATATGAACCCTTTCCATCAATGACAAAGAATGTAGTGAGCAAAGTCTTACTTCCAATTGTCAATTCGACATTTATTGCCCCCTGGTCTTGGATGCATTACCCCCAAAATCCTTAAGCATCATGTCGGTCTCAATCAAATCTCCTGGTCCCTTGCCAAGCTTGTGAAAAGTAGTATAAGGCATAAGATTAACAGAAGCACCTCCATCCACCAACATTTTGCTCATCGGCTTCCCATCAATGAAACCTTTTACATATAAAGCTTTTAAGTGCCGATGCTTGACTGGCTTATCGAATATAGCTTGTTGTATAACTATCAACTTGGCAACTATCTCCTCATACTCCGATTCATCAAAATCTGAATAGACTTCTTGGTCTGTTGGAGCTCTAAATTCTGACGGCAACAGAAAAGCCATTTGAATATTAGCCGATGGTTGACCCCTATCGGCTATTTGTTTAGCACGCCACACTTGAGGTCTACCCGATGCCTGAGCCTATTCTAGCTCTCTGTTCCTTAGGCGTTGCACCCTTCTTTTCTGGCTTCTTGTCAAACCTCCTGGACACCATTGCCCTTCCTGTCAAACATATTCTTCCTCATCACCCTCTTCTTCATAATTAGCCCAGTTTTGATCAACAATTCGCTTCCCGAGCCGATCGTGAACACTTTTATTTTTTAAGCACCGATCCATATTATTATGATGATACTCATTTTGAGTATGGACAGACTGGCAGTTGGCTTGAGATTGTCTAAGATCCCAATATTGTTCACTACACTCTAGACAATTATTTCTAGTAGGCAATTTCAAACCTTCATTCCAACAATGTCTGAAAAAAGGACAATTCCAATGTGATTTGGCTTGTTTTCTTTCATACCTCTCCTTTTCTTGTTGACGCTGGTATTATTTCTCTTCTAACCAACGCTGATAATCCTTTTCCTTCTGCCATTGCCATTTATTCAACAAAATTCGAGATGTGACACCTAACCTTATTGCCCCGTCCCTTAATGTCTCTCCCTACTCATATCGGCTCCTCTATTGGTCACGACGCCTTTTAATCTCTCTATATTCATTAGCCGATATTTGCATCTTTGGATCGACGGTTCCGGTTTCTTTTGCCCTGGTTGATGTTAGGACTTTATTCTTTCCTTTGAGCAACTTAACATCGACCATATTCTGATCTCTTAGAAAAGGATTATCATCAACTTTCATCTTTTAGGGTGTATCAAATTTAAGTTTTCCTTGTTGAATAGCCCTCTGTATATGTTACCGAAAAATTCTGCACACGTTAGTAGAATGAGAAGTAGCGTTATGAAACTTACAAAACTTCTTATTCTTCAACTGATCAGGAGGTAACATAACATGATTAGCGGACAATTTGATCTGTCCTCTCTCAAACAAGAAATCAAAGAGGTTGTCTGATTTTATGACGTTGAAATCATAGCTCTCCTCAACTCCTTTTCCCTAAGGATTTGGCACCATTACTGTCTTCTTACCCTAATTCCATTCAGCCATAGCAATCTCTTCTTCTTCATCATCCTCATCGCCATCATTAACTGAATATGGATTATAAGCTTCAGCAATTGCGGCATTCTTCTGGAATCGGGTATCCCTGCACATATTCTGGAATTGGCTATTGAGTGCTACCACCCATTGAGCTAACTGACCAAAATTGTCAAACTCTTGCCCAAGCAACTTCTCTCTCCATATTGACAGTATTCCTTGAATGGCCAAAGCAGCTAGCTGATCATCAGTCAGATCCAATGAAAAGCATAAATTCCTGGTTTCTTGGAACCTCTGAAGAAACTCGGCTCCCGATTCATTCGTTCTTTGCCTTATGGTCATCAAATCTATGATTTTCTTTTCTCCTATCCTAGTATAGAAATATGTATGAAACTTCTTCTCTAGGTCAGTCCAATTGACAAAGGAATTAACTGGTAATGATGAAAACTAAGAGAAAGCTGGTCCTGATAGGGACAGGGAGAAGAAACGAACTCGATGAGCTTCTTCAATGGATGCTTCGCCCAACTATGTAAGATACCAACTGACATGTTCTATTGTGCTCGTGCTATCTTGACAAGTGAACTTAGCAAATTCCGGCAGCCTGTAATTTGTAGGAAGAGCAACCAAATCATACCACTCTAGATACGAATGTTTGTACGAAAAGGTTGGCCCTTTTAGTTTTAAACCGAATTGATTCTTCATCACTTTGGTTACTCTGAGCAACAACTCATCAGCATTTGAATCTGGATTTCTCTGTAACTGCTGACTCATCTGCGGATTAAAATTTTGGGTACCTTGATACCCTAGATTTGGAATCATATGAAGGGTATTGTAATCTGTTCCATAATGATATCCTTGTGGAATCTCTATCTGTTGGGTCCTTTGCTGATTTGTTGCTTGAAGTCTCTGGTTGTAGATGTTGGGATCTGTATCTCTACAAATCCTTTGAACTGATGGCGCTATTTTTTGAGCCAACGGTGGTATTTGGCCTAATGTGCCAAAATTAACTACTTGATTCTGAACTTGCCCCGTCTACTGTTGCACATACTGCACTAATGATCTAGGATTATTTTGTATTTGATTAGTAGTGGTACTTTGAACCTACTCAGATGAGCTCTGAACTACCTGGACATCATCATTACCAGTTAGTGCTGCTTCTTGATGGCTAGTACCGGCTTGATTAGTCCCCTGATTCGATGGATGTGGAATGTTGTAATAAGACGGTCCAACCTAATCAATTGGACATCCATGAAACACCTCTTTCATGGTATTGTGGAATGTGTTCAAGAAAGTTGTATTATGGTTCAACATGGCATCATGAACAGATTTGTTTACAGCATCTACGAAGAAATGTCTATCATCAGCTTCGTCTGTATCTGACTGCCCATGCATCAAAACTCTTGATAGTGGATATTTCTTAATAACTTTATTGTCATATGTCTTGGTGTAGGACAACAAACACTTGTTCTAAAATTCTTCTATAGCTTTACTGATGACATCTTTATCCTCATCAGGTAGGTCTTCATAAGGCTCCATAAGAATGTCCCTGTTATTGTGAGTTGCCATGACAATTGTGGTGTCCCACTAGGCGTGCCAGAACGTGTGTCGGCGCGAAAACATGGTAGCCGTGCTGGGTGGACACACATCAAGCCAGAACGATCTGGAGATCTGCCTAGCTTCAATGCAGGACCAGTCGACCCTATGAATTCGTAAGGATGTGCCAGCCAATTTGACCTGCAATTGACAAAGAGAGAAAGTTTATCAGTAATTTAGGATGGAACATGCTGGTTTTGCCCAGACAGTTCCAAGTGTGCCGCTTCGGGAGCAGCCAGACGGGAAAATCGACTAAATAGCCGATACGAGAAGTAATCGATTGTTAAGGACTGTAACGCTCGCAGGTCATGATTGATTTTATAGTAACGAATACAATGCACCCAGTTTTCATGATCCTTTCCCTTAAGCTATTAACATGTATGCGTCAAAGATGCATCACTAGCTAAATTGGATTTGATCAATACGTGGTATAGAGCCAATGAATCCGACAAAAAGGGATATGCCACGCAAACAATCGACTGTTCGATATAGACAGATCTACGAACTATCTAGATCCAATCTATTACCATCAATAGTGAGGTTCGACCGGATTGATACAGCTATGATGATGATGATAGTCTAGAACCAGAAAATCCATAGAACCAACCATACTTCAACAGGTCTATGAAAGCATGCCATATCTGTGAAAACACAGGCAAATTGGCTAAAATAACCGATTCAGTTAGAAAAGGGATTACAACATGTGAACAATCGACTATTTAATATGGATAGATCTATAAACTCATCAGATCTAACGTATTATCCTTAACAATGAGGTTCGATTGGATCGATGGCAGACATGATAAAGATAACAGATCAAACCTTTAAAATAAACAGATCTATTCACATTTAACAGAATCATGAAGACACACTATAAGCGTTAAAGTACAGGCGATCGGCTATTTAGCTGATGCAGGCATAGCAAACAGCCAAGGTCACGCCTGGTCGAAAGCAAATCTACCAACTAGCAAACTCCGATTTAAAGTGCTAACAGTGAGGATCGACCGAATCGTTACAGCCATAATAGCAAGCTATAGACCAGATTCAACTAGCTAGTAAACCTTCTAAAGATCAGACATGCCTTAGCCGCATACTATGCACGATCAAGATCAAAGTAGAACGACCGATAAAACATAATATGTCGTTTAAAGAAAGAACCATCGCAATGTGACAAAATAAACGATGGACTAAAAGGATGTGAGGCCGATCTATGTCACAGAACCGACCAATTTATAAGAGCACAAGTACAAAAACAATCGCCGAAACGATCAAATTCTCGAACTTGAGCCCATATAAACCCGGTAGTCAACTGAAATCTCGAAGGATTTCAAACCAACTTGCATACAACTAAGATCACAGTAATTCAACATAACATATCGTACATTACAACATTTCGTAGACGTTCGCAAATAGAATACATCATCACAGAGTCATCGTTATTACAAAACAAGTCTTGTAAAACATGCGGAAGCAAATAGTTTAACTTACACACCCGAGTTCAAATACACATACTGGTTCGCTGATCACAGCCCGCAAAAGCATTCAGATAAGAGAACAGAGATCATGCCCATGATCTAGTCTTCATCACCCGCCGGGTGGAGACAATACTTACAGAATCCCTGATATAGAAGGTCATCTGCAACAAGAGGGAATAAACCCTCAGTACGGGAATATACTCAGCTAGACTTACCCACCGAAAACCAAAATAAATGACACCAAGGATTATGCATAGCTTAATGTAGTGGATCTGGCTGACACTTTCTTTTTGTAGAAAAGCATAAGTAATAATGATCAACTCTTAGCTTGAACTAGCAGTGACTTTTTAGCCATTAACCTGTCATCTATATTAGCACCTATACTAAGCAATCATTTTATTAGGGTGCAAACATTAATAACCATATCAGGTATTCATTGTGGCAACCTTATCATCATCATCCATTTAACCATATCGTTAAATTAATTGAATCTACGTTGTCGCTGCTCAGTCAAGTTCTCACTATCCGGGAGAGACGGCGATTCGAATCGATTCCTATCCAGCTGGAGGGGTATTCCTAAACACAAACCCTGCTTCCCCCGTCAGAGTCGCAAACAAGTCACCTTTGGTACGATTCAGGAGTCGCGAGTCTGATCAGATCGACATTCTCAGAGAACCACTCTGCCAAGGTTGTTCGGGACTCTAACCCACCTTGGACTTATGCCAATGGCTCTCCGCACATCCTTACTACCTCTAGAATGCCGCCACTGCTCGCGTCCCCGGCCTGAGTCGAGCTACTAGGCTTCGCGGTCGGAACAACTTATCCAGCCAGCTAAGTGTTAGGCTGCGTTCAACATGACATGAGGACGTATAGTGTATCGGTCCTTAAACGACTCAGACGGAGTCACTATGTTCAAACCTACACAAGACCCCGCCCGGTCTTAATTCATTATTCACATGGTTCTTTTCCATGATAGCAAATATAGCCAATCGTGATCCACCTCATCCTAAAGCTCGCAGGTGACAGGAAATCACCTGACTTCTACCGCACTAAGCATGGCTAAGCATTTAACCCGTTCCTGAACTTAAATAGGATTCCAGTGCGATATCTGGACAAGGAAGGATATATAATGCAGCAATTGGTTCCCCAATTCCTATACTTAATGCATCATCAACAATAAAAGGTACTCAAAGTATTTGTAAAAACATGGGAGGCTTAATATGCTCCGGGGCTTACCTTTCAGGAACGAGGAAGGCTGGTGGTCAGGGCACTCGGGCAATTCCTCCGCGGCGACTGCTTCGTCGGCTTCCTGCGCCTCGGGTTCCTCCTCCTGGTTGGCTCCCTCGAACTCCAGCAACGTCACTCCCTCCGGCACACCTATTGCATGAATGCGCAAGATAAATATCATGGATGCACATGAACGAATGTCAGGGATGCTCGGGGAATGCACATGTTCGCTGTAGTTTGCATATTCCAACTTAAGCCCTATTCAAATCACTTTACTTACCAAGTTTATACAACCTAATGTATAATTGCTGATCTTCAGTTAATGACCTAGCACCTGCACCTAAGCATATTCTCAAGTTAGGCTAACCCCTAAACAATCAACGACAACATTGCAACAACATACACTCAAGCATTTGTATTTCAGCAAAATGAACACTATGTAGCGGTGCAGTAAAATAGCCATAACTGGAGACTTATAATTCCAAATGACATGCACCAAGACAATCTGGAAAGCTTATGAAATTGTCTACAATTCATTTTTAGACCTCAAAGCATGATTCAACACTTTACCAAGTCGAATTCATAAATCAACAGAACTCTATCCTCATAAGGCAGACAGTAAGCAAAACTGGAACCTAACTTTAAACAGATGTAGTTTCTAAACTACTAGGCCAAATGCCCTCAAATTTTGACAGGAGCTAGATATATAAATTATCTACAACTTTTGTATTCATCACATTCACAGCAAATCAAAATATCATGGGGAACTTTCCAAAGTCTCCAGATCTGTCCAGAAAGACATAATGCAAACGAATAATTATTACTTATGATATAAACACATGATTGGACAAAACCAACCTTACTGACATATCACACATATCACAAGAACACCATAAAGTAGGGTGTTCATCCCCAAAACATTTCTTTTAATACATTTCTTAATTTATTTAATTAATTAGAGGAAATAGTAAACATATATGAAAACTACACCATTAAATCTACAAAAATTACAGTAGACACTACATGCACTAAGTAGACTACCATAAAAATTTCACACCATTTGAGTAAGTATAACAAACTACACAAAAATGGTAAGGCAGAATGGCTTAAAATGGCATAATTAGGAAACCTTAGTGAAAAGTGTCAAGCAATAGATTTCATATTTTTCCTAGCATCCTTAAGGTACTAAGATACTACCTACCAAGTTTCATGGCCATAGGATTCCTAGATAATTTACAAAAATTCACACAAGTATCTACCAATGATAAAAGGAAAATCTATAACTCAAAAACTACACATGCAATGACTCTCAAATTTTAACCAGAGCTTCTACTATACAAGACTAGCTTACCCACAAAATTTCATAATTTTTGGATCATAGAAACTTAAGATATGATTTCAACAAGTTTGCATGCATTCAAAAACACATTTAAAGTTTCAATTTAATTCTTCCATAAACTCTACTACAAGTGCTCATATTATATTTTTCCTAAATACTAGACCTCACTGTGATCCTAACAAAATTGGAAGTACTCAATTTGGATCTACCAATTTGGAGATACGAAATTTACAAAACAACACTCAAAACTGGAAATTTGAACTATCCTATGTAACAGGCAGTCACTGACGTGTGGGACCCGGTTGTCAGCCGGACCCACTGGTCAGCGAGACGAAATAGGGGAGGCGCATGTGACGGCGTGGCACACGGCGAAGTTCACCGACGGCGACTCCTCCGGCGAAATGGACAGCACCGGCGTGCTCCCCAAGGTCCCCCGCGTCGATTGACCCCCTAAGCCTAGACCCTAGCGGCCCCTAAGCACGCCGGCCATGGCGCACGGCGGTGCGCGGCCGCGTTCCGGCATGACTGGACCGGTTTGGCCGGTAGCGTCTTCACAGGAGCGACTACGCGAGTTGGGGAAGACGAGACGAGGGCTAGGGATAGAAGAAGGGTGCGGTGGTGCGCTGGCCACGGTGAGCGCCAACTCCGGAGAGGCTCAGCCATGGCGGGCGGTGGTGGAATGGTCACAGCGACCTTACCAAAGCTCGAATGGATCGGCTAAGTGGTGGAGGATGTAGAGGCGAACACAGCGGAGCTACGGTGAAGGTGTAGTGCGCGTTTTTGCAGCGGGGCTTGAGCTCGGCGACGGCGAAGCTCCGCGGCAACGATGGTGGAGCGGCTGAGCTCGCTTGCTGCGCGCGGTGGAGGCGAAGAAATGAAAATTGGAGTGACGAGCAGGTCGGGCAGGCACGCGGGGGTGTGCACATCGTGGCCAGCAGCGCCAGGGCGTCCGCGGCGCGTGGTAGTGCGGTCAGACGGCCGGCGACGGGTGTCACCCATGCGTCGGATGTTTTCTGAAACGGTGATCACTGTAGTTGTCTGAACTTTTCGTTTTAGTGCTCAATAGAACCGACTGACCGGCGAATTTTAACACCGATTAGCTCCTAAACCGTGATGAGTTAGAGGAAACAATGAACATGAAAGTTGTAGAGCTATAGTAGGGTACAACTTTGATTTAGAAATCAACAGCTAACTCTCAACGGATCACGAGTTATATCAAGCCAAAGTTGGCTCAATCAAACTGAAATTGCATTTTAGGACTTAGAAATAATTTCAAGTGTTGAATCAGCCTTCAAAGCTGACTTGTGGACCCTTTTTCAGCATGTTGTGCACATTTTCATGAATTGACTTCTAAACCAAGTTTGTTCCTTATAAAATTTGCTACAACTTTGCTTTAGGTTGCTCAGACATGCAAACATCCTAAGCTACACTTTTTAAACAGTCAAACATAGGAGCTCTAGGGGTCCAATTTGGTCAAACCATGACTTGGAAACCTAATTAGGCAAAATGATCAACATGAACCTTGTTCCTAATGACATTCTAAGTATAACTAAGTTTCTTAAGAGCATTATTAGCCACACCACACATTGGTCACACCAAAATCAAGCATCACAGGCATTGAAACAAGGAAGAACAAGTGAAGGGTTACTTTTGTTTCAAGGCCATGTTTCATATGTTTGATGATCTTGTTGCATGGTATTAACTAACCTTGTTTCACTAAGTGAGTGGCACATGTTGCACTTAAGTGTTGCACACTTTACATTTCATAAAAGAAACAACACACATGAAATATACAACATGTTGCAATGTTTCGAAATCATGTTTCATGTGATATAAGTTCACGAATGGATGCATGATGCTCATGTTTATGAAATGCAGTGCAAATGTGGAAGCCAAACACCTGGGGTGTTACAATCTAGATCTATCTCGATCGGGCAAGTTGATATTACTGAAACCAATGATAACAAGAACATCAGCAAGATCGGTAACTTAATGAATCTACGTGAAGGATGCCACCCTTAGGTAGAGCCGATAACCTGACCTTAATCTAATTCGAGCAGTGGAGGTCAAGCTTAACCGATGCAGCCATACTTGAACTAAATAAGGATCGATAACTAACTTATACTAGAGCTCGTAAGAGGTCAGCCAGACCGATGCAGCCTTACAAACAAAAGTATAAGCCATGACGGTACTTATAGACAAGTCGGAGGTCGACCGGATCGATGCAACCCTACTTGTTGAAGAACTCACCATGATCTACAGTACTCCTACTCCTAAGGGTTGGCGTGAAGCCAAAAAAAAGTAATTGGTATTGATTGATTGGATGTCTCTTACAATAGCCAGGGTCCAATATTTATACCCAGAACTTAAACATGAATCCTACTCAAACACAACTTATTACAATCTTTGAAATAAAAGAAAACATTCCTAATTTAAGATAACTTGGACCCTAATCCTTTCCTTTTTGTAGAGTCTGACATATCTTCCTCCCCCAACGCCATCTGTACATAATCCGTTTATGTTATCTGCTGACGTCATCTATAAAATAGCTGATTTTCGATACCTCATCAAAACCAACTGATATCGATTCACATCTGATCGATCCCTTGATGATACAATCTTGGAAACTTTGAGTTCCCACGTTCTTCTCTTCCCAAATTTGGGTGTAAACACTAGCGCAACATTCGCTTCGCCGCTTAATTGTCTAACCTCTTGGCTTAAGTGTTGTTGTAGAAATTTTTATTAGGCTATTCACTCCCCCTAGCCTTTTAGGACCTTTCAATTAGTACAACATATGTCATACATGTTATGATATTCACAGATGGATCATGGATGGATGTATATGAAACCTATGTCTGCCACGTTCATGGAAGCCAAGATTCTTTTGTGAAGGTCGCCATGGTGTACATGCCAGATAATATACAGGCTCATGGATACATACACTGCCCATGAGTTGATTGTAAAAATCAAAAGCAATTTTGGAACATCGAGAAGATCCATTTTCATTTGCTGCGTAGGGGTTTTATAAAAAAATACAAGTCTTGGAATAAGCATTGGAGCATAGTAATAAGAACTTACCTGAGGAAATCTCATGTGATACAATTCACTAGATCACCACCGGATCGTACACCGATACGACAGCAATGGTAATGACATTACTGACAGATCGTATGCTAGACCGACGGTGATGTCTCCATCATCACCATTGGATCATACCCCAGACCGGCGATGGTGTTCACCATATCACCGCTAGATCAAACACTGACCCGATGGTGATGCCAACAATAACCGTTGGATCGAACGTTGAGCTGGCAATGTTGTAGTTGATATAGACAAGGCCCGATCTTCCGATAAGTATGATAGCGTCAATTGGTGGAGACTCGACGTTCACGGTCTAGGCTTCGAACCAAGACTGATTCAGACCCCCACAAATATTACACCACTACTCCGTTGGTTATCAACCACGCGCAGCGCGATTGACCTTGCCGAGAAAGCATTCCTGCATGTGAATCGAGAACACAAGCAAGAACGGATAAACGCAATCTGAAATTACATTTGCATGTGAATCTAAAAAGGAGTTCTAGTCTTTATTCGAAATGACTAATCGCCACAGGCGAACAAGATCAAGAACAGAGGCCCTGGTTCACAGCAAGCTTACCTTGGCGGTATAGTTGCAGCAAACGATGTCTGTTTCATGAGAAAAATAAGAACACAACAAAACCCTAACCCTAACGAGAGCGATGGCTGCTAATTATAGAGCCTTGGACGTCACCCTCCCTGGACGCACCCAATAACGGGCTCTAAGACGATACATGGCCCAACGGACCAAAAGACGTGTCGTAGCACCCTAGTAGATTCTAGACGCTGACTTGTTTCAATGATTCCCATTGACTCCAGATGAGTTTTGATGTGAAACCATAGTCATTGGTTAGCTTATCAAATTATCTTTCCATGCATATGTGGATCATAGAAAATGGAGTCCGTATGCGCCCCGACCGTTATTTCACTCGGGACTGCTCCTGAAATCCGAGATGGACTTGAACCTGATTTGGGCCTCCACCTTGGTGACTCGAACCAGATGAGCTTCGAGCCTCCTTCTCGGTTAGGACACCCTTGCTGATCTCTTTGGCCTCTATCTCCAAGCATGGTCGTATGCATGGAGGCCATGTCCTCATCGGTAGTTCATCACCGTCGGCTTTGAACCGACGATGATAACCAATGTTATCACTAACAACTTTCACAAACAATAGTGTTAACCGATGGTGAAGGGGGCTTACAAACTGGTGATAATGAGCAATCTTCAGTAGTGCATCTAGATAATTCCCTGAGGCAGTTTTGAAGATGGTTTCGCTGACACGACATATTATGTGAGTGCTAATATGGTGTTGAGTTAGTAAATAATAGAAAAAGTGTACATAACCCCCTAACATATTAAGGGTTGACTACATAACCCCTCAACTATAAAACTTAATATGTTAACTATATCCCTTAAAGCATCTAATAATATTCAAATGACCCATTTATGATTTTGTAGGGCTATTTTTTACACTGTATATATGTCGATGCTAGCCTAAGTACCCATGCTTTGTATCCATTCCCATATGTTTCCTCCCTTTTTCCTACTCTTTCTAGGCTTGCCCCACCATCTGATGAGCATAATGCATGCATCCTCCTATCTCCTACTCCCTCTCACGGTACTCCTCAACGACATTGAGCCCATGCACTGTGCCTACACCCTTGTCATCTGGGGACTAGCCCCTCCCACATCCTCCATGCCTCTAGTTTTCTCCTCATATGGCTATCTTAAAAACTGAAGCAGCGACTGGTGTGGAGGTGAATATGAGCAAATATAAATTCTTCTCAAGAACTAGCCAAAGCACAATTCTGTTAACAACCTCTCATCATCACCCCTCCTCATGTCACTTGTTCGGTCCTTCAGTTTTTGAGGTATCTTTAAGAGGAGAAAGCAAGAGGGTTGGAAGATGTGGGCGGGGCTGGATGACGAATTTAAGGTGCAGGCACGGTGCATGAGCTCAATATTGTTGAGGAGTTCCAAAAGGTGGAGCAGGAGACAAGAGATCCTGTGCAGCTTGTTGGGCGGTGGAGCAACCTAGAAAGAGTAGGAAGAGGAAGGCAATAGATGGACCTACACACAAACTCATTTCACTTTATGAAACTTTGATCATCTCTCTTCATTAATATATTACATCATGTCAATATATTTACTAATTTTATAGCTTATTTAATATTTATGAAACTCTCGTGAAACCCTACTAAAACTGACCTATGATCCTACTTCCTGGGACCTCAAATATAAGTCTACTTTGAAGTTTGAAACCCTGACATGATCTCCATCGTCTCATCGAGCCATCGATATTTTTAGAGTTATATCATTTCAAACAAAAATGTATAATCAGATGTTATGAAAGTGCATCTTCTGATAAATCTGTTGACATCAAATTTATATTATCAGTTCATACGAGTTTTTTGTGTATTAGTGATTGAAATTAAAAAATGGAATTGGGATGAACCTATATGGCTATATTGTGATAGGAGTACGTACCTAGCTAGCCAGAGCGGCATTGAAGGTGGTACGGTGGCGAACCTATAGGGTCCCTGCCAGACAAGGTTCGCTAGCAGTTGAAGTGGAAGACCGATCATGCCACTGTAGAGTCCACTAGAGTAGTCCTGTCCAGTCTGAACTGTCCCAACCCCCCGGCATTGAGCGCCCTGTTCGTTTTGCTTATAAGTCGTACTTTTTTAGTTAACGAATAGTATTTTTCTGCACACCAAATCAGCCAACAGTACTTTCAGCCATAGCTTATCAGCCAAACGAACAGGGCAGAGATTTGAGAGGACGGTTTTACTGTCGCTCTCGTTTAAAAATTCTACTCTGTGTGTGTGTATATATATATATAATAACTGATAATAAAGTGATAATGCATCTCTCACGTTTGCGTGCGGCAAGCGCGTCGACGATGAGGTTCCTCCGGTTGCGCCGTGACGGGCCTTGCCGGTCGAGCTGTCGTGGCTCGCAATTGATTGTCTGGCAAGTGGAGTGGCACGCTACGTTGCCGCGCGCGCGGCACCAGATTTATATGTGTCTGGCAAGCCGCGGAGTCGTCGGCGCGTGTCCACGAATGATGCATGTATCGTGGCCGGCTGTGCACGCCCTCTCAGGCTATCACGCAACACGCACAGTGCAGCTTCATCTCGGCGCCATTTATTGGCCCACACGGCCAAAATCGATCTGGTATCACACCGACCTGCTGCAACATCTCTCGAAGAGAATTTGGTGTATTATATCAGCTATTTTTTTCACGAACGTGTCTGCCACAAGTGTTTCGTCAAGACGAAAGAGAATAATTTGACAAGAAGGATTGGTAATCAACGATTATTGAATCCTTCTCCCTTCTCCCAGCGCTACAACTAAAGGGAAAAAGCAAGAGCGCAAGTGCGCAACATAACCATGTGCCACGCGCCGCGCCGCCGCCATTGTCGTCTTGTCGATCACAGGACGCCGTCCGTGCGCATTCGATCGGACAGCTTCTGAGGACATCACTCATCGTGATATCATGGAAGGCACTACTACAGATAGGCTTTGTAGGGGCGGCTCATGGACATTTGTAGGGGCGGTTTAGCCAGCCGCCCTACCAAAGTGTGGCTACAAATCGCCGATTTGTAGGGGCGGTTCCCAGACCGCCCCTATAAATTGATTTGTAGGGGCGGCTGGCGGCTGTAGTACCAGCCGCCCCTATAATACCTGTTTGTAGGGACAGTTTAGTCTAGAACCGTCCCTATAGTATATTTTTCCGCCAAAAAAAATTCAAATTTACAATTCAAATTCGACCAAAACATATATATATATATATATGCATATATAATTCAAATCTGACCAGAACATATATAATTCAAATTTGACCACAAGCATAAGAGTATTATATAAACTACAATTATAAGTCCAATTCACAAGAATATATACAATCCATCATTAAATAGACATAATTCACAAGTCTAATTCGTTCCACTTCTCCCTCCCGTCTCTCTGGCACACGGTGCACTGGGTGAACGGGGCGACAGTGGCGCAGCAGCTCTCTCTCCTCTCTGTCTCGCGGCGGCGCTCCTCGCCGACGGCGAGCTCGCGTGTTCTCACGCTAGGATGGATAGGCAGGGCTGCTAGGAGGCTCTATGGCTTCGTGCGCTCACAATGAGTTCACCGGTGGGCCAAGCGTGGCACCTTGGTGGCTATGGCGCTCGGCGTAGGTGTCCCACAAGGTAAGACCAATGTCAAATTCCATACACATTGTTATCAATGGCCTAGAGCTAGCCTTTCAGTCTCACGAAGGTGTTAGTACTGAGAATTTCTACCAAAGTCAGAATCTCGGTCATGGTAGGTGCCTTTGACATGTACAATCTAGTCCAATATAAAGTTGCAAATGTCGTCGACGAGCTCTAAGAGTTGGTCATCCTTGTATGGGTCTCTTTTCATTTCTTTATCTTCTTTCATACCATGTGTGAAGTTTTTATACTACGGGTGATGAGGTTCAAACTTACCCTTAAGGGATGTCTCCTGTAGGCACCGGTGTTACGCATCATAGAACATACATAGTATCCACAATGTACACTCCCAGACTTCTTCTTAGGGCACTATGTGTTTTGCATATGGAAATGTTAAGTAATGCTTTTGACAGCCATGTAATGGAGTACTAAAGTAAGTTACACTTACCACACATAGTGTTTTTATAGCCAGCCTTTCCTTTCTTACTGGATCATGCCTTCCGTGATGTTTATTGACATAGAACCTAAATGCCCTGTTTGAATTATTTTAGCAAATACAACTTGTTAATATCCAAAAGTGAACGTTACAAGTATGTATACAAACATATAAGCTAATGAGGATTATCGATATGTATACATCTTGATAATTGATATGAAGTCTTTGTATATCACCGGGTCCCTATCTATTGAATCAAAGACCCATGCCATGCTCCTCCTGACATCAACGCCTATACAAATCCAGTGGTTGCTGCATGGATTTAATCATAGAACTAGATAAGCTCGTTTGCATCGAATAAAATATATCGAACAAAGCTTTAAGTATAGAGTTGAACTTACTCGAAGTTGTATGGTAGCCATATAGTAGAGTGTTGTTGAAGATTTTTAAAAGCCAGGGCAATGTATGCCAAAACCTTAAGGGACTCTTGCCTTAGTTTCTTCGCACGGATGTCCTCTTTCTCCCGAAGGGTCTTTCCAGCAGCTAGCTCTTTGTCATCCAGTTTCCACTGTCTAGGATAATTAAAATTTATTTGTGCTATAGCTTGAGGGTCTATATACCCGGCTTTCACACTTGGCATTTGTTTTACAATGTGCACTTGCATTCTACAAATCAAGGCATGGGTTAGTTACAACAAAATTCAAAGATTACATTCATATCATATCGGGAGGACAAGGACTTATAGGCACCACGTGCGAATTAGATTCATTTCCATTGCTCCAAGGTGAAAGCATGTCTGCATGTCATTCAAGTCAAAGATAATTTTCCCGGCTAGGCTTCCAAATGTGCCGGTGGGGAAGCATGCTTGTACGAGGTCTATGCTCATTAGGAGAACACGTAAGTACCAATCATGGAACCTTCTCATTCTAAGTGGTAGGCGCTGGATGTCCCGGTTTGGTAGGAAGGGCTTGCCTCTTTCATATGTTTTTGGGCAATCCTTTGACCATTTGATGGCATCAACATTTGGATACTGCTTTGCTGTTTGGCGGAGTTTGCTAGTGATGGCCTGCTTAGAAGCCCATGATGGGACTTTTTTAACTTGGTTCTCAGGCTTGAATTGGTCATGAAAATACCACTTGTGCACCGACGAGACGTCTTTCATCGGAACATAAATTGGTCTTATGGTGATTGGATGCTTCTTTTGAAGTTCCCATTCAGGCACGTCCTCATCTTCTTGTGCATCACCTTCTTCAGGAGGCACTCGTTGTTCATGTATCGACTGTGTTTGTTGAGAAGACTGTGGCATCTCATGATGCACTTGCTCGGTATGAGCTGGAGAAGGTTGTGGCTTATCAGGCACATGCTCGCTAGGAGGCGGGGAAGAATGTGGCATCTCAGGAATGTGGTGGTCATAAGACGGTGAAAATATCTCCCCGTCCTCAACAACTCGCTCCAAATTTGAGAGAGGGGGAGGCGGTGAAGAAGCAGTCAATATAATGTCCCGTTTGTGCCAGAGGATGAACTTCCCCATTATGTCTCCGAGTAACACCAGCCCCTCAGGAGTTGCATAGTCTATCCTCCACTGTATGAACTCGGGCTTCACGGTATGCACCTCGACCCTAGTGTAGTTTGGCAGTATCTTATTATTGTGGTGTAAGCCACCGGGAGGGTGTGCCACCTCCATCACAATGTTCTGCCGTCCGTTGAGAAACACCAAGGTGCAACTAGTTGGTTTCCATATGCGATCGATGGGGGTTATGGCTGCAATGGAACCTTGGCTGCTAGGAACTTTCTGAGGGCTGCCAACTAATGCCAGTTCTCCCGGCAGTGTCATTAATGTCCATGGCTCCGTAGACAGTCCTTACTCCTCCAGCCTTCGCAACTAGAGCCTTCACTTAGAGCTCAAGATTAGCCTCCTGGTCTATGCCATGTTTCTTGTACATGTGCCTGTCCTCTTCGAATTCGTGCTTCTAGATCGTCCTTTTCCCTAGCCCCCTGGTGTGGCCTGTGTGCTCGTTGTTTCCCAAGCTAAAACTAAGCTCGTCCCTCTCTCTGGAAGGATTGAATGAGCCCTTCTCCTTATCTTTAGCATATTTCAGTATCCTTGATACTGCCTCTTGGGTCTCTGGCTTATCAAACTTAAGATTACCACCGGATGATTTTGTACTCCTCACATATATCCAATTCCTTGAGCGTACCTTCAAATTCTTCACATCGATATTCCCAGAAGCTACGTCCTCTTCGTCCATCTTCCCAAATTGCTCTTCCTTGGCATAGTAGCCATTGGGGCCTCGATGATGGTGGTGTTTGTTCCTCTTTGCCAGCTCGATGTTACGGGCACTGAGCTCCAATGCCTCCGGTGAAGTCTTCTGAGCCACGAGCTCCTCCCATTGACTAGGAGTTATGTTGCCGAACTCGTTGAAGGGAGTTAACCCCTTTTGGATATACTTCTTGTTGAGCTCCGACCTCCAACATCAGAATGACTCTCCCATGATCTTGAAAGCATTTTTTTACCAGCTCTTGCTTACCCTCCGGAAATCTAAAATTGAGCTTCAGCTGCTTATCCCATAGTTCATCCTTTTTCTTCTCTGGTACCTCTTTCTAGTTAGGGATTGTTGGGTTCAATTTATCTCTTACTAGGGCCCCGATCGCATTACGGAATCATCCTCTGAATTCCTTCGGCTCAAGGATCTCCCCTACTGGCCTGACCTCTGTTATCACATAGCATACCCTATCTGGATATTGATTTGCTTTTCTATCCCCTCATTTCCTCTTTGGCTTGGTAGTCATGTTTGTGGTGTGTCTTGAGGTTGTGGAGCAGAGGCCTCAATGTCCGTCTCTATGGCTGTTGCCTTTGCTCTCCTTTCCTCTACTCCGTCTTGTCTGACGAGATGTCGCGGACGTCGACGTCGTCTTTTTCAAGTTTTAGGAGGGACCTGTATATACGACAAGTCAAAGTGTTAGCAAAGGTAACATAGCCAAAGCTTTAGCAAAATTTACAAACTAAGGCTTTATCCCTATCTCCTCGTTTGGGTCAAAATCCTTGTCCAAATCTTCCTCCGTTGGCCTCCTTCTGGCTTCACGTGGGAAAGGATCCTCGAGACTTACATATCCCTCTTCTGAGTCCTCATCATCACCATCCTCTTCTTCTTCGCCTTCAGAAACCTCTCCTGCTCTTCCTTCTGCTCCCCCTTCCTTCTCATCACACTGCTCCTAAGTAAACATCACTTCTAGATCCTTTTCTAACTCGTTATCGAACTGCTCCTGAGTAAGCTGGTCATCTAGTGCTTGCTCCTCATAGGTTGGCTGTGCATCATGCTCGAGGCATCGGGTTACACTGTCTAGTGTCCGTGACATTATTTCGCGCTTTGTTCTAATAGATGCAAGAAAGTGTGCGTTAGGTACGTGAGAAGGTATCAGAAATCAAAAAGGTCTATAAACCAAAGTAGTCATATAAAACAACAATATATCAAAAAAACGAGTAGTAGCAGTAGTAGAGGCCTCATAAACATATCAGTCATCATTTGATCATGAACTTAGAGCATCAAGGCATCATAACAGAGAAGAGAGGAGAAGATAATGTAGGGGCGGCTGCTAATGATGCCAAATTCCTCACAAGTTCTTGATCATCAGCTCATATTTCATATAATATATGGACTTGGACAATTTCATCATCGGCAAAACAAAGAAGAGGAGAGGAGAGGGGAGATTTGGCAAAAAAAAGCAACAGCTGCTTAGCAAACATAGAGCAGCAGCTGATGGCAAAAAACAGCTAACATCTATTTCAGCTACAAAAGACAGCTAACATAGGCAAAAGATAGGACAACAAGTCCTGGGCGAGTCTATTATAGATAATAACCCGCTGGACAATCACGCATGGTAATTTAGTCGCAAAAGGATCTAAGAGCAAAAGAGAGGACAAAAACAGCAAGTTAATACATAGGGATGCATAGTAATGCATAGTATCAGGGATTTAACACATAGGAAAAAACAGCTTGCACAATGACAAAGAAAAATTAGAAACATGGAAGTAGCCGGTTTCAAACAAGTAACAGCTTGCACAATGACAAAAAAAACTCTGTAACTTGAAAATAAACTCTTATGCATAATGACTGATGCACGGTGAATGTGCACTGATTATGAATCAACAAAAGTAGAAGTGCTAAAAACCAGGAAAGGTTGTGTCACAGCGAGCAACAACATTGACTCCAGACTTTCTTTGCTGCTCAAGCCAAAAGGCTTCAGTTCCCAAAGTTCTGTTTTTTGTGACACTCTAAAATCCACAGGCCAAAAAACTCTGATTTCATATCTTAATTTCCAGATGATGAAATGATAAAACTAGCATGTTAGCTGTAGAAACTCTTATCTAAAATTAATTTTTGTATATTAAAACAATCCATGAAATTTCCTTCTATCATGATTAAACTAAACTCATGAGATTTATAAGAAAAATAGGCACTTCGTGAAAATTGTGACCTTAAGAAGGTATCTTCTAACATCCTTTTAAACAATAGAATCACCTTCTAACTTGAAGTTTAAACAACAGAATCAAAGGAAAAACACCACTATTGACTGCTTAACCTATGTCTAGGGTGGTAGGTTAATGCTTAATTTCTTATTGCACTGTTATCAGGATTCATATTGCTTTTGAAAAATGAGTTTTTTCTTGTAATATGAATGATAATTAGTAGCGTGTAAACTTCAAGTGGATGAAAGAGAAATTAAAATCTCTGTTTTGCCTTTCACTTAGCGTGTAAAGGAACAGAAAATCATCTATGGCTACCTACAAGTATGAACCAGAATTGAAAATAATCACTAAATAAACACAAAATCATCTAACATTTTTCCATATTAGCTGTCTATGGGCTGCAATAGGGTTTATGAATTCTCTTCTAACTACTGCCATGCCATGGTCTACAAATGGTAGCAATAAATTGGCCCCAAAAATATTTCTATTTACTACTACATACATACATATAAGACTAATGCAACACAATGACCAAAGCCTCCTGGAAATACACAGGTAGTGTACACAGACTTCAGTTGGGTCAATATTCGAACCTCAAGATAGACATAATAATTAAGACAACGAAACTAAACATGACTACAAACTAATCATACAAATGTCTGCAGATTGGAAGAAGATGATTGCTTATCAACAAACTAATCACACAAATGACTACAAACTAATCATACAAATGACTACAAACTAATCATACAAAAAACTATATTTTCATATAAACTGTAGCTACTGGAAGAACATGATTGCTTATCAACCCATAACCAACTCAAAGTAAAATGAGCCTAGTAGCCTACAAGCCTATGTCAAATAATCTCTTTGTCTAAAACATTGCCAGTTTTACAGATCAAACAAGTTGGGAATGGTAGACTACATGCCTATGTCAAATTATCACAAAATTCAGAATAAAAAAGCTACACTGACATGGATATCTATTATTGTGAGTCCTCCTAGAAGCCATGAGTCTGAAACAAGCAGGAATGGAGAAGGGGATTGGCGTACCTGGAGAAGACCGGCCCAAGGGACCAAGGCCTTAGCGAGGGAGGTCGAGGACGGAGACGGGCGGTGGCGGCTCTCTAGGTCAGAGAAAGAACCCCGCGCAGCGACGCTGGAATGGCGCGGTAGCGGGCCGAGAGACCTCAAGGACAGAGCCAAGGGACGGAGGTCACAGCGTCGGAGGTCGAGGTCGGAGATGGGGCGGCGGTGGGCTGGTCGGACTTGGCCTCTCAAACCCTAGCCGCTGTGGAGATGGGGTGGCACCGTCGTGGCCTGGGGATGTCGAGCTCTGGCCCGAGGGTGAGGAGATCGGGCGCCAGCGTCGGGGCGGCGGCTTCGCGGAGCACGTCCACAGCGGAAAGGTCAGGGAGGCAGCAGTGGGAAGATTTGGCAGCCTGCTGGCATCGGTGAAAAGAGTCACGCGCGACTTGTAGGGGCAGCTTAAAACACCGACCGCCCCTACAAATCGATTTGTAGGGGCGGTTCCAGATTAAGCTGCCCCTACAAATATTTTTCAAATTGTGAAAATTAATAAATGTCAACTTCAAATAAGATTTTGAAACCTTAAATGATTTCAAATAAGAAAGTCATGAACATAAAAGTTGTTGAACACATCACTATCTACAACTTTTATTTTGGTCATCTTTTCATTTGACAAAATTTGAACAGTTCAAATTTTAAATTTCAATAAATGACAACTTCAAACAAGATTTTAAAACCTTAAATGATTTCAACTATAAAAGTCATGAACATAAAAGTTGTTGAGCTCATCACTATCTACAATATTTATTTTGGTCACTTCTGCATTTGACAAAGTATTAGTAAACATTGTTCACAAATTCACATATCACTCATAGTTTCATGAACTATATGAGAGACATGTTGATTTGTGAACAATGTTTATTATCACTTTGACAGATGAAGAAATAACCCAAATAAAAGTTGTAGATCTTGATGAGTTATACATCTTTGGTATTCATCACTTTTTCAGCTGAAATCATTTGGTGTTTCAAAATCTTGTTAGAACTTGTTATTTTTTTAAATTTGAAAAATTGAATTGCTCAAACTTTGTCAAATGAAAAGAATGACCAAATCAATACAGTAACCTAATAGGGCATGATTTTAGAAAATTTTAGAAAAAAAATCATCACATTTGGAGTTAGTATGAGGGAGAAAGACTAGTTACAAATTTTATCCAGAGATTAAACAAAATCACAACTGTTCATGATGATTAATGATGAACAAGTGTGATTTCTCTTTTTAATCTATTGCTAAAATTTGTAACTAGTTTTTCTCCCTCATACTAACTCCAAATGTGATGTTTTTTCCCTAAAATTTTCTAAAATCATGCTATATTATTTTAGTCTAGTCATCTATTTTTGTCACAAATTTTGGACAATTCAAATTTTGAATTTCCAAAAATGACAACTTCAAACCTGATTTTCAACCACTAAATGATTTCAGCTGTAAAGGTGATGAATATAAAAGTTGTATAACTCGTCAAGATCTCTAACTTTTATTTTGGTCATTTCTTCATTTCATAGTTAAGTGCTTGTTTTAAGTGTTTCAATAGTAGTCCGAACATGTTGCAGTAGTAATAAGTGTCTGTTTCAAGTGCCTGCGTGTTACAACTGTTTTAGTAGTAATAGA
The DNA here is from genome assembly GCA_904845875.1 of Miscanthus lutarioriparius. Lineage (NCBI taxonomy): Eukaryota > Viridiplantae > Streptophyta > Magnoliopsida > Poales > Poaceae > Miscanthus > Miscanthus lutarioriparius. The sequence goes on along the minus strand of CAJGYO010000007.1, from coordinate 76,978,392 downwards.
GTGGATGTTGCAATAGGTTCATCTGGATGTTGCAAAGGGTAGTCTCACACACATGCATAAATATAGTCTCACACACATACATAAATATATAGTCTCACACACATACATAAATATATAGTCTCACACACATGCATAAATGAAGTCTTACAAACACACACTTACACAAACACTCCACGTTCAACAACTAGCTAGCCTGCTATTACAACTTTTCCCATGACACATTTTTGTTCCCATGAAAATATGTCTTTGGGCAGGTTCTTTTCCACAACACTGGTCTTCTTAGGAAAGTCTATGAATAGTGGCATCTCATCATAGTTATTATAAGCTTCAACATCGTCCACGCAATTAACTCCGATAATGTGTTGTTTTTCGGAGGCAACCACGTGCTTTGTCTTCTTCTTCGAGGGGGGGTTACTTTGTGGGTCAGGCATATAGAAAACTTGTGTAACACGTGAAGCGAGCACCCAAGGGTCATCTTGGTAGCCTAGATTTTCGAGGTCCAGGACTCTCAATCCGATCTCGTTAAGTTGGTGTTGTTTGATCCAACGGCATCAAAATAGGGCCACCGTTATATCCCTTCTATAGTCAAGTTCCCATATCTCTTCAATGATGCCAAAGTATTAGATCTTTCACCCCACTCCATCGAGAGCTTCTATTCGAATGCCACTGTTTGGGTTCACATATTTATTATCCTTTGCGTGGGTATAGTACGTGTACCCATTGATGTCATAAGCTTTCCATGATGTCACTTGTCTCGATGGCCCCTTCGTCAACCTACTGATGGTAATAGAGTCTATGGTTTCTCCAGGCGATATGTTTTGGTCCTTCAACCATGTAGTTAGTCGTTGCTTGTGCTGTTTCATGACCCAATCATCGGAACGACCATTTCTCTTCGCCATAATGATAGCCAAGTGTTCATCAATGTACGGTTGCATCACTTGTATATTCTGCAAGACACTGTAATGCGCCTGACTCACTTCTTTCTAATCATGGTCGATGAACACTTTTCTACCACTGGTGCCCTTCCTAGACAGCCTACCCTTGTGACGAGAATCAGGTTTACCAATCCCTTTCTGTACTTTTAGGTACTCTTGGCAACACTTGATGACTTCTTTAGTACTATAACCCTCTATCATGGAGCCCTCTGGGTATGCTCAATTATGCACGTATAGGCTTCGAACCGACATGAACCACTCGTAGGACCACATTTAATGCAAGTAGCAAGGGCCCAGCGCCTGTATCTGGTGAACCATGTGAATCATGAGATGTGGCATTATATAAAAAAGCAGGAGGTAAACACATCTCTAGTTGGTTTTGTGTCTCCACCACAAATTCATGTAGGTCACATAGCTCTTTCTTGTCAATCGTCTTCTGTGAGATCTTCTAAAAGAAGTAGCACATGCGGGTGATGGCCATTTTCAAGAACTCTGGCTTTATAGCCCTTATTACAATAGGTAGAAACATTGTCAGCATCACATGACAATCGTGAGCCTTGCAGTGTGTTATTGACAAGTCCTTCATCGACACTAGCTTCTTCACATTCGCTGAAAACCCAGTCGAGACTTTGACCCCCCCTTAGGAAAGTACATATAGCTCTCTTCTCTTCTGGTGTTAGGTTGAAGCATGCTATGGGCAGAGTGTATTTTCCATTAGCCTCAGGTACCGGGTGAAGCTGTGGCATCACGTTTAGCTGCACCATGTCTTTCCATGATTTTAGACCATTCTTTGACTTGCCTGTGTCCATCAAGGTAGCAATGAGACTCTCAAAGACATTCTTCTGCACGTGCGTAGCATCAATGGCACGGGGGACCTCCAAGTCTGGCCAATAAGGTAGATACTGAAAGAAGATCGATTATTTCTTGAAAGGTACGCCTTCGACAGGAGGTGTGCTTCTATCTCTATTCGTCCCATCCATATTCTTCTTTCCATAGACGACGCGTATGTTTTTCACCATTCTGTACATGTGTTCTCTGTTATGACGTCTCTCCGAAGGGGTTCAATCTTTGGGGTGTTGTCACAAAATCTAAAGAACAATTTGCTACGGTACTTGTGACTTGTCTTTAAGAAGCGCTAGTTCCTTAGGTAAACTATCTTCTTAGATGCATCCAGGAACACCCATGTAGTACCATCCAAGCAAACTAAGCATCCCATCTTCCCTTTGATCTGTCTAGACAAAGCAAATAGCACGGGGTAATCATTGGTAGTAACAAATATTATCGCTCTACATATGAAGTCCTCCTTTTGGAACGCATCGTACATCAGCTCCCCATGCCTCCATAGCCTCTCCATTTCTTGCATCAAAGGCTCGAGGAACACGTCTATATCGATGCCTAGTTGTTTAGGGCCAGAAATAAGAATAGTGAGGAGAAGGTACTTTCTCTTCTGACACAACCACGTCGGGATGTTGTACATGGTCAAGATCACTGGCCAACTGTTGTGGTCGCTCATCCTCTCATTGAAGGGATTTATTCCATCGGTGCTCAAGCCAAACCGTACATTTCTTGGGTCATCGCTGAATTCTTTGTGCTTCTCATCAATCCTTTGCATGTGACTACAATCAACCGGGTGTGCAATCTTATCATCATCCACCTTGCGCTCATCATCCCACCATGTCATGAGTGTGGCTTCTTTAGGGTTTAGGAAGGTACGTCTCAAGCGGTCGGTCACTGGCAGGTACCACATTACTAAGGCAGGAATTCTTCTCTGCTTTGCATCATTGACTAATGGAGTGTCCTCTAGGGGCTGATATTCTTGTACCACCTTTTTTGTACCCTTCTTATTCCTCTTTTTCCCTGTGGAGGCTTTGTCCCCACTATAAAGGTCATTGTTCTTGTACCGGCTGGCCCCACACCAGGGATATTTATCCAGTGACTTGAACGTTTCACCATGAAAAAGGATAAAATGGTTGGGGCATGCATGGATTTTTTCAACCCCCATTGTTAATGGACTTATGACCTTCTTCGCTTGGTATGTGTTGGCGGAAACTAAATTTGGTTGTGGCAGCACCCATGACAGGAGACGCAATAGATCATTGAAACTACAGTCTGACCAGCCGTACTTAGCCTTCAGGATGAGTAGCTCAAGCACAAAACGTAGCAATGTCCAATGTGTCGGACAGCCCTTTTCAACACCATACACAGTCTCTTTCGATGCTTTTGTCACCCTTTCTAAATTTTCTAGACCTTTCGGGCTCTTTAGTAAAATCTCTGGTCCAAGGGCTCGAATCATGTCCTCCAAATCATCTTCATCCCCGACACATGCTTCGCCATCATTATTGGCACCACCTTCGTCATTACCATCCCAACCACCAGCATCACCACCTTGTTCATTGTCAAACTCGGGATCCATTCGTGCATATACTGGGACAGGGTTTCGTCATCGTATTCCTCCTCATCCTCGTCATCGTATTCCTCCTCATCCTCGTTGTTAACAATAATTGTTTCACCATGATGAATCCACACTATGTAGTCCTCAACAAATCCTCGCATAATCAAATGTGATCTGATGATAGTCACATCTGTCCATGCTATACAGTTCTTGCAATCTTTACAGGGACAAATAATTGTATCCTTATTCTCTATCAACGTCGTTGCAATTTTTTACATAGATTTTGCTATGTATCTAGAAATACGATATATCTAGATACATAGCAAAATTGATGTACCAATAAAAAAATCAAAGCGACATAATTTGGAATGGTGGAAGTAACAAACATTATTGGAATAACATGACATATGTTGAAGTGACAAAGTGAGATATAAAATTGGAAATTGCTGAAAAAAGTCATGAAGTTGGTCAAGTGCGTTTGTTTTTCTCTGATAATGAGGGTTTTCCTATTGTCTTTGTATAGATTTTTTATTAGAATCGGTAATAATAATTCCTCATTGTTCCAAAGATAAATTTAATTACAAATTGCTATTAGGTTTAGTGTGCATTTTCTTGTAAATCTAGATGCAAATTAACTCCAGAAGTCAAAAGTACAATCAAAGTATTGACTTTTTTTATGCTATTTCATTACCTAGTGTGTCCCAAAATATAATGACTTATAGGTTTATTCTATAAGTTTAACAAAAATTTGTAGAGAAGAATATTAACCTCTACCACATCAAAATAATAAAATATAAAAAATGTCTTATAATGGATGTAAATTTAGGATAGTTGTGTTAATAGGTTTTCTGGTGTATATAAGCATCTTCAAACAAGTTGGCTAGTTCATGGCATGTGTCATCCACTCAAATAGTGGGAGCGACAAGAGTCGTGATAGCTATAAGTTTGGAGTTGGGACAGGGGACACCAAAGTATGGGCTTGGTGTAGGTCCATAGCTGGCCCATCAAAATAAGTGTCAAGAGTATTATAAACTTACTCATTATATTACCATGCACTTTTATTTTTCATTTTTATTAGTGGGCCATTTTGATTTATTTTTGACACAACTCATGGTTGTTTTCCTTAGTTCTACAATTTGGTTAAACTTTACAAGATGGAGAAATGATCCTTGATATGCAGATCCATACACTTTTTTGATTAGTTAATTAACCACATACACTATCCATTTTTAATAAACGTGTTTAGGCATGTTTACATTCAACCATGTTTTCTTTTAAAAATGGCCACTACTACATATGGAAGTGTCAAGTTTTGTCGCATGAGAGTGACATTTTAGTGCACATTGCACTTTCAGGATTCAGCTGACTCGCAGTTTTTAGAACTCTCGCTCCGCGACAAATGGTTAACTAGAGAGATTAGAGAAAGGAGAAATTTAACAATGGTTGGAAACTAGAAAGAAGATAATGCCATTTTGACTAAAGAGAACATTACCAAAAGAAAATGGTTGGGCCATCCCACAAGCTATTTTAGTGGTCAAGATGAAATTGTTTCCCATCTCTTCTCTCGTGTCATGTTGCTAAGGATGTTTAATAAGTTGTGGCATATATATAGTCTTGGAGTCACAGATAGACCTTGCCACCTTAATCAAGTAGAGGGAATTGGCTCCCATAGCCAAACACGATCCATGTGTTTGGGTGGCTGCAATCTGTTGGGCAATTTGGAAAAACAAGAAACAAGGCTTGTTTAGAAAACTAAGTGATGAAGCATGTTGGCCCATGGAATCACCGGCTCAGGTGAGTTGACCACTCACCAGTCTTGTCAAGCACCCGCTAGTGTTGTCGAGCACCCACTAGCTATGCCGACCATGAACAAGCGTTGTCCGACCACACACACTATGGCTAAGGTAGAAGAAGAGGGAGAACAGAGCATACACACACAGCCAGAGACACCAGCGTTGGCCAAAGCCCCGTATAGGAGATGGCAAATCTGAACTCTCTTTGTTGAGTTGCAGTGGCAAACTATATATACAACTCTACCCATCTAGTCCTAGTACAGTTGCCCTGCTGTAACAGTGACTAGATAACACAGCAGGGCTGACTCTAGCGCCTACCCCTGCATGTGGCTATAGTGCGGCAGGTGAGCCATTCGATGTCTGCCCCTACAACAGCTACAGTACCATAGCAGGGGGCCTTTTCGGCACCGCCTTCCCTTGCCATGCGTTCATATGATTATCTAACAATTCTTCCCCTAATCCTACTGCTAACCCTTGTATCCCCTCTATGCCGATCATATCCTTCAGCTCCGTGAGTCGAAGACATCCGAGCGGCTTGGTGAGGACATTCGTGAGTTGCCGGCCAGTTTTGATGAACTTGATGACGATCTGTCCTTCATCGACACAGTCCTAGAGGAAGTGGAACTTCACGTCGATGTGCTTGCTCCGGTCGTGCAGAACTGGATTCTTCACGAGGGCAATGGCGGGCTGGTTGTCCACCATCAGTGCTGGTGGGTGAGCTTCCACACCGGTCAGCTCGCCCAGCAGCCAGCGCAGCCACACAACTTGGCATGCCGCTATGGCCACTGCTACGTACTCTGCCTCGCACATAGATAGCGCCACCACCTTGTGTTTCTACGACAACCATGAAATTGGAGCCGACCCGAGGAAGACGAGCACTCCAGAGGTGCTTCTCCGTCCGTCGATGTCCCCCGCCATGTCTACATCACTGAACACAGTGAGCTACAGCCTACTCCCACCGGTCTTGGGGAAGATGATCCCCTGATCTACCATCCCTTTGATGTAGTGCAGTAGCCACTTCACCACCGCCTAGTGATCCTCTCTGGGATCCTCCATAAAGTGACGGACATAGCCCACGGCAAATGCAATGTCCAGCCTCGTGTGGACTAGGTAGCGTAGACCGCCGATGATGCTCCAATAGAGTGTTGCATCCACCTTCACCGCGGTGCTGGCCTTCGTCAGCTTCAGTCGCTCCTCAATCGGAGTCACGCATGGCTTGCACTCAGCGATGCCGCTCCGCTCCAACAGCTTGGAGGCATACGCGCTCTGACCGAGCATGAGTTCCTCCTTCCCCTATCTCACCTCGATGCCGAGGTAGTAGGAGAGTGCGCCGAGATCGCTCATTCGAAAACGAGCCACCATCTCACGCTTGAAGCTGTTGATGTCCTTCGTGCGCGCACCGGTGATGATAAAGCCATCCACATACACACCGACAACGAGCTACTCCTTCCCCCATCGCCGCGCGTAGAGCACATGCTTGGTTGCGAATCTCATGAACCCAAGCTCGCCCACCGTGCCATCAAGCTTGGCGTTCCACGCTCTTGGGGCCTAACGCAACCTGCAGAGCGCTTTGTACAGTCGGAGCACCCTATGCTCCTCTCCCTTGATGACAAAACCTGGAGGTTGCCTAACGAAGTCCGTCTCTGCCAGCTCACCGTTGAGGAAGGCCAATTTAACGTCTAGGTGATGGATGTGCCAATCCTTTGCTGCTACCAAAGCTAGTAGCAAACGGACAGACTCCATGCACGCTACTGGCGTAAAGACTTCCTCGAAGTCGATGCCCTTGTGCTGAACAAAGCCTCGGGCGATGAGGCGCGCCTTGTGCTTGACAATGGTGCCAAGCTTGTCCCGTTTGACCTTGTACACCCACTTTCAGCTGATCGGACGGCATCCTAGAGGTGGATCGACGAGTTCCCAAGTCTCATTTTCCTCGATCGCCTTCATCTCCTCCAACATCACCCATCGACAGTTTCTGTCCCGCTCGACCAGTGCAAACATGGGTGGTTCCTCTGAGTTGATGAGTAGCAACTCTTGATCATTGAGCAGCTGACTAGCCAGCCTTGAGGGCCCTGTGCCACCGACAATGTCGTCCAGCCTGTGGAACCACACCTCCTCACCTTCGTGGAAGGCATCCACGAACTCAGTGATGTCACTTGGAGGTGAGGCGAACTTGATCAGTGTTGAGGGAGTTCTCTGTTCCACCAGAGTGCTCGGCACAGCACCTGGAGTGCTCGGCACTCTAGTTGCATTGCTCGGCACTACGCCTGGACAGCTCGTCATAACTCCTACAGTGCTCGGCACTACTATAGGAGTGCTGAGCCTCAGTCTTGGAGTGGTTGGCACCATTGCAAGACCTCTTGGCTCTACTACGGGAGTGCTCGGCACTCGTCCTGGAGTGGTCACCACCACTGTAGAACCTCCCGGCACCACTCCTGGCGTGCTCGGCATCCCTCCAGGAGTGCTCGGCACTCCTCCCTGAGTGCTCGGCATCCCTCCCAAAGTGCTCAGCACTACCCTAGGAGTGCTCGGCTCTACCGCTGGAGTGCTCAGCACCTCCTCCCCAGTGTCTCCACCACCAGGGATGACCAGGTGCTTGACGACAAAGGTGCTGGTGAAGCCGCCAGCTTCTGCCATGCTCAGACTGCTCCAGTCCCAAGCCACCTTCTCGTCGAACACGACGTCGCGCGAGACAAGTACCTTGTCTCCGCGTGGGTCATATAGCCAGTATGCCTTGGTACCCTCCGCGTAACCTATGAATACCATCGGTGTGCTCCTGTCCTCCAGCTTGGTGAGGATCGGCTTTGTCTTCCTGACATGGCCGATGCAGCCAAATGTCCAAAGGAAGGACACGCTCGGCTTGCGCCCATACCAAGCTTCGAACAGTGTCTTGCCCGTCAGGGCCTTGGTCAGAGTGCGGTTGAGGATGAACACCATCATGGTCACCGCCTCACCCCAGAACCTTGCTGGCATGCCTTTGGCCTTCATCATGGATCGGGCCATGCCGACCACCGTCTGGTTCTGTCGCTCCACCATGCCATTCTATTGTGGCGAGTATGGTGCGGTGTGGTGTCGCACCACACCCTGATCCACGCAGTACGCAGCGAACTCCACCAAAGTGAATTTGCCGCCACGATCAGTTCTCAGCACATGGAGCTTCTTGCCGCTCTCTGCCTCCGCGCGCATCTTGAACTTCTTGATCACCACCACCGTTTCGTCCTTGCTCATCAGGAGTTGCAGCCACATGTAGCGACTACAATCATCCACGAGCAGGAGGAAGTACCACCGACCATCGTTTGTAGCTGGCGTGATCGGCCCGCAGAGGTCACCATAGATGAGCTCGAGAGCATCCTTTGCGTGATACTTGGCCACCTTTGGGAACGGTAGCCTCCTCTGCTTCCTGGCCAAGCAACTGTCACACAGCTCACCTCCGTGCTTGATGTGGGGTAGCCCTTAAACCATCTTCTCTAGCCGACCAAGCACGTCGAAGCTGAGATGTCTGAACCGAGCATGCCACATCCATGGTTCCTCGGTGTGCCTTGCCGCCAGGCACACCGGCTGCTCTACCTTTAGGTTGAGCAGGTACAACTAGTTTAGGGACCTCTTCACCTTGGCAAGAAGTCGCTGCTCCCGGTCCTTGATCCTAAGGACTCCGTCCTTGATCAGTACCTTGCTACCACGCTCATCCAGCTGACCAATGTTGATGATGCTTGAACACAGCTGCGGGATGTAATATACATCCATTAGTGCGTGGTGCTCCCTGTTCTAGCACCTAAAGATGATGGTGCCATGCCCTTAGATTGCCACCCTTGAGCCATCACCAAACTTCACCGTACCGGTAACATCATCATCGAGCTCGAAGAAGGATGCCTTAGAGCGCATCATGTGGTTGCTGGCACCAGAGTCTAGATACCACCGCTGCTCCTGGACGGCGCCCACATGTCTGAGGTGGACTTGGGTGCGTGGTTCGTCAAGGTTGACAGCCTTCAGGACCTTCCCAGGCCCTTCCACCATCGTCACCTCTTCCTTCTCCTCGGCCTCGATGTCGTGCAGTGCACAGAATGTCGCCATCAGGATAGTGGCCTCATCATCATCATCAGCTTGCGCTAGATGAGCCTTAGCCTTCTTCTCCTGCTTGCGATTTGGGCACTCCCGTGCCCAATGGCCCGTCTTCCCGCAGCGTCGGCAGGCGTTGGGGTCGACCTGCTTCTTCTTCTCCGAAGAAGCCTTGCCACAGTGAAGTGAACCATGACGCCTAAGAGGGGGGTGAATTAGGTAACTTAAAAATCTAACTCTTAACTATGATCTCTTTTTCTAATCTTAGCAAAACCTATGCAAAAGATAAACTATCTAAATGTGCAACTATGGTTTTACTAGTGTATTGCTATCTCTACCGCAAAAGAAGTAAAGTAAACAGTGTAAATGCGGAAGCTAAAGATCAAGGTAGAGATATGCAAACTCCCGTCGATGACTCCGATATTTTTACCGAGGTATCAAGAAGCGCGCAAGCTTCCCCCTAGTCCTCGTTGGAGCCCCTCGCAAGGAATCCCTTGCAAGGGCCATGCTCCCGGTCAGGTAACTCCATGGATAGCCTCAGGCCTTCCCTATGCGCAAGTGGGTCTCCGACGTGCCTTTCGGCAAGCCTCTCCTGGATGCTCCCCGCCATCTTCACTATCAAGCTTCTAGCTAAAATGCCATGGGCCTTGTTCCCTCCTGTACACGGTGGCGGCCACACCACAAACGTGGTTGATGTGATCTCACAAGACTACAAGCCCCTCTGATGTACAACAATGGTGCGCGCAAGCACCGAGTGGTAAGAGGTATGCAAACCTCACTAAACATTAGGCCTAAACCTAGAGCAAGCGCATAAGCGGTGGTCTAATCAACCTAAGCACTTTGTAAAGCACCTACGCTAATTACCTAATGAATCACTAAGCACTATACAAGTGGAGATCACTAAAATGGTGTATCAGCACCCTAGATATGTTTCCTCAGCTCCACACATATCAAATGGCCGGTTGGGGTCTATTTATAAGCCCCACTAAGAAAGTAGTCGTTGGGGACGAAATCCCGCTTTTCTGCTACTGACCGGACGCTGATCACGTCCTGACCGGACGCGTCCGGTCGTCCTGACCGTTAGAGCCGCGATCAATTGATCGGACGCTGACAATGTCCGGTCACTTGCCACCGAATGCGTCCGGTCGCATTTTCGCTGCTCTAGAATCTCTCTGTACTCGACCGGACTCCACTGTTCTACGTCTGGTCGATCTGCCGCCAGCGTCCGGTCCAGCGTCCGGTCACTGCTGCTGCCGAGCCTCTTGATCGGGCATCCGGTCACTGTGCTACCAGCGTCTGGTCCAGCGTCCGGTCACTTTTGTGAGCTCGTTTCTTCGTGATCTTACGTACGGCTTGGTTTCTATCTTCATGCTTGGACTTTGCTTGATATCTTGGGTCTTCTCTTGTGCTTTTAAGGTCTTGCTTATGGTGTTGATAATCGGATCATCACATTGCCTTCGTCCAAGTCACATCTTGCACCCTATTGAACTAAAAGCAATCACTTGCAAATTCATTAGTTCAATTTGGTTGTGTTGGTCATCAAACACCAAAATCCAAAGTAAATTGGCATAGGGTCCATTTTCCTTACAATCTCCCCCTTTTGGTGATTGATGACAACACGACCAAAGCTAGCAAATAATAAAAATTTGGAATTTAAAAACTATCTACTTGCTAGGATGCAATGCAAGGGACAAGGTTATATGATGCTAAAAGATACTACTTGTAAGACTAAAAGATGCTACATAACAAATTATCTTGCCCTTGCAAATGTCCCCTTGTGGCATTACGGATAGAAGGGCAAGGTTATATGATGCTAAAAGATACTACTTGTAAGACTAAAAGATGCTACATAACAACTTATCTTGCCCTTGCAAATGTCCCCTTGTGGCATTATGGATATAAGCTTTGCTCCCTACAAATTATCCCCATTACATAGGCTAATCCATAATCCACTATCCTCCCTTTCTTGGACCATTACCACTTGTAAATTATTAGCTTTTGGTTCTACAAGATAATGCTTGCTTTTGATCCTCTAAATTCTCCCCTTTGGAATCAAACACCGAAAAGGAAGACATTAGTAGCACAAGGGAGGGTCAAACTTTGTGATCCTTTGTGTGTTGAGTGGAATAGGTCACAAAATTTGACTCTCTCATTATATAGACTAAGCTCCCCCTAAATATATGCATACATATGGTAGAAAGCAAGGCATATGCATATTTGGCTAATTATTGCTCAAGGGAATTTAATCTATATAATGCATGGAGAAAGCATATAAATATCAAAATAAAATCAATATGATGATATCGGTTTAGAAATACCACATGTGGAAACCAATTTGATTTCTACCACTTGCAATAGGTGGTGGATTTTTGAAGTATGATGCTTAACTCCGAGGACTCCATTTTCCTTGCAATGAGACTACTACACACATGATAAGCTTGAAAAGGTGTTAGTCTCAAAGCATCCAACTTGTAGAGTAACCTCCCCCTAAATTTGTGCACACAAATGTGGGATACTTGTAGAAGTCATGCACATTGATTTTAGAATCAATAATACCACTTGAAAGATGGCATCTCATGAATGTGAGAATCATTTTCGAAGATGATATTCGGGAGAAATTATCTACAATTTGGACTTTGGCACATATTAGATGAATAATCAAAAGACAAGCTATGTGACATGCTCCTAAACAATTTTAAACCATGTAGGTTTGCTCTAAGGGTTAAGAATGAAATCGAGCAAGCCTACCATAAGATATACCTAGTGTATGCATGACAAAAGATATAAGCATGCAAATGCAAATATAGGCCTAAAAAGTAACTAGATGCTTAAAGATACCAATTTGTAAGAAATACCACTTGTAGGAAATGCAAATTGATACTACTTGAAGGAAATTGAATCTAGTTACCTAACATGGGAAGGGGAATCTGGGTCCATATTATTCACTAACCCACTTGGCAATGATTTTGTCTATCATGATGCACCCCATGAAATACACCCATACTTTGCCAAGTCTCCAAATTCCCCGAACTCCAATGGACTTCTCACTTCCCTTTCGGGATCCAAACCTTCTTGGTGCTCTTCATGTTGGTAATGATTTCCTTTGGCACCCAAAAGTGTTTGACCCCATTGTTGGCTTGCTTGTTCACCTTGATGGCCACCACCTTGTCATTCTTCTTCTTCAAGAGATAAGGTGTGCAGGCCTTCTTGTCCACCTTGTTGGTGTAGGTGTTGGAGAGCTTGCTTGTTTGCTTTTTCTCTTTCTTCTTTGCTCCTCCCCCATTCTTCACCTTGCACTCATAGGACTTGTGGCCTTCCTTGTGGCACATGTAGCAAATCACGGTTTGTCCTTCATCAAGCTTCTTCACTCCCTTGATGGTGTTATCTTGATGAAGTTGGGCTTGCTTCGCCTTGCCTTTTACTTGAGTCAAAGTCCTTGGTGAGGCGAGCTACTTCTTGCTTGAGTTGCTCATTCTCCTTTGCAACCTCTTGTGTGCATGTATCTACAATAACTTTCTCAACACAAACTTGGTTGCACAAAGATGAGTCTAAACATAAATTATTACAAGAAGTAGAGGCATCCTTTTTAGACATGTTAAAGATAGAGCTTTTCTTTTTAGATGCCGTGGTGAGGGTTGAACTAATGGCTTCAAGATTAGCAACTTTATTAGTTAGCTCATAACAATGTTTGCACATGGTTTCCATTTTAGCAAGCAAACTTTTATAAGCATCTTGTGAGCTAGCTAACTTTTCTTTTAATTTTTCATTTTTCTTTACAAGTTGCGTATCATTGATTGTGCATGCATTTGTTGTTGCACTAGCCTCAAGTTGCTCAATTTTAGTAGATAGTTCAACATTGAGATTAGCAAAGTTCTTATATTGTTCGAGCAAATTTTGTATGCTTCTTATGAACTATCTAGGTTTTCTTTTAATTTTTCGAGCTTCTTTTGTTGACTAGTGCAAACTTTAGCATAATTAAGATTTTATTGCACAATTTCATCATAAGAAGGCATTTTATCATCACTATCACTCTCACTAGAGGATGAGTTTTCGTTACCTCGTGCCATAAGGCACATACGAGAAGAGCTTGATGATGAGTGCTTGCGCCCTCGCCTCTTGTGATGGTGTTCTTCTTCACTTGAAGAATCATCCCATGACCTTATTGATGTGAGGGCTTGGTTTTTGCATGCCTTCTTCTTTGTCTTGGGTGTGGGCTTGTTTGGACAAACTTCCACAAAGTGCCCTAACTCGCCGTATCCATAGCATCCTCTCTTTCTTTGCTTATTTCTTTGATTGGTAAAAATGAGATCTTGGATTTCAATGGGCACACCCTTGACATTGAGCCTTTGGATCATCTTCTCCACCTTGTTGATTAGTTTGATTGATTCTTCATCAAGGTCGGAGGTGGAGGAGGAAGATTGATCATCTTCACCTGAATCTTCATCATCATCGTCCTCATCTTCTTCTTCATCTTCACTTGAGGAGCTTGAGCTTGAGCTTGTCAAGGAACTTGAGCTTGAGCTTGTCTCAACTTGTTTTCCCTTCATCTTGTTTTTCTCACTACATGCGAGAGCTTTGCCTTTGCTCGATGAAGAGGCTTCATCTTGACCCATCTTATGTGACATTTCAAATGCCACTAACTTGCCAATGACTATGCCCGGGGTCATGGTGCTCAAGTTCTCCATGTTGTGAAGGATGGTGATGGTGCTTGCATATTTCTTTTGTGGTAGCACGGAGATGATCTTCCTCACGATGTCCGCATCATCTAGCTTTGTTAATCCTATTGAATGGAGCTCATTGATAATTAGATTCAATCGAGAATACATATCACGAACAAGCTCATCATCATTTATTATTAAGGAATTATAATTTTGTTTAGCTAGATAATGTTTTTGCTCATGGACATTAGATGTGCCGTCATGGAGCTCTTGGAGTTTTAACCAAATTTCATGTGTCATATTTAAAGTGAACACTTGGTTAAACACATCCATGCTAAAAGATTCAAACAAGCAATTCTTAGCTCTAGCATTGAAATGTATTTCTTTTTCTTCACTCTTTGTGGGTTTATCGGGATTCTTAATGGGTTTCATCCCATCACGAGTGACTCTCCAAACTCCTAAATCAACCGCCTCAAGGTAGCAAGCCATTCTAACTTTATAATAAAGGAAGTTAGTGCCATCAAAGTATGGAGACCTAGAGGTATCCATCCCTACTACTCTAAATAGCGTCGTCTCAACGGCGGTTAAGCCAAAGGTCCAAATTGAGCCAACCGGCTCTGATACCAATTGAAGTGAACCGTGACACTTGAATAATTTTTATTAAGCAAAAATGTTATAGAACATATATGTGACACTTGAATAAAGTTTGAAGTACAAACTTTGTAGATGACAATGAAATGCCTGTGGTCGAAAAATGATATTACTAGCTAATATTTTCAATAGCTTAGAAATGCAATTTGAAATAGAGTTCAACTCAGAACTTAGAAAATTTCTTGAACTTTGGAAAGGGTAGACATTGCTTTGTTCATCAATTTTTGTAGAAAAATTTAGTTAAGAAGAAGAGTACTGGCATGGCCTGTTTTGGTAGCCTAATGTACCCTCTTAAGTATGGTGAAGGTGGTTTGGGTTTTGGCCAACCGATTAGTTGTTTTGGATGCTTTAAAAAGCGTGCATGGCACGTCCGCGGTCGGTTTCCTCGCGTAGGCGCGGTCACCACGCCCCTGAGCCGCGATGTCTGCACGTCGACCGCCCGCACGCTCGCTTGGCCACGCTCAGTTGGCCGCTGTAGCCGACAGCCTTGGCGTGCAGCTGCCCCACCTCATTGCCGCGCTACTACCCCGCCGCTAGCTTCCAGCCATACACCATCACGCTGTCATTGTCCTACCCAGTCCCGCGTTCCGCTGCCATCGCGTCCACCTCTGCTGCCTCACGTCAAGACGCTGCCGCTACCGTCGTGTCGCTCCTGTATGTGTGCTGCATCGCGTTGCCCCTCCCTAGCCCGGTTGGGTGGCGTCCGCACGTGGTCGTGCGTGCCATTATCGCTTTGCCATTTATAGCACTACGGCCGCGCGGGCCACATCGGTCGGGCGCGCACGCCAGATGGCTAGCATCGGCACATGGGCTTCCTGGTCCTGCCACTCGCGTCCCGCCAAGGCGTGGATGAGTCGAACCCACTACCGTGCCCGTCTCACCCTCCCTCTATTTTCGTCGTCGTCATGTCACGCCGTGGCGAAGCCAGAGAGTGAGCACCTCTCATCAATTCCTCGTGCTCGCATCTCCGCCTTCACGCCCCCTCTCTATCCAGCCCCACCCTGCCTTGACTCGCGCCACGCCAAGCTCTAATTTTGGAATCTTGCCGCCGCCGTGCCGTTAAGGCTCGTCGCTGCCCGCGTCATGGCCAGTCTCCACCATTTTACCCCACGCCAATTCCTTTGCACCGTTAGCTCGCCTTGGCTTCCTCTTCGTCGTGCGCATGCTAGTCACAGCTTTTGTGATACCTTCTCGCCACTGACGCGGTCGTGCCTTAGCGGTCCACCATTCGCCTCGCCGCACGCACGTGGCCAGCCTCGCTCGGGTCGTCTTCGGCCGAGCCGGCTTCTTGGTAAGGTCACAGGTGAGTTGTCATTGCTCACCCGCTACTCTACTACCTTGATTGTTGCTGCGGCTCACATGAACACTGTCGCCATTGCCGTAGGATGACCGCCGTCGTGGAGAGGTTCTTCTACGGCGTCCTGGCTGGCGCAACCGCAGCCCATCGTCTCATGTCGAACCCTAGGGGAGCGTCGGCCTCGTAGCTAGGTCAGTGGGGGTCCCGTGTGGGCGGCGTAGATGCCTGTGCCACTGCTCACCACGCCAGAGCACGTGGGGATAGCCGAGGGTCTCACCGTTGTAAAGAGGAGAAAGGTCTGAGGGTTTGTTTGCATAAGTGCTGTCTCTAGGAATAGTAACGTGGACTGCGGGTTGTTTTGCTCATAGTTCAGGGGCATTTTTGCTTATGTGCCTATGCGCGCAGGCCTCCTCGCCACAGGCCGCCTCCACGCATGGGCCACCGCACGCTCGCGCGCGCGTGCATTGCGCCACGTGGGCCGAAATCGGTTTAGATTTTTCGTGGAAAATAGAAATAGCTTTTCATTTATAATTCTGAGCTGGACTTTGGTAAATCATATAAAATCGTGTAGATGTCTAAAAATTGTGAAACTAATTTTGTTATGTTCCTAAAATTGTACTCTATCTATTAGTGTATTTAGTTCATATATATATTTGTTGATACCAGCGGCTATTAAATCATTTGCGAGTGTTTAGTATTATTTAGATTAGTATTTGTAGGAATTTTTGTGGCAAATTGGTAATAACTTTGACCATGAAATTTTTACAGTAGATTCATTGTATTATTATGTACTCACTATAATTTTTATAGCCGTAGAATAGGTTGAGAAATATAGTAGCTAAGTACTCCTTGTTGTAGTATATAGGAAATCGTTAATAAGAGTAAGAATATATTTTAGTTGCTAAGTAGCACTTGTAGGTGAAACCCTGCTGGTTTGATGGGAATGATGATTAGCTCGGTATCTTAGTCATTAGAGCTAGCTTAGTGGCTTAGTGGATGTATTCTTACTTTAAGAACTGTTGTTGCCTTAATATTGAGTGTTGCATCGTCATTGCATGCATGTAGAGAACGAGTTGGTGGAGTTCGTGACTGCGGGCGAGCAAGAGTACGAGGAAGTGATTGAAGAGTACGAGGAGGAGATCCTCATGCAGGAGAAGGTCCCGGAGCCGCCACTGACTGACTGAGCTGACACCGTGCCTGCCTAAAGCAAGCCCCGGTGCATAACCCTTATTTTGATTAAACACTGAATATATGTATATGTGTTGTGCATTTACGTTACAGGCATTCTATGAAAACCACCTGCATAAATATATCTGTCCTATGAAGTCCTACTAGCATAGGTCGAGTAGCTGCTATGCTTAGGCTATCGGTAGCGTGAGTAACCCGCCGTTACTCACAATAGGTGATTATTATTATCACTCATGATAAAATGGTGAAAGGAAATGGAGACTGGGCAGGAATATGGTATGGGTATTGGTGGGTGCAAGAGATTGTGTCCCGCGGCCAATAGGGCATAGCTTGGTTACACTATTTTTCCTGTCCGTGTCAGTTAAGGACCGGCCGTTGCATTGGATTCTAGTTAGGTCACGGACTTATTATCCTGAGCACATACTTGTTTATGGGAGCAGGGAAGGCTTGTTGCTCTCTTGCCGTGGGTTCCGGCTCTTTCCGAACCGAATGATTAGAGGCGGGGATGGTGGAGGTCTAAGCACCACACTGAGTCCGGGACTCAGGTGTGGGGGCTTGGAGTCCAAGTTTGGACGGAGACATGGACCCCTTGATAGGAGAGTGGTGGGTTGGTCCTGCTTGTGCCTGGGGTACAAGCGGGGCGTGTGTTTCGGGGTACCCAACTGGGCACATTGATTCACGAATCACCGGACAATCCGGTATGACTTGTCTACAATCTAGCACCGTACTAAGAACTAGAATATGAAAGATGGTGAAATGGATCTGTTTGCTCAACTCTTGCTTGAAAGTAGAACAGGTACTTACTTAGAATGGTTAGATAATGAACTAATTATGACTGCTAATAAGAAACATACATAAGGATCCAATACTAGTATTGCTTTCCGCAAGAAAAAACCCAGCAACCCATAAAGCTTATCATATCCTTTGGAGTCGGCAAATTATTCCCACTAGTTGGGTAAGTCTTGCGAGTACATCGTGTACTCAGGGTTTATTTACCCCTGTTACAGGTGTAGCTTGAAGAGTAGCTGTTGTGTGGAGGATTCTTCTAGTGGGCACAGACAGATCCTTGTATTCTACCGTTAGATGTTTATTATAATTCCGCTGTTTAAATTCCGCACTCTGAACTTGGTACTGTAATAGTGTATTTCTAAGAACTCTGGTTGTATAAAATGGACTAAGTTTTGAAAACTCGTTCTCATTATTGGATCTTGGAGGAAAAACGTGGATTATTTGCGCTCTCCTCTTGGGGTGTGCTCGACGGAATCCGTTCGATGTAGCTTACTTTCGGGGTGCTTAATGTCTAGTGTAAGACGAGCGTCTCTAAAAGTGTGTTATTTTGGGCGGTTCTGCCACAATACATGTATGTTTCAAGTGTATGTTCTAAATATTTCATCGATTTCAGACATATGTGCAAGTGTTTTATCTAGATGTTGCAAAAGTAGATCTAGATTGTATATACATGCATGTTGCAAGTTTATGTTTCAAGTGTTTCAGGTGTTTCATACATATGTTGTAAGTGTTTTATCTTGATGTTGCATATGTTTGCAATAGATACACGTGTTTTCTTGATGCTTCAGACTATGTTACAAATGTTTCAGCTGTTTTTTATGAATGTTGCAAATGTTTTATCTAGATATTGCAAAAGTAGATCTAATGTCACACATGTTGCAATGGAACCCACATACCGTAGCCGCCTGCTGCAGCTACTGGGCGCCGCCGTGGGTCACCGTGCAGGCGCCTGAGATTGGCAGACGCATCACTGGGACCCACGTGTATGCAGGCGGTCCGAAACCGGAGCGCGGGTGCAGGTAGGCATTCGTACATGAATGGAGCGACGCGGGGGAAACGGAGCGGCGCGGGGCAGTCCCACATGCGCGAGCGAATCCCGCATACTCGCGGGCGTGCAGCAGGCGCGGCTCCGTGCGACGTTAGCGCTTCGGATAGGACATCCAGACGCTAGCAAGTCCGTTTATAAAACTACATTAAATAAGCTGATATGACATAATCTATATCTAATAATAAAGAGCCAAAATCTTAGCCTTTTCATCCACCTCCCCTGACTAACTCATTGAATGTAAAAATTGCCGTTGTTCGTTTGCAGCACTCCTGTTTTATTATATACAACATATACGGTTTCTTGGGATAGCTGGAATCCTAATTTTAATCAAATATGTACCTCTGATCCTGACTAATACGAATAGGAATTCTGACCCAAAACACGTCCGGTGATTGTATACAAACATATTCTAAAATGCATTGAAATATATGACATGATCATTAAATAAATCTATGAGACACAAGTCTCTTCCACGTTAAACAAAAAGTGATCGTGTATGCACGGGCATATTTTGTGGTAATATAAATAAAGAGAGACGGTAACAATTTTACGGGAGAGAAACGGGTACGTCAAACCACTTGTCTAACCCCACGCCGCCGTGCGGCCTGCCTCCGTGGGCGCGGCCTCTGCTCTGCCGCGCGGGAAACACCGACCACCGGCCCCACCGCGCGGCATGCTGGCCGTGTTCTGGCGCCGCGGCACCACGCAACGCAGGCACAGCGGGCTGCGAGGCCGACAGGGACGTACAGTACAGTACAGGTACGGCTAGGTAGGTAGCCCGTCGTGGCATCGTCAAAACGGCGTCGTCGATGATGGGCCGGGCAGACGGGGGCAGCCAGCCATGAATTCTCGCGCGTGCGCGCGCGCGCCATAGCGTGCTGCTCCGACTCCGAGAGGAGTTCATCAGGCAGCACGCCGCGTGCAGCTAATCAAACCAAGCAGGGTCCTACAACAGTAATGTAGATGTACGCTCTTTTTCGCACAATCAAGTGCTTGTCCACCACGGATACCGTATCGCCCATCGTCGTAGGGTAGCGCCATTGAATGGAGGACGAACGGGCATACGGCAGCTAGCGCGTCAACCCACGGACCTAAGTAATGGAGAAGGGTCGATCACGTCACAGTTCAAGTCCTGTAGCACGTCTCCAGTGTCACACAGTTTGGCACGCATGCGCTGCGGCCTGTGCGCCTGCGCATCGCAAACCGGCCGGCCGGTGTCTTTCCCTCTCACGCGGTCATGTCTCGGCAGAGTCGGCACGGGCGCGCGTGCGCGTGCGCTAGCTCGGCGGCTCCCATCAGGGGGATTATTGCGGGCGGCTCGGCGAGCTAGCTTGGTGTGGGAATGGGACTGATGACTGATCGACCCGCGCCGCGCCGCGCCCCGGCCCGGCCGAGTCGTTACTTTACTCCTATCCACGCCGGCGCACGACATGGATGGTCATGGTCACCGTCGTCGCGCCGAGAAGGCGAGTAGCTGCGGCTCGCGCGCGGTTCATATGCTCGGCAAATGCCGCGCACTGAGGCTGGGACCGGCAAGGCAAGGCCAGTCGCGAGCAGGACTGCAGGAGCTGTAAGCCTGTAACTGTCTCTTCAACTGTAGATAATTTGGTGCACCGGCCGGAACTGAAAGCAATCTACTCCTAGAACACGACGGGGCTCATCTCTAGCCGCACGGGTGTTTGACTCTTTGTTGCTTTTGCCATCTCTGCGGAAACACAAACGTGTAGTAGTACGAAGACTAGATGACAGCAACTTCACCCCCGATCATTAAAAAAGCAATACCACCAGCTTTGCACATGTAGGCGGTAGCAGTACCTGTTGGTATTCAGTTCAAAAAAAAACTTTGGTATTGTCATGTCCGCGAAATACACTACTACAATAAAACTTAACCGAGACGTTTGGTAAAGTGTCTCGGAGGCGGGTAGACATTTCAACCACCTCGGTTAAGACGGTCATTTTTTATTAACCAAGACGGTTAAAAAATAACCGCCTCCTAAAATCTATTAACCGATGTGGGCCTTACAAGAGGCCCGCCTGGGAAAATCAGGCCATTTTTCCAGGCGGCCCTAGGTTAATATGGTCAAGCCCACTCCGATTTAGAAAAGCCTATCTTGGGCCGCTTTATCCCTCGGAGTATATATATGGGACTCTAGGGGGTTTCACTCACTCATTCTCACTCTCATCCTCTCCTCCCTCTCCCTCAGCCCATTAGCCACGCCGAGCGACCACACCGCGGCGCCCCTTCTCCCTCCAACCACGCTGGCGCCCCTCCTCGCTCCCACCATGGCAGCGCCCCTCTTCCCTCCAACCATGGCGGCGCCCCTCCTCCGTCTCCCTCCCACCACGGCGGCGCGGCTCCGACCCCTTCCTCCCCGGTGGCGGATCCGGCCCCCTCCTCCTCCCCGGCGGTGGAACCGGCCACCACCTCCTCCCCTACTGCGGATCCGGCCCCCACCACATCCCCGGCGGCGGATCCGGCCCCCACCTCGTCTACGGCGGTGGATTCGGCCCCCGCCTCGTCCCCGACGGCGAATCCGGCCCCCTCCTCGCCCCCGGCGGTGGATCTGGCATCCTCCTCCTCTCTGGCGGTGGATGCGGCCCCCACCTCCTCCCCGGCGGCAGATCCAGCACCCTCCTCCCCCGACGGCGCTCCTGGTGCCTAGATTTGGTTGAGGAGGCGAGCGGTGTGGATCCGGCGGCGGCAGATCCCGGTGGGCGAGATTCGACAGCGTGGATGGGCTCAGTGGGCCCGTGGATAGGCTAGCTGGGCTTGTCCATGGGTTTCTTTTTTTGTTTTTTATTTGATTAACCAAGGTGAGTATTTGAACCACCTCGGTTAAGGCCACGATTAACCGTGACCTTTCGACCGAGGCGGTTTCTGTCTCGGTTAATACTTTTTGCCCGCCACGGTTAAGTTTTTCTGTAGTAGTGATAGAATGGAAAGACGGATCAAAGATGGAACATATCAAGCTATTAGTTTCTATTCCAACCAGTTGTTTGTCGTTTACTCTCTCTGTTCTAAACTACAAATCGTTTTGACTTTTTTAGTACATAATTTTGCTATGTATTTAAACATTGTCATGATTGTATATAAAAAAAAAGTCAAAATGACTTATAGTTTGGAACAGATGGACTATTAACATACTCCCTCCGTCCCTAAATAATTGTCGTGGTTGGTGTACGTGCCGCAAGTTTGATTCGATTTATAGAAAATATGTACAATATTTGTATCTCCAAATAAATTTATTAAAAAACTAGATTCAAAAACATTTCCAATGATACTAATTATGTACCATAAATATTAATATTTTTTAGTATATATTTGGTCAAAGTTGTTTCTCATGAAACAAAAATGATAGATATCTAGGGTCAGAGGGAGTAAATAATAGCATTTATTCTCATGATTGTGTATACAAAAATATGCAAGTTTTTAGTGACTGTGTATGATAAATATGTAAGAAAGGCCACATCATTATTTCTGAGAGCTCTAAACGAACTCCCTATTTTTTTTTTTTTGACAAAAAGGAAAAATATAACCGTAACACTTATATATCTGAATTCTCTAAATTTGACTTGATAATTCTCCCTCTCAACTCACAGATATGCACGTGCAATCGTGTATCCTATGCTTGATATTCATCTGAGCGGCCTCCTCAGCGGCGGTTCTCGCACGGTTTTCCGCCCCCGCCTGATTTCTGAGTTTTAGAAAGCAAACAACTATTGGACAATGTTACTGAAAGTCAAATTAGTGTTTCCTATTTTATTTTGTTCACTTGATATATATACAATAAAGAATTAAATGCACATACGTCGATTAACTTTTGCATGTGTATCACCTAGGTCAATGAACTTTGAAAAATGCATTTTGGGTTCTTAAACTTTTTAAGTGATTCACCAGAGGTTTATTATCATTACGACTTATAGTAGTAGTAGTAGTAGTAGTTGCTACCACGTCGTATGTGTATTTATCATTACTAGCATAAATAATCTCGTAAATCATATGTACCATAAATTAGTACAATAATAATAATTATCCTGATTTTTTTAAACTCATTATCCTAAATTATTTTTTTGAGCAGAATTATCCTAAATTATTGATGGACCATAGATTGGCCTTACCCAGTTACCCTATATATACGTGTGTATGGGCTGTGCAGCCTTTGAACAACGAAAAGCCTTTTTTGCACAAGTAGGATTCGCGAGTAGGCCTAGTAAAGGTTACAGTGCTAAGTGGGCAGGAAGCAGGATAACGTAGTGCTGCCGAAGTGGACAATTGTCTGGATGACTAAAACTGAACCCATCATCTTAAAACAAGAAGCCCAATCCGGCCAGCCGCGGCCCGCCAGATCAATCCAATCAATCCTAGCCGTCCGCTCCCCGTCGCCTCCCGGGCCAACCATTTATACCCCTATCGCCGCCGCCGCGGAGCTCTCCCCTCCCCTCCTCTTGCCCTTCCTTCCCCCCACCCACGCAGCCTCACTAGGGTTTTATCGGCGGCGGCGGCGAGATGGTGCAGCGCCTCACCTACCGGAAGCGTCACAGCTACGCGACCAAGTCCAACCAGACCCGGGTCGTCAAGACCCCAGGTTTGCCTTATCTTTTCATTCCTGCTCGATCTGGGAGGAGTCCGTGGTTTCTTGATCTGTGCTGTGTTCTTGGTTGTATTGATGGGTTCGCTGGATTCTTGCAGGTGGGAAGCTTGTGTACCAGTACACGAAGAAGAGGGCGAGCGGGCCCAAGTGCCCCGTCACCGGGAAGAAGATCCAGGGGGTGAGTGATTGATTGTTACCGCTGCTCTACTCTGCTCGGTGTGACGCTTTGGTCTTTGGTACCGCGGTGGGGAACTGGTAGCTATGTTTGTGCTATCTATATTGAAGTAATTGGTGTGAATTAGTAGATTTTAATTGCTTGCTTGCATGGTTTACATTGTATTTTGTCCTGCGATGGTATATGAATTGCGGTGACACGGGCAATTTGCTGCCACATTGTGCTTGTATAGGTCTATCGGACGATGTCTGTTGTTAAATGGGTCTTTAGGGGCTGATTGGTTGGCCTCCAGGGAACCTTCCTTGGTAGGAGCTGCAACCCCAGGCGTCCGATTTCGACTGCCTGAGGTCAGGATCACTGCCTGGGCAGCTGGTTGCCTGGGAAGCTTCCGAACAAACACACCCATTAACTAACTCTTGTCTAAATCTTTTCCTTGTGTAAATGGCAGTGCCTTGTGGAATTAAAGTACTTGGTAAAATAGTTACGCTCTATTGCTGCCATTTTGGGGAAAACATGTTACTTGTTAATTGTTACTGGCAACTGTTGTTTAAAAATAGTGTTCTTGCTTATCACATACTTGATTCAGAGTGACACATTATAGATCTGTCAAGTAATCTTTTCTGCTGCTTGCTTCAGATTCATCATTTTGTGTATATGTTATTTCTTAGGTGAGACTGTTTGCGTTAAACTGATAAGTTAGGAGAATGTGCATGTTATTTTTTAAACCCTGCTAAGTTATGACTTGAACTGTGAGGAACATGCTACAGATCACCTTCACAAGTTGGCTGACCCTAGTCAAACTTTCTTGAAGAAAATTGTTGTGTTCATATGTCCTATGTTGTATTTGTTTATTTACATATGATATTGTGTGTAACACTGAATTGCTTATCGGGTGAAATGGTGTGGTTGTGTCAACATTTTGTCAAGCAAACATTTATGTTCAAATGTTGGCACTGAAGCCAAATAAGATAAGTTGATTTCCCCCACTTTTCCCTGTTGATTAAATATACTATTGTCATGTTAGTTTCATCAGAATCATTTCCCAGGCCTTCTGCTTTTGTTTGAGGTTAAAGTTTCAATTGGTTGGTTACCACCGTATGTGCTAGCTTGTCTTCTATGTGTGCTTGGACTATTTATTTGGTTGTTTCCATGGCATAATATTCTCCATAATTCATCATTTGCTTCACATGATCTGCTAATTTCCCTGTCGGAACAGATCCAAAGAGTCACTGGAATTCATCTGCTGTGAATTTTTTCGCCTAATATATTGTTCCCATATCTCCAGATCCCCCACTTGAGGCCTGCTGAGTACAAAAGGTCTAGGTTGTCTAGGAACCGCAGGACTGTTAACCGTCCTTATGGTGGAGTACTCTCTGGAATTGCTGTTAGGGAGAGGTGAGTAAATAGAGGTGGATATATTGAGCCCAGGATCTGTCATCTTGGTAGTCTTATGAGTTACAACTACTCTATGCAGAATCATCCGTGCTTTCTTGGTTGAGGAGCAGAAGATTGTCAAGAAGGTCCTGAAAATACAGAAAACCAAGGACAAGACAGCTGCAAAGTAGAGCTCCAGGAATGGAAGCCTAGCACTGTTTTGTACACTGCGATAAGTAATTTTGGTGGATGGAAAATCTAGTTGCCTTGTTGAGCATTTAGCATGTGAGACATACCTGTTGAAGTGTTGAGTTTAGAGAGTCTGGACACTGGAATCCCGTTCACCTTTGAATTGTTGGAATATCGGGACATC
Organism: Miscanthus lutarioriparius; assembly: GCA_904845875.1. Classification (NCBI taxonomy): domain Eukaryota; kingdom Viridiplantae; phylum Streptophyta; class Magnoliopsida; order Poales; family Poaceae; genus Miscanthus; species Miscanthus lutarioriparius. Next base: position 76,953,074 of record CAJGYO010000007.1, on the reverse strand, counting down.
TGTTCCCCTAGTTGCTTTGTTATGAATTCAGACCATATCTGGGTAAGATCAGCTTTGTCGAATACCTTCTGGTTTGTAGCATCTTTTTTCGTCCATGTTGCTCGTTGTTGCTCTTCATTTCCATTCTATTTCTTACACAACCAATGAACCTCGGTTTATTGCTAGTATCAACAAAATTTGCAACCATCATTTGATTGTTCGATCAACTATGAACTGCCCAAACCATTTTCTTTCTTTCCTGATGTTTATACACGATGGAATATCTATGCAAAGACTATGCAAAGATCACTATAAGGCATCGCGAAGGTGTATTATTTATTTTGTCGATTTGTCGATATATCATAATCATAATTCATAAGTACTCAAACAGGCTCTACATTTTCACACTGAAAGTGCAATATAATCCAGGCTGTGTCCATGGCACCCCTAGCCAAAACTGAATAAAATTGTCTCTGCGGCTAACAGAACATTTTCATAGAGTATGTAACGTAAGGCCACCGTAGACGATGATAGATATTGGTATGTTGATGTAATATTCAAACTTGCAGCATTTTCACACTGAAAATGCAATATTTATCTTTTGATGACACTGAAGAACTCAATAGTGTATGTACAACACAAGATTTCCTTCTCTCTGTTAGCTTTGCTGTTAACAATGCCTATATAGCTCATGGTATGTACATGGCACTCCTACAATGCCTATATGCCTATACAACTGAACAAAAATATATCAGCCTGTTCGCTTGCTCGTAAACGATCGTAAATTTTCAGCCGGGAACAGTGTTTTTCTCTCACACCAAACCAGCCAGCAGTAAATAATTCACGATACGATACGGCCTCCCGAACAGGCTGTATGTCTCTGCAGCTAACAGAAATGCTAACAGATGAAGGAAACTCACACTCGTCACAGCAACTGTAGACTGTACATGTACTGTAACCTATGAGATAGTACCTCTCACTCTCCGTAGTGCAATGCAATTTGCTAACTGACGCTGCCCTAGTGTGGCAGCTCAGTCTGGACAGCAGCTGGGCTAGTCAGGAAGGACTCCCAGGGTATGTTGCATCTCCACTCTGAAGAATATGCACCCAGATCAAACGGGAAGTTGATCCTCCCCGCAGTTTCCCCCCAGTCACTGCTGTTGGTGCTGAAGCCATTGCTAGGCTTCCTGGTGGACGAGTCCTGACTCCTGCCACCGATGCCGCCATTGACATCGGCAGAAGAATCGATGACGAATCCACTGAGGTGATGATCAGGATGCGCGCCGAAGAAGATTGGCGCCGCAGCCGCAGCCTTCTGCGGTGCCGCTTGCACTTCGAAAGGGAAGGTGATTGGGAAGTTCTGGGTTTCCTCGGATGGGCTGCTGTTGAAGTTGATGAGCTTGCATGAGGAGCCGTCCAGAGATGGGTTGTTACCCTTCTGCTGCTGCTGGCCATGCAAGCCATGTCTGCTGGTGAACTGAGCTGCAGGTGCAGGCGGTGCAACTTGCAGTGAGCTCTCAAGAGCAAACTCTGAAGCTTGCACTGACTGCAACGCGGTGAACATGTCTGCATCTGTTGCCCCAGACAGTGGAGGCCCCCAGGTATGCGACAGCGCTCGTTGTGCCATGGAACTGGTTTTCTTGAAGATCCTACAGATAGTCCAGGAGTCCTGTTGTTTGTGGTACAGAAAAGGACTTCATTCAGAACTTGCCAAAACAACATTTGAATTTAGCTCCTGAACTGAACAGGCACAATATGGATTGCCAATACTTACATTGAGTGGAATGGTCTTGTCGATTGGACGCTTGGGGAGCGAGGGATCGGTGAGCGAAGGGAGCCTAAACTCATGCATCATCCAGTCAGTTTTCATCCCTCTTGCTGCTCTCCCTTTGTAGAACACGAGGGACTTCTTCAGGCCTATGCACTTGGTGCCTTCAGAGGAGTAGATTGGCCTGTCTGTCCCTGTGGCCTTCCAGAAACCGGCTGCTGTGACTCTGTTTGGCCTTACACTGTTGCGGTATTTCCGATCCCTCGGGCAGTAGAAGTACCACTCCTTCTCACCGGTGCTCGCAAGCTCTGTTGATGAACAAAGAACAATGAAAAAGTTTATATTTCATAGAACTCCAAGACATTCATCATCCACAAAAAGGTCTACGTAGTAGAAGTTCTGAAGAAAGATGGCATCTTCTTACTTGGGAGATCCCATGGGTCAAACTTGTAGATGTCCAGCTGCCTGATAAGCTCAATGGAGATAGGCTTTTGCTGGATCTTCCTCTTGAGGTAGAAACTAACCAGCTCTTCGTCGGTGGGATGAAACCGGAAACCCGGCATGAGGATCTCATCTGACTTCTCCATGTTGATGTCATTCGTCCTCTCCTCCATATCTTACAAACTACTAAAGCGATGAAGCTTGAAGCCTTGCTTGCTTGCTGGTTACAAACTTACAAATTCTGCTGTGTACTACTTGTATGTGTAATATCTTGTGAATGGCTTTCAGGGATGAAGCTGCTGAGGTGAAGACAAGAGCCAAGAGCTGTATACTATTGCACTTGCAAATCTATTACACACCATGTGTATATATACCAAGGCTAGAGCTGCTTGAAATGACTAGATGAGGCCCACCGCTCTGAAGATTAAACAATTGTATCTACTTCCTTCTCTATTTGAAGCTGTCATGGTAATATTTTAATGGCGGATTAGTGACTCAATAAAGACAATCTAGGAGAAATAAGGCTGCCCCCGTCCCTTTCGGTTCACACTTTAGAATACCCAAGTACGGCAGTCAAAACAATCCTTAAACTAAGCAACTTCATCTACCAGTTTGAGCCTCCCCAGGTAAACAAAACAACTGAAAATACACCGTAGTTTTTTTTGTTGGCATTCAGATTTTCAACGGGGCCAGGAAGGAGATGGAACTGTTCTCAAGTAGTACTTTTATCTGCATGAACTTCAAGATTTATTCCTCCAGTATCTGGATCCAAAAATCCCTTCCCATGTAGCCTATGCATTAGTTTTGTCAGTTTGTGCTTTGGGATTCTAAAATAATTTGTGGCCACTAAATGCATTTTGAATTGAATTTGACATAATCCTAACCCAGAGAGAGAGAGAGAGAGAGAGAGTTCCATACAATCATACTGCTACTTGGTTTCTCTTGAGAAATTGTTTTCTGTTACCTACAGGCAGTGACGGCCTGACCTGTGTAACTTTCTCCATATGTTTATTGACTAGCTAGCGTGTGTGCCACTGCGAAGTGTTGGAAGGGAGAAGATTCTTATTCTAAGCACAGATTGTTACACTAAATTTTATTGAAGGTGAGTTGCCACGGTGGAAATCTGGTCCAATTTGCTCCAAAACAGTCAGCTTGCTTAACCGCATGCTGGCTGGTCCTCCTTCCACATGGCTGCTCATTCCATAGTCCATAAGGTTCCGTTTTTAAAAATACTACTACAGGTACAGGAGGACTTTTGAGCACGCTAGCATGTTAACTGGATAGCTGTGCTGAATAGGAGGTGAGCCAATCCTGATCCTGTAGTTCACACAATGTAAACACCGACTGTCTTTCGAATTTTATCCGGCGCAAAATTTGCTCTTAAAAAATGCAGAAAAAGTACATAAACCCTTGCAATTTAACATTTAGACTGCCATCTCGTCTGTTTAAATGGCTGCCTTGCTTGAATAATAGCTAAGGGCTTGTTCGGTTCCTCTGGATCAGATCCAAGGACTCAAGAAGAACTAAACGAGCCCAAAATAGTAGGCAGACGACTATTTAACATTTACCGTCTAGGAAGGAAACAACCGAAAACAGCATGTGTAAACTTATTCAAATACTGAAGCGAAAACTTTAATTAGTACTCTCTCCGTTTCATTTTATCTGGCACAAGTTAAAATGACACGGTCTCCTAGAATACACTTTGACCATTCATTTGCTTTATATTATATTATTTATGCTTATAAATTTATAATCATTGGATAGTATAATTCTTTACAAACTTAATCATATAAAGTATATATTATAGTAGTTAAAAATTATTAGCCTAATTATTGGTCAAAATTTTTAAAGTTTAAATCTTGATATGCGTGTGCGCCTGATAAAATGAAACGAGGGTAGTAGTAGATAACCTGCACGGTTTGTCTTTATGTTAGCTAGCAAAACCACACAAACAAGAGCATCCAAGATCGATCAAACGCTTTTAAATCACAATAGAGAATGACGCGAAAATTCTGCACGCGGTGGGAGTTCTTGCCTCCTCCAATCGCTGAAAAACAAGGTTTCGCCCGTGCGCGCGGGCGAGTCAAATACCCGCCAAAAGTTTTGTTCCATTCTCGTGTCCCCACAATTCCCGGCAACACCATTAATCGCCTTGCTTTGGGAGGGCAAACTCCATCTCGATTTGGAGCGCGTGATGTCTCCTTCCATGTCCTCGGATTGCAGGCCTGGAACCCCAAAATGTCAGAGCAGATTCGGGTCAACGTCAAACCCTTCAAACTCAAGCGAGCTTCCAAATCCTGTCCTTGGGTTGCTGCTTCTTGCATTGGAACATATGTCCATGCATGTTGCCCGTGTTGGTGTTGACAAGAGCAGATACGGTGTTTGTTTGCATGCTGAAGGTCTATGGCAGCAGAGAGTGAGCTATGTATGAACTGTTTCCAAGATTCGATTGGGTTTGTTTAACGCCGCACTGCATTTTCAAAATCTTTTTTGTTTCACCGTGGAGTATTCTCTTTTTTTAATATATTTTTAGTCCACATACACATTGTACCTATCTGCCTATATATTATTTTAAAATAAATCAAACAGAAGAGCTGTCGATTATATTAAAAATAAAAAATACAATAGAATACAACAAAATCAGATACCCAGGAAATATGAGCTTGTAGCGTCCCAGTCGGTGTTCCGTACTGCAAACAGAATTTCGTTAACCTCATTTCTTTCTTACAAAGCAAGAGTCGTACTACAAACAGCATTTCGTTAATCTCATTTTTTTCTTACAAAGCAAGAGTCGGCACGAGGAGCACATGTGCTGCTATAATACTTTTACAGCAACAATTCATAGTGCTTTAAATTTTGAGCCAATCGAGCTACATCAAGAAACAAGAATGAATGTATATAGGAACATCATAACCAAAGCATTGCTTTAGAATGATTCGTTAAGTGTATTCAAACTTTTAATATTGAAATTATTTCTAGTTGTTCACAAGATACATTTTTAACGCAATGAAAGGACCTCTGCCATTCAATTAAGAGAAAAGCAAATAAAGTTAATTATATGAGTGTTAAAAGGCACATAACAGGCTCCCCAACTTGCCGGAACACAAGAGACACGGAGAGCCCAAGAGCCAAAAGAAGCAGAAAAGAGCGCCTTTACAAGGCCCGAGCAAATGCCTTCCTTCTCAACACTAAACCATCTCAGACTTTAGTAGCAACATGTTACGCCGTTAATTTGTCGCTCATTGTTGAAGGTCGCTCTATTTCGTTCTTTCTAGATGTTCCACCAAATGTATATTACTGCTCCGCTCAAAGTGCATTTTTAGTCTTTAGGTATGGTTCTCGTCGTAGCTTCCCACCATTCAGCTATGGTGTCAAAATTTGATCATAGAATTTATTGTGCAGGCAGTGATGGGCAAGATGAGATCCTGTCTCATTTGTCCATTGCAAAGAACACAATTAACTTGATGCGGCCATTCACGAAATACTAATACTACTACAAAATACTTATAATTACCTACTCCCTCCGTCCACAAAAGAATACAATTCTCGTTTCTCGAGAAGTCAATCAGTTTAAATTTTGACCAAAATTATATAAAAAATACTAACATTCCTGATACAAAATTAGTATCATTAGATTAGTTATAGAATATATTTTCATAATAAATTTATTTGGAGATATAAATATTAATACTATTTTTGCTATAAACCTGGTCAAACTTGAGCTACTTTGACCTGCACGGATCCTATAATTGCATTCTTTTCTGGACGGGGGGAGAATTATGTTTATACAATTGGACTCCACTTACTGAACTTGAGAACTTGCAAAATCTAAATTGTAAACTTTATGAAATCAATCCAATTGTAATTTACCTTGGTCATCTGTGAGGAATGACGGTATATACATAGGAATCATCTAAATTTCTACGTTTCCTGGTAAAATTGTCTACTCACATTTAATACAAGAAAAGTGATCGATATGTTATAGCAAAGAGCAGGTTAATAGATACTCTAGACAAGAAAAGGTTGGAAGGGATTGGAGGAAGGGATTACCCCCTCAAATCATGTGGGGAAGAGATCACCCGAAGAAGCCAAAGATCATCTCTAGATCCTAGTCTCCAGCGCAGATAAGCAGTCGCTGTCACCTGTCATACACTGAACATTGTTTACACATTCCATCTTTATCCATGCACACGATGACACAAAAGACAGGAGTTTCCGTTCCAATTCTTCCAAAGCCACGACCATGGCACTTCTAACCGTTACAGCGATGGATAACAAATTGCTGAGAAAGTAACATGCAACATTCGATTCCTAATTTTCTTTCAAAAAAAAAAAAACCATCCCAATCCTAGTGTGTAATGTGTTCTCAGGAAAAAGAAACCATCCAAAAGATAGCACCATAATCATTTTTTTACCATTCAAATAACGTTACCAGGTAAGACACCAGCTACGGTTGCTGATTAATTATACAGTATTGAAGAAAGCCCCTGGGTTGCAATCTTGATGTCACTATCATTCACAGTTCTCTGCAATCATACACAAACGCCGAAGTGAAAAGAAACACCATCTTGGAAGATTGAGAGTCTGGTATACATAATTTTTTTTTAGATGGTGGAAATAATATCCCAGCCTGATGAGATGCTTTTGGCCAATCTGATATACATAAATGCCTGCTGGGAAAAGGGAAATGGGTCGAACTGACCTAGAAATACAAAGGAAAATATGGATCTTCTACATGTAGGTGAGAACAAATTCTAACCCCAACAGAGTTTCTATTTCTACTACTTTGCAGATGACTCCGTAATTCAGCTCAATATAGTCACTTTCGTGAAAATATCCCTTTGAAGCAGAGCACAAACAGTTTAACTTGGAAGACCCTCCTACATATCAAATCCATTATTAAATGCAAGTTTACATTCATATACTAACGTATTAACCAGACAGGTAAAAGCATAGTTCACTATCAGAATCACTACTTATCCATCTACTGCAATATCCTAGGGCACACTTGGTACTAATTTTCCCTATTGATTCTGATCAGGATCCATCAAGTATTATCTTTTTCATCTTAAAAGCCATCAAGCATGTCTTACTATCTATGGCTACATAACGAAGTGTTTGTGACCCTAAAGCATACAGTATGAAGTTCACACTGTTTGGATACATAAAAATAGAACCATATCTTTTATCTTGAGTCAGTAAGCAAGATAAAATGATCAGTATTTTCCTTGATCGATGGAAAGAATTAACGGTGACCCGAACAATTATATAAAGCTATAGGTGACAACTGATACTGGATGAGAACTTCGAATGAAACAAAATGGTATATTTTTGACTCCCTATAGACAGCTACCTGACTATTTAGTGCTCCTGGCTGGTGGCTACTGAGCAACAGAATTCATAAAGAATAAAATCTTGTAACAAGAAAAGTGTATCTCGGAACAGGAAAAAAATCTTGTAACAAGAGAATGGTGTGTGTATCTTTAAGTATGGCTAATATCATCAAATACATGGAGTGTGGAAAGCAGTTACAAGAACATTTTAATGATATGTTTATTTGGCCAGGAGTATGTGTTAACAACACAGCTCCCAATAAAAATATAAAAATCAGTACGGTGTATCAACTCATGGAGTTAATAAGGGCAATTGAAATAGTAGGTTAGCAACAAAGTGAATAGGGAAAACTTAATGGAATAGGAAAAGCACAAGAATTGAGGATCGTGTACATGATTGTTTAGGAATCCTAGAACAAGGGAATTCCTTAATAAAGTTGTTTGGATGGTTCACAAGAGTGACGCACACAGCACTGGCAAGAGATAGATTCAAAGGAAAATTTCTTGAGATTGAACGTCAAGCTAAACTTCCACCAAACATATTATGTTGTATAGCAGCTTCATCCAAATCCTAGGAGTCACATAAGATTTCTGTTTTCCCATAGGATTCTGTTCCTGTGAAATTCCTATATTCCAAACCTAAACTTTATGGTTTCATGTACTAGAAATAGAATTATATGCCTGTCATAAAGTATAAACAATTATCACAGAACTGGCTTCTGTTATTTAATTGCCTTAAATAAATGATTATACATAGCACGATTTCTTCTAGAGCTCTAAATTTCGACTTCATAACACAGTAAAATATTAACACACTTTAAGAAAAAAAGGTTTTTAATTAGATGCTATGCATCAATTCTAAATACACCTGGTTAAGCAAAGGGTTGTCTAAAGAACGTATTTCTATCATTGTGTATTTGATAATGACATACTCTGATACAAGAAAGCACAGGACGAAATCAATCTAACCAAGTTAAATCTTCAAGATGCCTGCAAAAGCTCCCTGATATCATACCCTTGCATCTGGAGCACAATAAGCACATTCATTAGTCTGATTGACTTCAAATAACCACATTTTAACCAGTCTGTTTAAGATTAGCTTAAACATATAACTTAAAAGTTAGATGTGTTGCCCCTACTCTGACCTGTACTCCAATGCTAACTGAATTGTACCTTAGAAGAAAAATAAGGGACTAGAACAGAATAGCCAGAAAGATAAGATCTACCTGAAGAAAGGTTAGCAACAATATTACTCCAGAGTTCCAGACAGCATGTATGGCAATAGGAGTTAGAAGATTGCGAGTTTGAGCATATGAAAATCCTAAGACAACACCTGTGCACACAAAATGGATGGAGGAAATATAGTCAGCAATAAATGTCAAATCATGCTAACACAATAATTCTACATATTATATGTGATCTTTTCAGTGTGTTTGGTCTAACTATGTTAAGATACAAAGATTTAGATATTGCACATTCTTTTGTGGTTTTATGACTATTATAGATGTAACAATTACCAAGCACAAAAAGCTGTGGGAATTCTCCTGGTGTAAGATGAGCAAAGGCAAACATTGCAGCAGTGATAAGCACAGCATATGGAGTAGAGAACCTGCATCAGAACAGTTTATTCACAGCTTAAAAATAAAAGTTAGATCGAGCCATTTAAAACATCCTACTTCTGAAGATGTTTTTTTTTGAAAGGAGAACAAAACATATAGTTCATGCATATTTACCACATAGTCAGGGATACCATAAGAAATCCTCGAAACACAGTTTCCTCCAGAATGGGTGCCAAAATCCCAGTGATGCCCAGCAAACAGGCAGTGCTGCAATAAAGGAAAAGATGTTAAACAATCAAGTAGTTTATCTTGCCTGACCTATATACAGACATGAACAATAACTTGTAATAGCTTAAGAAAAATGAGAAAACAGATAAATCATATGTCCATACCTAACGTTTGATGAGCCAATGAGCGGCAACAAAAGGACCAGCGAGTCCGTCTGAAAGACAAGGTTCAAGAACTGGATCACTATAGGTAATATTTAGCTAGTACACAAAAATGCTGCACTTTCACATTTATGTGGTAATATTGTGTATGCAAGAACTATACCATGAAATTAATATCTACATTTGTGTGTGGGTGGGTGGGGGGGCTTCTTCCCAGATCTGTTAACTTGCAATATTCATATTTCCTATAAATATTTTTTTTAGTTTTTCTGTCAAAATAGCAAAGGTGTATGACATCCGTACTGCTTAAGACATTTGAAGACTTTTAAAAAGGAAAGGTCAACAGAAGACTAGTTCTGGTAGCATAAAAGGCTGTACCTCTCTCTGTGGTGTTTCACCATTCAGAAATGTCATTGCAGCACCTGCTAAAGCAATAGCAACTATTGCAACAAATAGGCCGATTCCAGACCACAGAAGCCAACCATTTTGCAGCTTAAGTGGTTCCTTGAATTCTGAAAGTTTAAGGATACGGACATCACTAGACAGTTGTCTACAGCTTAAGAACAACCTGAATTAGCACAACACAACCATAGTACAAACAGAAAGAGTTACTATTGAACACAGATATCCAAATTAGATATTAAGTAATTTCATTGCACTTAAACATCATGTACAGTTCTCTTATTAAGTTACATAATCTTTGGAAAGGAACTAATGTGTGAACGATGTATAGGAAAGAACATGAAAATGAACATAAACATAGCAAGATCAAACTTTTACCATAGCGAAATATATCATCTGAGAATGGTCGAAATGTACTGGTGATGCCAAATATAACTCCAAGTACAACTACTGTCGTGCTACTGCACTTGCAGAAACAGAAAATGGCAAGTAATGTCACTCTTACACAAGATATTCAGAGCATGCAGCATATTCACAAAGTGAATTGAAAACTCTGGTGCAAATAAAGTTTTTACATAGAGATAGGAACTTAGATCTGTACAGTTGTCCCAAGAAGAGTATTTCTGCCTTCTCATCTAGAGTTGTCTCCCCAGCTTGAAAACCTAGTTGCTCCAAAATAGATTGCTCAACTACCCCTGTCAAAAGAAAGCTGTCTAAAGAACATTCAGCAACATTTTCAAGGAGGCATTTGCAACAATTCAATATGCTCTATTTATTTTGGATTACAATCACGCAAGAACAATAGAACACCACAAACTAGCCTCCGCATTACATATTTGCACAAATGGGGTTTCTTTTATTTCCCTTTTTGGAATGGAAAATGGATTTGTTCTTACACAACGTCATAATAATTGGAAGTGCCAATGCATGGTACCAATCAGCAAAGGTGTAGTATATTACCTTACTGCACATGCCACCATGGTGAGGGAAATCGTTGGCCACTCCCATGGAACATCCCACCGGCGAAGGACTGGCCACTCATCCAAGCTTTTTCCCTACCAAAATAACATCATGGCAAGGCAATTGTTCACGACTGACAACTGAAAACTCTGAAAAAAGCTCACAGCTTTTGGTGCTATGCGCCTGTGCCGACAACAGCATTTTCATAGCTCACGCACCTTATCCGGTGAAGGCGTTGGCAGTCCGTTCTCGGTGTCGTTGGAACAGTGGCAGGCGAAGCCCGTCGCCCCCATCCGCCGGCCGGTACCGGCCGGCCGCGGCACGAGCTGCTCTGCCACTGCCGCCACCACTGGACGGCGGCATGTTCTTGGTGAGGGAAGTCGGTGCAGGCTCTGCCTGGAAAGAAGGAGGTAGGGGGACCTGCTGCTGCGGCTGCGGCGGCGGCGGCGGCTGCACAGCGGCGGGCGGGGGCGGAAGAGGAGACACGGCGGCGAAGCCATTGAAACAAACCGTGGGACTTTGTGGATGCCACGCCCACGCTGGATAAGGAATTATTAGTAAGGAGCAGGGGGCCAGTTTGGCAACCGCTCCTCGGAGCTGAAGCCTGAAGGCCGAAGCCATTGGAAAAAGTTTGGCAAAATATGGAGCAGCTCTGCTTGGGCTCTGAATTCTTGTAAAATAGTTTCTCTCCATTGGAGCTCTAGTGTAGCTATGGAAAACGTTTACCAAGAATGACTTCGGTGCTAATTTTATTATAATTTATGTCAAGTTTGTGATGATAAACTAAGAGAAGTCACGTTTTCATGGCTCTAGTTCTTCTATAACAAAAGCGGCTCCGGCTTCTGCAGGCTTCTTCACTGTAGCTATTTTTTGAATGACCGTTTGACATAGCTTGGCCTGAAGCCAGTTCGAAACCACTCCAGCTCCTGCGCATTCCTTGCAAGGAGCCGTTTCTAATGACCATTTGGCACGGCTTCACATTAAGAGCCACAAGAAAACCAAATCCGAATTAATAGATTTTCCTTTTTATTTTTCAAACTTAAAAGACACCCATCCAAGCTATAGTCTACTTCAATTTTATCCTAGCTAACTTCAAAGTAAAACTTCTCTGGTTGTTATCAAGTTTATATTTAAAACGATGTATTATTATATCTGAAATAATTCTTGTATTTGTAATATACGTACATAATATCAGTTGGATTACTAGGGAACTCCATCTCAATGGCCATCTTTTTCCTGTTCTTCCAAATAGCCAAAGCGAGGCGTATTGATAGCTTGGGGGAATCCTATCGCACATCACCAAATTACCTACAACTGCAATACTATCCAATAACGGCAAAGATCTACAGGAACAGGAGCATCAAAACAAAGAGCATTCATCATTCATCCTTTGCAAAGTTTCAAACTTTTCAGCTTGATAGCATATAAGAATGTTACATTGGTGACATAACGATCTGGTTCTCACTGCTACAATACTCCAACATACAAACAAATAACGATGGTCGTCTAACCAAAATTGCGTACAAAAGGCGATGGACCTAATCGCTACCAGTAGAGGGAACCTTGCGCACTCTTGCGTTTGCTCTGCATCAGATCTTGTTGATCTTGGCTGCCACGACGAGCGGGTTGTTCTTGGCGGTCTTCTCCCGGCCCGCCGTCTTGAAGTCGAAGCCGCACGCGTGCTTCTCCGCGTACCGGTGCAGCACGCAGAACGTGGCGCCACAGCGGCAAGGGAACCCCAGCAGCCCCACCTTCTTGCGGCACGACGCGCACCTGTTGGTCCTTGTAGCCCCACCTTCTTGCGGCGGCGGCGGTCTTGGTCAGGTGGTCCTTGTAGCACTTGGAGCAGAAGTTGTTGGTCGCCGCGCTACCGAAGAACCCACAGCTGTTGGCGCACATCGGTGCCGCCGCACCGCCGCCGGAGACCGACTCCTGCCTCTCCGCCATCGATCGATCTTCTTGCTCGGTCGCCGCTTGAGCACACAGACGCTGAGACGCACGCACGTGAAAGCTAGATCGCTTCGTGCGCGACTTGTTTCATGGACGAGCGCGAGAGTTGGTGAATGCGGAGCGTGCCCGTCGCTCTCCTGTCATTTTTTTTAAAGGCAAATCACATATTCATTAGACACAACATTGAGGCAAATCGCCTGCAACAAGTTCACTTACAAAATCAGGGCTTTGGATGGTTAACAGCTCAGTATCATATGATAACATACCGACTCTATAAGTAGCCAAAGCATTAGCCACCTTATTACCACACCCGCTACAATTTAAGATAACACATGACGAAAATTCAAATCGCATTATTTGTTGGGCTTGTCGTATGAGGCCACCAGCATCACTTCGATCAATTCCATTCGCAATAACAGCAGAGGCCAACACAGAAGCGTCTGTCTCTATGATGATGCGCGGCATGCCCCATTGTGAAGCAAAAAGCAAACATTTGTATTCCGCCATTGCCTCAGTGTGTAGAGCTGAATCTGCATAGTTGATCTTTCCAGCCCCTGCAGCAAGCAACTCACCATGATTATTCCGCACAACAAAGCCCCAACCTCCTGTTCTTGTTTTTTGATCAAAAGCTCTGTCAATATTAACTTTATATATATCCTCATGTGGTGGCTTCTAGTTATCTTTGGTAGCTTGAATTGATTTCTTCTCGGACACGCTTAGTTTTTCAAACTCCATTTGAAAGTAATTGACAGAATTATTAATTTCGTCTGCATTCAGCATCCTTCCCCCGTCATTGGCCTTGTTCCTCGCTGACCACCACCTCCAAAGGAAAATTATAACCTTCAATTGAGTATCTTTTTCTAGCTTCCAAATAATATTGCAGGTTTCCCATGTTGAAACACAATTTAACAATTGAATCCTGATGTGTTCCATATTCATTAGACGCCAGCATAGTTTAGCATACTTACACTTGAAAAAGAGATGCCCGCTATCCTCATCAAGCCTTGTACAGACGGGGCACCTCGTGTCAATGACAACTCCGCACCTTGCTAAATTTCTTCGTACCGGTAAACTGTTATGAGCAAAACGCCACATAAACATTTTGACTTTGTTAGGTATATTGAGTTTCCATATTCTGTACCATTCGAAATCACTGTCATTTGTAACGGTCCCTGAAGTAGAAGCATCCCAACCAGCCAATGTATCTCTTCTTGCCATTGCAACCTTGTAGGCAGATTTGATAGAAAATAAACCTTTTGCATCAAAGTACTATGCAGGCCAATCCTCCAAATTTTCAGCAATTGGTATTCTTAAGATCTCATTTGCATCTTCCGGCCAAAATGTTTCACGAATAAGTTGCTCATCCCATACACCTGTTACAGGGTTGATAAGCTCACTAACTTTTATTAAGAGGTTAGTTCCCTTAGGTGTAGCCGGCTTTCTTGTCAACCCTTTGGGCAGCCATGGGTCCTTCCAAATTCTCACATTTTCACCATTACCAATTCTCCATATGATCCCCTCCTTCAGCAGGTCAACCCCTTTCAAAATACTCCTCCATGTATATGAAATACCAGATCGGGGCGAACAGTATAGTATATCTGAATTTGGAAAATATCTTGCCTTCAAGACTTGCCCATAGAGAGAATCAGGGAAGGTAATTAATCTCCACGCTTGTCGACTTAACATTGCCATATTAAATAGGTGCAAGTCTCGAAATCCAAACCCACCTTTCTTTTTTGATCTGGTCGGTTTTTCCCAACTTAGCCAATGTATTTTATTTGTTGTCCTGCTGACTCCACCAGTATCTTCCAATAATCATGTTCAGTTCCTCACACAAGCCCTTGGTAATATCAAAGGAGGACATGGCATAGGTTGGAATAGATTGTGCCACAGCCTTAATAAGCATTTCCTTACCCGCTTTCAATAAAAGTTTCTCCTGCCAGCCTTGAATCCTGGACCATCTTTTTCTTGATATACTCAAAGGTATTTTTCCTAGATTTTCCAACTGAAACAGGCAGCCCCAAATAACGCTCACTTGTTGCAACCTCTAAGATTAAGAGTGTAGTTCTCGTATGATCTTTAACACGCTGGTCAGTATTTGGGCTGAACGTAATTGTTGATTTATCTTTATTAATTACTTGCCCAGAAGCTCTTTCATAGACTTCCAAGATACGGCCTAGTTCTTGTGCATCACTTGCCCTTGCTCTCATCAAAATTAATGAGTCGTCTGCAAAGAAAAGATGGTTTACTCTTGGTGCTCCCCGGCAGATTTTAATGCCCTCAAGCTTGCCCTCCTATTCAGCTTTCTGTAACAATGCTGAAAGCCCTTCTGCACATAAAATAAACAGGTAAGGCGAAAGAGGATTACCCTGCCTTAAACCCCGTTGAGGGATGATTCGATGAGTGTAGGAATCATTGACTTTAATCTTATATGAGACCGAGGAAACACATTTCATAATAAGTTGCACCCATCTATGATGAAAACCCATCCTCCTCATCATATTTTCTAAGAAGGTCCACTTCACTCTGTCATAGGCTTTACTCATATCAAGCTTAATAGCAGCCAACCCTTTTACCCCCTTCTTTCTAGAATTCAAGTGGTGAATTAATTCGTAGGCCGACAAAACATTATCTGTAATTAACCTTCCTGGCACAAAGGCACTTTGAGAAGGGGAAATGATCTCAGACAAAAAATTCTTAAGCCTACTGGCAAGCACTTTTGAGATAAGCTTATATAAAACATTGCACAAGCTAATTGGCCATAAATCTTTCAGCATCTTTGGTGAGCTAGTTTTAGGAATTAGAACAATAATTGTATCATTCCACCCATCAAGTATTGGCCCACCATTAAGGACATCAAGAACTTCTTTTTTAACACGCTCTCCAATGAGAGACCAGAATTTCTTATAAAAGATAGAAGGCATACCATCTGCACCCGGGGCATTCAAGTCACCTATGCTCACAAGAGCATTCCATATTTCCTCTCCAGAAAATGGAGTGAATAAGGCTTCATTCATTTCTGGGCTGACTCTTGGGTGTACATAATTCAGCACCTCATCAAAGGAAGAATCTGCATGAGACATAAATAAGCTCTGATATTGATTAGTAATAAAATTCTTCAACTGCTCTCCAGCCACAAAATTCCCATTATCATCCATTAATTTTGTAACATGGTTTTTCCTTCTCCGTTTTGAGGCAAAAGCATGGAAAAAAAACCAGTATTCCGGTCACCTTTCAACAACCATGTGTTATGAGCTCGCTGCTTCCAGTAAACATTTTACTAGTCTTGCAAGCGTTCGAGCTTATAACGCAAAATGTGTTGCCGGTTTACTGATTCTTGAGAAATTCCCTATCTCCTCCACATCTCCAACTCCCTTCTCACCTTCTTAATTCTCTTCTCTAACTCACCCAACACATTTTTGTCCCACTCCTTTAACACCCCGAGAACTTTCTTCTGTATCGCCATTATGCAGTCACATCCTTCCTCCATCGCCCCTCTCCATGCCTCCACTACTTTGGTTTCACAATCCTCTTCTTCCAACCACCTTGCTTCAAATTTTGGTAACACCTCCACTTGCTCCCCCCATGCCATACATTCTCTTCTCCCCACATCAATTATAATTGGTCTGTGATCTGAATGTCTAGGATCTCCATTAGTAACCTTAACCAAAGGAAAGATGGATCTCCAAGCACTATTGGGAACGGCTCGGTCTAGCCTCTCCTTTGTAAAACTACTAGCCGAGCAATGGTTATTACGCCAAGTAAATGGATCACCCACAAACCCCAGATCATGAAGATCACAGTCCTCTAGTACCATCCTAAATTTCTGCATATTTGATTTTGCTCTCTGCGAGCCACCTTCCTTCTCACATCCAAATAAAATTTCATTAAAGTCTCCGCTGCACAGCCATGGCAAGTCAAATTTTGCCTTCAAATCACGCATAGTTACCTATGCGTTTTCCTTCTTATCATTTCTTGACTCACCATAAATACCAGTAAATCTCCATAGTAGCCCATCATCTTCCTTTATGATACTATCAATGTGGTATTCCAACAAGCTTTTAACCCCTACATCTACTCCTCTTTTCCAAAACAGTGCCAGACCACCACTTGATTTGTTACTATCCACCGTCACCAAATTAGGCATTTCCAGCTTCCATCCCAACCACTCCATCCATTTCCCATCATGTTTAGTTTCTGAGAGGAAAAGGACATAAGGGGCCTCCCGCTTCTGGATATCCAAGTCCTCGAATTGCCGGGCCGTTCCCCAATCCCTGGCAATTCCACGTTATTAGCCTCATTTTTGCACACGAGGCTGCTCCAGCAGCCCCGCGTTTTTATTTTTCATCTTTTTCAAACTCTCAAAATCCCCACTATCACCCTTTATTTCTTGACAAGACAATCTCTATGGATTCATCGGCACAAGGGCCAAAGATTTTTCCTTGGGCCTATTCTTCATTAAACTCATGTCAGACTTCCCTTTTTTGGTGTTGGAAGGAATCAGCTTATCATCTATAGAAAAATCATCCACCATCGTATCATCATAAGACCCACTAGCCAAGTCAGGCACCTCATTTTCAATTGGTGAAGAAACTTCAGCACCCTCGTCCTCGCCATCTATCTTGCTAACATCTCTATCGTTGTCATTACTCTTCTTTGTGACTGATTTGTTAGAATCTAAACTTCCACAAGCTCCTGATGAGTTGCTCCTTCTAGCTGAGTTCCCTTGAACATACCATTCGCCCTGACTTTTTGTCCTTCTATCCTCTGGAGCACGTAGTTTTTCACTGTATGGCAAATTTCCATTTTCATCTCGAGTAGCTGGTGTGGGACAGTCAATTTCTGAATGGCCAATTATTCCACATGAAAAGCAGAAGAAAGGAACTCTCTCATAGACCACATCGTACCATTCCTTTCTCTGTCTTCGAGATGAGAACATAGAAATACGTCGCGGCAAAGGCTCATTTAAAGAGATAATTATCCTGGCTCTTAGATCCTTTCCAACTGCCTTTTTTTTTGCCTGTCCACATCTATTTTCAACACTTCCTTTCCAATTTTACCTGCTAGCTCAAAACCCCACTTTTCATCATGCAGCCTAAAAGGGAGATTTAGGATGTTCACCCAAATGGCCAATTCGTCAAAAGTTACATCATTTGGGCGTAAATCATAATTAAACTCCTGTAAAATCACAGATTGTCGTCCGATATATCATGGGGAGCCATCAAGAACTCTATTTTTGTCCAGCACCGAATCAAATTCAGCAATAAAAAGATTGTCGCCCACCATTCGTGCCACCAAACCTTTTGGATTATCCCAGGCTAGACGCATAGCTGATATAATGGTTGGCAACTGCTAAGGATTGGGATCAAGAACCTTTTCAATCACCGCATGGTTTACCATAGCTAAGTCTGAATCTTCTGCATCATCTAGAATTAGAGTTTCCTTTTCTTTTAGAGTTAAATTAAGCTTACCAAACAAATCTGAGACCTGCTCCTCCACTCAAGAGATCGCTCCTTCTCACATCTTTTATCCCTTCTACCAACTCTAGGAATCGAAGGGGAGACCTCCCCAACTTCCAAGGCTGCAAGTTCCTTTTCTTTCGCCTGCTTCCGCGCCATCAGCCACTGTGACCACTGGAACTCGAAATCCAACCAGCGATGCTAAGATCACCCCTTGTTCGTCCCGAATCAGATCCGAGCTCAGTGTAGATAGAGCTGATAGGGGAACTCAAATCAAAACAGATCACCAAGAGAAGATTACCACGAAGCAGCAAGACCTGGACGGAGACACCTGCAAACACTGGAGCACATCCCCGTCTCTGGCTTAGGCAAGCAGCGCACTCTCCTATGGTGCCTGCACAGCTTCCTCCAATCTCCAGGCTCCAATCTCACGAGCAGAATGGGTGGAGATGAGGAAATCGCCTCTCTCTTTACTGTTCACTCAAGAACACTCGAGAAGGTACACCATTACTCCTGTTTACAGATCGCTCTCCTGTACGGGGGAACGGGACCAAGGCCAAGCGCGAACCGTGTTCCGATTCGTGTTTTAGGCCGGCGGGGTCGTCGGAAGTCGGGTCCATCCGTGGCAGGGTAGGATGGACTTGCCGTTGCGATTCCGACTTCCGACCCCGACTCGTGTCATGGATTCTGGAACCGACTTCCGGCGCGCGCGGGGCTGTCGCTGGCGCCGCTAGTGGAGTTTGCCGGGCGCCGTGTGCCCGGGAGAGCGGGGGTGGAAACCGATGTGCGGTTCATGGCCACTGCCGTGCTGTGGCTGCTGGATTCCGCAGTGTCCGAGACTCGAGTCCGTCCTGCAGTCTTGCAGGGAAGGGCAAGTGCTTCGGGGGTCTCGATCGGGGTTCCAATTTCAGGACGAATGGGCCACCGTGATCTCAAGGCATGTAACATAGTAAAACACTGTGCGATTTCTTTCTCATTTTGATTGCTTGCTCAGTTGCTGCTGGGAATGTGTGGATCTGGAGCTCTTGCATTTGACGTGAAGCTGAAAGTACATATTCTGAAATTGGGAGCTTACATTTCAGTACATCTGGATGGAGTTTTTGTTGAACTTGTGCAGTTTTCTGTGTATCTTAGCTATGGTCCACTTTATAGCTAACTACTCCTTTGCTATTTTCAAATCATCTGATCGATCATAGTCGCCATGGCACCGATAAGGTAGATTAGTCGCCATCAGTCGATAAGTTCGATTAATCGAGGCTAGTCGACCCTAGTCGTCCGTATAGTCGTTCTCTCTCTCTGTACCAGGACCAATATACTATATAGTATGTAGTATAAAGGCTATATGAACCAGGTTTTAAATTAAAATATCATATATGGTTAGTTGATCACTTACCGGTGAGATTTGATTTCTGAAGTGTCCAGAACTCTATGTACAAGTTTTAAGGCAAGCAAAGAGCGGCCGAAGTAGAGCTAGAAAGCAAGAAGAGAGCAAAAGCTAACAGCAAGAAGCGGAGAAACTAACAGTCGGACGAGGACCTTATTTTCGAAATCCCCTTTCAGCGGGAGGCGCTACGGCCAGAGAGGGAGAAGGATACTGTAGCTAGTGAGTTCTGGTACTAGAATGAAATGTGTTTGGTAGTTCATAGATGAATCCAAGCGCGGTGAGGTCCTACAGCGCTTAGGCCTCACCATAGGATTTTCCATGCCAAGCGCGTCGGGAAAGAAAGCCTAAGAGGAGCTCTTCGAGGCGGACCTGCGAGTGTTTCCAATGTCGAAGCATTGAGCGTCCTGTTTTCAGACATCGGGGTAGGGACGCGCAAGAAGTAGCGACAACGGAAGGTCGTTCGTTAAGTCGAAGCGCCGCCCATCTATTAGTTGTTTAGCTTCTGAGGCCTCGTTCGCTTCGCTGAAAAAACAAGTCGAAATAGTGTTCCGGCTGATTGTTGTGAGAGAAAAATACTGTTCCGGCTGAAAAAATAAGCTGAAAAAGACGGATTACAAGAGAAGCGAACAGGGCCTGAGTAATACAGTAACTTGTTTCTGTACCTAGGATGGTCCGGCATTACGCTGCTCCTTCTAGATCTCCTAGGGCGCTCGCTTGAACCGCGACGTTTGTATGTTTAAACTCTTCTATTGTATCTTAATTGCAATGATATGTGAACCTTTTTTGTGTATTCGAGAAAAAGATAGTTCATAGATGAAACTAAGTCTAAAAATGCAAAGTTTATGGACTAAAACATGTACTTGATTTTCCTAGGATGAAATTGAGCCTAAAATGAAGGTTTAAGGATTAAAACAATTATTTGGAAAGTTCAGATATGAAATTAAGTCTTGGACAATAGTTCATAGTGACTAAAATGATCATTCCGTTCCCTAAAAAAAATGATCATTCCGCCTTTCCCACACTACTAAAATGAACCAGGACTTTTGATTAAGGGGAGTCGAGCAATATGATGACATTTTGTAAATGCGATAAATATATACGGCAAGTGTATGTTTTAATAGCTTTTTCAATGTTTTTACATATGTATTTGGTATTCATATAAAAAAAATCACAGTATTATCATAAAAGATAGGTGAAAAGATATTTTTTTTACATAATATCAAAAACATTACGGTGTTGGGGGGGGGGCACGGCCGCCCGGTTCCGTCACTGCTACAGGCAACCCGGGCCACCGCACAACACGAGAAGTAGCGATTGGCGCACCGTACCTAAACAATGTTTAGAGATGGTGAGAATGCACAAAACCTACGCATGATATGGAGTGGTATTTTTTAGCATCACTCTCGTACTATTGCAGGGGTAAGTTGTCATCCCTAGCATGATGCCACGTTGTTGGTAATTATTAAAAACACTTGTAAATATATATATTAAGTAATCCGTAAGCGCATAAATAATATACCATTGCAGGAGTAAGTTGTCATCCCTAGCATGATCCTTATTTTTTCAATGGACGCGAGACCGGTGCTATGAGCTTTGAGGCGCCGGCACAGGTCGAGCTCCATTTCTGTGAGTAACCTGTGCTCTTGTGCTCCTTCTAATTGGAGCAAGATTTCCTTTACTATAGCAAGTTGTAGCTTTGTGTCGCCAATTTTTTCTCTCTTCCAGAGTCCCTTTGCAACACGCGCCATTTTGATGTGCAATCGTTTGATAGGAAGAACAGTGCTGACCGACCTATTCCAAATGTTTTGGACGGGCTCCTGGAACCCTTCCATCTCGGTCTAGAAAATTTCAAACCGGAAGGATGTGTTATGGTGGTGGTCCAGCTCACCTTGTAATAGCAGCAGGGTGTGGTCCGACATGAGTGACGGCAGGGAGTGCAAGAAACAGGCATGGAAGATCAATTCCCACCGTGGGGTGCATATGAACCTATCAATTCGAGAGTGTACGGCTGTCTTGTTGATTGCTCCAGGTAAAGCGGCGTCCATTAAGCTTTATTTCTTTAAGACGTAGATGATCAATCGCCGCCCTAAAGGTGCCCATCAGCCGCTGGTTAAGATTTGAGTTGTTCTTATCTTCTTTCTGGTAGATGAGATTGAAGTCTCCCAAAATGAGCCATCTATTGTGCTCTGGTGGAGGGGGAATGCTTTTTAATTCTTGGAGGAACTGGAGCTTGGCCGCGTCCCCTTGCGGCCCGTATACAACTGTGATTTTCCACTTTATTTCATCCGCCCTCATTGTGATTTCTGCTGTTATTGTTCTCGCTGTTAATTCAATGGAGGAGAGGTCGAAGAAATCTTCGTTCACCGCAAGAAGGATGCCCCCCGGGTCTGTTCAGCCGGTAACACATCAAAGGAGTTGGCGAATTTTGCACCTGCTGTGCGGATCACCACATTCTGGTCAAGAAGTTGCATCTTTGTTTCTTGTAAGCACACTATGGTTGCACCAGTGCTTCTAACTGATTCATTCATTGCGTCCTGGCGCGCGCCATCGTTTAGGCCCCTGACGTTCCAGTTTAGGATATGACAATTATGTTGTGCCATAAAAACGATAAGTGAACCCCTGTATTAAGGAAGCACATGAAGGGAGGCAAACTGAAGGCCAACAGGAGGTGCAGTCTGTAGCAGCAAATGCCTGGGCGAAACATAATGCAGTAATGGTTTGGCAGTGCCGGCCAATTCTTCCCAAACTAAGCATCTGGAGATGTTGCAAGCATTGCACAGTCAAAGAGGAGGAGGTAGGCAATGACAAATTATCTCCCTCCACTCTAATGAACTGGAGCTGTTGCCAGGGCCGAGCAAACAATGAATTGATGACGATCGAAAAACGTGAGTTTGAGAACAATATATTGGCCACCGAGTTTCCACTAACGCATCGAGCAAGGCAACAAACATACACTGCAACTTCTAACCTCATTAACATGACAATAGATAAGTATCAGAAAATGTTACTGCGTCAACAACAAACATACACTGCAATTTCTAACCTCATTAACATGACAATAGATAAGTATCAGAAAATGTTACTGCGTCAATCAACATGATAAAATAAGAATAAATAATGTTACAATACGATTCTATGGTGTATGGTTGCTAATGGGAAAAGACCTAAAAATTGCCTGACAGGAATACTTCTGTCTTCGTGTATGGCACACGCATCACGAGAGGCAGCCTTCATCTACTAGCCTGCATCAGATTTTGTTGATCTTGGCTCCCACGACGAGCGGGTTGTTCTTGGCGATCTTCTCCCGGTCCGCCGTCTTGAAGTCGACGTCGCAGGCGTGCTTCTCCGCGTACCGGTGCAGCGAGCAGGACGTGCCGCCACAGCGGCAGGGGAACCCCAGCAGCCCCACCTTCTTGAGGCACGACGCGCACCTGTTGGGCGCCGCCTCCACCGCTGGTGCAGCACTGGAAGTTGAAGCAGAGATCTGGGCCGCCGCCGGCTGCTCGGTAGCGAGATCGACCTTGTCCGCCACGGCAGGGGAGGCGTGGTCGTTTTTGAGAAAGTCCCTGTAGCAGCCGGAGCAAATGTTCTTGGTCGCCGTGGACCCGAAGACACCGCACCCGTTCGCGCACTCGATGGCGGCGCCACCGCCGCCGACGGGTGCTTCCTGCTTCTGCGTCTCCACGAGGCAGCCGCCGTTCTCCCCGTTCTCCTTCTCTGTTGGCGCTTGAGCAACCGGCGTGGCCGTGGCCGTGGCCACCACTGCAGGGGCAGCAGCGTCGTCGGCATCATGACCCGTCGACTGCTCGGGCACGTGAGCAGCAGCCTTGGCAACCTCAATCTTCTTCTTCTCGGCGACGGGAGCAGCGGCGGCGTCGGCGGTCCTGATCAGGTGTTCCTTGTAGCACTTGGAGCAGAAGTTTTTGGTCGCCGCGCTCCCGAAGAACCCGCAGCCGTTGGCGCACATCGTCGCCGCACTGCCGCCAGAGACCTCCTGGCTCTCCGCCGTGTGGATCTCGGTCGATGGACCAACCGATCGGTCCGCCGCTGCTCGAGGATTGGATGGATCGCAGGGCGGGCAGGGCACGTACGTAACGTGAAGGCGCCGGGCAGCGACGGAAGTCGGAAGCCAAGCGCGAACCGACTTCCGGTGTCGGTCGGCGTGCCGTGTTTGAACAAAAAGGGTCGCGTCGGATCCACGGCAGGGATGCACTAGCTGAACTAGAAGGTGCTAGTTGTGTCCTGAACATCAGGACCCACGAACGAACCAGAAAGCCCCGCGTGACGAAAGCCGGAACTACAAGTCGGACCCTACCCTGCCACGGACGGACCACGAATCGGAAGTCGGTTGGCGCTTCGCCTTGATCCCGTTCCTGTATTTATAAGAGAGGGACGGACCTCCACGCTCCGCACTCACGAACTCTCCGCTCGTTCATGAAACAGGTCGCGCACGAAGCGATCTAGGTTTCACGTGCGTGCTCAGAAGCGGCGACCGAGCAAGAAGAAGATCGATGGCGGAGGGGCAGGAGGTCTCCAGCGGCGGTGCAGCGGCACCGATGTGCGCCAACGGCTGCGGGTTCTTCGGGAGCGCGGCGACCAAGAACTTCTGCTCCAAGTGCTACAAGGAGCACCTGATCAAGACCGCCGACGCCGCCGCCGCTCCCGTCGCCGAGAAGAAGATCGAGTTCGCTAAGGCTGCTGCTCATCATGTGTCCGAGCAGCTGGGTGGTCATCAAGATCCTGACGCTACCGCTGCCGTTGCAGTGGCCACGGCCACGCCGGTTATTGCTCAAGCGCCGACGTCGACAACAGAGAAGGAGAACGCCGGCCCCGTGGAGACGGAGAAGCAGGAAGAATCCGGTGGCGGCGGTGGCGCCGCCATCAAGTGCGCGGCGAACGGGTGCGGTTTCTTCGGATCCGCGGCGACCAAGAACATGTGCTCCGGCTGCTACAGGGACTCCCTCAAAGACGCTCACGCCTCCCCTGCCGTGGCGGACAAGGTCGTCCTCGCTACCGAGAAGCCGGCGGCGGCCCAGATCTCTGCTACAACTTCCAGCGCTGCACCAGCGGTGGAGGCGGCGGCGCCCAACAGGTGCGCGTCGTGCCGCAAGAAGGTGGGGCAGCTGGGGTTCCCCTGCCGCTGCGGCGGCACGTTCTGCTCCCTGCACCGGTACGCGGAGAAGCACGCCTGCGACTTCGACTTCAAGGCGGCGGGCCGGGAGAAGATCGCCAAGAACAACCCGCTCGTCGTGGCAGCCAAGATCAACAAGATCTGACGATGCAGGCGACGAAACGAGACGAGCGAGTGGAGCAAGGCTGGTCGGTGTGATCAGTTGCCTGTCTCCCACTCTCCCTACCTTGATCCCTTCCATGCGCTTCAGATCCATAGCCGTCACGTAAGTTTTTGCACAATGCCCTTTTTTTTCCCGTCCATTAGATCGATGTAACACTCCTGTGCTATCATGTTGCCGAGTTTCGAAATTGCAATGCATATTTGTTCATGAACGAGTCTTGCACATCGTCCCTTTGAATTTTACTTTATGTAATAATGGAATACTGCCAGTTGTTGGATGCGATCCCTCAGTGCATGTTTGTTTCCCTGGACTAGGGTGGCCCGTCCGTCCCAGCCTAGCCTGGCCAGGTGGAGGCAGCCCCAAGTAGTGCAATAGGGGTTGTTTGTTTGTTTGGACGCAGCAGAGGCTGGCTGAGGGCGAGATGGTGTTTGTTTGTCTGGCTCAACGTGTAAGGTTACCCTGCATCAAGAATCAGGTGACCTTACCACCTCACCTTCTTCTTCCTCACCTCACTGCCATTACATGGAGCACCTCAGCAGCGTGAACTGGTCCGAGATTGTTTATGTAGATTTTTTTAGTCATAAACTGGTCTGAATTTCTCGGTGTGCAATCAGACGCATCAGCCCACCACCGATGTATATGATAAAACGATGTGTGTTTCCAAATTGTTGACGTAATTGCAATTTCGTGGAGAATCGTCAGGAATAGTTCTATGTTAAACTTCTCCGCGATCAAGTTTTTTTTAAAAAAATATATATTATCAATATTTACTACAAGTTCAAATAAATGCATTCTTAAAACATATTTAATGGAAAATTCAATGACATTAATTTGGTGCTTTTAAATGTTTGTGCATTCTTAACTTAATCAAAATTAGCAAAGTTTTACTCAAGACAATGAACTATGTATCTCCTATCAAGTGGCTCTATGTTAAACTTCTCCATGATCAAGTTTTTAAAAAATATATATATATATCATCAATATTTACTACAAGTTCAAATAAATGCATTCTTAAAACATATTTAATGGAAAATTCAATGACATTAGTTTGGTGCTTTTAAATGTTAGTGCATTCTTAACTTAATCAAAATTAGCTAAGTTTTACTCAAGACAATGAACTATATATCTCCTATCAAGTGGCCAATATCAAGATCAGGAGCAAATGTCTGATGCATGGTGGAGAGGGGAGCCATGGGGACTTAAAGCAAGATTAATAATAGCCTGTTGTTGGTTATATGTGTACCTGTAGCCTATCTATCGATCAACTCATATAGTAGTGCTCACATATAGCCTACTTGTTTCTCTCGCAAAATTTTTAGGCCCTCGTTTATAGAACGGGTGTGGCTTATCTAGTTATCTTCTTGCTCCTTCCCTCTCTCCACTCAGCATACAACACACCTAATTAAGACCCAAAACCAACTCCATATATTAGAGTTATCCTAAATAGATGGTGAGCTTCATAGTTTACTTGTGCCAGGAATATGAGTGCAACAATATCACATAGCCTAAACTAATGCTATGTGCCTATGTGATAGCAATAGGGACGCAAACCGTTGTAATGCAGTCTCGTAGCATCAGTGGTGTTTAAGGCAAGAGAATATACACGACCATTAGACTTAGAATTACATAACATCAGTGGTTTGACAGGAAACAAAGATACAGCTGCCCTGCCATCCATGATCCATGGCAGAGAACTTTCTATTCATCATTAGACACATGATATCTCAGGATTACATCATCGGATGGACGCCCATGCACAAAATTGTAATTACCTCGACAACAGTTTAGCAACATTACATACAGCATTGAGCATGCACAAAGGCCACCGCAACCCATATCCTTCTATCATATACAGGGGTTGCTGCTCAAACTCAGCAAGCTAATTCCGCAAGGCAACATGCTGGAGCTTAGCTGGCCACCGAGTAAGAAATCAATTTAGGAAAATCTACATACATGGTCAATAGTGCTCCGCTGCAGGAAGTCCACCCACTCCCAACGCCGATGTGTGCGACTCATCGGCTGACCCTTGTTATGATGTACCTGCCTTTCTCCATGTCGTAGATCGTCCTCAGCTGAGGCCTTCTCCACCTTAGGATGGAGAATGCTGTAAATACAACCACAGTAATGAACAGAAGCGGAACCAAGCCAGAAGAGTGGTTGTTTAGATATGAAACTGATGAATCTGAGTACTCTGTTCGGTTCATCGTCGTCTGCACAATGAAAGCACCCAATGCCCAGTCAACAGGCACGCCATGGATTTGATTTACAACATCAATCCTGAAACAAAACTCATGTAAATATCCAGGTTTCAAACAAAGAATAGAACTGTAGAAAAGGGTTCACCTCTTATGATCCAGTGGCACTTTAAGTGTATCATGTAGTAGAGCAATAATATATGCTGAGGAAAAGCAAAAAAGCAGCAGCTGTCCGTCATCAAAAGAGCTGTACTTCTTCTTAATCTTTGACCAGTCCCCATGGCAAAAATTTTCCCCAGCCACCATCAGATCAGAAAGGAAGGACTTTGAGTGCAGACCAAAGAACTGTTAAGCGATAAAATATAAAAATGAATATTGTACTAAAGATGGCAGAATACTGAACACAAAAGAAAATGGATAATCTTGACCCAAAGAGAAGACTCCTGTCATTATGCATGCATTATGTCCAAATTTAACTTTTTGAGCCCCCAACCATAGAGAGAATTATATAGACCTTTGAAGTATGGTAAAAATTTTCTGTCGCTAAAAATTTCCCTTCCAACTCTGGTACAAATGCCGCTCCAAGGCGGCATTCATGATATGTACATCCCTCTGCAAAAAGAACACACTCACCTCAATTATGCCATGAAATAAACGGAGAATGAGATACTGCATCAAAAACAATAAGCTAAAGCATGGAAAAAAAATGAATTAAATAACTACTCACCATGCACACTAATGCATCTTTTAGTG
Source organism: Miscanthus lutarioriparius (assembly GCA_904845875.1). Lineage (NCBI taxonomy): Eukaryota > Viridiplantae > Streptophyta > Magnoliopsida > Poales > Poaceae > Miscanthus > Miscanthus lutarioriparius. The sequence goes on along the minus strand of CAJGYO010000007.1, from coordinate 76,925,208 downwards.
AAAGATATCAATAATTTTATTTTGATTGACGAGCCTAAAAAAGGTGTTACTAGATGTAGGTCATCAGAGCCACCTTCACTTCATTTCATACAACAATAAGCTAAAGCATGGAAAAAAAATCTTCTTATTTTAGACGGATAATATAGAAGTGTATAGCTTACTCCTTATCTCCTTTAAAAACACTGGATGGCTGTGTTTTTGGTGACATGGTCAACACATAAGGGAAGTACTAGGGATTCAGGCTTAGTTTACCAAAAGGCTTGCAGGTTGGGGGAGTTGAGCTAACCTGGATAAATATTTGTAACCTCTTTAACATAACCTGATCAGGATTCAGGAGGTGCAATAGCCTAATTAACCAGAATTTTGTTCTCTTACTGCTAACACACCTAGTCTAGCCAAACAACATTATAGCCTAAGCAAATACACTGCCAAACACAAAAGGTAGTTATTAGCCTATTTGAGCTAAGGTTAGTTAGCCTAGTTATTTTAACCCTAAATTGAGTGCAGTATATCTTGGAAGTCATGTAGTTTTTTTCCTATAACAAAGGCCTATGCAAAGTACTCCCTCCGTTCCAAATTGAAGTCGTTCTGGCTTTTTTAGATATACATAGCTTTTATTATGTATCTAGACATAATATATATCTTGGTGCGCAGCAAAAGCTATGTATCTAGAAAAGCCAGGACAACTTACAATTTGGAACGGATGGAGTAGCTCTTAGTGGACCAAGTCCCATTCTTCCCCCAGAATTCAGCAAACAGATATGACTATCGAAGAAAAAGGAAGCATTTCTGAAGAAAAATAAACATAATGATAAGACACTGAGGTATAAGTGCAGTTGGCTACCCTTTCCTTTTTGCAGTAGTGTTAGTGCTGCAGATCTACACTCAGAGAAGTTCCCCACAGCATGAGCAAAAGGTCTGTACTCAACCTTCGGCTCAAGAACACTAACAGGAAGTTTAACTGATCCTGCCATGCGTGTAAATCCCCTTGGAGTGCAAGGATCTTTATACTTAGCTTGAGAAATCAAATGTGTGGCCACTGCATAAGCATAGTCAGATCAGATAAGACTCATGAAACATGCTGGAGTTATGTTAGCTTTAGGCCTAAAATATATATTATAAAAAAAACATAGCATATTCACATAGGTTCAACAACAACAACATAGCCTTTCAGTCCCAAGCAAGTTGGGGTAGGCTAGAGTTGAAACCCACCAAGAGCCCCAAGTCACGGTTAGGCACTTCAATAGCTGCTTTCCAAATACTCCTATTCTAATATAGATCTCTAGGTATATCACAAGCTTTCAAATCTCTTTTTATTGCCTCCCCATGTCAATTTCGGTCTTCCTCTAGCTCTCCTCATATTATTAGCTTGGCTTAGAACTCTACAATGCACTGGTGCCTCTGGAGGTCTCCTTTGGACATGGCCAAACCACCTCAACCGATGTTGGACAAGCTTTTCTTCAATTGGTGCTACCTCTAGGCGATCACGTATATCATCGTTCCGAACTCGGTCCATTCTTGTGTGACCGCAAATCCATCGCAACATACGCATTTCTGCAACACTCAGTTGTTGAACATGTCGAATCTTTATAGGCCAACATTCTGCTCCATACAACATAGTCGGTCTAATCGCCGTTCTATAGAACTTGCCTTTTAACTTTTGTGGTACCCTCTTGTCACAGAGAATGCCAGAAGCTTGTCGCCACTTGATCCACCCTGCTTTGATTCTATGGCTAACGTCCGCATCAATATCTTCATCCCTCTGTAGCATCGATCCCAGATACCGAAAGGTATCCTTCTTAGGCACTACTTGACCTTCCAAACTCATATCTCCCTCCTCCTGTACAACTCCGCCAAAGTCGCATCTCATGTATTCGGTTTTAGTTCTGCTCAATCTAAAACCTTTAGACTCAAGTGTCTGCCGCCATAACTCTAGTTTCCTATTCACAGAGGTTGAATACAAGAAAAAGAATTGGCACAACTGTACTAAAATTGTTCCCCAAGTGTAATCAATTTTAAATCATAGACGTGTTCTTGTGATATCTGATTATCTTACTTTAAAAACTAGAAATGCAATGAACCAATTGACTTACTTGAGCTAAGGCCAGGTGAGCTGAGCAAGTCATGGAATGAGTCATATGCTACATTCTGCGCACAAAATGAGAGAGAACAGTCAGCACATACAGAATAATAGCAAGGATCACTTAACTAGCCATAAAGTGGATCATTGCTAAGGTGCAGGTGTGGCAACATACTTTTCTTGTGATAGGCAATTTAAGAGAACGTTGACAATGGATAATGTTTGTCTGTACAACTAATATTTACGCACACAACTCACCAGACCAAGCTGCAAAAAGCTGTGGCTGTACAGGTTATATGAGACATCACCAAACTTAAGCACATGAGAGAACTCCACAGGCACAGGTTCACTGGTAACAAGTGTTACCTGTTTGATCAAAAATAGTAAAACAGTAAGAACCCAACAAATTTTGCTGGAGGAGGAATGATTCCTTAGTGCGATGCAAGATACAGAACCTGAACAGAAGCCCCACCAAGTTCAATAATCCCAGTGGTGTCATTTGGATCACCGCCAAGAGTCCCCAAAGCATAATTTGCTGCAACCCATGCGTATATCCCTTCCTCAGCCCCTACACAGTATTTCAATGTACTTGCATGATCATCTTAACAAAGACGTTGAATTACAACTCCACCCACTTGTACTGAAATGTAAAGCTCCCAATTTCAAAATATGTACTTCCAGCTTCACATCAAATGCAAGAGCTCCAAATCCACACATTTCCAGAGCAAGTAATAAAAATGAGAAAAGAAGTCGCACAATTTTACTATGTCACATGCCTGAGATCACGGTGGCCCATTCGTCCTGAAATTGGAACCCCGACCCCCGAAGCACTTCCCTGCAAGACTGCAGGACGGACTCGGCCACTGCGGAATCGAGCAGCCGCAGCCCGGCAGTGGCCATGAGCCGCACCTCGGTTTGCCCCCAGCTCTCCCGCGGCACACGGCGCCGGGCAAACTCCACAAGCGGCGCCAGAGACAGCCCCGCGCCGCGTGGGTCCGCCGCGAAGGACGATAGCCCCGGGGTCGCCTTCATCGAGGCCGTGCCTGCCCAGTCCAGCTGCGGGAGTCCCGCCGTGGCGCGGTAGGCGATGACGTGGACGCGGCTCCCCGTGCTGCCGGCGTCGATGATGACGCCGTAGGTCGGGGGCACCGGGCGGGATGCTAGGAGGAGCAGCGCGAGCGCGGACGCGGCGAGGAGCGTGAGGGCGCCGACAAGGCGGCGGCGGGAGCTGGGTTGTCGCCTTTGTGCGCCCATCTTGGTGGGGGCGGCTGGGGAGGGAGGCGCGAGAGCTAGGGTTTGTACCTTGGGCTCGCCGCGGACATTAGGGCGGCGCATCAGAGGGCAGGGAGATCGACCCCGGCGGCTCGTTCTGGGGCGCTGGGGCGCGGCGCGTCGGCGGCGAGATGGGTGCCGGGCCGGGAATATTTTTTTATTTTTAACACTTTTTTTTAAACCATTTCCAAATCTGACACCGATTTTTTTTTATTTTTAAATCTAACACTTTTTGCCGCGCCTATTGCCACGGCATGGGCAAACAACGCTGCCGCGTGGTAGCGGCGATAACGTGGCACTTCCCTGGGCCATGGCCGCTGACGTGGCGAGAGCTGTCGCGCCACACATCTTGGCATGGCATTGCCGCGCCACGACCCACGGCGCGGCGAAGCCCAACACAGGACCGCGGCCCGCCCTCCCTCTCCTCACTGTCTCTCTGTCACACTCGAGTGGAACGGATCGAGAGGGAGACGCGCCCGCCGCCGCCGCCCGTGTCCACCCGCCGGCGCCGCCGAGGCCAGCACCCGCGCCTCCCCCCCGACCACCCGCCTCCCTTTCTCCCCATTCCTCCCTCTCTAGGCCGCTCCAGGAGCGGTGCTCGTCGTCGGCGCAGCGGCCCCTTCCCCATTGCCGGCCGGCCTCTCTCCCCATCGTCTCCTTCACCTGTGCCCCCTGTCCCTTCCTTGCCCGGGCGGTGGTGTGTCGCACCCCTCTCCTTCTATCTCTTGCTCCCAGAAGAAGACCGTCGGCGGCGGGCATTGCCGCCGCGCGGCCACTTCGTCGCCATTGGTGGATTTGGCTAAGCCCCAATCTTCCCCTCATTGTCAAGGTACCCCTTGTGTATTTATTGATTGAATCGAAATTGTTGTTACTTAAGGTTAAGATGTAAAATTAGTTTGAATGATTAGTTAGTATAGTAAGTTAGTATAGTTAGTAAAGTTAGTATAGTATAGTTAGTAAAGTTAGTTAGTTTAGTTAGTATAGGTAGTATAGTAAGTTAGTATAGTTAGTAAAGTTAGTTAGTTTAGCTAGTACAATCAGTGAGTCTAGTTAGTTATTGTATTTAGTATAATTAGTTAGTGTAGTTAGTCTTGTATAGGTGTTAATATTAGATTAGTTAGTATAGTTATAGTTAGTATATGTATTAATATTACTATGGACAGTACGTACGACGATTTCGATGACTTGATGAGGTTTCTTGAAATGCTTTTGTAGATGGATTGTTGTGTTAGAGTTTTCTACGGAGGAAGTGTTAGGAGAGAAGATGGTATGTTTGAGGATATGAAAGAAGAATTGGAATGATTTGATGAACCTCCTAGCTTCTGCGATCTTTGTGGCAGTTTGAATGGAAAGTTCGGCGGTGATTATACACTGAAGGGGAGGTTTGATAGTGGAAAGACTAGGACACACTATGTGCTGATGCCCTTGCAGGACCATGCTCACTGGTCCCACTACAATAGGATAATCCAAGGTTCTAATGTGGCCTTGGCTGAGGTGGTTGTGGAGAATGGGTACATGATGCATGATCTCTAGGAGGGGCCGTTCTTCGATGATGATACTCAACAAGAATGTGGGGTTCACGTGGAACCAACTATGTGTACTATGGATTTGGATGGTCAGTTGACGCAGGAGTAGTTTCATTCAAGTCAAGTAGTCTGTATAAGCAATGACTTCGATGTGAACGAGTTCGAACGGGAAGAGGATGAGCAGGAGGAGGAGGAGGACAGGATCGGTGATGTAGTTAGCAGTGATTCACATGATTTAGATGATGACTAGGGAGGTAGACATGTTATGCCTACTCCGGTTGATGTCATGCTAGTACCTGTTCATGGTATACCATTACCAGTACCAACTAAAGTTTTACATGCTATGTCGGCTCAGGGTAGACTAGTCACATATTTGCCAGTAGATGATACCCCCTATGATTCATGGGGCAGAATTAGCGAAGCACAGCAGTATGTTCCACCCCCACCTTACACAGCGATAGAGCTTGAGCAACTAAGGTCGATGAACATACCTTTTAGGGGCGTTCCGAACTATAGGGATGTCAGCATGACGGATATGGCAGTTTGTGACACCGGTCTCTAGATGTGTAGGAAATCATTGTATGACCATGAGAAAGAAATCCTTAGTAAGGGGGTGATATTCAATACAATGTCAGAGATGAAGCTCTTTTTAGGACTATGCTGTGTATCACCATAGGTCGTACAACGTCACTCATTCGGACCAGGAGTTGAGGTACCACGTGATATGCAAAAACGGTTGTATGTGGAGGTTTAATGCACAAAAAAGACAGAGTGATGGCAAGTGGAGGATAAGTAAAGTGGTCGAACCCCACACTTTCCTATCAAATAGGGGGAAGGAAAATTATCAGCAGCTCACTGTATGTTATCTTGCCCGTCGTATATTGGGGCTCGTTGATGACAATAATGATATTTTGGTGTCTTCGTTACAACAGTCCATATCTAGATTCGTTAAGTATGATATGAAGTACGGAAAGACTTGGCGTGCTAAGCAACTGCCCTGGCGATTCGTTGGGGTAGTTGGGAGGAAGCGTACAATAGGGTGCCCCACATCTTATGTGCAATGCATTACTACAACCCTGGCTTGAAATGGTTTGTGGACACCGGAGGGATGTATTTTCGGGACCCATTGAGGCATGTCCTACATCGTGTGTTTTGGTCGTTCGCGCAAACAGAACATGCATTCCAATTTTGTCGGCCAGTTGTACTTGTTGATGGCACTTTCTTGACAGGAAAGTACAGGGACACCTTGATGATGGCTGCTGTTGTTGATCCGAATGACCAGATAGTACCCATGGCTTTTGCTTTGGCATAGGGAGAGAATAATGAATCGTGGTCATTGTTTATGCGGCGTCTACGTGTACAAGTGCTTGGCCCATCTCGCACTATATGTTTGATCTCGGACCGTCACACAGGGATTCTTAATGTTGTAGCTGAGCATATAGATGGGTTCCCGCCTCTAGTGCACATATGGTGCATGAGACACTTTGCCGCTAATTTCTGGCGGCGTCAGAGGAAGAAGGAGGTATGTGACAAAGTAAATGCTCTATGTTGTGTACGTACAGAGCACCAGTTTAAGGATACAAAGAGAGAACTAGATAAGATGCTAAATGAAGCGGGCAAGGCCTGGTTAGAGGCGCAGATAGAACAGAAGGTTAAGTGGGCGTTAGCATATGATGAGGGGGGTTTCAGGTATGGCATCATGACCACTAGCTCCTCGGAGTCTTTCAACTGTGTATTTACTAGAGTTCAATCATTGTCTATGTCTGGAATTGTTGAGTTCTCCTTTCATAAGTGCAACGAATATTTTGTCAAGAGGTGGGAACTTGCGTAGAGGAATATAGCTGAGCAGGGGTGATTTGTAAAGGCCGGAGCAGAACATTTGAAGGAGGCCGAGGAATTGGCCAAGCAGCACACCGCCAAGCCGTATGGACCCCGCCACCATATCTTTAGTGTACGGGGCAAGGGTGGCACAAGCTTGGGCGGCGAATGTTATGGTGGACGAAACTACCGAGTTGATCTTGACAAAGTAGAGTGCAGTTGCAACGTCCCTCAGATCATGCATGCCCCTTGCTCTCATATGATCACGGCCTACAGGGTTCGCGGGTATAACTTTGAGGATCTGCCATATATGTCACCCTTGTATCTCCATTCGAACATCGTTAGTATTTGGGAGAGGAGCTTCGAGCCATACCTTGACCCGACACAGTGGCCACCTTATCATGGTTATGACTACGTGTCGCATTCGGATCTAATGAAGGTAGGCAAGGGTAGAAGGAAGAAGAAGCGACTTAAAGGGGACATGGACGCTATGAGAGGGTACGGTGAAGACATGTACGGAGGGGGAAACTTCAATGAGACCCGTGACAGGAATCTTTGCTCCGTTTGCAAAGAACCTGGTCACAAGGCTAGCAGACATAGAAGACAAGGGCAATAGGTGCATATAGCATATATTTTATTATATTAATATTAATTGTCTGCTATGCTATTTAAAACTGTTATGTTAGTACCAATTATGATATATGTTTATTCTCTCATTTTGCATAATAGTTTATTCCTTTTAAATTTACTTTGTTTTTATGCACTAATGTTCTATCTTATTATAGTACTCTTAATGTTTGTTCTAACACATCCATTTGAAATTTGAACTAGGATAGGGGATCATCATCCGTAGTACCCTATTCTTGAGGTGCACTACGACAAGGTCCACTGAGCCAAGCACCTATCAAAGCTTTAGGAGGACTTGCTACCTCTTAGACTACACACGCAACAGGCGCACCGCTAGGACGAGCGATATCGGCCATACATACAACATGCCGGCTTCCTTGAGATCGTTTGGGTCTTCAACACTGGGCTACCGATCCTCGACCCTGAACTTCTCACTACTGCTGTCGATAGGTATGATTTGATACATGTTTGGTGAAGTACAAAACATTGATTTGTCTCATTGTTTGAATTAAAAAACTTCTTGTATTGAATTAAAAACCCACAGGTGGAGGCTAGAGACCCACACCTTCCACCTTTCTTGCGGCGAGATGACTATCACGATGCAGGACATGAAGATGATTCTTTGTCTGCGGTTGGGGGGGGTCTTCCAGTGACTAGGATCCTTGATAACGATCATTGGATGGACTTCGTGGAGCAGTTCTATGGCAGAAAACCACCTGAGGACGAGGATGCTAAGAGAGCAAAGTAAGAATTTCTATGTTCCAAACATTTACCATTTTGACACCAGCACATGCAAGTCTTTGGTTGGTCTCTTATATCACAAATATATGTTATGGTCTAAGTCTGTCGTCGATCTACATATTCTGCAAATTATTTTGCTATTTAAATGGAGGGTGTAGTACATAACTTTTATGATGCGTATTGTCTTTGTCTAATTTAATGTTTATTTTTGTTCCCTTAGCTCTCACGTAATTGTCCTTCAAAGATTTCAGGAAAACATCCGGTGTTAGTTCGGTCTGGATAACAGAAAACTTCAGGGCGCCGCTGCACCCAGACGCTCCAGAGAAGGAGATCGAGAGGTATGCTAGGGTGTGGATGTGGCACTTCTTAGGCGCCTTCCTGTTCCCCGACGCATCGGGTAACACCATCAGCTGGACCTTCCTCAACATATTGAGTCAGCCATGGAAGAATATAGGAGCGTATAGCTAGGGCAGCGCGGTCCTAGCATGGATCTATCGTCAGCTCTGTGTTGCCTGCCGACACAGCACAAGAGGTGCCAACCTAGGAGGTTGCTCCCACCTACTACAGGTTTGGTGTTGGGAGCGATGGCCAGTCGAGAGGCCCATTGTTCACGGTTTACCTGTAAGTGCATCAAATTTTTATTTTCCTCAAACTTGATGCCGCACTTGTGACTGACTATCCTATTCAATGCAGGCATGGAATCACGTGGACGTAGGACCGACTGCTCTGTATGTCTGGCAAGAAGCGGAGGTAGTTAGAGGGAATCCGAAGCGGCGGTATAGGTAGTACTCGGACACGCTAGACGTCCTAACACAACACCAGGTAACGACCACTTTGATACTGCTAGTCGGTGTTGTTGCTTTTTTATTATTCCCAAAACCTAACTGTAGTTACTTAACTTTTAGGTGAATTGATGTCCTTGGTCCAGATTCGAGCTAGAGGGGTACCTGAGTCCTCGCACTGAGGAAGAGTTGGACGAGTGTCTTTTTAACGGGCCACTAATTTTCTTCCACGTGGTCGAGATGCACTACCCTATAAGGGTGTATAGGCAGTTTGGAAGATTGCAGCCATGCCCACCACCGCTATACACAACCAACAGAAAAGTTGCACGGGTGCGACGACTATAACATAATAATTTAGCAGTCATGTGCATACATACAACCACTAACTTACGTTAAACTTGTAGGTACGATCGAAGGAATAGGTACAAGGAGAAAAATTGGGCCGTGACGCACGCAGGGTACATCCACGACTAGGAGAATAGGCAAAGGGTCCTGATCATCGAGAAACCACCGCACGACCAACGCAACTTCAACCGCTACCTCCAATGGTTGCATAGGAGTACCTGCACACATACGCAGGCCCCCTACACTAACAAGCCAATTGATGAGGATGAAGACGAGGATGACATCGCTGATGCGTACGACGAGGAGACAAGGATGGAGACACAGCTTCAAAGAGCCCCGCTACAGAGATATGTGGTAAGAAATTTGAATTATAATACAACTACACGTCGGCGTTCCTATGAATTGTAGTGATACAAACTTACCTCGATTGTGTATGCAGGCAATATAGTTGACAAGTCTGTCCAACAAAGCAGCCGTGTGACTTCACGAGACCAGACGGGAGCCACACGACATTCTACACGTCTTCGTCGATGTACATTCTATTCTCAAAGCCATGACAGTGGTTAAATGGTTCCCATGACTCATTCATCCACGTTTTCTTTTTTTTTTTAGAAAGTGAGGAGCTGGCATAGAAGCTCAGCTGCATGGATACTCCATGGGAGATACCCTATGACCCGGACCTATCTAGTTCCTTACGCTCGAGTACTATGTCGACACGAGTAGGTTCCTCCAACACGATGGCTGCTGGGACCTCTTATGTTCATACTCCCGGCAATGCAGGCAAGGGTCCTGTGGAGCACGACGTTGAGGAGGACGAGGATGAGGAGGAGGAGGAGGACTACAATGAGATTGGAATGTCTTAGTTTGGTGATGCACCATTTCCTATACAATTCGACAAATAGGTACTTGAAACAACCCTTCTCCATATACATCACAATTACTTAAACATTGTAAGTAACGATGCCTATATTGTAATTGCAGGGTCCTAGTTATACTTAGCAGTACCACCGGGTGTACCGCCAGTGAGACCGTACCAATGTTGGGTTCACCCCTAACGTGCTGCCTTCACGTCCGAAGAGGCAGCGACGTCAGCGGTACCCATATACTCCTGGGTCATATGAGTTCTTTAGGATGACATGGTGCACTTGTACTCGGACACCCATATACTGATGGAACATGTAGTATGTCGAGTAATGTCGAACTTATGTATTGATGAACTTGTGTCATAGTTATGACTTGCTGAACTTATGTCGAACAGAGGTATTGTCGAAGTTATGATGAACTTGGGACGTGTACAAGTTAGTATTGCTGAACTTGTGTATTGATTGTCTCGTGCACTTAACCTTCCTGCTGACCTATTCATTAAACCAATACGACAAAATAACTTGACTCATGCGAGAACATAACAGAAGTGCCTTGTTCCATTTGCTGCCACTTTGATCATCGTGCCATGGCTGGGGCACGTCAGCCTTGCCGTGCCATGGCGGCTGGCACGTCAGCCTAGCCACGCCGTGGACGGTGGCGCGACAAACCTCATGCTGGGCGCTGGCCAGACTCCCTTCTGAGCGCGGCAAACCCCTCTATCAGATATGCTTCATCAGGACACTACAGAACCAGACCAACTTCATTGGTCACCAAGCATCTGTCGCCTAATGCTAGCAGGCACAATGAGACACACTAAGACCCAAAAGTAATACCCGAATGTGTGACAATGACAAAAGCAAAAGCATTATATACCGAGAACGTAACAAATACATGCAAATTGCAGCATTGTAATACCATTTTTTGTGGCAAAAGTTTTATGAGATAACACAATGTCCGTTACAAAAATTAAACAATGTTTGTTACATGGGTATAATACATAAATAGTTCAAATAAAACACAATACAGTACCGAGAAAGTTCTACTACAATACAAATACCAAATCTAAAGCATTGAACTAGCACAACTGTACTAATCCTCTACCACACCTCTACCAATCCTTAGTCTAAAATATACTAAGTAAGCAACTCGTCGTCCGAGTACCAGTCCTCTACCACTACCTCATTGCTGTGGCTAGGCTCACATGTATTGTCCTGATCTGCTTATCGCCTGTAGTAAGCTGCCTCAGCTTCACCTACGGCATCTGTGGCTTGAGTCAAGAACGCGTCCTCCTCCGTTTGGCTCATATGGCTAGGTTCACCTGCATTGCCTTGATCTGTCTGTCGCCTATAGTAAACGGCCTCTGCGGCCTGAGAGAAGAACGTATCCTCCTCCGCCTGTAAGCCCACATCTGCTTGAGCAATAAGCTCGCTAAGTCTGCCAGTGTCTTTCTCATCCTCCTTTGCCTACAAGCCCACCTCTACTAGAGCAATGAGATAGCTGAACCTGGCAGTGTCATCCTCATCCTCGTCCCTATCATCGGCCAACACAATCGGAGATTGGATGGTGCGACCAGCTCGTATTCTGTGCTCATCTAACTTCTTTTTCTTATACCTTACACGGGCCACCTCTACAGCATGACCCTCGCTGTATCCAATTCCTTTATGTATAAAATGCAACCAGTTAGCAACGCGATTATATTATATTTAAAATCAGGCAACAAAAACAAAAAGTCTTTTAAGCACTCACAGTTAGGGACTAGACCGTAGTTGGATTTAACACCACATTCGCACATGATTGGGGGTGCTTTGTAAATTAACATTTCTTTCTTCTTTTCCTTTGCCTTTGGTGGCTCCGGTCATTGATTCTTAGAACCGCAGAGCCACTTATTGAAACGTCACTTCACAAATTCATAACGCTATAAGAGAATACATTAGTACACGCACATATATAGAGATAAATATTTAAACAGATACACTTTCCATTTACTTCGTGCTTGTTGGGACACACAAACTCCAACGTATTCTCAGGGTTTATCATAGCTCGATCTCCGCATTCGCACAGAGGAGGTTCCTCGAGTCGTCTAACTGCGGCTAGGTGCTTCTCCTTAGCCATCATTGGTGAATTTTTTTTAATTTTAACCCTTTTTTAAATATAATTTTAAATCTAACACTGTCGTAATTTTTTTTTAAAACTAACACTTTTGGCCGCGCCTATTGTCCTGGCGCTGCCAAATGCTTGTGCCGCGCCATGCATAATAACGCGACAGAGGGCTGATGTGGCAACGACCGAGGGCGCTGACCGATGATATAGCAGGGGCTGCCACGTCACTGATTATGACGCGTCACTGACACGCCATAGCTAACGGCGCAGCAGTCCCAGGTCTATGCATCTCAGTCGGCAGCACACGGTTCCGTCTCCGTAGGCCATGGTCTCTAGGTCCACATTCCAAGGCCAGTGCACACTGTTGATCTCTTCCGTCTCCGTAGCCGCCCCAGCCTAGCGGGCCGGCCAGCAGGATTCTCATTTCACACACACAACCTGCTCCGCTCTGCTGCCTCCCTGTGCCGCTCTGCCTCGCCTTGGAATGTGGACCCTAGCTGGAGCTCCTCTATCTATTTTGCAGACGCAATTTAAGCAATATACTGTACAATCTGTGTAAATCATAAACTAATTAGATTTAAAAAATTCATCTTGTAAATTAGTCATAATTTGTATAATTAATTTCGTAATTAATCTATATTTAATACTTATATATATATACACGTATCCAAACATCTAATGGGACAGCGACTAAAGTTTAAGAGTAGGAACAAACACCCCCTATCCCATGGGCTGTGATGAACAACGCAGCACAAACAGCTACAAGTAGCACAGTCCAGCAGGCTGCTTCACTTGCGTGTGCGCATGTCCCGTCTCTTCTCTTTTCTGTTCATTTCCTTTCCTCATGACCAACATCAGATACAGTATGCATATGTCCCGTCTATTAGCCGCTCTCTGTCCAGAAATAAGTGTCCGCTTTGGGTTAGTTAAAATTTTTAAGTTTATTACATATTTAATAATTAGTCTAATAATACTTATTATTTACCATAAATATTAATGATTTTTATATATTAGTCAATGTTTAGATCTGAATTTGCATTCATTAAACCTTGCTGTAATATTTTTTTATTCCAAAATTTGCTCTAATTTTAAATCATATATAGTCACCGCTCACTAACAAAGCTTTGACTATATCGTACTGCTGTGCACGGCCACTACAGCTAGCAACTAGCCATAAGTATACTCTATTTCGTGAAACGAGTCACACCAATTCCAAGATGTTGGAAACCGGTTGAAACACGCAATCTTCGGCTTTGTTCCCAAAAAGTTTTCTAAAAAGTGCTACAATAACCATCTCATCGAGTCTTATGATACGTGCATAGAGCATTAAATATAGACGAAAAAAACTAATTGCACAGTTTGGTTGGAAATTACGAGATGAACGTTTTGAACCTAATTAGTTCATGATTAAACATAAATTGCCAAATAAAAACGAAAGTACTACAGTAGCTAAATTCCTAAAATTCGCGAACTAAACACAGCCTTCGTTGATCTCCTAATTACTGTGGTGACCGCACGACGATCTCCTAATGAAACACGCAGCGGTGAAAGCGGCGGCAGCGGCATGCAAGATTGATGGACGTCTCTCGATGGACTTGGTGCTCTAATGACATGCAAGGAATTCCGAACGAAACACAAAGCAGCGAACGGCAGCATGCAGTCCTCTCTCGATGGACTTGGTCAGGACATGCAAGGAAGAACGAGGCAGACATAGCATACAGACTCAGTGCAGACGGCTGAGATGCACAGACCTGAGACTGCCGCGCCGTTAGCTATGATGTGTCAGTGACGCGTCATGATTGGTGGCGTAGTAGCCCCTATCACGTTATCGGTCAGCGCTTTCGGTCGTCGCCACGTCATCCCGCTGCCGCGCCTCCATGCATGGTACGACATAGGCATTTGACCACGCTAGGACAATAGGCGCGGCCAAAAATGTTAGTTTAAAAAAAATCCAACAGTGTTAGATTTAAAATTATATTCAAGAAAGGGTTAAAATTAAAAAAAATCTCATTGGTGGAGGGTTAGGGGGGTGGAACCCACCGCTCGAAGTGTTCACGTGGATGTCTCTCTCTACACCAATCGTCAAAAATGAGGTACCTAGGGTCAAACTTGTCTACACCGTCGATCCACTGAAAGAAAAAAGCACCTCTCATGGCCAACACAACAAGACTCCAATAAAATATTAGTAGCCTACTTACACAAATAAAGAAAAAAAGATAGTGAAAATAATTACTTACATTAAAATGACTACATGTGTAGAAGCAACGCGTCGCTGTGTATGAATGTCTCAATTGAAACATGTCGGCCGGGAAACCACAATCACAATTAGAGACAGAGAGGTCAGGAGGGACGAGGACATCTTTGCTAGACGCGTCGGTGTATAATTCTCTAGGACGACCCTGTTTTTGTCAAAACTCCTCCCAATACATGTCTTGCATCTAACAAAACGATTGTAATTTAACAAACAAAAATCAAAATATCACAAATTAATGTCAATAAGAACCATTTGCATTACAACAAATAAAATATAACCTACACTTTAGTGCAAACTCTATCCTTGATTAAACATGCAAACTTTATAACATCTATGCTTTGGTCACTATAAAATAAAATTTGGTACATCAACAGTGTATTCATATATTTATTTACATATAAAAGTCGAGATGCAAACTTAAACAAGCAAAATTCATATAAAAATTGACCTAAGAATACATGTTAATCATAATTCTAACTAACCAATTAACCTTAACATTGACAATCCTAATCCTAATCCTTCAATCCAACGTTCTAACGAACTCATATTTTCCTCCATACCCTAACTACTCATTCAAATCCTTTAATCCACCATGGAGACCGAGGAGAAGCTTCATTACCTTGATAAGGCCGAGGAGGAGCTTCGGAGAAGGCAGGGAGGGGGCCGGCAAGGGAGGGAAAGTCGGCGGCCGGCCGTGGGAGAGCCGGGAGGCAATGACGCGGGCGCCGCAAGTGACCTCACCTCGAGTCGGGCAGACAGACAGAGGAAGGGAGCCAGCGCTGCAACGGGTAAGTAAAACCTCGCCGCGTCATGATGGGTGGCGCGGCACCGCCGCACCATGATGCACGGCGCGTCGGCCCCGCCACATCAGCGGTCGCCACGACCGTTGACCGCCCCATGCCACGCCGCCATGCATGGCGCGGCAGCGTAAATTTATCGCGCCATGCAAACAGGCGCGTCCAAAAGTGTTACTTTTGAAAAAAAAACAGTGTTAAAATTAAATAAGTTTAAAAAAATGTTTAAAATAAAAAAAATCGCCGGGCCGGCGCGCCGCTATGGAGACGGTGACGGAATCCGGTGCAGAGGGTGAGCGTGGGGGCCCGGATGTGGTGGGCGGTGGAGGGATAATTGACAGTTCGAGATGGTTACAGTGGACACGTGGCAGCACAGGAGAGGTTGTCGCGGGCATCGGCTTCTCCGATTGGAGCGCCCGTGGCGAGCTCAACGTTGTGCCGTAGAGTGGCGGACCCAGGATTTTAATCTAGGGTATGCCTAACCAAAACTTTATTATCCAATATGGTATAATCTAATACAAAAATTCGGTAAATGGTTCGGTTAAAAATATAATATATCTACAAATTCTCATAATACAAAGGGATTTGATTTTTTATTACCTCTGAGCGACGGCGAGCAGCTCTAGCTCCGTAGCTGCCGGGGGGAGCGGGTGCCACCGGCCGTAGCGGGGAGCGGGGCGGCGTGGCCGCGTGGGGCACGCCGGCGACGCGAGCGTCCGTGCGGGCAGCGGGGGGAGGCCGGAGGTGTGGCCGCGTGGGCCGGCGGAGCGGGTGGCCTGGCGGCGAGTGCAGTGGCAAGCGGCGGCGCGAGCGGCCGTGTGGGCGAGCGGCGCGACGCGATTCTACGTCCTTCGATTCGCGGAATCGGTCGAAGCACGAAGCTGCTGGCGGCTGCACTACCCCTACGGTGGATGTGGGGGAGTGGGGGAAGTGAGTGGGAAGGCTAGATGGGCCATGGGCCGTCCAGATAGGCGTGGCCGGTGGGCTGCTTTCATTTACACGTGAATTACAACCATAAAATGGCAAAGAAACGCAGGCAGTGTTCGGCTGGCTGGTGGCTGGCTAGCTGGCCGGCCAGCCACCTCACGAAATCACTGTTCACGTCCTGCCAGAACAGTATTTTTCTCTCACAACAATCAGCCGGAACAGTATTTTTCAGTCCTGCCGAACAGGCCCGCAATTTTAACACCTTAACTATATTATACATACATATACCTCTAAAAACTATTAAAATTTTACCCAAAAATGTAGGGTATGCCCAGGAATACGCGGGCACAACTGTAGGTCCGCCAGTGGTCCTGTATACTTTCTGTTTCGTTTGAAGGGATTTCTTCGGCAAAGCAAACAAGATATACGTAGTCTAATTTATCCGTGAATCAAATGTTTAAAGTATATAGTTTGTCATCCTCTGTCCGTAAATATCCAGAAAACTATTCACATTAACAAACTACATCATTTATTAACATATATTTAGTTGTCCACATTAAAATGATAAAAATTATCCACTAACATGTATTATGATATTTATTCAATCATATTAATAAATATAAGTAGTATAATTTCACCAGCGATTCCCGCAGCAACGTGGGGGGCGTTCTTCTAGTTCATATTACTACATTCGTCCCCAAAAGAATGTAATTCTAGCACATTATTATGTTTCAGTACCTTATAAGTTTGACTCATTACAGGCTCTGTTGGGCTGTCATTATAAGTCGGCTTATAAGCCATGGTATAATATTTTTCTCTCCCAACAAATCAGGCATACAAATCAGCACAAGCGGCTTATAGACCAGCCGAACAGAGTCGTAGATAAAAAATCTCCATGTTTATAAAACCAAATAAATACCATCAAATTATTTACGAAATATATTTTTATAATAATTTAATTTAAAGACATAACTATGAATATTATTCACTAAAAACCTAATTAAAAGTGAACTACTTTTCACAGCACGTAACATATAAGTTACATTTTTTCGAAATGGAGGTAGTATAAATACAGAATAAGTCTTGTCTATCTTTACTATTGTACTTTACAAAAATATAATGATTTTTCAACCATTATAAAATTTCTGAGTGGGTTTACTACTTCCATTTAAGTTTCTGAGTGAGTCATATCACGTCGTCTGGGCAACTCCAACTAAGCTCTTATCTGGGCTCTTATCCTTTTTTTTGACTCGGGACTTAAAAATACAGCTCCAATCGAAGCCTCATATGGCCCCCGATGGATAAGACACTCTCATTCCTCTCTTCTAAACTCCTGGATGTAGGAGTCCCTCATCCTCTCCACTACTCTTCGTTCCTCTCTTGTTACAAGGTTGACAATTGAGTCTAATTAAAGGGATACATGATAATATAGTGTAAAATAGAAAAAATTTAGAAGATTGGTCGGAGTGTGCTGATAAGTAGGAGCTTGAATATGGATACGGAACTCTCGTTTCATAAGATAGGAGGATAAAATTTGAGGAATTGTTTGGAGTAGCCCTGCCGCCTTACCGGAAGTCCGGAGGAAGGTTAAGACGCGAAATTCAAAGCGGAGACGGCCATATCCTGGCTCGCGCCCATCCCGCGGGGCTATGGCATCGTCATCTCCTCTCACCCGTGCTCACCGCCCCTCCACCTCCACCTCTTTGGTCACCGCCGCCCTCCTTGCCTCCGCCTCGCCCATTCCCCCGCGCCGCTTCCTCCAGCTCCACGCGCACCTCCTCCGCACGGGCCTCCTAGCCCTCTCACCGTCACAACCACCGCCGCCTTCCTCTCCCTCGTGGCCGCCTCCCTCCCGTCCCGCCGCGCACTCGCCGTCGTCGACCACCACCTCACCGCCGCGTCCTCCCTCCCCTCCACCTTCCAGTGCAACTCCATCCTCCGCGCCCTCTCCGACCCCTCCGACGCGCTGCGCTTCCTCCGCCGCATGCACGCGCTCGGCCGCCGAGGGAACGCGTTCACCCTGGCCATCCTCCTCAAGCCCCGGTGCGCGCTCGCGCACGCGCGCCAGTTCCACGCCAACGTAGTGGCGGAGGGTCACCTCCGCGACGCCCTCCTCGCCACCTCGCTGATGAGGTGCTATGCCAACTGCGGCGACGGGTACGGCGTGTGCAAGCTGTTTGACGAAATGCCAGTGAGGGACGCGGTCGCATGGAACGTTCTGATCACCTGTTATGTGAGGAACCGGCAGACAAAGGACGCCCTGAAGCTTTTCGAAGAGATGAGAGGCAGGGACAGTGAGGCGGAGCCAGATGACGTCACCTGCATTCTGCTCCTCCAGGCATGCACGAGGCTGGGCGCGCTTGATTTTGGTGATCAGGTGTGGGCGTATGCGGAGGAGCACGGTTATGGGGGCGAGCTGAAGGTGCGCAATTCGTTGATCGCGATGTACTCGAGGTGCGGGTGTGTGGATAAGGCATACAGGGTGTTCTGTGGGACTCCTCAGAAGAGTGTGGTCACATGGAGCGCAATGATCTCAGGATTGGCAGCAAATGGCTTTGGAAACGATGCTATCTCGGCATCTGAGGAGATGATTAGATCAGATGTTGCTCCTGATGAACAGACTTTTACTGGTGTTCTTTCTGCATGTAGTCATAGTGGGCTGGTTGACGAGGGTTTTAGGTTCTTTGATATGATGCAATGTGAGTATGGATTGAAGCCAAACGTTCGCCACTATGGATGCATTGTTGACCTAATGGGCCGTGCTGGCTTGCTTGATGAGGCTTATGAGCTTGTGACAAATGAGATGAAGGTCGCGCCAGATGCGACAATTTGGCGAACTCTTCTTGGCGCTTGTCGAATCCATGGTCATGTTGATCTTGGAGAACGTGTAATCGGTAATCTAATTGAACTGAAGGCTCAGCAAGCTGGGGACTATGTTCTATTGCTGAACACTTATGCAGCAGTTGGGGAATGGAGCAAGGTATCCGAAGTCAGGAAGTTGATGCAGGAAAAAGGAATACAAACTACTCCTGGCTGCACGACTGTGGAGCATAATGGCGAGGTTCATGAGTTTATTGCAGATGATGATGCACATCCAAGGAAAGTGGAGATTTATGCAAAGCTCAATGAGATAAATAAGCAGTTAAGGGTTGCTGGTTATGTTCCAAATGTGTCATCAGAGTTGCATGATTTGGATTCCGAAGGGAAGGAAAGTGCCCTCACCTATCACAGTGAAAAGCTAGCAATTGCTTTTACTTTGCTTGTGACGCCTCAACACAGGACAATAAGGCTTGCAAAGAATCTTCGTGTTTGTGTTGACTGCCACAATTTCACAAAGGTGTTTTCTGGTACTTACAACCGACTAGTTATTGTCAGGGACAGAACGCGGTTCCATCATTTCCAGGGAGGAAAATGTTCATGTAATGATTATTGGTAGTCCACCCTTGCTTGTTTGTTGCATTTGCAGCGCACCACAAGGAATTGAAGTTACCACACATACTTTAGATACCAGAGCAACAGTGAATGCTGGAACTGGCACCCGATCATAAGCACTATATGAGCTCTAATGTGATGACAAGAAGGTTTTCACACAATTGGTTTCTGGCTTGTCTACTGTCGTGAACAAGGCCCTTTTCGCCAAGTACAACTATCAACACTTAAAAGAACAAGGTCCAACGTATGAGGTCTTTACACTAGGACTACGGGCTCAACAATCAGTATTCAGGATATTGCCTACAACAGTAATATTGAATACTCAGATATTGGCTAATTAAGAGGACCATTTATACTGGTAATTGAAATACAAACACGTCTTAACACATGATATGTTGTCCTTGCATTTAAGAAAACATGCAATGTTGTCATGCCTTTGAACATTCTTATATAAGATAGAAAAAGTGGTGACAACTCAGAAAAAGGAAGTGATGATAAATCGTGTGACTTTCTTGTTAGTCTGTCAAAAGTTTGCCTCATCAGGCTTCACTTATGAGCTCAACGGCATTGTGCTTCAAACCTAGGAAATTCGTTTGGTGGATACTATTGAATGTGTGATTGCTTAACATTTTGTAGACATTGTAAAGTAATCTGCTGCTCTCCCATGTCTAAACGCGCGGCAGGGGCAGGCGCCGAAAGGCTCCCCTGCCGCACTGTAGCCATAGCAGGGGCAGGCGCCAAAGGCAGCCTGTTGTCACATCTAGTCACTGTAGCAGCATGGTAGTCTGGCATGTTTGTGTACTAGGATTAGATGGGTAGAGTTGCATTTATAGCTTCCCACTACAACTCAGTAAATATAGCGAGTTTAGTTTTGCTATCTACTCTGTAGAGCTCCGACCAACGCTGGTGCTTGTGCTGTGTGTGTGCACTCTGTTCCCCCTCCCTTCTTCTACCTCTAGCCATAGTGTGTGGTCGGCAACGCCGGTGAGCGGTCGGCTCACCCGTGTGGGAGATCCACGGGCCAACAAGTGGTATCGGAGCCGTACAAGCGCCGTCGCTGGACTAACCACTGGCGATGACGGACGGTTTGGAGATGGGCGACAGCAGCGGCGCTGCTGTGGCTGCCCAACCACGACTGGAGGTCGTCGTGCGCACGGTGCGGGAGGTTAGCGGCACCAGTTGGCCGACGCTGACTCGCACCAACTATGGCGAGTGGGCGGTGACCATGAAGGTCAAGCTCAGAGCCCGGTGACTCTGAAATGCCATTGACAAGGGCACCGACAATGAAGAAGACGACATGTTAACGTTGGAGGCTATCCTCGCTGCTGTGTCAGCGGAGTACGGGGAGCCGTTGGGGTGGAAGAACTCTGCTAAGGAGGCGTGGGAGGCCATTGCAGCGATGGGCGTCGGCTCCGACCGTGCAGAGAAGGCGACGGCCCAACTGCTGAAGCAGGAGTACGCCACCCTCAAGTTCAAGAATGGTGAATCAGTGGAGGACTTCTCCCTCCGCCTACAGTCGCTCATCAGCAAGTCGGCGTCACCATCGACGAAGAAGAGACGGTCTCCAAGTATCTCCACTCCGTGCCGGTGAAGTACATCCAGATCGCTTTTTCCATAAAGACGATGTTGGACTTGTCCACCCTCACAATTGAGGATGTGACAAGCTATCTGCGGGCGGTGGACGAGCGTGTGGAGCAGGCCACAGCAACGACGGACAGCGACAAGCTCTTCTGACAGAGGAGGAGTGGGTTGCCCGGATGAAGAAGTCCGGGGAGGCCTCCTCCAGCCGTGGTGGCAATTGCAAGCGCCGTGGCAAAGCTTCTTCGAAGAAGAAGAAAAAGGTCGACCCCAACGTCTGCCGGCGCTGCGGGAAGACGGGGCATTGGGCAAAGGAGTGTCCAAATCGCAAGCAGGAGAAAAAGGCTGAGGCTCATTTAGCGCAGGCTGATGAGGATGATGAGGCCACCCTCCTGATAGCGACGTCGCACGCAAGCGAGCTGTGTGACAGCTGCCTGGCCGGGAAGCAGAGGAGGTTGCCGTTCCCAAAGGCGGCCAAGTATCGCGCGGCGGACGCTCTCGAGCTCATCCACGGCGATCTGTGCGGGCCAATCACGCCAGCCACAAACAGTGGTCGGCGGTACTTTCTCCTGCTCGTGGATGATTGCAGTCGTTATATGTGGCTGCAACTCCTAACGAGCAAGGACGAGGCGGCGGAGGCGATCAAGAAGTTAAAGACGCGCGCGGAGGCGGAGAACGGCAAGAAGCTACGCGTGCTGCGGACTGATCGCGGCGACGAATTCACTTCGGTGGAGTTCGCTGCGTACTGCGCGGATCAGGGTGTGGTGCAACACCACACCGCGCCGTACTCGCCGCAGCAGAATGACATGGTGGAGCAGCGGAACCAGACGGTGGTCGGCATGGCTCGATCCATGATGAAGGCCAAGAGCATGCCGGCAAGGTTCTGGGTGAGGCGGTGATCACGGCAGTGTTCATCCTCAACCGCTCGCCCACCAAAGCCCTGAAGGGCAAGACGCCGTTCGAAGCTTGGTATAGGCGCAAGCCGAGCGTGTCCTTCCTTCGGACATTCGGCTGCATCGGCCACGTCAGGAAGACAAAGCCGGTCCTCACCAAGCTGGAGGACAGGAGCACACCGATGTTGCTCCTAGGCTACGCGGAAGGTACCAAGGCATACTGGCTCTATGACCCATGCGGAGGTAAGGTGGTTGTTCGCGCGACGTCGTGTTCGACGAGAAGGCGGCCTAGGACTGGGATAGTTCGGGCACGGAGGAAGCTGGCGGCTTCACCAGCACCTTCGTCGTCGAGCACTTGGTTATCCACGATGGTGAAGACGCTAGAGAGGAGGTGCCAACCACTCCAGCAACAAAGCCGAGCACTTCTGGGGCGGTGCCGAGCACTCTAGGAGTGGTGCTGAGCGGTGCTGCAGTGGTGCTGATCACTCCAGGACGGTGCCGAACACTCCTATAGCGGAGCCGAGAGGTCTTGCAGTGGTGCCGACCACTCCAAGACTGGTGCCGAGCACTCCCGGGAGGGGTGCCGACCACTCCAGGAGTGGTGACGAGCGGTCCAGGAGTAGTGCCGAGCACTGCAGCCGGGGTGCTGAGCACTCTAGGTGTTGTGCCGACCACTCCGGTAGAATAGGGGACTCCATCGACGCTGATCGAGTTCACCTCATCTCCAAGCGACATCACTGAGTTCGTGGATGCCTTCCACGACGGTGAGGAGGTGCGGTTCCGCAGGTTGGATGACATCGTCGGCGGCACAGGGTCCTTAGGCCTGGCGGGTCGGCTGCTCAAAGACCCAGAGCTGCTTCTTGTCAGTGCAGAGGAACCACCCACATTCGCGCTAGCTGAGTGCGATGCAAATTGGCGACGGGCGCTGTTGGAGGTGATGAAGGCGATCGAGGAAAACGAGACTTGGGAGCTCGTTGATCCACCTCCAGGATGCCGTCCGATCGGCCTGAAGTGGGTGTACAAGGTCAAGCGGGACGAGCGCAGTGCCATTGTTAAGCACAAGGCGCACCTCGTTGCCCAAGGCTTTGTCCAGCGCGAGGGCATCGACTTCGAGAAAGTCTTTGCGCCGGTAGCGCGCATGGAGTTTATCCGACTGCTGCTGGCTTTGGCAGTAGCGAAGGACTGACGCGTCCATCACCTGGATGTAAAATCGGCCTTCCTCAACAGCGAGCTAGCGGAGACGGTCTTCGTCAGGCAACCTTCGGGTTTCGCTGTCAAGGGAGCGGAGCACAGGGTGCTCCGACTGTGCAAGGCACTCTACGAGCTGCGGCAAACCCCGCGAGCGTAGAACACCAAGCTTGACGCCACGCTGGGCGAGCTTGGGTTCACATGGTGCGCAATTGAGCACGCGCTCTACACGCGGCGACGGGGGAAGGAGGAGCTTGTCGTCGGCGTGTATGTGGACGACTTGATCGTCACCGACGCGCGTGTGGAGGACATCGACAGCTTCAAGTGCGAGATGGTGGCTCGTTTTTGATTGAGCGATCTCGGCGCGCTCTCCTACTACCTTGGCATCGGGGTGAGACAAGGGAAGGAGGTGCTCACGCTCAGTCAGAGTGCGTACGCCTCGAAGCTGTTGGAGCAGAGCGGTATGGCTGAGTGCAAGCCGTGCGTGACTCCGATGGAGGAGCGGCTGAAGCTGATGAAGGCCAGTACCGCGGCGAAGGTAGATGCAACATTCTACTGGAGCATCGTCGGCGGTCTGCGCTACCTAGTCCACACGAGGCCGGACATTGCGTTCGCTGTGGGCTATGTCAGCCGCTTCATGGAGGATCCCCGAGAGGATCACTGGGCTGCGGTGAAGCGGCTGCTGCGCTACGTCAAGGGGACGGTGGATCAGGTGATCATCTTCCCCAAGACTGGCGAAAGTATGCTACAGCTCACTGTGTTCAGCGATGCATACATGACGGGGGACATCGACGGACGGTGGAGCACCTCTGGCGTGCCCGTCTTCCTTGGGTTGGCTCCAATCTCATGGCTGTCGCTGAAACAGAAGGTGGCGGCACTGTCCACGTGCGAGGCAGAGTACGTGGCGGCGGCCACAGCGGCGTGCCAAGCTGTGTGGCTGCGCCGGCTGCTGGGTGAGCTGACCGCTGTGGAAGCTCACCCACCAGCACTGATGGTGAACAACCAGCCCGCCATCGCCCTTGCGAAGAATCCGGTTCTCCACGATCGAAGCAAGCACATCGACGTTAAGTTTCACTTCCTCAGGAACTGTGTCGATGGAGGGCAGATCATCATCGAGTTCGTCGAAACTGGTCGGCAGCTCGCGGACGTCCTCACCAAGCCGCTCGGCCGTCTTCGGTTCACGGAGCTGAAGAAGATGATTGGCATGGTGGAGGTTCTAGGGTTAGCAGCAGGATTAGAGAAAGAATTGTAAAGTAATTTGCCGCTCTCCCATATCTGAACGCGTGGCAGGGGCAGGCGCCGAAAGGGCTCTCTACTGCTGCACTGTAGCCGCGGCAGGGGCAGACGCCGAAAGGCTCCCCCTGCCGCACTGTAGCCACAGCAGGGGCAGGCGCCAAAGTCAGCTCTGCTGTCACATCTAGTCACTGTAGCAGCATGGCAGCCTGACATGTCTGTGTACTAGGATTAGATGGGTAGAGTTGTATTTATAGCTTCCCACTGCAACTCAGTAAAAAGAGCGAGTTTAGTTTTGCTATCTCCTCTGCAGAGCTCCGGCCAATGCTGGTACTTGTGCTGTGTGTGTGCGCCCTCTGTTCTCCCTCCCTTCTTCTACCTCTAGCCATAGTGTGTGGTCGGCAACGCCGGTGAGCGGTCGGCTCACCCGTGTGGGAGATCCACGGGCCAACAAGTGGTATCGGAGCCGTACAAGCGCCGTCGCCGGACTAACCACTGGCGATGACGGACGGTTTGGAGATGGGCGACAGCAGCGGCGCTGCTGTGGCTGCCCAACCACGACTGGAGGTCGTCGTGCGCACGGTGCGGGAGGTTAGCGGCACCAGTTGGCCGACGCTGACTCGCACCAACTATGGCGAGTGGGCGGTGACCATGAAGGTCAAGCTCAGAGCCCGGTGACTCTGAAATGCCATTGACAAGGGCACCGACAATGAAGAAGACGACATGTTAACGTTGGAGGCTATCCTCGCTGCTGTGTCAGCGGAGTACGGGGAGCCGTTGGGGTGGAAGAACTCTGCTAAGGAGGCGTGGGAGGCCATTGCAGCGATGGGCGTCGGCTCCGACCGTGCAGAGAAGGCGACGGCCCAACTGCTGAAGCAGGAGTACGCCACCCTCAAGTTCAAGAATGGTGAATCAGTGGAGGACTTCTCCCTCCGCCTACAGTCGCTCATCAGCAAGTCGGCGTCACCATCGACGAAGAAGAGACGGTCTCCAAGTATCTCCACTCCGTGCCGGTGAAGTACATCCAGATCGCTTTTTCCATAAAGACGATGTTGGACTTGTCCACCCTCACAATTGAGGATGTGACAAGCTATCTGCGGGCGGTGGACGAGCGTGTGGAGCAGGCCACAGCAACGACGGACAGCGACAAGCTGTTGCTGACAGAGGAGGAGTGGGTTGCCCGGATGAAGAAGTCCGGGGAGGCCTCCTCCAGCCGTGGTGGCAATTGCAAGCGCCGTGGCAAAGCTTCTTCGAAGAAGAAGAAAAAGGTCGACCCCAACGTCTGCCGGCGCTGCGGGAAGACGGGGCATTGGGCAAAGGAGTGTCCAAATCGCAAGCAGGAGAAAAAGGCTGAGGCTCATTTAGCGCAGGCTGATGAGGATGATGAGGCCACCCTCCTGATAGCGACGTCGCACGCAAGCGAGCTGTGTGACAGCTGCCTGGCCGGGAAGCAGAGGAGGTTGCCGTTCCCAAAGGCGGCCAAGTATCGCGCGGCGGACGCTCTCGAGCTCATCCACGGCGATCTGTGCGGGCCAATCACGCCAGCCACAAACAGTGGTCGGCGGTACTTTCTCCTGCTCGTGGATGATTGCAGTCGTTATATGTGGCTGCAACTCCTAACGAGCAAGGACGAGGCGGCGGAGGCGATCAAGAAGTTAAAGACGCGCGCGGAGGCGGAGAACGGCAAGAAGCTACGCGTGCTGCGGACTGATCGCGGCGACGAATTCACTTCGGTGGAGTTCGCTGCGTACTGCGCGGATCAGGGTGTGGTGCAACACCACACCGCGCCGTACTCGCCGCAGCAGAATGACATGGTGGAGCAGCGGAACCAGACGGTGGTCGGCATGGCTCGATCCATGATGAAGGCCAAGAGCATGCCGGCAAGGTTCTGGGTGAGGCGGTGATCACGGCAGTGTTCATCCTCAACCGCGCGCCCACCAAAGCCCTGAAGGGCAAGACGCCGTTCGAAGCTTGGTATAGGCGCAAGCCGAGCGTGTCCTTCCTTCGGACATTCGGCTGCATCGGCCACGTCAGGAAGACAAAGCCGGTCCTCACCAAGCTGGAGGACAGGAGCACACCGATGTTGCTCCTAGGCTACGCGGAAGGTACCAAGGCATACTGGCTCTATGACCCATGCGGAGGTAAGGTGGTTGTCTCGCGCGACGTCGTGTTCGACGAGAAGGCGGCCTAGGACTGGGATAGTTCGGGCACGGAGGAAGCTGGCGGCTTCACCAGCACCTTCGTCGTCGAGCACTTGGTTATCCACGATGGTGAAGACGCTAGAGAGGAGGTGCCAACCACTCCAGCAACAAAGCCGAGCACTTCTGGGGCGGTGCCGAGCACTCTAGGAGTGGTGCTGAGCGGTGCTGCAGTGGTGCTGATCACTCCAGGACGGGTGCCGAACACTCCTATAGCGGAGCCGAGAGGTCTTGCAGTGGTGCCGACCACTCCAAGACTGGTGCCGAGCACTCCGGGAGGGGTGCCGACCACTCCAGGAGTGGTGACGAGCGGTCCAGGAGTAGTGCCGAGCACTGCAGCCGGGGTGCTGAGCACTCCAGGTGTTGTGCCGACCACTCCGGTAGAATAGGGGACTCCATCGACGCTGATCGAGTTCACCTCATCTCCAAGCGACATCACTGAGTTCGTGGATGCCTTCCACGACGGTGAGGAGGTGCGGTTCCGCAGGTTGGATGACATCGTCGGCGGCACAGGGTCCTTAGGCCTGGCGGGTCGGCTGCTCAAAGACCCAGAGCTGCTTCTTGTCAGTGCAGAGGAACCACCCACATTCGCGCTAGCTGAGTGCGATGCAAATTGGCGACGGGCGCTGTTGGAGGTGATGAAGGCGATCGAGGAAAACGAGACTTGGGAGCTCGTTGATCCACCTCCAGGATGCCGTCCGATCGGCCTGAAGTGGGTGTACAAGGTCAAGCGGGACGAGCGCAGTGCCATTGTTAAGCACAAGGCGCACCTCGTTGCCCAAGGCTTTGTCCAGCGCGAGGGCATCGACTTCGAGAAAGTCTTTGCGCCGGTAGCGCGCATGGAGTTTATCCGACTGCTGCTGGCTTTGGCAGTA
Source organism: Miscanthus lutarioriparius (assembly GCA_904845875.1). Lineage (NCBI taxonomy): Eukaryota > Viridiplantae > Streptophyta > Magnoliopsida > Poales > Poaceae > Miscanthus > Miscanthus lutarioriparius. Next base: position 76,897,681 of record CAJGYO010000007.1, on the reverse strand, counting down.
GCGAAGGACTGACGCGTCCATCACCTGGATGTAAAATCGGCCTTCCTCAACAGCGAGCTAGCGGAGACGGTCTTCGTCAGGCAACCTTCGGGTTTCGCTGTCAAGGGAGCGGAGCACAGGGTGCTCCGACTGTGCAAGGCACTCTACGAGCTGCGGCAAACCCCGCGAGCGTAGAACACCAAGCTTGACGCCACGCTGGGCGAGCTTGGGTTCACATGGTGCGCAATTGAGCACGCGCTCTACACGCGGCGACGGGGGAAGGAGGAGCTTGTCGTCGGCGTGTATGTGGACGACTTGATCGTCACCGACGCGCGTGTGGAGGACATCGACAGCTTCAAGTGCGAGATGGTGGCTCGTTTTTGATTGAGCGATCTCGGCGCGCTCTCCTACTACCTTGGCATCGGGGTGAGACAAGGGAAGGAGGTGCTCACGCTCAGTCAGAGTGCGTACGCCTCGAAGCTGTTGGAGCAGAGCGGTATGGCTGAGTGCAAGCCGTGCGTGACTCCGATGGAGGAGCGGCTGAAGCTGATGAAGGCCAGTACCGCGGCGAAGGTAGATGCAACATTCTACTGGAGCATCGTCGGCGGTCTGCGCTACCTAGTCCACACGAGGCCGGACATTGCGTTCTCTGTGGGCTATGTCAGCCGCTTCATGGAGGATCCCCGAGAGGATCACTGGGCTGCGGTGAAGCGGCTGCTGCGCTACGTCAAGGGGACGGTGGATCAGGTGATCATCTTCCCCAAGACTGGCGAAAGTATGCTACAGCTCACTGTGTTCAGCGATGCATACATGACGGGGGACATCGACGGACGGTGGAGCACCTCTGGCGTGCCCGTCTTCCTTGGGTTGGCTCCAATCTCATGGTCGTCGGCCAAAAGCGAAGGTGGCGGCACTGCCCACGCGTCGAGGCGAGTGTGTGGCGGCGGCCACAATGGCGCGTGCCAAGCGTCAGGCAGCTGCGCCGGCGTCTTCGGGTGAGTGACCATTGTGGAAGCTCACCCACCAGCACTGATGGTGAACAACCAGCCCGCCATCGCCCTTGCGAAGAATCCGGTTCTCCACGATCGAAGCAAGCACATCGACGTTAAGTTTCACTTCCTCAGGAACTGTGTCGATGGAGGGCAGATCATCATCGAGTTCGTCGAAACTGGTCGGCAGCTCGCGGACGTCCTCACCAAGCCGCTCGGCCGTCTTCGGTTCACGGAGCTGAAGAAGATGATTGGCATGGTGGAGGTTCTAGGGTTAGCAGCAGGATTAGAGAAAGAATTGTAAAGTAATTTGCCGCTCTCCCATATCTGAACGCGTGGCAGGGGCAGGCGCCGAAAGGGCTCTCTACTGCTGCACTGTAGCCGCGGCAGGGGCAGACGCCGAAAGGCTCCCCCTGCCGCACTGTAGCCACAGCAGGGGCAGGCGCCAAAGTCAGCTCTGCTGTCACATCTAGTCACTGTAGCAGCATGGCAGCCTGACATGTCTGTGTACTAGGATTAGATGGGTAGAGTTGTATTTATAGCTTCCCACTGCAACTCAGTAAAAAGAGCGAGTTTAGTTTTGCTATCTCCTCTGCAGAGCTCCGGCCAATGCTGGTACTTGTGCTGTGTGTGTGCGCCCTCTGTTCTCCCTCCCTTCTTCTACCTCTAGCCATAGTGTGTGGTCGGCAACGCCGGTGAACAGTCGGCTCACCCGTGTGGGAGATCCACAGGCCAACAGACATGCAAGGGCTAATCAAATATACAGGTTGAGAAAGCTGATGAACATGGCTGCACCAATTTTTTAGCATAGATTGTATATAGAATAGGAGGGATTCCCATGTCCAACTGTAACTGTTTAAAAGACCACTGAATTATATGCATGAGGATCAAACAATGGTGTAATGCGAAATGCACATTTACATGGTCAACTTGACCAGTTGAACCATACATTTTTTTTAGCAGAGCTGAAATCTGAGTATTTTGTTTTGATTGATCATATAATCCGTTTTACATTAATTCGTCCTTTGATAAATGACAGCAAGTTTCAAATGCTGCACCCATGTTTTACATATATCTGGGTAAAATCCAAACAGCATAAAACAGGTTTATACATGGAAATTTGTGGTTTGAACATATATAAACCTGTCTGCATTTGATCTAATACAAGTAGAGTTGGCATCCCTGAAATAGTGAAATCTGAACTGTCACGAAAACTGTACTCTTTATCCTTGTTTGAAATTTTGAATGCCTGGTTACTTTCATAAATTCTATCAACATGTCAAGTATCCATTCTCCACTGCATTTGGCATGTACAGACTTGTCAAAATGAATATATGCTTGTGCGAAGAAATCATCACCTGGATATTTTGCTTCTTGGGTAACTGAACATATTTTTGGTGCATAGATTGATTCTGTCTGCACTTAATTCTATAGTTCTATTGTCTCTACTTTTTCCATCACAGCAGCAGGTTGTACATACTGGACTACTGGTGTTGCAACTCCTGGGGAACTTTGATGTCTTTACACGGAAAATGTTCTTGCACAGAATGAATTATGGGACCCGGTTTTCTCTATCAGCAGATCCTGCGGACACTGGGATTTGCTTCTTACAAGGAATGGCCACAAGGACCACGGTACATGCATGTCCTCAATCATTGCTTGTATTTTTATTTTTCTGGGACTGAATCTGATTGGCGTAGCATGGCGGTTTTCCTCATGATCAGACATTCAGACCTTTGCTCCTCTTTCTATCCATCATTTTTTCTGACATTTACTACCTCTGTCAGAGAAAAAAATTGTCATTCTACCTTTGTCCTAAATCAAACCATCGTAAGTTTGACCAAATTAGTAAAACGGCCTACCAATATTTTACGATACCAAATTAGTAGCATTGAGTTTGGTGTGAAATATATTTTCATAATATACTCTTTTGATGTCATAAATGTAGAAACATTTCTTTATGAACTTAGTGAAATTTAGGATAGTTGGACTTTTGACAAAACTAGAATGACATTCTTTTTGGTAGGTACAGAAGAGTGCCTACTAAATTACTAATGATGGATCATTCCTTCTCTGGACAGCAGCTGACCCAACCCCAGCTCTGCATCTTCGCTAAGTTGATGATTGTTGATGTGATGGCCTGAAATTTTTGGAATCAAACTCCAGGAGGTCAATTAGGTTAGCATATCTTAGAGTATTTCATATATCTTAGTTTCATACTATGACTGATGGGACACGTCCAGTTATCCCAGCTGATCGGCAGCGCTGATGATTGTTCAGTTCTCCTTGGACGTCTGAACACCATTGCCTCGAAGGTCTGAACAGGAATACGTACACACACAAAAAAAAAAGAATTCAGTGTGTTCAATAATTTGAAGCCTGCTTAGTTTACTTGCGTTGATGTGACCTTGTGATACATACTCTCATTTTCGTTGTTACATGTCCTCTCTGGCAGGCATATTCGGAGCGTGGTGGAATATTTTTGATGTCTCCCGATCCGGTTGCAATTAATGGCTGATCCTCGATCCGAACATCGATCAGGATTTGCCGTTGCTCTACACTTGTATCATCGATCGGGCCGTGGTTGAGCCAAGGCGTCTGATTAAAGTCCGTCAGTTAGGAGCCCTGAACTAAGGTAGTAGCCAGGGAGATGCATGCTTCCGTAGCCAAACAGGAGTAATCGCGTGCACCAGCACGTAATCGGCATCGCATCCCAGTGTATCATTATTAGGCCTTTTCTATAGTTGGTGTCATTTACCTTGTGATGAAGAATTTAAGCTGGGATAAGAAGACGAATGGCAGAAGCAACAGGGTCGTCACGTCGTGTCCAACGCTGAACGTTTCTTCAACCACCCTTTGTAAAAAAAAAAAGGTGTCAAGCAACGACAGACTTGGCGTCTCAGATGAGAGAGAAGCGAGACGAAGCAACAACAGCTTCTCTGTTGGATCACTAGTAGTGTTACGTTGGACCTAACCCTGCTTTGCTGCGGCTTAACCCTTGTTGGATCACGGACGACAGCCGACCACGTTCCTCGCCGGTGACGTGTACGATCTCCGGCGAAACCCGGTCGCCTTAATTCGCGCGCTAATATAACCTTGCCGCCGTCGTCACTTGCTAATCCTCCTAGGTCACAGAGTCAAAATCCAAGTATAGCAAGCTAAAATAGCAAGGCCACACAATCCAAATCCAACCGTCAAGCAAGGTGCAATTTCACACTCTCCCTAGTACTACTAGAAAATTGCTGCAAAAGCAAAGCATCCACCACCGGAATAACAGCAATACGATGTGGTAGCATTATTCCTGTGAAATGCTCGCGTAATGCCTGTTTGGCACGTCTCATATATTAGCTGCCAACTGAGACGTCCGTGCTCCGCCCGCCACTTACACATGATGATGGAGCTGCCGCTTGGCTCGTCCCTGTTTCCCACCGTGACAAGGAAAGCTCACCGGCGACACAACATACGCCGTTGCCGGCAACACGAGTATATGGTATGAACGCACCCTAATAAACTGCCGCAGCGCAGGGCATTATCCTTATCCCCATCGATGATGGGTCGGTCAGCTGGGAAACGTGCCAACTGCCACAAGCGCAAGTACTACTGCTGCCGATGCATGGGGTGTTATCAGTCACGCTCACAAGGTAGCTAACCAGGAGACGTGCCAATGCAAGTTTTTCTCCTCCTCGTCCGGCCATATTTTTTGGGTGGAAAAAAAGTGCGAGGAACCTCGAGTATACGCTTCACCACTGACCAACAACCAACACAAACGCTTCGACTCCCTGCACTGCATGCAAGCATGAGTTTTGGCCTCATGCTACAACAAAAATAGCTAAATGTTGGCAACAGTATCGTACTGCAATGTTTTTCCATCCGTTCATTAGTTCCAATTCAATGATACGTGGAAATGGATTCCAAATAAACAAAACCGTCCGGGAACACGCTGCAGGTCGGATTATTCAGACCCAGTCGTACGTCGTCCCGTGCCGACCACTGCCCATAGGACATGGCCATGCATGCATGTCGAGCTCGGCCTCCTCCCTCCTCCGACCTGTCACTCTCCAACTGGGGACGACCCTACTTGCCTTCCACACCAGCCGGCCGCGCCTTAGCTTCCATGTCTATCTAGTAGCCCCTTGCAGTTGCAGGATGCAGCAAGCAAGCGAGATTACTCCCTTCTTGAATTGCACGATTAGATTTCCGTTTCCTTTTCGTCCCTAGTGGGATCGGAATATGCTGCGCTACTGCCATGGTTGCGACTTGCCATACATACATGCGTGCGCGCCAACCGTCGCCGCGGATCCACACCTCCCGATCCCACCCAAACCTTCCCTATAAATTCGCACCTCGCAACCTTCATCTTCCATCTCGATCCCTGCTGCATAAACCGTCCGTCCATCTCCCAAGAACTAGTAATCCGTATCGGCACAGAGCCGCTCCGACGGCCATGGCGGCGGCGGGCCTCTCGCTGTCCCTCCTGCTGGTCGTCCTGGCCGTCGCCGCCGGGCGCGCGGCGGCGCAGGACTACGACTTCTTCTACCTGGTGCTGCAGTGGCCTGGGTCCTACTGCGACACCAAGCAGAGCTGCTGCTACCCCAAGTCCGGCAAGCCGGCGGCGGACTTCGGGATCCACGGCCTCTGGCCCAACCGCGACGACGGCTCCTACCCGCAGAACTGCAGCCCCGACAACGCCTTCAACCCGTCAAAGGTGCGTGCGTGCGATTCTTCCCCTCCTTCCTCTTCTTCTTCTCTTTCTCGCCCCGCATGCGTTTGATGCCGCGGCGGCGCGGCCGGCATGTACTCTCTTGGGTTTCGCGTGCCGAGTGCCAACACAAAGCTTCGTCCTCACGTTATGGTTTATGTTGTTGTCACTTTTGCTGTTTGACGAGGTCTTTCTGTTCTGCTATTGGCAAATTTCTGGGGCATCTTGTTGTTTGAACGTCTCCCGTTGTCGACGATGATCCTACAGCTCAAAATCATCCATTTTTTTTTGTTTGGTATGTATTGGAACACAAACCACAGATTAGGGGTGATGTGAGATGAAGGACAGGTATCGTTCCTTTTGGCTTCACTCCAAAACACCCCATTGGATTGTTTGTTGCCGTCTCTAGAAGCCACACTTGTGGCAACATTCTTTCTTCCTCGTTACAACTGTCGCCGCTCTGTTCTGTCAACGTGTAATTTGGAGAATTGATATGGGTGAAATTTAATTTACCGTCATCTCGCAGTAAAAACTCTTTGCAAAGCTGCATTGCCCAAATAAGCATTCTTGGAATATTCGTTCCACCGATCATCATCGTGGCAATTGCCATGCTGACATGTCGCGTGATGACACGTTGCAGGTGAGCGACCTGCTGAGCAGCCTCCGCGCCAAGTGGCCGACGCTGGCGTGCCCATCCGGCGACGGGCTCAAATTCTGGGGCCACGAGTGGGAGAAGCACGGCACCTGCGCCGCCAACGTCTTCGACGAGCACGGCTACTTCCAGGCGGCGCTGCGCCTCGGCGACCAGCTCGGCGTCCTCGCCGCGCTCACCTCCAACGGCGTCAACCCCGACGGCGGCTACTACACGCTGAGCCAGATCAAGGGCGCCATCAGCCAGGGCACAGGCTTCGAGCCCTACGTGGAGTGCAACCGCGACGAGGCCGGCAACAGCCAGCTCTACCAGCTCTACTTCTGCGTCGACGCCGCCGGGGATAGCTTCGTCGAGTGCCCCGTCCTCCCCAGCGGCCGGCCCTGTGGCAACAGGATCGAGTTCCCGGCGTTCTAAGCTAACTGTTCTCGTCAGTTGTTCCATGATACTACTAGTCCTTTTGCTTGCATTCATAAGTTCAGTCACAGTCACACTAGTGAGTGTTGTGTTTTCTTGTTGCACGCACGCCATCTTACCTGCTTTCAGCAGCTGCAAACCACACACTCTCTATCTGACGTTGCGTCGCATATGTGCATCTTGTTGTCGACGCGACACGCCTCGCAATTCAGGCCGCGAATACGAAACCAAAGCGTGCACGGTCAGGGCATTCCATTTTCAGGCTTTTGCCGTCCAAGCTAGAAGACGATATACTGAAGCGTAACAAACGGAAACGCCGCCTTGACTGACTTCCAATCCAAGCAGAAAACATAGTAAAAACAAGACAGAAAAACATAGTAAAAGCCAGACAGAGAGAGACTACGAATCAGGGAACACGACAGCAGACACAGCACAACCAAATTCTTATACTACTACCTTTTACAGGTGCTTGGTTGTGAACTCCGAATCTACCGAAACATATGCTAGCTTCCAGCCATCCCTGTCCCTGATCGTCGGCATCAAGGTCGAACACAACAAATTCGACTAGGATTAGTCAACCAATGAGACATTTACACATAAAAAAAGATTATAACTCTGGTAGCCAATGAAGCAAGGGGCCAGGGCTTTCCTGTTGAACAGTAGCAAATACGACGATGCAAATATGGCACACATCACTTTCAATAAAAGTGTTTTATTAGCTTCTTTGTAGTTTGTAAACTCCAACAAGCTACAAACAGAACCACAATACAGACGGAGCAAAATTTATGTGTGGTGTTAAACAAGGCCTGGTTTAGAAACAGGCGATAACATGGGGGTGGATGTCCGTCCGGCCCCCATGTAGTAATTAGAAACTAACAACAGCAACCATCTGGAGCATCTTCCTACACGTCGACACCAAAAAAATTCTAGGCTGCAAAACTTAAAAGCCATTCAAGATCATCGTTCCTTTGTTCTCTTGTGGACTTCCTTCCATTTCACTTGCTTCGCTTCAAACGGATGCAGCAGCTTCCTGCTGTTTGTTCGCGAAGGAGATACCCTTCTCAATGCTTCCCTTCAACTCAGCCTTCAGCGCCTCAAGTGCCTTGGCCTCGTACTCAGTCACTCCCTCGAGGTTGGCAGAGACCACGGATTCAACACCGTTCTTGCCGAGCTTGACTCTTGAAGCGAAGAACGGCAGATCAGTGATCTCAGACTGAATAAATGTGCACTCATAAACATCTGGATCGCCAGCCAGCGCGCGGAGAGACGACTCAACAAATCTGGCAGCAGCATAGGCCATGGACAGGGTAGCAGACCCAGCGCCAGCCTTGGCCTCCACCACCTCTGTCCCGGCATTCTGTATTCTCTTTGTCAGATCCTCAGTTTCCTCATCTGTGAAGGTGACAGACGGCTTGGTCTTCGATAACAGCGGCAGAATTGTGATTCCAGCATGCCCACCAACAACTGGGACATCAACATCAATGAGCTTAAGGTTCTTCTTCTCCGCCACAAATGTGTTAGCCCTGACGACATCCAGGGTGGTAACCCCGAAAAGCTTCTTGGGGTTGTAGACACCCTTCTGCTTCAGAACCTCAGCTGCAATTGGCACCGTGGAATTCACCGGGTTGCTGATGATATGGATGAACGCCTCTGGGCAATTGTCCGCGACAGCCTCAACAAGTGACTTGACGATGCTCGCGTTGATGTTAAAAAGGTCATCACGAGTCATGCCAGGTTTCCTTGGGACCCCAGCAGGGATAACAACAACATCCACGCCTTTCAAGCAGTTGGCTAACTCTGAGGGACCAGTGAAGTCAAGAACCTGGGCAGGCGTGTTGCAGTGGCTGAGATCTGCAGCAACTCCCTTGACATTAGCAATATCGTACAGATGCAGCTCCGACACCAGAGGAGACATCTTAATCAACAGGCCCAAGGGTTGACCGATGCCACCGGCAGCACCCAGCACTGCCACCTTGTAAGATGCCTGTGGAGATATCTGAGATCCAGACTTTGCCTTGGGCACAATCCTTGGAGCAACAGCTGCCCGAAGGGACGCATTCCTGCCCAGGAATGACGACTCTGAGCCAAAGCTCGGCACCTTTAAGCCAGCGTAGCTTGTGGCTCCAAGGTTCCTTGGCTTTTGGATCAGCCCAGCTTGGGCGCTAACTGAGCTGAAGGTAACGGTTGACGCCATGTCTGACTGCAGCAACGAAGTTCAGTCAGGTACATATGCAGGTGAGGTAGAAGATAATTCAAGACAGAGCGATATCTTGACAAACTGGATTTAGAAGCAGTAATAACCAAGAATGAAACATGTATCAAGCAGGTGATCTACATAGAACAGTAGTTAAAAAAAGCTTTCTTCCAAGCATCAATAGTGCAAGAACACGCACCAATATTGGGAGTCGGAATTTCAGATCCATCATGATTAACATATATGGAAGGAAAAAGTCTACTTAACCCCCCCACCTTTCATACATGGTCTACTTCACCCCCCAACTATGAAACCGTCTGTTTTACCCCCTGAACTTTCCAAAACCGTCTATTTTATCCCCCGGGCGGTTTTTGACAGCGGTTTTGCTACCGTAACAGCGGGTTTGCTACAGTAACGGTGGGTTTGCTACAATAATGGTGGGTTTGAATTTTCTTTTTTTTATTTTCGGTGAATCTTTGAAAAATCACAGTAAATCATAGAAAAATCATAAAATAAAAAATCTAATTTTGTTGGACTCCACATGAGTAGATCTACATAGTGAATATATAATGCGGTATGCTTTAGTACAAAAATTTTACTGTAGCCTTAGATTAATTGGAAAATCTAATTTTGTCTGTAATTAATTGAAATAATTCATAGCTGCAGCTTCTATGGTCCAATTGTGGTGAAATTTTTATGTTACGCTAATTATTGTATACTTGAACTATAGTAAAAATTTCGTACTCATTGGACTATGTATAACTTAGTTATAGATAAATTCTAATTAATTACAGAAAAAATTGGATTTTCCAATTAATCTAAAGCTAAAAAAAAGATTTGTACTAAAGCATACCGTATTATATATTCCCTGTGTAGATCTACTCATGTGGAGTACAATAAAATTAGATTTTTCATTTTATGATTTTTCAAAAATTCACCGAAAAAAATAAAAAAAAGGGAAATTCAAAACCACCGGTACTGTAGCAACCCGGCTGTACTACGCCGGGTGGGTAAAATAGACGGTTTTGAAAAATTTAGGGTAAAATAGTTGGGGGTGAAGTAGACCAGGTATGAAAGGTAAGGGGGTTAAGTAAACTTTTTCCTATATGGAAAATGTTCGTGAGTTGGTCTGACTCAGAATTGATCATATGACTGAGTTCCCCTAATGGGGTATCTACGGACAGAACTCACAGCAAACGTAATCCTATACCTGACTTGCGCACTCTCTTGGTTTGCAATCGATGCTAACATTCGTAATTGCTAGTATCACTAACAAATCGAGCTACCCTGCTAGATTAAATTGCCTTCCAAAGCATAATCCGATAGCCGGACAAGGTAAAGGTATCGAATGTACAGTAGTATGTATGTATTGGGAATTAAACGGAAAGGAATGAAAACCGAGCAGAAGGCGGAAACGTGCAGATCTACAGGCGCCCCGAGGGAAGGTGCGGTGGGGGAACCCAACAAGAAACGGAGCAGATGGATCCAATCTAATCGAAGCAGAAGCAGAAGCAGAAGGAGAAGGAGAAGGAGAAGGAGATGAGGCTTCGTCGGTGGCCTTACCCTTGCGCGCTCCCCTCGGTTGGGGCTTTTGACGGCTCCTTTTCCTGGCCCTGGCTCCCCTGGCGCTCGTTGGGGCAGAGCCGCAGAAGGCAGGGCAGCACGGGCACGGGCTGGAGGCTCGTGAGCAGCGGCAATGGCCAGCAGGCAGGCGGGCACGAAAAAGCGCTCGTCCTTGGCCCGGTGGTAGAAAAGGGGCAGAGCAGGGCAAGAGCGGCGGCGCGTGCCGTGGTTTTTCTATGGGTAACCCTTTTTCTATTGCGCCCGACCAACGGACGGAGACGGAGACGGAGGCGGCGAGGGCGACGTGCGGTGCGGCCTAGGAAACAACGGAGGGGATTCTCAACCCCACGGCCGTGCGCGCGTGGACCCGGCCTACGGGCGCGAGCGCCTGGATATTTTTGGAAGCGCGGCCGGCGAGTGGCGGCCCTGGTGCGCCGGGTGTTTGGAGCGCGGTAGGTGGGGCGCGCCCGCGGCAGGTGCCGGCCAGCCAGCCAGGGAGGAGCCGACGGGATTCGGGAATTTCCCGCGACGTGGAGGTGGGGTGGAGTGGAGGCGCTGTGCACGGTGGAACGCAAGCAGGGGAACGCCGTTGCTTTTGCACACGTTTTTTTTTCCCCCTGGCTGCGAGCTGGTCGGGGTTGGCGCGGCGAGAGGGACAGCTCTCTGTCTCGTCTGTTCGACTGCGTGCGGCCCGGAAAGGAGAAGGGGGAAGGCTGGGCCTCGGGCTTCATTCCGTCAGACGAAGCGTTGTGGCTGCGTTGTCAGTATGGGCCTGGCCCAGGCTTAATCTAGTTGCATCTGGAATTTGAGCGGCAGTTCCGCGCATGTTGGAATCTGTTCAAGCGGTCCTGGTAGTCAGTCAGGCCGCCCTGTACCAGCTGGGCCTGCCCAGCACCTGGCCGGCCCAACCGGTGCAACAGGGCTTCTTCTTCTTTATTTTGTTCTGGACCAGCAAAGCCTGGCTGGTGCCGGTCCTTGTTTGTTTCTCTGAACCAACTGCCAGTTTTCTACCATAATAAAAAGGGAAGGTGTTTGTTCTTGTGCGGTGTGCATCGGCAGAGATAATGGCGGCAGCAAGAAATACACAAAGAAGAAGACACGTAAACACCATCATGCCTGCACAAGGATAGATCCGCGGCCCACGATGCGATGGGGCAACCGTCAGCACCCCGCGCTGGGGAGCTGTGTGTGGTTGTCGCCGCCGCAACAGCACCATGGCCTCGTCGTAGAAACATAGATTAGAACAACATAACATATCAATTCAACAGAAAGATAAAAGAGAGTGAAGGGAGATCCAGACCGAAGAGAGAAGGGGGATCGCGATTCAACACATCACATGCATATCGAGATTGAATGAACACATGACACATCAAAGAGAGATTGATTCAATGATCTATAAAATATACCCAAATGCAAAGCATCACTATCACCAAATGAGGACGAAAAATCATGAATCAAGCCTGGTGGAACCTTGTCGCACGCCATCGGAGCGAAGGACATCGGGCTGCCATGGAACGGACAACGGAACTTGTCACTGCAGGGCCTACCTGTGTGTTGCCCATAAGAGGGTTGTGGCAACTGCCTCACCTACCAGCGCGCCGACCTTAGGGGCAGGGCAGCAATTGCCGCACATGCTGGGGTTGTCGGAATTAGGCGGGGGGAGGAGCCGAAAGGTAGGAGGAGATCTGGGAGGGAGTCCAAGGTAGCATGAGATAGGGAGAAAGAAGGATAGGGAGAGACCGCAGGTATGAGGTGGGAAGTTAACTGCATTGCATATCATCCGAATACTTTGTCACTACTGATCACTAATATCATCATTGTTGGTTTTTAATATAAACCAGGAGTGGTTGTCTGTTATGTAGTATTGTACCTATATTGGAGGTGTTACCAGTCCACATTTAGAAAAGGCACAACTAAATGAAGTGGGCATATCGTTTAGTTTGTACCTATTGGAGGTGTTACTAGTCCACATTTAGAAAAAAAAAGCACAACTAACCATCATGAAGGGGGCATATCGTTTGCTGGAGACGATGGTAACGGAGATCTTCACCAAAAATGGGTGATTGTCTTTCTGTAGCAGGAAACAGTGCGGTGATCGACAGTGGAGACACGTGTCCATGCATGCAGCAGGAATTATCATGAAGATTGGGGCCCTAAACCTGCATGTATGGCCAAGGCACCAGTGCTGTGCAGCCTGTGCTGGTGCTTGTCGGGGCCTTATTATTGCCTTGACAAAACGCCGACAGGGAAATTGCCTTGACAAAACGCCGACAGGGAAAAGAGCGTGACAAAATGCCGTGCCTTCTGGATCGATGGCTTTGACTTTTCAATGGGTCCTTTTGCCTCCGTGTAATTGAATACATTCTAATAATTACAATTTAGACATAGATTAATTAAACTAATATAGTTATATATGAAATATATTTGTGAATTTATTGCAAGGCATACAGGGACGTACTTATATGTTGTATTTCTATTGTAGGGAAGTGAGTTGAAGAGTGTGCTATAAGTTGGAGAATAAAATTATAGCATAGTGATCTATAGAATCTATTTCCATCTCCCACCCTATGAATTTAAGATACGCTTATTTGTGAGCTTGAGAATGTTATGGAATGTCAAATTCCAAACCAAATAGCATAATTCATTATGTAGATTTCAATTCCTCCAAAATAAAATGATCCAACGGCCCTACATGTGATGGCTGGAATGTATTTGTCGACAAATGATGCTCGGCAGTTCTTCGAGGGGTATCCCACGAAGGTAGATTGATCGGCAGAGGTGTGCGTAATCAAGAACAAGAAGGCAATAGAGACACAAGAGTTAGACATGTTCAGGTCATCAGCACAACGTAATACCCTACTCCTGTGGTTTGTTTGTTTGTATTGACGATCGTATGATATTCCGTATGTTTTGAGGGGGTCCCTGCCCGCCTTATATAGTCTGGGGGCAGTGTTACAAGTCGGTTAGATCCAGGAGATAACCGAAAAGTAATAACAGATTACATGAATTATAGGATCGAACGTATCCTAATAGATCTCGTACTGTCTTCAGGATATCTTCTCGGTGTCTTACAGGGCGCGCCGAGCAGCGTCGTGCTCCGCAAGGCTTCGTCTTATGGGTTGGACCACCCCTAGGGGCGCAGCCCATGTAGTCTGCCGTGGGTATCCGAGGTCGTACCCCTCACAGCTAGCCCCCGAGCATTTTATATCCGCTGTGCAACGTCGTCTTGACCTTGTCCGAGCAGGCGTGAACAAAGCCGAGCAGTCAGACTTATAGTCCGACCACCATAATGAGTCGCCGAGCAGTTGTGAACCGTCGCCGAGCAGTGTATCCAAAGTAAGGCTTGCCATAAGGATGTAAGGAGCTCAAGTTCAAAATCAAAATTTTTCTCACTGTGAACCAAGTGTGCCCACTTAAAGTCCAACCACGAAAAGGGGAGGTAATCGTCTTCAACTTCAGGAGGCACGGAGTCGTCCAGATTAGAGAAAACACACTCACCGCAAGGTGAAGTGTGCCCACTTAGTCCCCGAGCCTGACAGTAGGTGACGTGGTCACGTGGTGCCAGGGTCCAGAAAGTAGAAGAAAAAACCGAAGACTAGCCGAGCAGGCAACCAGTCCCTGGCGCGGAGTCCTAAAATGAAAAGCGCACATTCACCGCAAGGTGAAGTGTGCCCGCTTAATCCCCAAGCCTGACAGTAGATGACATGGTCACATGGTGCCAGGGTCAGAAACAACATTAACCAGAAGAAAGTCCCCAATATGGTGAGAAACTAAGTCATAATGATGACATAGTCCCCGAGCCACAAGTAGAAATCTCAGAGAAATCAAATCGTGGAGAAAAAATTGGAGTAATGGCTGTACAGTAGAAATTACTGAGCCTTGATGGTATTACGGAGAAGTCGGCGAATATTCGGTGTGTAGTTCCAAGTTGCCTCAGAGAATAGGCGATATGGGCCGCAGTTGCGTGGAAGCTCATATAACGGCCCAGCACGCTGCTTTAGGGAATTCGGAAGGACGCAAAGCATGGTGCGGTTTCCCAAAAACCCTTGAATACAAAAAGTGGAGAGGTTGCCTTTATAACTACGTCGTCACACTCCGCGCTCCCACCTTTGCCACTCCGCCACTTCGTCTTCCTCCTTGCCCTCACGCTCCCCCATTCGCATTCACAAGCGCTTCTGCCGCCAGTCCAAATCCAGATCTGAGAGATGGCATCGAAGATGGGAGGTGGTAACCTGAAGAAGGCGGCCACCGGAGCAAGACGTGATAAGGAATGGGTGCCATCACTCATGGGGGAGACAGAGCTCAACGAGATGGTGGAGGCGGGCGTTCTTCCTGACCGAGTCACCGCCGGATGGTGTCTGACCGACGGTGAACCCTATCTGATGCCACACACCGACGAAGTCGTAGTATTTGAAGATTATTTCTAGCACGGATTAGGACTTCTGGTACATCCATTCTTGCGGGATCTATTGGAGTTCTGGGGAGTGAGTTTGTGCAATCTACATCCGAGCATGATCTTGCACATTGTTGTGTTTATCCATTTCTGCGAGACGTATCTTGGCATTCTTCCCCACTTCAATCTTTTCCGACATCTGTTCTGGCTGAAGAAGAAAGGCGGGGGTGGTTCCTAGGTGGTCGGCAGTGTGTATCTATAGCTCCGCGACGGGATGGTGGGTGAGTACATTACTATGCCGCTAAATACCTCGCTGAAGGGGTGGAATGCCAGGTGGTTCTACATGAAGTAGAGTCATCCTGGCATCCGGTGCGACATCGACCAAATTTCAGAGAACCAGAAGAGCTAGTCGGAGAAGCCGACCAGTGCTGATATGGATCAAGTGAAGGAGCTTCTCGGGCTGATAAAGGGCATGAAGATGAACGGAGTGGTTGTGGCGGTGAGCTTCATAGTGCGCCGCATCCAGCCCTGCAAGGAGAGGGCCCATTTGGGCTTTGACTTCAAGGGAGACACTGATAGCACCTGGGAGAGGTCGGAGAGACTGACGAAGGAGGCTGTGCTACGCCGGGCCGCAGAGCTATTCGCTCCAAATGCATCGTTCAGCGTGCTAGGGCAGCCGAGAGCCTTCAACTGCACGAACCCACCTCCTCTGGTAAAAATCTCGACTGTTGCTCCTGGTGATTTTATCTCGTGCAAGTGCCGAGCAGTGAACTAATTCGCTTGTGGAAACATCCATTTGCAGGAACGAGCGGCGTACTTCTTGGGCATGCCGAGGAGCGATTGGCCGAAGGCAGTAGACACCAGGCCAACCAATATGGGGGGTACGACCCCAGATACCCACAGCAGACCACATGGGCTGCACCCCTAGGGGTGGCCCAGCCCACAAGACTACGTCTTGTGGGGCATGACTCTGCTCGGCGGCTTCCGCAAGACATCTGGAGGATATCCTAAAGATACTACGAGATCTATTAGGATATGTACGATCCCGAGATTCCTGTAATCAGTTATTACTTTCCGGTTATCTCTTAGATCTAACCGACTTGTAACCCTGCTCCCTAGACTATATAAGGCGGGCAGGGACCCTCTCCAAACGCACGCAATATCATACTATCGGATACCAGAAAATGAGGTACCCCAAGCGAAGATCGAAGAACTGCTTAGACCCTAAAAACAGAACCAACGGAATGAACAAACGAGGTCTCGACCAAAATCTCCGATTCGCCCGAGACCCTGTCGCTGAGCCCCAGCGGAAGCAAACGATTCTCCGGCTCGCCCGAGACCGCCTCGCCGAGGCCCCCTCGTCGAGACACCCTCGCCCGGGGCCTCGGAAGAAGTGCCAATTCTCCGATTCGCGCGAGGCCGGCTCGGCACTAGCTCCGTAGCCGCCTCTTCAACCAAACTACTCTGACCAAACGTCGCATCCAAGCACCCAACCACTCCGACAGACGCACGATGGCACAGTACAGCGAAGTGACCGACTACACGCCAGTCGCGTCAACCTCCTGCCATCTGCGACGGCACAGAGCAGGGGTTACCGACCACTGTGCTGCCTAACTCCTGCGCCAAGGACATCGCAACGTGGGGAGTTAGAACGGGTTCCTGTAGCCTCGGAATCAGCGGACCGACCGCTCCGGCTCGCCCGAGCCCCCTCAATAGGGCCTTGGATTCACTGATCTTACTCCGCCTCGCCCGTCCGCCTCGCCCGAGACCCCCCCGGTAGGGCCTCGGACGAATTGGCCGCGCTCCGCCTCGCCCAAGGCCGGGCTCGTCCCGCAACCTCGTCGCCTCCGCCTCAAAGGTCTCTCTGGCAGGCTGTCGCATCCAATTAATGCGCTCAGCTGCACCCGCTACGTAAGCCACGATCGGCAGTGCGCTGCAACAGGAGCGACGGGACAATGGTCAGATCACCTTTTTTACCATCCCTTACTGACAATACAGGTACCGTATCCTGTAGGCGCATGTCTCGCACTATTCCGCCTGATGGCCGCTGAGACCCGCATCTGCACCTGGGTCACTTCTTAGGCCTCGGCACGACAGGCCACGGCACGGCAGGCCTCGGCACAACAGGCCTCGACACGACAGGCCTCGGCACGACCGGCTAAGAAGGCCGCCGAGCCTCTGCAATCCACCAAGTCAATAAATGCGCAGCATGTTACTTGAAGTGAAGACCATACCGATTGGACATCTATGGGAACTCCCACGATAACGCCATGCTGCTCTAGGAGTAAATACGTCATCGAATAGTCCTTGCTCCACGTATAGCTCTCTTATGTACTCCTAGTTTCCTCCCTACGGCTATAAAAGGAGGCAGCCAGGACCGTTTCCAAGAGGACGAAGAGGATCACAGATACTCGCACGAACAACACGCCTCGTTCTGTATTTTGATATCACCTCCCCTCACAGAGATCTGGAACGAACTCCCTCTCTCGCCTATCTTGTAACCCCCTACTACGAGCACCCCGGTGCGAGGAATACAAGAACATCTTCTCAGACTGGACGTAGGGCATCCATTGCCCGAACCAGTATAAACCTTGTGTCTCTTTGCATCTCCATCCGGAATTGGGAGCACGCAGCACAAATTCACTAGTCGGTTAAGGACCCCCGGTTCCGAAACACCGACAGTTGGCGCGCCAGGTAGGGGCCTCTACGTGTCAGCTTAGTCATCCCACCAGATTCCGGATGGCAGATCCCATGCGATCGTTGCATCTCGGGACGATCGTCTGGTTCGGGAGCCTAGAATTCATGTCTCTAGGGCATGAGTACGACATGGTACTCCTCTCAGCCAGAGCGTCATCGACCGATGATGACGTCTTGCGCCGGCAGCCCACGCGCGGGCGGCGCCCGGGCCGCCGCTCCCGTCAAGCTCGCCGAGCGCCGCGCGGGCGAATCCACCCTAACACCACCCAAGTACAGAACGCCGATCTGTGCTCCACCGGAATCCCATACCCCGCTGCTGGCATAGAGTCCCTGCACGGGGACCTGTCCGGCTTTAGCCTCGACAGGGGAAAAGGGCCGGTGGCGCACAGCGACATCCCATCATCAAGCTCTGTCCCGCTTCCTCCCGAGAAGCCAGCTCTGACGGAGCAGAGCATGGCGACGGCGCCATCCCCGTACCCTTTCGGGCTGACCAATGTCGCCGCCTCCTACGCCAGCGCCCTCATCTCCATTCATCAACGTCATGCCCATAACCCTATAGTCACAACTCCAATCCACCCCCACTCTGACTCCTCGGAGGAGGACGAGGCGTGGGTTGGAGCAGACTTCTTCAGGATTCGCGACCCTGAGGCGATGCGCCGCTTTATGATCATGAGCGACTACTGCTTCGGCCATTCTGATTCCGACGGCGAGGACGCTTACGACCCGACTCGTGAGTGTTTCCACGTCGGTCTCGGAATACCGAGCACGGGCAATGATGGAGGAAGGGCAGCCAACGCCACACCACCGCGCACGGGGTCCCCGCCAGCGGCGGTAGGTATCCCCACCCCCGAGCAACTTCGACGCATAGACCTAGAGCAGCTCCGTGAGCTTCAAGCTAGGGTCAAGCAAGATCGACTCCTCCTGCAGCAACTCCGAGCCACCCTCGAGCAAGAGCAGCGGGGGCACAGTAATGGCGAAACGGCCCGGCTGGGGGCTCGCGACGTCAACTACCACATTAACGATGATGAAGGGGGCAGGCAACCCCCTGTCTTCAATTGCGCTAGCCAGAACGTCGCTGCGGCGGCAATACTGGTCCGAGCGATGCCCGAGCCCTCTACCACGGAGGGGCGACGAGTCCACGGCGAACTCCAGGGCCTTCTCGAGACTGCCGCGGTGCAGCAGGCCAAAAGTTCCGCGTCTCGATGACGCAGGGACGCCTCGAAACAGCCCTCGGTGCACGACCGCCTCAGGGCCACCTCGGTGCACGACCGCCTCGACGACCAACGCGAGGCACAAAACGGCCACCACATGGGCGGCAGACGACGGCGCCATGACCACGATGGGGCCGCCCGGGGCTACCGAGTGCACCGAGGCGGTTGCTATGACAGTGGGGAGGACCGCAGTCCTTCTCCCGGGCCGCCTGGCCCTAGAGTTTTTAGTAAAGCCGTCCGCAGCGCCCGCTTCCCGGCCTGGTTTCGTCAGCCAGCGAATCTCTCGAAGTACAGTGGCGAGACCAACCCCGAGCTATGGTTGGCCGACTACCGTCTGGCTTGTCAGCTAGGCGGTGCGGACGATGACCTGCTCGTCATCCGCAACCTCCCCCTATTCCTGTCAGACTCAGCGCGAGCTTGGCTCGAACACCTTCCCCCTATGCAAATCCACGACTGGCACGACTTGGTAAAGGTCTTCGTCGGGAATTTCCAGGGCACGTACACACGCCCCGAGAACTCCTGGGACCTCAAGAGCTGCCGCCAGAGACCGGACGAGTCTCTCCGAGACTTCATCCGATGTTTCTCTAAGCAATGCACTGAGTTGCCCAGCATCGGCGACTCAGAAATCGTCTAGGCATTCCTCTCCGACACCACCTGTCGAGACCTGGTCCAAGAATTAGGCCGGAGCGTACCGACCATGGCTTCCGCACTCCTCGACATCACCACCAGCTTCGCCTCTAGTGAAGAGGCCATCGGGGCCATCTTCCCCAACAACGACTCCAAGGGGAAGAGGCGGGAGGAGACCCCCGGGGCCTCGACGTCTCGCCCCCCCCCAGAAAAAGAAGGGACGCCAGGGGAAACAGGAGGTTCTCGAGGCCGGGCTCATCGTGGCCGCAGACCACAAGAATCCCCGAGGCCCTGGGCTCTTCGACAACATGCTTAAGAGACCCTGCCCATACCATCAGGGCCCGGTAAAGCACACCCTCGAGGAGTGCACCATGCTCCGGCGATACTACGCCAAGCTCGGGCTCCCCAACGACGATGCCAAGAAGAGGGGCCAGGACGACGGAGACAACGACAAGGGCGACGGGTTCCTCGAGGTACACAACGCCTTCATGATCTTCAGTGACCAAGGAATGGACTGGCGAGTCCCTTTTCTTGATCGCCTCGTACGAGGAGAGCTTCCCGCGGACAGGACCGAGGCCCGACGGCTCGCACGACGAGCCAAGACGTACGTCCTCTACAAAGGCGAGTTGTATAGGCGTAGCCCGTCTGGTATTCTCCAATGGTGCATCACCACCGAGGCTGGCCAATCACTACTCTGGGACTTGCATGCGGGAGCCTGCGGGCACCACGCAGCGCCTCGGGCGCTAGTGGGAAACGCCTTCCGCCAAGGATTCTACTGGCCAACCGCGATGGCTGATGCCATGGGGCTAGTACGCTCCTGCAAAGGATGCTAGTACTACGCTCAACAGACGCACCTCCTGGCCCAAGCCCTCCAAACCATCCCTATCACATGGCCATTTGCCATGTGGGGGCTGGACATGGTTGGGCCTCTGCAGAAGGCACCCGGAGGCTATACCCATCTGTTCGTAGCCATCGACAAATTCTCCAAATGGATCGAGGCTCGTCCAATCACCCAAATCAAATCCGAGCAAGCAGTGCTGTTCTTTACGGATACCATCCACAGGTTCGGAATCCCAAATACCATCATCACCAACAACGGGACGTAATTCACCGGCCACAAGTTCTTGACGTTCTGCGACAACCACCACATCCGTGTGGTCTGGTCGGCCGTAGGACACCCTAGGACAAACAGCCAAGTAGAACGTGCCAACGGCATGATCCTACAAGGCCTCAAGCCAAGAATCTACAACCGGTTGAAAAAGTTTGGCAAGAAATGGCTTGCCGAACTCCCCTCGGTCATTTGGAGCCTAAGGAATACACCGAGCCAAGCCACGGGATTCGCACCGTTCTTCCTGGTCTATGGAGCCGAGGCCATCCTCCCCACCGACTTGGAGTATGGCTCCCCGAGACTACAGGCCTACAACGAGCAAAGCAACCGCACTGCCCGCGAGGACGCCCTCGACCAACTTGAGGAAGCCCGAGATGTTGCCCTGCTACACTCAGCCAAATACCAGCAAGCCCTACGACGCTACCAAGCCCGGCACATTCGGAGCCGAGACCTGAAGGTGGGCGACCTGGTGCTGAGGCTGAGGCAGAGCAGCAAGGGCCGCCACAAGCTGACCCCGCCATGGGAAGGGCCGTACATCGTCGCACAAGTACTGAAGCCCAAAACCTACAAGCTAGCCAACGAGAAGGGCGAAATCTTCACCAACGCTTGGAACATAGAACAGCTGCGTCGTTTCTACCCTTAAGTTTCCAAACGTTGTTTACATTGTTTCTCGAAATACAATAGAGTTGTTACAATCTTTCGAGGCCCCCCTTAATAGGCAACTCGACTGTATGGAACCTAAGGACCAAAAGTTCGTCTCAAAGGCAAAAAACCGGCTGAGCCGTGAGAACGACCTACGCCTTTGGGCTACGGCAGCTCCCTCACCACCTTATCGCCCAAGAGACAGCTTAGGCTCCGAGGAAGTTCTTTGCAAAGAGCTTGTCTATCGATAGGGGCTCGACGTCACAATAACGCTACGAGAGAGACGTGGCTCTGCCTCTACAGAGCCGAGCCTCCCTCGGGGGCTAAAAAGGGGGGAACCCCCTAAGTCCCGAACACCGTTTCTTAACCGTCTTTCGAAAAAACTCTCTCACGCTCCGGCAGGACCATCGCAAGGAACCTAAGGACCAAAAGTGTGTCCTAAGGCCAAAGGGCCAGTCGAGCCATGAGAACAGCCTACGCCCCCGGGCCACGGCAGCTCCCTCACCACCCTTCGCCAAGGGACGGCTTAGGCTCCGAGGAAGTTCCCTGCGGGTATCCAAGAACGAGACAGGGGGCACAGGCTCGGAAATGGAATAAGAAAGCGGTTAAAAAACACACATACGCAAGTAATTTAAAAGGCCTCGATGGCCACAAAACGTCACGGTATGACAATTAAACCAATCCGTTTACATGGCCCCTGCTGGCCCAGGTCAAAATTCAGGGATCGGTGGCTGGCGCGGGAGGGACCACCTCTTCTTCAAACAGGCTGGCCAGCGCTGTGCCAGGGGCCTCCACCACCTCCATCAGCTTCGCGACCTCTGCATCGGCCTCCACATCATCTTCCGGCAAGACGTAGCCATCGCTAACAGCCTCGAGGTTGACGGCGTAGTGCGAGGAAACGACGGCTAGGGCGCGCTTGACACCCGTGTGCAACGCCCCCTGGAGCCTCTCATGGACACGGCCGCTCAACGCAATCAGGTGGCTCCCAAGGGAGCTGGCTGATTGGACCCCCTCGACCTCCAGAGCCTTGCAGGCGGTATGGGCGGCGCTGCGCAGAGCCTCGTGCTCCTAGACTTCAATGTCCAGCGCCACTTGCGCTGCGACGGAGGCCTCAGCTGCCTGGGAGGCCTCTTTCTCCAGACCTACACCACGACAAAGAGTCAGGGGTCAAACGCAAACCAGAGCAGATGGAACAAGGAGCGCGGTTCAGCGGAACTTACCCTCGGCTTTGTTCTTCCAGGCTAAAGCCTCGACTCAAGAGGCCTCAGCCGCCTTGGTAGCCTCTGCCAAAGCGACTTTCGTCAGCCGATGTTCACTCTGCTCTGTGCCTAGCTGCCCGGCGGTGACCTTGGCAGAGGCCATTGCTTCTTGGGCCCGGGACTTGAGGGAATCCCGCTCCTCCTCTAGCTCCTTGATCTTCGCCACCAAAGGGGCAAACTGCTCCTTGGCCATGGCCACCTCGGCCTTCAGGTTGACACAGCGAAGGCGGAGGTCCTCCACTTCAGCACTCCGCACCGACAACAGCTCCTGGTCGTCGGCAAGCAGGCCCTTTTGCCGCCGGAGCTGCTCCCAGACTCCCATCTCCCTTCGTAGGAACAACGATTTCCCAAGGGACCGAGTCTCGAGCTCCTGAGACAGGCAAAGACGTATGTCAAACACCGCAAGGGGGGCTTGGAGAAAAAACAACGCGACACGAGAAAGGGAAGTGCGTACCTGGGTAACACCGGGCAGGTCCCTTTGCATAACAGACATCGCTGTCTGCATCGACTGCACCGCCAGTTGGTGGTATTGCTCGAGGGTGTCCCAACGCCCCCCTCGGCAACGTCCTCAAGGGCAAACACAGGCTCCCCCTCAGGGTCGGCCCGGTTTCCCCATGCAACACGCGGGTGATTCCACCCACGGGGCTCGGGTCAGACCCGAACAAGGACCGAACTCCCCTCGGCAGGAGTCGGGACCGGCTGCTCCGCGGTGCTGGCTGCCTCGGCGTCCGATGCCTCCTTCCCCCGGGAAGAATCCTCAGACGAGATCGTCTGAACCAGGGGCGGTGCCGAAGCCTGCCCCGCCTCTGTCCCAACCGCCTCGGCCTCAACGGGCCCGGGGGCTCTGGCCTCTGCCATCTCTACCTCAGTGGCGGCATCCACTGCCCTGGCCTCGGAAGCCTTGGGGGCTCTGGCCTCATCCCCGATGGCCCTAGCAGTGGTGGACGCCTCGGCCTCATTCGCCCCAAGACCCACGACCTCGCTGGGCGTGGACTCGTCCTCCCCCGCTCGTTCCATGGCCACCTCGACGCCCTTTCCTTGAGCAGCCGGCTCCTCTGGGCCGGCCCCGCCCGACGCCGCGCCATGCTGCACGCCAGCCTGTGCCTCCGCCGCCCGATGAGCGGTGGAGCTGGTGCTCACCTTGAGCGCCTTATGGGGCGCCAAGGCAGGTTCCTCCACCCGGCGCTTCTGGCTGGAAATGAATGCGTTCCTAAAGGTCAGCGTATGACCAGGGGGCAAGCATGAAATACTACAAACTCCACCAAAAAATAGACTTACCGCGAACAAGGAAGCAATCGCTTCTGCATAGCGACCCTCCTCTGCAACGGCGGCGGTGGCGGCGGTAGCACGGCTTCCATATCCGCCGGTACCGGCTGGTCTCTGCCGGACCCCGGCACCCCCTCGACCGTCCGCAAAGATGATTGAGCCGCCCCTGGCGTCGCTTGCTCCACCTCCTCCGCCGAGCCCACCGGGCTGACAGCACGCGTCTCGGGCGTGTCGTCCTCGACAACGAGAGGGGTGTTTGCTAGAGACACCCTGGGCGCCACCTCCCTAACGTCGGGGAGGTGGTCTAGGGTACCCTTCCCTTCCTCGACCATGCCAACGTCGCTGGAGGAATCCGACACCGATACTAAGGGAGACGACTCCAACGGGAGACCGTCGAGCCTCTGTTGCCGGCGGCGTGCATCTAGCTTTTTGCGCACAAGGATCCTCTTCGTGCGCCTTGCCACCTTGGCGTCTTTCTTCTTCTTCTGCTCCTCGGCGTACGCCCTATTCATAGCTCGCCGCTGGGCGTCCTCAGGAACGGGCGGCGGGGAGCTTCGCACGTCCCTTATCCCCTGCAGAAATGATGAAATAAGGCAACTGGCGAAAAAAGCAATAAGCAAGAAGGCCGCGAAGGCCTCGGCAACACCCAACTTACCAGGGAAACGTACCCCCGTGATGGGCGCATCGGGAACGGCAGCAAGCCATCAATCTTCGGTTTCCCATCCACCGCCTCCCTTACCCAACGTAGGATCTCCTCATCAGTAAGGGCGAAGGCGGACATCCTGATGCCTTCGATCGGATCGCTCGGGTCCATCTTGAACAGGCGCCGCCGCCGAGCCATCAGCGGCAACACCCTCCGGCGGTGAAAGGCCGCCACGACCACGGCCGCCGTAAGGCCGCGATCACGTAGCTTCCCCAGGGCCCTCAGGAGCGGTTCTAGCCTATGCTGATCGAGCTTGATGACGCCGTACCCCCACTTCTCCGGCTGACTCTCCACAACCCGCCCGGTATAAGGGGGAAGCCTGCCGTCGTCGTTACGAAGGTAGAACCAGCTGTCATACCAACAACGGTTGGATGATGCCAACTGGGCTGGGATGTAGAGGTGCTGCCGGTCTTGGCGCACCTGAAGGGTGTAGCCGCCGGCCCTCAGCACCTTCTGAGCCCCCTTCGTTCTCGCCGCTTTGGTGGAAAAAACTGCCCGAAACAAATGGAGCCACAGCTCCCAGTGGGGAGTGATCCCCAGGTACCCCTCGCAAATGGCGACGAAGATGGCCGCCTGTGCGATGGAGTTGGGGCTGAAGTTGTGGAGCTCCACGCCGTAGTAGTGCGGGAGCGCCCGCATAAACTAGTCCGCCGGCAAGCTGAGGCCTCGCTCGTGGAAGACGACGAAGCTCACCACATAGCCATCATGTGGCCTCGGCTCTGACTCATTCCCCGGAGCAATCCACTCTGGCTCGTCAGAATCGGTGATCGGGCGGAGGAGATCGGCGCCCACCAGCGACTGCAGCTTCTCCATGGTGATGTCAGACCGCTCCCAGGGATCCGCCGGGAGAATGACAGGACCGCCAGCCATTGCGCGGTGGAGGACGCTGCTATGGCGGTAAATCTCTCTCTCTCTCTTTCAATCGACCTCTCTCGCCCTTCTTCTCCCCGGCGCTTTACGCTCTCAGCAACGGCTTGGAAGCGGCGAAAGCAAATACAGGCAAGGTAAGGAGGGGAGGGGCGAGGCTCTTTACGTATTTATGCAGGGGTAAGATAAAACCGCTGGGCGATGATATCGGGGAAGTTTCCCTCAGATCCGGCGCATATAATCCAGATCCGATATCTCCGCCCACGTGCCCACCTTCTCCTCATTTAATCACGCAGACGGTTATGTCCCATCCACTGACACCACGTCGCGCAATAACGGCAGCTCCCGACAAAATCGCCTCAAAAGACTAGCCGGGCGTTGTTAGCCGATGGAAGGGAAATACCCCCAGCCGATTCCTTCCGAGCTAAGGAACCGGGCACCGAGCCCGCTACGGTCCAGAGGTTCGAAGGCTGGGCCATTTATGGTCTCGACAGCCGTCTTAGGACGACAAAGTCAGGGACAACTATGGGCGAGCCCGTACATGGTCGAGGCCCAGGCAAGCGATTGCTTGGGATGCCCTAAGTCGTGTCCGAGACCAGCAGGAGTTCTCTAAAGGGGATCCCACCGTAGGGAGGCACCGAGCCCCTAGGGCCAATCGAACGGCCCTGGCACCCGCTAGAGAAGCCTTCTGGTACTTTTTTGGAGCACGTCTCTAGACCACTAGCCGACCCCTATCGAATGGGGCACGGGCCTCCACTCGGACTTACCCGATAAAAGCTCACCGGAAATGTCATCGCTCGCACCCACCGAGGGTAGCCTAGCATGTTCCACCCCTCCTTCCGAGCGAAAAGGAAGCGCGAGGGTTGTACAAAAAGCCAGGGGAACTCCTTATCGCCCTCTCGCTCCGCGCGGAGGCTCGGGGGCTCTTCCTACAAACTTGACGAGACCCAGCGGCCTAGGCTCGCACGCCAAGGGCTCAGCAAACAACCCCTCGTTCTGAGCGAAAGAGATGCGCGAGGGTCGTACAAAAAGCCATGGGACCTCCTAATCGCCCTCTCGCTACGTGCGGAGGCTCGGGGGCTCTTCCTACAAACCTTGCCGAGACCCAGCGGCCTAGGCTCGCACGCGAAGGGCTCGGCAAACAACCCCTCCTTCCGAGCGAAAGGGATGCGCGAGGGTCGTACAAAAAGCCAGGGGAACTCCTGATCGCCCTCTCGCTACGTGCGGAGGCTCGGGGGCTCTTCATGCAAACCTTACCGAGAAGTACACCCCGAGGATTGGAAAAACACGACGAAAAAGGGCACCGAGCCCGCTATGGTCCAGAGGTTCGAAGGCTGGACCATTTATGGTCTCGACAGCCGCCTCAGGATGACAGAGTCAGGGACAACTATGGGCGAGCCCGTACATGGCCGAGGCCCAGGCAAGCGATTGCTTGGGATGCCCTAAGTCGTGTCCGAGACCAGCAGGAGTTCTCTAAAGGGGATCCCACCGTAGGGAGGCACCGAGCCCCTAGGGCCAATCGAACGGCCCTGGCACCCGCTAGAGAAGCCTTCTGGTACTTTTTTGGAGCACGTCTCTAGACCACTAGCCGACCCCTATCGAATGGGGCACGGGCCTCCACTCGGACTTACCCGATAAAAGCTCACCGGAAATGTCATCGCTCGCACCCACCGAGGGTAGCCTGGCATGTTCCACCCCTCCTTCCGAGCGAAAAGGAAGCGCGAGGATCGTACAAAAAGCCAGGGGAACTCCTGATCGCCCTCTCGCTCCGCACGGAGGCTCGGGGGCTCTTCCTGCAAACTTGACAAGACCCAGCGGCCTAGGCTCGCACGCGAAGGGCTCAGCAAACAAACCCCTCCTTCTGAGAGAAAGGGATGCGCGAGGGTCGTACAAAAAGCCAGGGGACCTCCTGATCGCCCTCTCACTACGTGCGGAGGCTCGGGGGCTCTTCCTGCAAACCTCGCCGAGACCCAGCGGCCTAGGCTCGCACTCGAAGGGCTCAACAAACAACCCCTCCTTCTGAGCGAAAAGGAAGCGCGAGGGTCGTACAAAAAGTCAGGGGAACTCCTGATCGCCCTCTTGCTCCGCGCGGAGGCTCGGAGGCTCTTCCTGCAACCTTGACGCATGCAAGGGCTCGGCAGATTCGGGTGCTCCTCCTACACCCAAACAAGCGACCCGAGCTCGCTCTCATGGGTCAAGCAAATGCGATAGAGCGCCTTACTCAACGAAGAAAAAGCCCCTAAAGGAGTAAACTCACTCCTCTAGGGCCTCGGGGGCTACACCCGGCGGGTGCGCTCGCGCGCACCCACCGGAATCACGAGTATAAAGCAAACCCAACAAAAGCCACTGAGAAACGAAAGTCTCAAAAAAAAACCTCGGGGAGAGTATCCCACACTCCCGCCAGAGGCTCGGGGGCTACTGTCGGATACCAGAAAATGAGGTACCCCAAGCGAAGATCGAAGAACTGCTTAGACCCTAAAAACAGAACCAACGGAACGAACAAACGAGGTCTCGACCAAAATCTCCGATTCGCCCGAGACCCCATCGCCGAGCCCCAGCGGAAGCAAACGATTCTCCGGCTCGTCCGAGACCACCTCGCCAAGGCCCCCTCATCGAGACCCCCTCGCCCGGGGCCTCGGAAGAAGTGCCGATTCTCCGATTCGCGCGAGGCCGGCTTGGCACTAGCCCCGTAGCCGCCTCTTCAACCAAACTGCTCTGACCAAACGTCGCATCCAAGCACCCAACCACTCCGACAGACACACGATGGCACAGTACAGCGAAGTGACCGACTACACGCCAGTCGCGTCAACCTCCTGCTATCTGTGACGGCACAAAGCAGGGGTTACCGACCACTGTGCTGCCTAACTCCTGCGCCAAGGACATCGCAACGTGGGGAGTCAGAACGGGTTCCTGTAGCCTTGGAATCAGTGGACCGACCGCTCCGGCTCGCCCGAGCCCCCTCGACAGGGCCTCGGATTCACTGATCTTACTCCGCCTCGCCCGTTCGCCTCGCCCGAGACCCCCCCCCCGGTAGGGCCTCGGACGAATTGGCCGCGCTCCGCCTCGCCCAAGGCCAGGCTCGTCCCGCAACCTCGTCGCCTCCGCCTCAAAGGTCTCTCTGGCAGGCTGTCGCATCCAATTAATGCGCTCAGCTGCACCTGCTACGTAAGCCACGATCGGCAGTGCGCTGCAATAGGAGCGACGGGACAACGGTCAGATCACCTTTTTTACCATCCCTTACTGACAATACAGGTACCGTATCCTGTAGGCGCACGTCTCGCACTATTCTGCCTGATGGCCGCTGAGACCCGCATCTGCACCTGGGTCACTTCTCAGGCCTCGGCACGGCAGGCCACGGCACGGCAGGCCTCGGCACAACAGGCCTTGGCACGACAGGCCTCGGCATGACCGGCTAAGAAGGCCGCCGAGCCTCTGCAATCCACCAAGTCAATAAATGCGCAGCATGTTAGTTGCAGTGAAGACCATACTGATTGGACATCTACGGGAACTCCCACGATAACGCCATGCTGCTCCAGGAGTAAATACATCATCGAATAGTCCTTGCTCCACGTATAGCTCTCTTATGTACTCCTGGTTTCCTCCCTGCGGCTATAAAAGGAGGCAGCCAGGACCATTTCCAAGAGGACGAAGAGGATCACAGATACTCGCACGAACAACACGCCTCGTTCTGTAATTTGATATCAGCTCCCCTCACAGAGATCTGGGACGAACTCCCTCTCTCGCCTAGCTTGTAACCTCCTACTACGAGCACCCCGGTGCGAGGAATACAAGAACATCTTCTCAGACTGGACGTAGGGCATCCATTGCCCGAACCAGTATAAACCTTGTGTCTCTTTGCATCTCCATCCAGAATTGGGAGCACGCAGCACAAATTCACTAGTCGGTTAAGGACCCCCGGTTCCGAAACACCGACACATACGATAGCTAATACAAACCAACAGACCACAGGAGTAGGGTATTACGTCATACTGACGGCCTAAACCTATCTAACTCGTGTGTCTCTGTTGCCTTCTTGTTCTTGATCTCGCGCTCCTCTGCTGATCAATCTACCTTCGTGGGATACCCCTCAAAGGACTATCGACGATATTCTATCGACAGTTGGCGCACCAGGTAGGGGATTGCGTGTTGTTTCCTTGTCGAACAAGATGGCTTTTTCCGCAGGCTCTTCGTCCCTCCCGCAGCCTGGCCAGATCTTCACGGTCGGATCGATCTCGTGGATCATCAATGCTGACGGAGTCGGAGAGCTCCTTGAGCCGGTGCAGATCGATTCTGCTCTGGTCATCCCCGCACCTACAACTACAGATCCCATCTCGAAACTACTTCTGAGGTCTCCTTCATCAACCACTCGCCGCTCGCTTCCTCGCTACCAGAGGAGGCAGATCAACAATGACGATCTGATCGAATCCATCGATCGGGTTGGTCTGAAGCTCGCCGATTATCTCTCTATCGTCGAATCAGCTTTGGACACCTTGGTTCAGCACCGACCACCCTCCGATCCAGATCTGTCGGGGGTTGCTCGGCAAACTCCAGGGGGTACGGCCCTACCTTTCGGCTTCACCAACTCCGCCGCTAACTACCAAGATGCCCTAAGGGGCCAATTCACCGATCAAGTGGGGGACATCCATCCCCTCGCCGATCGGATCACCGACTAGCTCCCGCCGATGGTCAACATGTTGCACGCCCGCCGACGCCACGGAGCATCCCTCCAGACCATCCCAGAGGAAAATCCAAGCTCCGAGTCTCATGGCTCTACGGAGACCCTCGCCAAAACCTTCTCTGAGCAACTCATTCTCCCACCTTTCTGGGGTGGTGCGATCTTCAACGTCAGCATCGACAGCCCTCCCTGGAACGGTGAAACTAAGGAGGAGCGCGTTGCTCGAGAGAACCAGAACATCAACCACGCGCAGCGCCGAGAGAACGAGGCAGCCATTACGAGGGCCGAGGCTGCTCGGAATAATCGGCTCGATTCACAAGGAAGGCCACTCCCGCTCCACCATGACCTCGACAAAGAATTTCTCTACGTCAACGGCCATGATGTTTTCAAGACTCCAAGAGCCAATTTGGCAGTGGCCGCCAATGAGCTCGCTTGCCTCCCATAGATGCCCGAGCTAATGAGATTCGAGAGGATCAGAGACCTTCATGCTTGGTGAGCACAATTCGCCGATTAGCTGTGCCGAGATCCAATCGCCGCCCTAGTCAAAGCCGTTTCGCCAACCAGTCGCTGCCTCCTCAGGGGGAAGCCAGGGGCCACCGCGCCGAACACCATCGACAACACAACCAGGAGGTCGAACAAGACGCTCGAGTGCACCTCAGCAACCTCCGGGATGCATGACGGCGTATCGAGCAACGTCGTTTCGGTCGTCATGAAGACGAAGTACGTCGCCGCCAGGAGTACGAGCAGGAGTACGACAACTCGGACTCAGCCCTCGAGCCGATCGCCGACGGCGACGCTGCAAACGATGGCGCCAACAACCCTGAGGGGCCCCCAGCTTTCACAAGGGTGTTTCGAACACTTCGGTGGCCTCGTGGTTTCAAGATCACTGGGGTCGAGCCCTACGAAGGAAGGATGAACCCGACACAGTGGTTGCAGGCTTACGCTACTACTGTCCGCGCTGCCGGAGGAGACTCTAGTGTCATGGAGAATTATCTTCCCGTCATGCTCACACCACCCGCCATGAGCTGGTTTACTAGCCTTGCCCCGGACTCCATCGGATCCTGGGAAGAGCTGAAGAAAGTCTTCACCGATAACTATATGGCCACGTGTACTCGACCAGGCACCAAGCATGATCTCAATCGCATCAACCAGAAGCCGTCCGAGCTCCTCCGCAGCTACATTCGATGTTTTTCTGAGATGAGGAATTCTATTCCCAACATCACGGAAGCTGAGGTCATCACCACCTTCATCTGAGGACTCCACCATCGCGAGCTCCGCTCCAAATTCAACCGCAAACCGCCCGCAGGCATCGGCGAGATGATCACTACCGCCAACCAGTACGCCGACACCGAGGAAGCCAAGGTGCACTTCAACGAGGATGCGGGCACTCATCGTCCACCTCGCTGCTACGACGACCGCCCCGACGACTGACACCACAACGACCGCCGCCCCGACGACCGCAACTACCATCGCGACAGCGGCCATGATCGAGCAGAAGGACCCAGGCCTGGCCAAAATCACCACCGTCGGCCAGACCACATCATCACCACCATCAATCAACCTTGCGCTAAGCACAACTACGATGAGCAATACCAGAAAATCCTTGATGGCCCGTGCCCTCTTCACAAGAATGCCAAGCAAAAGATGAAGAACTGCCTCGGTTTGGCTAAGGAGTTCAAGGACAAGAAGCTGGACGACGACGCCAACGATGGAGTTAGAGATCGCTGATCACCCGGGGGCTACAACAATGCCTTCTAGGACCACGACAAGGTGGTCACCACCATCTTCGGGGGCCTCGCCTCCACTGAAAGCAGAAGAGAACGGAAGCTCGCCGCACGGTGGGTGCTCTCTATCACAATGGAAGACGCCACCGCCAACCCCAGCTATCACCCATGGTCCGAGGTCTCCATCACCTTCAGCAGGGCCAACCAGTTGGCGGATATTCCCTACATGAGGTGTTTCCCCCTCATCCTCGACGCAACCGTCCAGAAGGTGCTCTTCAGAAAAGTGCTCATCGATGGTGGGAGCGCTCTAAATCTCCTCTTCGTCGGAGCCCTAAAGGAGCTGGGGCTCGGCTTGTCAGATCTCACACCCTCTGACTCTTACTTCTGGGGTGTGGTACCTGGCAGGACCTCCAAACCGCTTAGAGAGATTACCCTACCAGTATAGTTTGACACGACAAGCAACTACCACGTCGAACACATCAACTTCTACGTCGCCGACTTCAACACCGCCTACCATGCCATACTTGGTCGGCCAGCTCTGGCCAAGTTCATGGCTGTACCGCACTACGTGTATCTGGTGCTGAAGATGCCATCGCCCACAGGAGTTCTGGCTCTACGGGCCAACCTCTCTGTCGCCTACGCCTGCGAGACAGAGAGTCTCACCCTCGCCAAAGCCACCGACCTCTCGATCCAGATGGCTAGCGTGGTCACCGAAGCCAAGACGGTGTCCGCCGATGACATAGAGATCCTAGAGCTGGAGCCTCCTCGCGCCTCCGCCAAGTCCAAGGAAGTCAAGGAGGTCGGCCTCGGCCTCAACGACCCCTCCCAGACCGTGAAGATTGGGGCTCACCTTGACCCCAAATAGGAAAATGTGCTCGTCTCCTTCCTACCTGCCAACGTCGATGTGTTTGCTTGGAAACCTACAGACATGCCGGGGGTACCAAGGGAGAAGATCGAGCACTCCTTAAATGTCTCACCGACCGCCAAACCGATCAAGCAGAAACTCCACCGATTCACGCTAGACAAGAAGGAGGCTATTAGGGTAGAAATAAAACAGCTCTTAGCTATCGGATTTATAAAAGAAGTGTATCATCCTGAGTGGTTAGCAAACCCTATTCTCGTTCAAAAAAAGAATAAAGAATGGAGAATGTGCGTTGATTACACTGATCTTAACAAACGCTGCCCTAAGGACCCCTTCGGTTTGCCTCGGATAGACGAGGTTGTAGACTCCACCGCCGGCTACGAACTGCTCTCCTTCCTTGACTGTTACTCCGGCTATCATCAGATTTCACTCAAGGAAGAAGTCCAGATCAAGACGTCTTTCATCACACCCTTCGGGGCATACTGCTACACCACCATGTCCTTCGGATTAAAGAATGCCGAAGCAAAATATCAAAGGGCTATCCAGATGTGCCTCAATCAACAGATCGGCCACAATGTCGAAGCTTACATCGATGACATGGTCGTCAAATCCAAGACCTCCGATGAGCTTATCGCCGACCTCGAAAACTTTCGCCAACCTGAAAAAGTACCGATGGAAGTTGAACCCTTCAAAGTGCATCTTTGGAGTTCTATCCGGTATACTACTGGGCTACATCGTCAGTGCTCGTGGCATCGAACCCAACCCTGACAAGGTCTCCGCCATCACCAACATGAAACGGCCAACATGCGTCAAGGATATACAGAAACTCACAGGCTACATGGCTACTTTGAGCCGCTTTATATCACGCCTCGACGAAAAAAGGGATACCTTTCTTCAAGCTCCTCAAGGCCTTTGAGCGTTTTTCCTGGTCGGAGGAGGCAGATACAGCTTTCGAGTAGCTCAAGCTATTCCTAACAAAGCCTCCGATCATGACGGCGCCACGGCCAGATGAAACTCTCCTGATCTACATCGCTGCTACCTCCCGCGTCGTTAGCACAGCTATCGTGGTCGAACGCGAAGAGGCCGGGCACGCCTATAAGGTGCAACGTCTGGTATACTTCATCGGTGAGGTACTGAACGAGCCCAAAACTCATTATCCTCAGGTCCAAAAGCTGTTATATGCCATTCTGATTACATCACGTAAGCTCCGGCATTACTTCGAGTATTACAAGATCGTCGTGGTTACCGAGTTCCCTCTGGGGGACATCCTCCACAACAAAGAGGCCAACGGCCATATCATCAAGTGGGCTATCGAGCTCGGCACTTACTCCATCGAATTCAGAAGCATGCCTATGATCAAGTCTCAGGCGCTCGCCGATTTCGTCGCTGAGTGGACCGAGATCCAAGAGCCCATCGCCGCCACCTACCCCGAGCACTAGGTGATGTACTTTGATGGCGCCCTTAACATCAACGGTGCTGGCGCGGGCATTCTGTTTATCACACCGACCAAGGTTAAGCTCCGATACGTTCTCTAGATACACTTTCTGGCCTCCAACAATGCCACCGAGTATGAAGCTTGTCTCCACGGACTCCGTATAGCCATTGAGCTCGGCATCAAATGCCTCATGGTATACGGGGACTCCGCGCTGGTTATCTACTAGCTTAATAAAGACTGATCCTGCTCCAGCGACAAGATCGATGCATATTACTCCAAAATCAGGAAGCTCAAAGGGAAATTCTATGGCATCGAGTACCACCACGTGGTACGCGACCAAAATCAGATCGCTGACCATTTATCCAAGTTGGGCTCTTCTCGCGCCGTGATCCCACCAGGGGTCTTCGTTTAAGATCTCCCGGCACCATCCATCAAAGAAGATAAGGAAGTTCAGGAAGCTCCCCCGTCGAGCAGTTGGTTCTTACAGTACCCTCGCC
The DNA here is from genome assembly GCA_904845875.1 of Miscanthus lutarioriparius. Classification (NCBI taxonomy): domain Eukaryota; kingdom Viridiplantae; phylum Streptophyta; class Magnoliopsida; order Poales; family Poaceae; genus Miscanthus; species Miscanthus lutarioriparius. The sequence goes on along the minus strand of CAJGYO010000007.1, from coordinate 76,863,225 downwards.
GGCCTCCGATTGGAGGGAGCGATTCATCAAGTACCTCACCAGCGTCGAGGTACCCACCGACAACACTGAAACCGAACACCTAATTCGTCGAAGGAAGCATTACGTGCTGGTGGACGACAACTTGATGAGGAAAAGTGCCAAGGAAGGTATACTACAAAAATGCATCACCCAAAAAGAGGGAGTGAAACTACTTCTTGAAATTCACTCTAGTTCGTACGGCAACCACGTGGCCTCAAGAACATTGGTCGGCAAGGCTTTTTGAGCTGGTTTCTATTGGCCCACAGCCATCTCTAATGCAGAGGACCTCGTCCGATGTTGTGAAGGATGTCAATTTTTCGCCAAGCAAATACACGTGTCGGCACAAGAGCTGCAAACCATCCCAACTTCCTGGCCCTTTGCATGCTAGGGACTAGATATGATTGGGCCTTTCAAGCCAGCGCCAGGTGGTTTCTGGTATGTGTATGTCGCCATTGACAAGTTCTCTAAGTGGATTGAGTATAAACCACTCATCTCGGCTACTACAAAGAAAGTAGTCGAGCTCTTCGAAGACATCATCCACAGATTCGGTCTCCTGAACAGCATCATCACCGACCTCGAAACTACATTTACTGGCCATCATTTCTGGGACTTCTGCGAAGACCATTGCATCTCCATCAAATATGTCTCCGTTGCCCATCCTAGAGCCAACGGCCAGGTCGAACGGGCGAATGGTATGATCCTTGATGCCCTCAAAAAGCGACTATATCAGAAAGAAGAAAATCACCCAAGAAGATGGCACAAAGAGCTACCAGCTGTAGTCTAGGGACTGCGTACTCAAGCTAGTCGCAGCACCGGTGTGACTCCATACTTCTTGGTCTATGGTTCAGAAGCCATACTACTAGCGAACATTGCCTTCCGAGCACCTAGGGTGGAAAACTATGATGAAGAGCAGGCCGCAGCTATTCGGACAGAGGACATCGATAGGGCCGAGGAAGAACGCCTAATCACCTGCGTCCGTACACCCAAATATCTGGAAGGCTTGCGGAGGTACTACAATCAAAATGTCAAAGGTCGTTCATTTGCTGTCGGCGATCTTGTTCTCCGCAGAAAACAAAAAACTGAAGGGATGTACAAGCTTCCTCCCCGTGGGAACGACCTTACGTCATCAAAGAGGTTACCCGACCAGGGTCTTATCACCTATGTGACTTAGAAGGAATCAATGTTCCCAATTCATGGCACATCAAGCACCTTATACGTTTCTATCCTTGAAACGCTCCAGATATGTACTCTCCACTTTTATGTTGAATAAAGTTTTGGTCTCCATAACTTGTCTCCATTTTGCCTCCATTGTGGTTTAACACCCATTTACGGTCGGCGAGCACTATGCTGCTTCATAGCGAACTCCAATGCGAAATCGCTGAACACGTTTTCTCCAAATCGCCAAGCACGTGTTCTCCAAAATCGCCGAACATGTTTTCTCCAAATCGTCGAACACGTTTTCTCCAAAATCGCCGAACACGTTTCCTCCAAATCGCCGAACACGATTTCTCCAAATCGCCGAACACGTTCTCTCCAAATCACCGAACACGTTTTTTCCAAAGCGTGTTACACGTTTCCTCCAACTCGCCAAAGTATTTCGCCACACGTTCTCTCCAAAAACGCCGAACACTTTACTCCAAATTTACAAAAGAAATTTCGATGATCGGCGGGCAACATACTTTCTTTCCTGTTCTCTTCGAAGAAAACCCAGTCCCTGATCCCTCCCTACACGTGCCACGGGCTCCGCGCTCCACGTTATGGGTGGTCGGGTGTGGTTCCTTGGTCACGCCTGTTCATCCTACATGTATACGGGCTCCGCGCTCGACGTTATGGACTACGGGCCAGCCAAGGCCGAGAGCTCAGCACAGAATTAACTGCTTGGACGCCACTTATACTGCCTACATCTCCAAGTTATTTTGATAACCACCGAGCAGAACACGTTCCGCTCTGTCTCTCTTTGGAGAAGACCCAATCTCTGATCTCTCCCTAACATGCTATGGGCTCCGCGCTCTGCGTTATGGGTGGTTGGCTGCGGTTCCTCGGTTATGCCCGTTCCTTCTACACGTGCACAGGCTCTATGCTAGACGTTACGGACTATGGGATAGCTGAGGCCAGATGGGTCAGTGGCGAATTAACTGCTCGGACTCTACTTATACTCCCTATAAGTACCCCTTGGTCAAAACTACGAAGATTGTCTCGCCAAAAAACATGCAAACTGCATAAACATGCACCTTATAGCATTTATCATATGCATAAGTGTTTTTACGCTTTCGCGCGTTCTAACTACCCTGTCCAGAAATTACAGATGATATCTGCCAAGCAGATCATTATGCTCCGCCACTGCCGTCCATTTCGCCAAACAGGCCTATATCGCCTGCCAACTTCTTCGCCGCGTCCTCCACCTCATCCTCTAGCTGCTGGGTCTCCGCCTCGCTCAGTCCTTCGGCGAACCCGCCCCCTATGGCCTGCAGGTCAGTGGTTGGATAGTGGGACCGAACCACAGCAAGAGCATGGGTAGCGGTGGAAACAACGGCGTCGCGGTTGAAGCCCTTAAAGCTCTCCCACGCCATTTTGCATCTTTCGATGACAATGTCCGGGCGTGTTGGCCTGCCGTCGGGCTGAGGAGCCACTTCTGGTTCAATGCAGTCGAGCACTGGTTTGATTCCGGCAACTACGGCATCAAACTTGTCTCTCTGGGTCCGAGCGTCCTGTTCCAGCACATCAAATTATGCCTTGACCCTCTGATGGTAGTCTACAAGCATTACAGAGTGTCATCAAGCAAGAAAGTTACTTCATCAGCAACCCCGACCAGGGAGTACTCACCGTTCAGCTCCTCGGCCAGCTTGTTCGCCCGACCTGTTTCTTTCTCCTTCTCCTCTCGAAGTTGCTCAAGGGCCTGGCATAGCTGTCTAAGCTCCATATCTTGCTCTACAAGTACAACAGTAATCACCAAAAGTAAGCATATCCAACTATGCAAAACACTTTCACCGTTCGCACATACCTTTCTTCTGCTCGAATACTTTCTGCAGCTTTTCCAACTGCTCGGAAGCATCCTTCAGTTGTGTGGAGGTAGTGGCAAGCTTCTCGGACTTGTTCCATAACTATTCTTTTGCAGTCACCAGCTGCTCAGACAGGACCCCTTTCTGGTGCTCCAGGTCCAGCGCGTTGGACTCAGCGAGGTCCCGTTCATGCTGGGCCCTTTGGGTGTTTTTCTCCGAGAGGCTCATTGCCTCCTTGAGTTTCTGGTTCTCCTCGGTAAGGGGTTCCATCCTCTTTATTAACTAGTGCCGGTGCTCGGCAGTCCGAGTTATCCCCTAAAAATTAACAATGACAATGATGGAGTTTGATCTCCAACGTCAAAGATGAATACTCATGATTCAGTACCAACCTCGATTTGTTTTATTACTCCGGCGAGGGTGGATTTTACCTGCCTCATCTCCTTGGGGGCGTCCTCCTCCTCGACAACTACCACCTCGTCACCGCGCTTGCGGAAGATTCGAATGGTTTGGCTCTAAGGCTCAGCACGAACGATCTCCTCCACCACATCCTCCTCTTCCACAATAGTTGGAGGCACCACCAGGGGACTCTTTGGCTAGATAGCGGGTCCGACCATGCCCTACGATGCCTCAGGAGGCGCCGTTAGCTCCTCACGCGCCACTGGTTCCATCGACCCACACTCTGGTGCATTGCTGGCAGCTCCAGCTTCAGCTCTTGAGGGCCCGACAGTACCTGCCGTTGCTTCGCGTATCGTCGCCGACTCATCCTCCACTGATGCCAACCTCTCACCATCTGCATGTCCACCCGCGGCGGTGGTTGACTCTTCCACTGGTTGTCGAGCACCCGGGGACCCCGACACGGGAGCCGCCGGTGTTACCTCTGCCCCGGGATCATCCCGAGGTTGCTCATCTGTCTGGGTGAACGGGTTCGAACACTCTGTATGCCTTGCACTACATCAGATCATTTGGTCAAGTGGCAAAAGAGGTAAGATAAGATAGCAAAGTAACTCCAACATGAGGATACTTACTGTTTGGTCTGCCGGTGCAATTTTTTGAATCGGCAATGCCTGCTCGAGCCTCCAAACGCGGCTGTGGGATCGACTCCCGTGCCCTAGGGTGGATGTCTCGTCTCCTCCAAAGTTGGCCTCTGCTCCGCCTGCTGCTCCGGGGTTTCCTCCGCTCGACACTCCGGGTTTGCCTCCGCCTGTTGCTCGGGGACTCCCATCGGCTGCTGCACGGGAATTTCCATCTCCTGCTGCTCGGGGACTTCCCTCGTCTGTGGCTTAGGGATGTCCTCGCCCCCTCTTGGTTGGTCCCACGCATGTGTGCTGCGCGGAGGCTCCTCCGTGCTCAACGGAGGAGCCGCTGGAGCTTCGTCATCGTCCGACCACTCGATCACCACGCTTCTTCGTGTTCGAGTGGTCTGGTCACCACCAAACGAGATGCTACCTGGTTTGCGGGAAGCGGTAGCCACCATCTTCCTTTTATTCTGGGCCGGCTCGTCTGCCGCTGCCCGTTTCCCCTAGGATTTCTCCGACACCGGGGGAGGACTCTCCATGTGATCAGCATCCGTACCTCTAGATTCTGATGAGATGCCGACGGAACTTTCTTAAGGTTGTACCAATGCTCGGGCGTCCACCGCTGGCGGCCAATCGGCTCTCAGCATGCCTGAAAAGTACACTGCCCTATCCTGCGAATGGATCTTTGCGTAAGTGAGTCAGTCCCCTGCTCGGCAACTGTCAGGTGAACAATGCAAACTAAGATGGTTACCTGAGGAGGCGGGTTGGTACAGTTGAAGGCCTTCGTTTCCTTTGGCCAGCTAAATGAGGCGTTGGAGATGAATAGCTCTATGGCCCGGCCTATTACTTCTTTCTTTGACAGCCATTCAACACTCTCCCGAGTCCCGTCATCGTCGCCCTTGTAGTCAAAGCTTGGGTGGGCCCTCTCTTTGTAGGGCTAGATGCGGCGCACTATGAAGCTTGCTGCCACCAATTCACCTCGCATCTCCACACCCTGAATCAAGTCAAGGAGCTCCTTCACTTGCTCCATGTCAACACTATTTGGTCTCTCTGTCCAGCTACTCTGGCTCTCCGGGATGTGGTGGACGTCGTACCGGATTACCGGGTGGCTCTGCTTAATGTAGAACCACCTGGCGTTCCATCCTTTCAGAGAAGTGTTCAGCGGTACATTGATGTACTCGCTGGCCATCCCATCCCTGAGTTGCAGATATACGCCACCGACCACCTTGGAACCAATGCCACCCTTCTTCTTCATCCAGAACAGGTGTCTGAAGAGGTTGAAGTGTGGTAGAATCCCCTGAAACGCCTCACAAAAATGGATAAAGACTGAGATGTGCAGTACGGTGTTTGTGTGAAGGTTGCACAGGCAGGGGTGAACAGGAAATCCCAACCCTCGCCAGAAATAATCCTCAAAAACTATAGCTTCATCAGTGTGAGGTGTGGGGAAGGGCTCACCGCTGGCTGGCCGCCATCCGGCAGTGACGCAGTCTGGAAGAATGCCCGCCGCTACCATTCCGTTGAGCTCTGCCTCCCCCATCTTCGACGGCACCCATTCTTTGTCGCGGCTGGCTCCGGCGGTCACTTTCCTCGGCTTCGCAGCTCCCTTTTTTGGCGCCATTCTCTCAGATCTGGTTTGAGATTGAAGGTGGTTGTGCGCGTAGATGCGGATCGGGAAGCGCAAGAGCTGAGAAAGAAGATGGCTGGGTGAAATGGTAAAGGTGGGGGGCATGGGGTGCGGTGGTGCAGTTATAAAGCACTCCGTCAACTGATTGAGGGTTTTTGGGGAACCGTTCTCGCGATCTGTGCTGCTCCAAATTCTCCAAAGCGGCATATGGGCTGTTACCTAGGCTTCTATGCAACTGTAGCCCACGTCGCTCATTTATCGCCGCCGTCGTTTGTTGTCCGCCGAATAATCACCGACTTCTCCGTCATTTATTGAGGCTCAGTAACCGTTACTGTACAACCATCTCTCTGGTTTTTTCTCCATGGTTGGACTCCTCTGATATCTTCGTTAACGGCTTGGGGGATGGCTGATTGCTTGGCTGGTCTTTTCTCTGTTTCTTTGTTTCTAACCCTGGCACCACGTGACTTTGTCACCTACTGTCAGGCTCGGGGACTAAGTGGGCACACTTCACCTTACGGTGAATGTGCTTTTCGGGTCTACGCCCGGGGACTTACTGCCTGCTCGGCCGGTTTTTCTATTCTTCTGCTTTGGACCCTGGCACCACATGACTTAGTCACCTACTGTCAGGCTTAGGGACTAAGTGGGCACACTTCACCTCGCGATGAATGTGCTTGCTTTTTTTCGGAAGACTTTGCGCTCCTTGAGGCTGAAGAAGATTGTTTCTTGCTCTCATGGTCGGACTCTAAGTGGGCACACTTGGTCCACTACGAGGAAATTTTTGATTCTAAATTTGAGCTCCTTACACCCTTATGGCAAGCCATGTTTGGATCATACTGCTCGGCTGTGGTCCGCGCTGCTCGGCAACTGCTCGCCACTGCTCGACAACTCATTACGGTGGTTAGATCATGAGTTTTACTACTCGGCTTTGTTCGCACCTGCTCGGACAAGTGCAAAATGGCGTTGCACAACGGGTATAAGGTGCTCAGGGACTAGCTATGGGGGGTATGACCCCGGATACCCATGGCAGACCACATGGGCTGCACCCCCAGGGGTGGCCCAGCCCACAAGACGACGCCTTGCGGGGCATGACTCTGCTCGGTGGCTTCCGCAAGACATCTAGAGGATATCCTGAAGAAACTATGAGATGTATTAGGATATGTACGATCCCGAGATTCCTATAATCAGTTATTACTTTCTGGTTATCTCTTAGATCTAACTGACTTGTAACCCTGCTCCCTGGACTATATAAGGTGGGCAGGGACCCCCTCCAAACGCACGCAATATCATACGATAGCTAATACAAATCAATAGACCACAGGAGTAGGGTATTACATCATACTGATGGCCTGAACCTGTCTAACTTGTGTGTCTTTATTGCCTTCTTGTTCTTGATCTCGCGCTCCTCTGCCGATCAATCTACCTTCGTGGGATACCCCTCGGAGGACTGTCAACGCTATTCTGTCGACAACCACTCAGCCGGAGGAAGGTGCCGTCAGCACCTCATCCAAATCCGGAGGCACAGGTGTTGGTCGGACGAAGAGTCCCCCCGGTGTTGGAGAAGGTCCGGGGGAAAAGGGCAGCGCAAGATGAGCCAGCCCAAAAGAAGAGGAGAACAGTGGATGTAGCACCCCGTAGCCCAGGCAGCATCTCGCTTGGTGGTGATCGGACCGCTCGGACACAAAGTGCGACGATATCCGAGTGGTCGGACGACGATGAGGCTCCCGTAGCTCCCCCTCTAAGCACTAAGGCGTCATCACACAACACGCGCGTGGAGGTGCAATCAGAGGGAGGAGAAGGAGTCCCCGAGCAGCAGGCAAAGGAGATGCCGATGGCGTGGGCCGCAAGACCTCTAGCCTAGGCCATGCGGGTTGACCCTAGGGCAGCACTTGGGTGCTCAGGGAGGCAGCACCAGTTCAGAACTGTCTATCGGGAAGCTGATGTGTAAGTATCTTTGCCTTGGGATCAATAGCTTTCCGATTTTCATAGTTGTGGTGACCGATGAGCTGATCTGGTACAGAACGGGGCACGCGGAGGACCTGAATCCCTTAGGCCAGACTGACGAGCAGCTAGGGGCTATTCCCGACGTAGAGACATTGCGGACGGACTCCATCCCGAAGTCCCCGGGCACTCGTCGGTCTGCGGAGGAGTCGACCACCGCTACTGATAGAGGTGGCGGTGGAGAGCGGTTGGTGACGACGGTGGCCGATGCAACGGAGATGCTAGGAGCGACAGCGAGAGCCACCGAGTCTTTGGAGGTGGAGGCAGGAGCTGTTGACGTCGTGCCAGAGTCGGGCGTAGAGGCCGACAGCGTCGGAAGAGCAAGCGGCACTCCCAAAGATGCCACGGGGTGTGGTCGATCGCTTCGTGCGGCCACCAAGCCCCCAGGGACCGCCACCGAGCACCCAGGGAGCACCATCAGCTATGGAGGAAGAGGACGGGGTCGAGGAGATTGAGCGTGAAGAATCATGACCTCAGGCCGTCCGCATCCTCCGCAAGCGGGGGGACGAAGTTGTGGTCCTGGAGGAGGAGGACACCTCCAGGGAGGTGAAGAGGCTACGGTCCACCCTTTCCAAAGCCATGAAGCAAATCGAGGTTAGTATTGCATCGGCGATGTATGTCTTTGGCATTGGAGAATAAGGTCATTTACAATCTTGGTGCTTTGTAAGGCATTGCGTGAACTACCATACACCGACAGTAGCTGATCAAGAGGATGGAGGCCCTCGTCAAGGAGAACACAAAGCTGAAGGAGGCGATGAAACTGATAGAGAAAAACACCTAGAGGGCCCAGCGCGAAAGAGATCTTGCTGAATCTAACACGAGGGACCTAGAGTACCAAAAGGGTGCCTTGTCCGAGCAGCTGAAGATCATCTCCGAGCAGCTAGAGCGCACCTTCGAGCAGCTGAGAAATGCCTCAGAGCAGCTAGGGCGCACCTCTGAGCAGCTGAAGAGCGTCTTTGACCAGAAGAAAGGTATAATGGATCGGTGAGTTTGTTCTGCATTGCCAAACAGTCTTGATGTTGTCATGTTTGCAAAGCAAGTTGCGGAGCTCGGCCAGTTGCGCCAAGTCGTCAGCCAACTCCAAGAGGAGATGGAGAAGGTGTCTGGGCGAGCGGAGAAACTGGCCGAGGCTCTGGAAGGTGAGTAGTTCGTGGTCGGAGTTGTTGCTGATATGGTTGCTTTGTTTGATGAATCCCTTTGGTGTCTGCAGAATACCGTCGAAGGACCAGGGCATAGTTCAACGTGCTGGAGTTGGAGGCGCAAACCCAAAGGGGAAAACTCGATGTCATAGTGGCTAGAGTCAGGCTGGTGCTTGACTGTATCGACATGGAGGTAGTTTCTCAGCTTGACAACAGGCCGCCCCGTCCGGATGCCATCATCGATAGGTGTAAATCGGCATGGGAGAACTTCAAGAGCTTCAACTGCGACGCCATTGTCTCCATCATGACACACGCCCTGGTGGTGGTACGGTCGCACTACCCTGCCATCAATCTTTGAGCGATATGGGCTAGATTTGCTAGAGGGACGGGTGTGACGAAGCAGGAGCAGCTGAAGGGTGAGGTGGAGGACACAGCGAAGAGTCTGGCCGGCGATGTCGATCTATTCGGCAAGGCAGACATTGAGGGCCAAACCTAAGTGGAGAGGAACCTGTATGGGACATCTGGAGAGGAGAGTTAGATGCGTGAGGGCATAAGCAAACATTTATGTATTTATATAAATGTTGTATGTAGATAACATGTGCATGTTTATGCAGCTTGCTAGCACTTTCAGTGAAAAAGAAACTTATTGTTAACCCTAACGCTTTTATACGTGGTATAAGTAGCGTCTGAGCAGTTAGTTCTTTACTGGGCTCTTAGCCTTGGCTAACCCATATTTCATAACATCGAGCGCTAGAGCCCGTGCCCGTGTATGAGGAACAGACGTGACCGAGGAACCACAGCCGACTACCCATAACGTAGAGCGCGGAGCCCATAGCACGTGTAGGGAGAGATCGGAGACTGGGTTTTCTCCAAAGAACACAGAGCAGAACATGTGCTGCTCAATGGTTGGTGAAATATCTTAAAGATATTTTAGTATGGAGAAACGTGGCGGAGCATTTATGGAGATCATGTATAATTGTCGGAGTTTGTTAAGGAGTAGCTTAGAGCTGGCGACTGCGAATGGAGATTAAACTGAAGTGGAGAAATAGTTGAGATAAATTATGGCGACAAAAACTTTATTCATCATGGAGTGGAGAATACATATCTGGAGCGTTTCAAGGATAGAAACGTATAAGGTGCTCGATGTGCCACGAATGGGGGATATCAACTCCTTCCATGTCACATAGCTGGTAAGACCCAGGTCGGGTAACCTCTTTGACCACGTAAGGCTCTTCCCAGGGGGAGTAGAGCTTATGCATCCCTTCGGTTTTCTGCTTTCTACGGAGAACGAGGTCACTGACCACAAATAAACAACCTTTGATATTGCGATCGTAGTATCTTCGCAGGCCTTCTAGGTATTTGGCCGTGTGGGTGCAAGTGATCAGGCGTTCTTTTTCGGCCCTATCGATGTCCTCTGTCTGAACAGCTATGGCTTGCTCATTATTATAATGCTCTACTCTGGGTGCTCAAAAAACAATGTCCACGGGAAGTACGACCTCTGAGCCATAGACCAAAAAATATGGAGACACACCGGTGTTGTGACTAGCTTGAGTGCGCAGTCCCTAGACCACAGCTGGGAGCTCTTTGAGCCTTCTACCCGGATGCTTTTTCTCTTTCAAGTATAGTCTCTTTTTGAGGGCATCGAGGATCATGTCGTTCGCCCGTTTGACCTGGCCGTTGGCTCTAGGATGGGCAACAGAGACATATTTGACGGAGATGTATCAGTCTTCGTAGAAGTCCCAAAAATGGTGGCCAGTGAATGTAGTTCTGAGGTCAGTGATAATGCTGTTCGGGAGACCGAATCTGTGGATGATGTCTTCGAAGAGCTCAACTGTTTTCTTTGCAGTAGCCGAAACAAGCGGCTTGTACTCGATCCACTTGGAGAACTTGTCGATGGCGACATACACGTACCGAAAACTGCCTGGCGTGGGCTTGAAAGGCCCAATCATGTCGAGTCCCCAGCATGCAAAGGGCCAAGAAGCTGGGATGGTCTGTAATTCTTACGCCGGCACGTGTATTTGCTTGGAGAAAAATTGACATCCTTCACAATATCGAACGAGGTCTTCTGCATCGGTGATGGTTGTAGGCCAGTAAACACTAGCTCGGAAAGCTATGCTGACCAGGTTTCTTGAGGCCGCGTGATTGCCACAAGAGCCAGAGTGAATTTCAAGAAGTAGTTTCACTCCCTCTTCTTGGGTAATGCATTTCTACAGTATCCCTTTCTTGGAACTTTTACTCATCAAGTTCCCATCTACCAGCATGTAATGCTTACTGCGATGGATGAGGCGTTCAGTTTCGGCCTTGTCGATGGGTACGTCGGCGCTGGTGAGATACTTGATGAATTGTTCCCTCCAATCTACAGCCGGCGAAAGTACTACAAGTACCAGCTGCTCGGCGGGGGGGATTTCTTGAACTTCCTTCTCTTCCTTAATAGATGGCGTAAAGAGGTCTTGAATGAAGACCCCAGGCGGATCGCGACGCGGGAAGAGCCTATCTTAGATAGGTGGTCGGCGAGTTGATTTTGATCTCGTACCACATGATGGTACTCGATACCATAGAACTTCCCTTCGAGTTTCCTGATCTCGGCATAGTACGCGTCCATCTTCTCACTAGAACAGGACCAATCTTTGTTGACCTGGTTAATGACCAACACGTAGTCTCCATATACCATGAGGCATTTGACGCTAAGCTCGACGGCTATACGGAGTTCGTGGAGACATGCTTCATATTCTGCGGCGTTGTTGGAGGCTGGAAAATGAATTCGGAGGACGTATCGGAGCTTGTCCTTGGTTGGAGTAATGAATAAAATGCTAGCACCGGCACTGTTGATGTTGAGGGCGCCGTCAAAGTACATCACCCAGTGCTCGGGGCAAGCAGCGAGGATGGGCTCTTGGATCTCGATCCACTCAGCGATGAAGTCAGCCAGCGCCTGCGACTTAATGGAAGGCTTGCTTCTGAATTCAATGGAGTAAGTGCCGAGGTCGACTGCCCACTTGACGATGCGGCCGTTGGCCTCTTTGTTATGGAGAATGTCCCCTAGAGGGAACTCGGTGACCATGGCGATCTTATAGTACTTGAAGTAATGACGGAGCTTGCGCGACATGACCAATATGGTGTATAACAGCTTCTGGACCTGAGCATAATGAGTTTTGGACTCATTAAGAACCTCACTGATGAAGTAGACCGGACGTTGCACCTTATAGGCGTGCCCGACTTCCTCATGCTCAACGACGATAGCTGTGCCAACGACGCGAGAGGTGGCAGTGATGTAGATCAATAGGGTTTCATCTGGTCGAGGCGCCATCATGATCGGAGGCTTCGTTAGGAACAACTTGAGCTGCTCGAAGGCCGTATCAACCTCCTTCGACCAGGAGAAGCGCTCGGAGGCCATGAGTAGTTTGAATAACGGTAGTCCCTTTTCGCCGAGGCGTGATATGAAGTGGCTGAGAGCAACCATGCACCCTGTAAGCTTCTGTATCTTTTATGTAGCATGGCTATTTCATATTGGTAATGGCGGAGACCTTGTCGGGATTGGGTTCGATACCATGGGCGCTGACGATGTAGCCTGGGAGTATGCCGGATGGAACTCCAAAGATGCACGTTGAAGGGTTCAACTTCCATCTATATGTTTTTAGGTTGGTGAACGTTTCTTTGAGGTCGGCGATGAGATTGTCGGCGGTTTTAGACTTGATGACCACATTGCCGATGTAAGCTTCAATATTGTGGCCTATCTGTTGGTCAAGGCACATCTGGATGGCCGTTTGGTAGGTCGCCCCGGCGTTTTTGAGTCTAAAGGACATGGTGGTGTAGCAATACGCACCGAAAGGCGTGATGAATGACATTTTGATCTGGTCGTCCTCTTTGAGAGATATCTAGTGATAGCCGGAGTTACAGTCAAGGAAGGAGAGGAGTTCATAGCCGACGGTGGAGTCTACAGCCTCATCTATCTGAGGTAGACCGAAGGGGTCTTTAGGGCAGTGTTTGTTGAGATCAGTGTAATCAACGCACATTCTCCATTCTTTATTATTTTTTTGAACAAGAACTAGAGTTGCTAACCACTCAGGATGATATACTTCTTTAATAAATCTGGCAGCTAGGAGCCATTTTATTTCTACCCTAATAGCCTCCTTCTTGTCTGGCGTGAATCATCGGAGTTTCTGCTTGATCGGTTTGGCGGTCGACGAGACATTCAAGGAGTGCTCGATCTTCTCCTGTGGTACCCCCGGCATGTCTGCAGGTTTCCAAGCAAACACGTTGGCGTTGGTACGTAGGAAGGAGACAAGCGCGCTTTCCTATTTGGGGTCGAGATGAGCCCTAATCTTGATGGTCTTGGTGGGGTCGTTGAGGCCGAGGCTGACCTCCTTTGTTTCCTTGGACTTGGCAAAGGCACATGGAGGCTCCAGCGCTGGGATCTCTAGGTCATCAGCGGGCACCATCTTGGCATCAATGACCATGCTAACCATCTGGATGGAGAGGTCGGTGGCTTCGGTGAGGCCAAGACTCTCTGTTTCACAGACGTAGGCGATAGTGAAGTTGGCCCGCAGAGCCAGAACTCTAGCAGGCAAAGGCTTCTTCAGCACCTGATAGGCGTAGTGCTGTATGGCCATGAACTTGGCTAGAGCTGGCCAACCAAGTATGGCGTGGTAGGTGGTGTTGAAGTTGGTGACGTAGAAGTTGACGTGCTCGACATGGAAGTTGCTAGTCATGCCGAACTGTACTGGGAGGGTGATCTCTCCCAGCGGTTTGGATACCCTGCTAGGTACCATGCCCTAGAAGGAGGAGTTGGAGGGAGTGAGGTCTTCTATTCCAAGGCCCAGCTCCTTTAGGGCTCTGGCAAAAAGGAGGTTCAAAGCACTTCCGCCGTCGATGAGTACTTTCCTAAAGAGTACTTTCTTGATGGTGGCATCGAGGACGAGGGGGAAACGCCCTATGTAAGGGATGTCCACCCACTGGTCAGCCCTACTGAAGGTAATGGGGACCTCAAACCAAGGGCGATAGCTAGGGTTGGCGATGGCGTCTTCTGTGTTGACGGCGAGCACCCGGCGGGCGGTGAGCTTTCGATCTCTTCAGCTCTCGGCGGTGGCGAGGCCCCCGAAGATAGTGGCGACCACCTTGTCGTGATCCTAGAAGGCGTTGTTGTTGTCCCCAGGTGGTCGGCGACCTCTGGCTTCATCGTCGTTGTCGTCGTCCTTCTTTTTGGTCTGGAGTTCCTTAGCCAAGCCAAGGTAGTCCTTCATCTTGTGCTTGCTGTTCTTGTGGAGGGGGCACGGGCCTTCGAGGATCTTCCTGTACTCCTTGTCGTAGTTGCGCTCTGCGCGAGGTTCGTCGACGGCGGCGATAATGTGGTCTGGTCGGCGATGGCGATATTGACCAGCTTTGGACCCTTTCGGCCAATCACGGTCGCTGTCCTGATGGTGGCCGCGGTCATCGTAGCGGTGGTCACTATGGCATCATTCGTCGGGGCGTTCGTCGCTGCGGTGAGCTGGGCAGTGAGTGCTCGCATCCTCATTGAAGAGAACTTTGGCTTCTTCGACGTCGGCGTACTGATTGGTGGTCGTGATCATCTCGCCAATATCCTTTGGTGGCTTGCGATTGAATTTGGAGCGAAGGTCGCGGTGATGGAGTCCTTGAACGAAGGCGGTGATGACTTCTGCTTCCATGATATTGGGAATAGAATTCATCATCTCAGAAAATCGCCTGATGTAGCTACGGAGGAGCACGGATGGTTTCTGGTAGATGCGATTCAGATCGTGCTTGGTGCCCGGCCGAGTACACGTAGCCATGTAGTTGTCGGTGAAGACTTTCTTCAACTATTCCCAAGATCCGATGGAATCCGGGGCGAGGCTCGTGAGCCAGTTCATCGCGGTTGACATGAGCATGACGGGAAGATAGTTTGTCATGACACTGGTATCTCCCCCGGCGGCGCGCACAGCGGTGGCATAAGCTTGAAGCCACTATGTAGGGTTCATCTATCCTTCATAGGGCTCGACCCCGGTGATTTTGAAACCACAGGGCCACTGGAGTGTTCGGAGTGCTCTTATGAATTCTCAGGGCCCTTTGGGACCGTCACCGTCATGATCAGTGGCATTGCTGGCGTTAAGCGGCTGGAGGGCTGTGTCTGGATTACCGAACTCTTGCTCGTATTCTTGGCGCCGATGTACTTCCTCTTCATGGCGAGAGAAACAACGCCCGTCGATATGACGTAGCGCGTCCCGGAGATTGTTGATGTGCGCTCGGACATCTTGTTCGACCTCTTGGTCGTGTTGGCGAGGGTAGTCGATGTAGTTCCCCCTAGCTCCCCCTGGAGGGGTTGTTCGTCATCACGATGCTAGTCGGTGAAACGGCTTCTGCTGGGGCGGCGGGTCGGCAAATCGAGCTTGTTGAGTAGGAGGCTCCCTGATCCTGGTGGAGCTCGTTGACTTGGTAGTGTGCAGCTTTAAGCATCGCGGCAACCTTGGCGACCTCCGGCGTTTGCTCGAGCCGAGCGAGCTTATTAGCAGCCACGGCCAAGTTGGCGCTTGGAGTCTTGTAGACATCGTGGTCGTCGACACAGATGAATTCATCATCGAGGTTGCGGTGGAGTAGGCGTGGCCTCCCTTGCGAGTCGAGCTGTTCTCCGTTGCGGGCAGCCTCAGCTAGCACGATGGCGGCCTCATTTGCTCGGCGTTGCGCACGGTTGGCGTTCCTGTTGACATGAGCGGTGCGGTCCTTATCAGTTTCCCCATCCCGTGGGGGCTGTCGACGCTGACATTGAAAATCCTGCCTCCCCGGAAGGGTGGGAAAGGAGGTTGGACGGCGGTGGTTTTGGCGACAGTCTCCGTAGATGTAACACCCTTAGTGTTATGAACTTGTTTAGCACCACGATTTAGGCCTAAGAAAAATTTCCGAATCGAGTTTTATTGGGTTTTTAATTTAAACGTACTTGAGGCGATAAGTGAATCCCATGTGACTTAGTTTCGTGGACTCAAATAAACGCTCAAGATAAATTACGCAGTGCGTAGAAATATTCAGGAATGTCCGACGACGATTCTAGAGAACGGTTTGTCCTGTTAGATTAAGCATGAAAATCAACTTTTATAAATAAAATAAAATCCATTAATAAATAGAACGATACATATATATATAAACTCACGGGTTTATTTTGTTAAGCACGAACTGACGAGAAAGAGAGCGCATCAGCTTCGTTTATTTTTCCGACATGCAACGTACTTGTCTAGCATTACTTTTTGATCACCGCCTCGCTCTCATCGTGGCCCTACAATTCTCTCGTGATTGCAAAGTCTCCTCATCCATCCGCATCCATGCTCTCCGGCTTTTGCTTTGCTTGCGTCTCTGACTTGATTACTTATGTCTACATTTGCCAAGCCGAACTACCATGTGTGCACCAATGCCACACTCTTCTCTTCCTCCCACCGCCATCCCTCTCTTGCTTGCTCATGCGACCTTGATCGTGAATATCACGATTCACAAGTCTACCACTAACAATCGGTGCTCGTAAGTAATGCACGACTTAATAACAATCTGGATCCTTGCCTTGTACTCGACTACATGCGGTCAACATCTTCACAGGATTGGTTCTGGCCAGACATCTGACCCATCGAGTCACCACAACCGAAACCAGATCATGACCAATAGAAAATCTAACTTCCGAAGCATACAAAGGACTAGAAGCTAATGACGTTGATTAGACTAAGTCGGCACGCCAACCACGCACGACAATCGTTGTGTACAAAAGGTATACCCGGCCATCATGGTATGATGATGGCTCGAGACTTTGGTCATGGTCACCTCTGCAGTCAAGACTTGCCCTTCGGGCACTCCACTTCTCGGGCACCTTTTGTCCACACGGAACATCAGAGCATGCGCGGATCGTTGTAGATCCGCGAAAAACATCAGAAGGCCGTGGGAAAGTATCAGAGCGCCGTGGAACGCTGTCCATCCGAAGCATCACGATTCGTGCGTTGCAGCAGCTTTTTATTACCCTTCACAAAGCTAGTTAGCCGCTAACTTTACGACGCGTCATTGTCGTGCCTTCGCGTCCTTTTGCCTTTAAAAGGTTACGCCAAAGCCGCTCCGCTCCACTTTGCTCACTTGCTTCTCTCAAATCAAGTTTCTCTGTTCTTCTCCGTGAAAGTTAAATCTATCAATTTCTCCCGAGCTGCAATAATCACCGTGAGGTAGCTAATCTACAATTGAGCTTCTCATTCTCTAATGTTTCCTTGACCTGTGGTCTCCTTCCCCATTAATTCCTTGACTGCATGAATGAATCAAAGACCTCACCACCAAGCACGCGTTTAGCCCAAAGCACACTCTAGTCCTCGATGTGCTCACAAGTCCAAAGACCACTCAAAGTCTATCATTTGAATTAATGCACTCATGACCAAAGACCTACTCCAAGTTCATCACGTGAAATCCAATTCACATGACTAGCTAGCCAAATGCCGGCTCCACCTCCACCCGCATCTCCTCGCCTATAAAGGACATGCCAAGCCTGCTGAGCCATCCCACTCCGCTTGCTCACCATCTTACTCTCTAAATCGAGTTTCTCTGTTTTGCTCGGAAGGCTACGCTCTGTGATCTCCTTCCTCGAGCTGCAGAGAGACCAAGGTAGATAGTCCCCATACATCCCCTACCTCCCTTCTACCTCCCCATGCCCTTAGATTTGGAAGTCATGGCTGAAATCGCCATCAGTGAAAGTCCAAGAATTTGTCCATGGTGGGCGCGAGCCGAGGAGCACAAACGCTTCGGTGCTCTCTGTGTCTCTCTCAAGAATCCTAGCCGTATACCCGCTCCGCTCTTTGTTAAAGTCCACAATGACGAGCTTGTCCTATGCCATGTGCCAAGAGTAAAGCCGAGAACCAACTCAGCTCCTATACACGTAAAGTCAAGAGTCATGAGCCATTAATTCACTCCACCAATTTCTTTATTCCTTTTCCTTTCTAACAACTGGCCGGTAATGGTGGTGGCCACTAATCACGTTTCATTTTCTCTCCTCGTGATTAATTAGCGCCACCTTGCACAATTAATATCTCCACTATGCTAACTCCGATTCCATCACTTCTTCTTCCTAAATTCATCTAAAATCGAACCCCACCTATCCATAAAGTTTCATAATTTTTGGAACGCAGCTTGAATTTATGTGAATATTTAATTATGTCTGCTTTTCTTTGAGTACTGCTGAGGTTCGACATCGACGGAGGGACGTCGATGGATTGTGGAGTCATCGGGAGTTGCTTAGAAATGGTACTTTTGGAAGCGTGATTGGATTTACGAGAATTTCAGCTATCGTTGATTATTTACATCTATGCATTTGCATCAATACATATCATAATAGGAACGATGGTGGATCGATGGTATCAATCGAGTAGCTGAAAGATGATGCTATGGTGATCATATCACGAAGATGGAATGCTAACTTTTGGTTATATTTTACCCGAGCAAGCCCCTGCATAACCTCTACTTTTCTCAGCTTTAAATTATATTTGTGCATTAAGTTTCAAGGAGTTGAATGAAGCCCACTTGCATATATATCTTTATCCTATGAGTCTTACTAGTATGACGGGATCATGTAGATTGCTATGCTACAGACTCAGAGAAGTTGAGTGATTGTCATCACTCGTGAGATACAGGAAATATGTTACTATATGTTTATCACTTGGAAAATATCAAAATGGTGGAAAGAAAAATGGTGACCGGCAGGGGATATGGTTTGGGTATTGGTGAGTGTAAGGAGTTGTGTCACCGTGGACACGGGGCATAGCTTGGTTACACTATTTTTCCTGTCTGTCTGTCGGTTAAGGACCGATCGTTGCATATGACTCTAGGCAGTCCACAGACTTATTATCCCGAGCACATACTTGTGTATGGGCGCTTGGAAGACTTGTTGCTTTCTTTGTCGCGGATCCGGCTCTTTCCGGACCGATTGTTAGGGTTTGTTTTGGTGGAGGAGGTCCTTGCACCGCACTTGAGTCTAGGACTCGGGGCGGGGCTTGAGTCCCAGCTTGACGGGACCTGGACACCCGGGACAGGAGAGTGATGGGTTGGTCCTGCTTGTGCCTGGGGTACAAGCGGGGCGTGTGTTTTTGGGGTACCCAGCTGGGGGCATTGATTCACGAATCGCCGGGCTATCCGGTACGGCTTGTCTGCGGTTTAGCATCGTAGTAAGAACTGAAGATGAAAGATGAAAGATGGAAAAGGAAATCTGATTGCTTACCACCTGCTTGAAAGTAGCACAGGTGCTTACATAGAATGGTTAGTTAATGAACCAATGCGGCTATTAATAAAAATAGAATATAAGGACGCACGCTTAGTAATGCTTCCTACAAATGCAACCCACAAGCCAAATAGCCTTGCATATCCTTGGAGTCTTTTCTTTCCTCCTGTCGGGTAAGTCTTGCTGAGTACAATTGAGTACTCAGGGTTTTATTCCCCCTGTTGCAGGTGACAGGTTGATGCTAGAGCTGACCCTTGTGTGTGGATTCCTCCTGGTGGGCTCAGCGAGGATTCCTTTACATCGCGATCGTAGTTTTTATTTATAACTCTCACCAAATGTTTTTATAAATGAAAGTTTCGTAATCTGTTGTAGTAGTTTATATATCAATACTTCATCATATCATGAATAGATGTTTATTTCCGCTATAATTCTGATCACATGTTTAAATTCTGCTGTAAATTAAATTATTTATAACTCTGATAATATGATTACAGTCCGTTGTTATACAATAACAATTATACTCTGATGTTGTACTAAAAGGGATGTATGAAATGGTTAAGAATGATGTAAGCTTTGTTCTCTCATTTGTGATCCTGATGGCAAAAATGTGGATTTTCGGGTTCTCCCCTGGGGTGTGCCCGACGGAACCGAGTAATTTAGTGTTCTCCCTTGAGTGCTTAGTGTCTAATGGAAGACAAGCACTCCTGTGAGGCATTAGATTAGGCGGTTCTGCCACAGTAGAGCCCTAGGACTCAGAGTCTGGGTTTTCCTCTAGGATGATTTGGAGGGATGCTTCGGGACATCGGCTGATTTTGCAGCATGTTGACGGTTGGCGAGAGCTGGTCGGCGAACTGATCGGCGAGAGGATAGAGGTCTCCCACCTGATCGGCGAATTTGCCTCTTAGGGCATCTTCGTAGGAGGCGGTGATGCTGGCGAGCCCAAAGGGTAGGATCGTAACCCCTAGAGTTTTCTGATGAGCCTCCGATATATCGGAATCGGAGGGTGGTCGGCGCTGAACCAGAGTGGTCAGAGCCGATTCCGTGATGGAGAGGCAGTCGGTGAGCTTCTGGCCAACTTGATCGATGGATGCGATCAGATCGTCATTGTTGATCTGCTTCCTTGATAGCAGGGGAGTAGGTGGCGAGTTGTTGATGAAGACGACCTCGGAGGCGGTTCCGAGATCGGATCTGTTGTTGCAGGTGTTGGTGTGGTCGGCGCAGAATCGATCTGCACCGGATCGATGATCTCTCCATCTCCGTCAGGATTGATGACCTAGGAGATCGATCCGACCATAAAGATCTGGTTGACCTTTGGGGAGGACGAAGAACCTGCAAAATGTACCATCTTATTCGTCATAGAAATAACACGCACACCCCTACCTGGCGCGCCAACTATCGACAAAAGATGCTCGGCAGTTCTCCGAGGGGTATCCCACAAAGGTAGATTCATCTGCAGAGGTGCGCGTAATCAAGAATAAGAAGGCAACAGAGACATAAGAGTTAGACAGGTTCGGACCATCAGCACGACGTAATACCCTACTCCTGTGGTCTGTTGGTTTGTATTGGTGATCGTATGATATTCCGTGTGTTTTGAGGGGGTCCCTGCCTGTCTTATATAGTCTAGGGGGTAGGGTTACAAGTCGGTTAGATTCAGGAGATAACCGAAAAGTAATAACAGATTACACGAATCATGGGATCGAACGTATCATAACAGATCTCATAGTATCTTTAGGATATCTTCCTGTTGTCTTACAGGGCGCGCCGAGCAGCGTCGTGCTCCGCAAGGCTTCATCTTGTGGGTAGGACCACCCCTGTGGACATAGCCCATGTAGCCTGTTGTGGATATCCAGGATCATACCGCCACAGTATTCGGAAAAAGGTTGCAAAGGGCTACCGTGTGATTGGAAAGAGAGGTTTTTTTTAACAAGGCCAAGGAGTGAACGTTTCTTTTCTTTTCCCCTTTTTCGTGAATCAGATAGTATAAAGTGAACATGTACCGTATTGGGTGATCGACCATTGTCCAGATAGTTGGTATGTGTTGTGTTGTACATATGGTTGAGTGTTCGTGCATTGCAAAAAACAAAATATACGCAAAAATCTCATAGCATAGTATTTTTCATATTTGTTTGTTATATTTTTCTTGTCATAATTTTTTCGTATTTATTTGTTAGAATTTTCTTGTCATAATAATCATTTTTCATCTTTTGTGTAATTTGTTTCCTTTTCGCATTGAGTCAATGCCATAGTCAAAATAATTGTAGTAACAAGTTTAAAAAAAACTTGTCATCTGAAAATAATGCAGCTATCGACAGTGGATCAACGACGTGCCGTTCTTGGTAGCACGAATTTGCGTTGTGTGCCGACGTACACAGCCTGTTTGATTGGTCATATTCGGTTTATAAGCCATGATTTATCAGCTAACGAATAATATTTTTAATTATAATTTATAAGTCAAATAAGCCTAAACGAATATGACTATATTCGGTGGCGGTACTAGTAGTGGTACGTAGCCTGGTTGGTGCCTGCGGCCTCATTGCTTTTTGACAAAATGCCGTGCCGCATATGGAAATATGCACATGCAGGATATAGACTCAATAGGTCAATCTGGTCCCCGCTGGCCGGAGGATAAGCGGCCTGTTCGGTTGGTCGTATTTGACTTATAAGTCATGGCTTATCAGCTAACGAACAGTATTTTTCTCTCACACTAAAATAGCAAACACAGCCATGGCTTATAAGCCAAACAAGACCAAATGAACGGGACGAAGATGGAGCCTTCTCCGTGCATCTCGCGCTCGCTTCAACTTTTCTGAACAAGTGATGTTGCAAAAAGCACATTTGTATATGCTCATTTTAGGCGTTTCGGCGTTGCCATTCAGGAAAAGCAAGCTGCAACGGGGACTTCATTCTGAATACAATTATACTAGTGCTAGTGCAGGTTGGCTTTGTCATCGTACAAGATCTCTAATATCTTCAAACGAAAACGTACGATAGCTCACTGCTACAGGAAAGGACGCTACTTATAATGCCATTAATTTTCCAACTGAGCTGACAAAACAACCAACCAACATGATACGGTGCATCAACCAACTAACCACCTGAGACCGAACTCCCACCCACACCTGCTGGTTGCAACAGAATCAATCTCCGACTGCGGTTTGCGCGCCCATACCTGGGAAGGTTCAATCACAGCTAGAAATAATCAGCCTGTTGGGCTGGGATTATACGATCGTAAAAGATCATAAATTTCTAGCCGGAATAGTATTTTTTTCTCACACAAAACCAGCCAGCAGTACTTCACGATCCAGCAACGAACAAGTCCAGCCAAACGAACAGGCCAAATGGTTTTGTGGCTGAGATCGGTCATGGTTGCGACTAGTTCCGACTTGGACTGACCATGGATGGCTGGAACATTAGTTGTGACTGGTGCCCTGTTCGCTTGGCTGATAAACCATGGTTGAAAGTACTGTTGGCTGATTTACTATGAGAGAAAAATATTGTTCGTTGGCTAAAAAAATACGGCTTATAAACCAAACGAACAGGACGTGGGTTTGATTGTTGGCCTGATGACCATGATTAATCGTGAACATTAGTCCTCCTACCAACCAACCACCTAAGCCCAACTCCCACCATCCCTCCTCCTTATTGAATAGGGATAACGACTTCATATCTGTTTCGCCCCCAAACAATCTAGGGGAAATTCCTTGTGTGCCATTAAAAAAGATCGCAATATTTTGTGTGTCTCTGGAAAAGTTCAGCTGTCTTCAGCATCACTGCTCCACCTTTTTTGTGTCATCTATGCCACTGCCGTCAGTTTGGGCTCTAACGCCGTTAAAATGCAGGTGTGAAAAGTCAAAAATACCCTTATGTCTAAATATGTCATTAATTTGTTTGAGCATCTTAACGACTTCAAATGAAAAAACTCAAAACTAGAAAGTTGTAGATCTCGTCGAGATTTATAATTTTCATATAAAAAAATATTTTCATTTAATTCCGCAAAAAAAGATATGATTTTTCTAAAATATAGTAATCATATCAAATCACATTTTTTGCGGAATTAAATGAAGATAAATTTTATATGAAAATTATAGATCTCGACGAGATCTACAACTTTCTAGTTTTAAGTTTTTTCATTTGAAGTCGTTAAGATGCTTAAAAAAATTAACGATATATTTAGACATAAGGGTATTTTTGACTTTTCACATCTACAGTTTGACGGCGTTAGAATTCAAACTGACGGCAGTGACATGGAGGGCACAAAAAAAGTTGGAACAATAGCGCTAAAGACCGTTGAACTTTTCTAGAGACACATAGAATATTACGATCTTTTTTAACGACACACGAGGAATTCCCCCAACAATCTAGTGCCGCTGCCCGCTGCACTGCCTGACACTTGTTTGAATGCTCCCAAATACAAATTGACAGCAAATCTTACTGCATTGCTTGATTTCTCCGTTGGAGCCACTGTCGGCCGTCTGCACCTCCTGTCCATCGCGTCCTGGACGGACATCAGTGAGGAGGTCAAGGAGTTTAGCCTGGACGCTGTCAGCGACAGTTGTACTAGGCTGCTTAGAAGTTAGAACATTACCAGGTGACCACCGCCCTCGGGATGCTCCTGCTCTTCTTATGGGACCGGCGGCCAGCGTGGGTGTGCAGATGCAGAAATCGGACGCTCTTCGTCGACAAAAGATGCTCGACAGTCCACCAAGGGTATCCCGCGATGGTAGATTTATCGGTGGGGGTGCGCGTAATCAGAAACCGAATGATGACACAAGGTGAAGAGACATCGATTTAGACAGGTTCGGGTCGTCTAATCGACGTAATACCCTACGTCCTGTGTCTTTGGTGTATTGTATTGATCTGGATGACCATGTAGATCTGACGACTAGGGAACCTCTGCCTCTCCTTATATACTCTGAAGGGATAGGGTTACAAGAAAAGTATCATATTTAGTATTATACAATATCTTGCGGTGCACGTCGACCAGTGCTGTACACGTCTTGATCTTATGGGCTGGACCACCTCTGAGGGTGCGGCCCATGTCTTATCTTGTGGATATCGGGGGCCATTCCCCCACAGCTAGTCCCCGAGCCTGATAGTAGGTGACGTAGTCACGTGGTGGCAGGGTCAGAAAGTAGAAGAAAGGCAGAAGACCGGCCGAGCAGGCAACCAGTCCACGAGCGGAGCCCTGAATTGAAAAGTGCACATTCACCATAAGGTGAAGTGTGCCCACTTAGTCCCCGAACCTGCTGGAAGATGAAGAATGAATCTTGTACCAAGGTCAAAGAAAAAGAAGTCTGAAAGCTTGCCGACGTCGTCTGACATGCGCGTATCAAGACCCCAGACGTGCTGCCCAAGATCAACACTCTGATCTGAACAGCATAGAGCAGCTTGATAGCACACCGATGAGGCGTAGCAAGATCCGACCATCGAGAGAGTCCCCGGAGTAGCTGGCGACGTTCGAGCACCGAGGAGTCCCCGACATAGCTGGCGATGTCCGAGCACCGAGGAGTCCCCAGCGTAAGTGGCGATGTCCGAGCACCGAGGAGTCTCTGGCGTAGTTGGCGATGTCCGAGCACCGAGGAATCCCCGGCGTAGCTGGCGATGTCTGAGCACCGAGGAGTCCCCGGCGTAGCTGGCGATGTCCGAGCACCGAGGAGTCCCCGGCATAGCTGGCGATGTCCGAGCACCGAGGAGTCCTCGGTGTAGCTGGCGATGCCGTCGATTCCTGTCCAAAGGTGGAAAGAACCGCATGGGGGTACGGGCAATGGGCTCCTCATAGATCTGGCAGAGGTACCGCAAGGCTTTGCGGGCCACAACCTGGTAGGTGTCGGTGAAGCGAAACCCGGTTGCGGTCACACTCTAGGCTTCAGTGAGGTCGGGGAACTCCTCACTCTTCCCGATGTAGACGGTAACCTCACACCGCTCGGTGCCATGCTCCTCATACTCACGGCCCTCATACTCGGGACGATCTTTGACTCCGAGCTTTTGCAGGGTGGTATGCAGGATTTTGGGAAAACCCTCAACGTTCAAGCAGTAACTACTAATCCAGGCTCCTGCCATTTCTAGCGGTGGTGGTGAGGAAGGCTGAGCAAAAAGCTAGCTCAAAGGAAAAGCTAAGCGAGCTAAAGTGCGCCGAGTGGTGATACTATGGGCTAAGTCAGGCTCTACTTATAAAGGCGGAGCGCTCAGTGGTCCTGGCGCGGTTCACCAGGGTTCCCGCGTGAGATCACTATGACGAATCGACCAAATTCCGCGCGTTCGAGACGAGCGACGTCCGAGGCCATTACTGACTAGTACGACTGTAGGGCAAGGGTCCGACAAGAGCACATAAAAGGGGTACGGGGAGACATGGGTCACGACAGGCGTGAAACCATGGGCGAACACAGAACACAAAACCACAGTGCAGACCTAACTATGGAACAAGAACGAGTCAGTCGTGACACCTATGGAGGGTGTATCTACAAGCAATACGAGCACTACAATGCACAAACAGGATATGCATGAATGCACGTCCTATACGTCCTTTCACTGTTGCCAGCATATAGGGCAACCGTTCTCAGATTTTTGGCACATCGTTCTCTCCTTGTAGCTAGTCGATACTATCAGACTATGCTCGAGTCAGTGTACCTGCAGAAACTTGATTAACCCTATCTAAGTCAGCAGAGTGTCATCTATCCTGGATACATAACCATAGTAATAGGGCTATTTATATAACTTCGCATGTAAACATCCTAACTTTTTGCAAAAATAGGTTGTCAAATTTTAGCTTAGAAAATGATTTGAAAGCTTTATTCCCTCATTTATGCTCTGATACCACCTGTAGCAGAACCGCCTAATCTAATGCCTCACAGGAGTGCTTGTCTTCCATTAGACACTAAGCACTCAAGGGAGAACACTAAATTACTCAGTTCCGTAGGGCACACCCTAGGGGAGAACCCAAAAATCCACATTTTTGCCATCAGGATCACAAATGAGAGAACAAAGCTTACATCATTCTTAACCATTTCATACATCCCTTTTAGTACAACATCAGAGTATAATTGTTATTGTATAACAACGGACTGTAATCATATTAACAGAGTTATAAATAATTTAATGTACAGCGGAATTTAAACATGTGATCAGAATTATAGCGGAAATAAACATCTATTCATGATATGATGAAGTATTGATATATAAACTACTACAACAGATTACGAAACTTTCATTTATAAAAACATTTGGTGAGAGTTATAAATAAAAACTACAATTGCGACGTAAAGGAATCATCGCTGAGCCCACCAGGAGGAATCCACACACAAGGGTCAGCTCTAGCATCAACCTATCACCTGCAACAGGGGGAATAAAACCCTGAGTACTCAATTGTACTCAGCAAGACTTACCCGACAGGAGGAAAGAAAAGACTCCAAGGATATGCAAGGCTATCTGGCTTGTGGGTTGCATTTGCAGGAAGCATTACTAAGCGTGCGTCCTTATATTTGATTTTTATTAATAGCCGCATTGGTTCATTAACTAACCATTCTATGTAAGCACCTGTGCTATTTTCAAGCAGGTGGTAAGCAATCAGATTTCCTTTTCCATCTTTCATCTTTCATCTTCAGTTCTTACTACGATGCTAAACCGCAGACAAGCCGTACCGGATAGCCCGGCGATTCACGAATCAATGCCCCCAGCTGGGTACCCCGAAAACACATGCCCCGCTTATACCCCAGGCACAAGCAGGACCAACCCATCACTCTCCTATCCCGGGTGTCCAGGTCCCCGTCCAAACTCGGACTCCAAGCCCCCGCCCCTGAGTCCCGGACTCAGTGCGGTGCAAGGACCTCCTCCACCAAAACAAACCCTAACAGTCGGTCCGGAAAGAGCCGGATCCGCGACAAGAGAGCAACAAGTCTTCCAAGCGCCCATACACAAGTATGTGCTCGGGATAATAAGTCTGTGACCTGCCTAGAGTCATATGCAACGATCGGTCCTTAACCGACCAGACAGGGAAAAATAGTGTAACCAAGCTATGCCCCGTGTCCACGACGACACAACTCCTTACACTCACCAATACCCAAACCATATCCCTGTCCGGTCACCATTTTCCTTTCCACCATTTTGATATTTTCCAAGTGATAAACATATAGTAACATATTTCCTGTATCTCGCGAGTGACAGACAATCACTCGACTTCTACCGGAGTCCTGTAGCATAGCAATCTACACGATCCTGTCATACTAGTAAGACTCATAGGATAAAGATATATATGCAAGTGGGCTTCATTCAACTCCTTGAAACTTAATGCACAAATATAATTTAAACTGCAGAAAAGTAGAGGTTATGCACCGGGGCTTGTCTGGGTAAAATATAACCAAAAGTTAGCATTCCATCTTCGTGATATGATCACCATAGCATCATCTTTCAGCTACACCAGTTGATACCATCGATCCACCATCGTTCCTATTATGATATGTATTGATGCAAATGCATAGATGTAAATAATCAACGACAGCCGAAATTCTTAGAAATCCAATCACGCTTCCAAAAGTACCATTTCTCCAGCAACTCCCGATGACTCCACAATCCATCGACGTCCCTCCATCGACGTCGAACTCGTGGTACTCGGCAAACGGACACAATTAAATATTCACATAAATTCAACTGCGTTCCAAAAATTATGAAACTTTATGGATAGGTGGGGTTCGATTTTAGATGAATTTAGGAAGAAGTGATGGAATCGGAGTTAGCATAGTGGAGATATTAATTGTGCAAGGTGGCCGCTAATTAATCACGAGGAGAGAAAATGAAACGTGATTAGTGGCCACCAGCTGCCGCTGGTTATTAGAAAGGGAAAAGGAATAAAAAAATTGGTGGAGTGGATTAATGGCTCATGACTCTTGACTTTACGTGTATAGGAGCTGAGTTGGTTCTCGGCTTTGCTACTGGCACATGGCATAGGACAAGCTGCTGCTGTGGACTTAAACAAAGAGCAGAGCGGGTATACGGCTAGGATTCTTCGAGAGAGACACAGAGAGCACCGGGCGTTTGTGCTCCTCAGCTCGTCCACCATGGACAGCTGCTGGACTTTCGCCTGATGGCGATTCTGGCCATGACTTCCAAATCTAAGGGCATGGGGAGGTAGAAGGGAGGTAGGGGATGTATGGGGACTATCTACCTTGGTCTACTGCAGCTCGAGGAAGGAGATCAACAGAGCGTAGCCTTCCCAGGCAAGAACAGAGAAACTCGATTTAGAGAGTAAGATGGTGAGCGGCGGAGTGGGATGGCTCGGTAGGCTTGGCGTGTCCTTTATAGGCAGGAGATGCGGGGCTGGAGGTGGAGCTGGCATTTGGCTAGCTAGTCATGTGAATTGGATTTCACGTGATGAACTTGGAGTGGGTCTTTGGTCATGAGTGCATTAATTCAAATGATAGACTTTGAGTGGTCTTTGGACTTGACGAGCACATCAGGACTAGAGTGTGCTTTGGGCTAAACATGCTTGGTGGTGAGGTGCTGATTCATTCATGCAGGTCAAGAAATTAATGGGGAAGGAGACCACAGGTCAAGGAAACATTAGAGAATGAGAAGATCAATTGTAGATTAGCTACCTCAGCTGATTATTGCAGCTCGGGAGAAATCGATAGACGCAACTTTCACGGAGAAGAACAGAGAAACTTGATTTGAGAGAAGCAAGTGAGCAGTGGAGCGGAACGGCTTGGCGTAACCTTTTAATGGCAGGCGACGCGAAGGCGCGACAACGACGCGTCGTAAGGTTAGCGGCTAACTAGCTTGCTTAAAGGTAACAAAGCGATGCTGCGCACGAGCGTGGCGTTTTCGGATGAACAGTGTTTCTCAGCTACAGCTACCGTGTTTTACCAGGCTTATTACAGCAGATGGTGACTGCCTGACAGTAGTCGTCGTCGGATAGTGAGAGAAGCTAGCTAGGCTGAACAACTAACTGCTTGCATTGACAGTCCCCAGCTCCCACACAGCTTGCTTGTGTGTGTGTGGCGTGCTGCACATGCATCACATTCTTTTCCTAATAACACGTCATAGACTTGACTTTTGTCGTCGTGTACGGCACGATATATAATGCATGCATGTATACAGGGGACAACTAATTAATCCATGGGAGACTTTGGTGCTTAGCTAGTACACTATAGCAGGAAGGCATGACTTAGTTTGCAGGTGCATACCAAGGATGGTCAAGAGCTGCAAGAGGTCATGGAAGTCATGGTACTACAGTGTTTTCTGCGTGCTACAGTGTTTTCTGCGTGCTACAGTGTTTCGTGGGAAGAAACTGACCGTGCTTGGAAAAAGTACATGCACGAACAGAAGCAAGCCGTGGAGATTCAAGCAGCAATAGGAGAAGCAATGAATGGGCAAGTTGGAAAGAAGCCAACAGAAAAAGTACAAGAAAGGGATGGTCAATCAGTAAAGAAGTATTGTACCAAATATCTCATTATTGTTGTTTTAGTAATAGCCGTGTTAGTTCAAGCTTGCCTTTTGCGGCTTAAGTAGAGTACGTGAAGCGTAACAAGCTATTACTTGCATCTGCTATTAATTCAAGTGCGTGTTTGATGGGCGCGCCCCGACCAACACGACGATTGACTAGGTATATATGCCACGGCCATGGGTCATCCCTTCCGCCAATCCAATCTAGTACACGGTTCGTCATCCGACCGGTCATCGTCGCCAAGCTAGTTGCTACCAAACCAGGTGCAGAACAGCACAACACAACCCTAGGAATTCATATCATCAGGGCTGCATGAGGGACTGCTGCTGCTCACATGGCTGGCTACAGTGCTCAGCTACCGTGAAATACTAGTACACAAATAATTGGTCAGAGAGACAGAACCAGACTTGCACGAAACGTATGTGAGTGTGTGAGCCTGATGAGCTCAACTTTTGCTTTCGGCTATCCATCTAGGTGGCCGCGACGAGTGTTTATATACTATACATAGCTTATAAACTGCAGCACTGCAACGTTAATAAACTCTCTAAAGCTCATCTTTCCTTGGATCGCACGATCGCACGTACCACGGCATTAAACAGAGTGATCATAGAAGAATCTCTGCGTTTGCAGAGCAGCGATCGAGCGGCGTGCTCAGCGGGCCGAGCTTGTAAGTGAGATTAATGCGTAGCGTGTGCGATGCTATTGCTATGGTCGGCAGCACTATCGTTATTATTTTAGCTCTTCAATATTCATCAAGCCAACTATTTATATTTTTAAACACGGCTAAAGCACTAAAGTTTGTTACTCGATATTTTAACTGTAACCAAAATTATACTCTGAATTTTACTTAAGAACTCTATACCAGTCAAATCGTATTTTTGGTTATAAAAATTGTTTTCATGTTTAATCCAACAGAACAAGCCATTAACCATTTACTTGCTAGAATCGTTATCGAATATTCCTAAATATTTCTACGCACTATGTAATTTAACTTGAGCGTTTATTTCAGTCCACAAAACTAAGTCACACAGGATTCGCTTATCGCCTCAAGTACGTTTAAATTAAAAACCCGATAGAACTCAATTTGGAAATTTTTCTTAGGCCTAAATCATGGTGCTAAACAAGTTCATAACACTAGGGGTGTTACACCGAGGAGTCTCCGGCATAGCTGGCGATGTCCGCAAGGTGAAGTAAGGTGAAGTGTGCTCACTTAGTCCTCGAGCACGAAGAATCCGAGCGTCGAGGAGTAACCGACGTAGCTGGCGATGTCTGATCACCGAGAAGTCTAAGGCATTTCTGACGATGTCCGAGCACCGAGGAGCCCCCGGCGTAGCTGGCGATGAAGCACGGGCGACGAACAGTCTGATCAACTGGTCGGCGGCGAAGTGAGCGTTGAGTAGAAGCGACCGGCGAACAGTCCGATCAACTGGTCGGCGATGAAGTCCATGAACCTAGCGGTCTGACCAGTTGATCGGTGGAGAAGTCCAAGCACTAGGTGGTCCGATCACCTGGACGATGATCCTGCAATACAAATATATAGAACGGGTAGTACATGATGTAAAAATATATGAACTCTAGAGAAAAATCAACAATGGCGATGAAATAACGTATGTAGCTCAGCGATCAGTTGGTGTGAAGATGTATTTATATTTAATATAAACCGTTCGGCCAGTTAGTGTGTAGCTGAGTCTCCAGCCCTAGCTAGCCCGTTAACCATAACACGGAGCGCGGAGCCCGTGTGCGTGTAGGAAGAACAAAGCGTCGCTAAGGAGCCGCTGCCGACCACCCATAATGCAGAGGGCAGACGCTCGTGCACGTGTAGAGAGAAGTCGGAGACAGGACCGTCTTTGGGGACATCCGAGCATCAACATGACTGTTCAGGGGTTCATAAAATCGTTTGGAGAGCAAACATGGAGAAAATAGCTCGGAGAAACATTATGGCGACATACGAAGATTGAAGAATATTTAGAAAAATATTAAAGCGTGACTTAGCTGTAGACAAAAAGTCTGGTCGGCGACGTATGGTGTTATCTAGTCGGCGTTGACGAAATTGCCCGGCGCTCGAACTTTCCGAACTGTCATCATGGCGGCGGTCATAGTTGTCACGGCATCGTTCTTCGCGGCGATCATCATTGCGACGCGACGGGTGGTCGGAGTAAGTAGTCCGGGCGACGTCATCATTATATTAGTGGTCGGCAACGCGGGCAACTCGCTTAGCTCATCTCAGCGATCATGTCGGCGTCGGAGGGCTTTGTCGTTACAAGATGCGTCGACGTCAAGTCTCATCAGGTAGTCAATGGAGGCCGCCACGATCAGCGGGCCCAGCTGAAGACAAATTGTCGATCCTGGTGATGACCTTGACGAAGTCTAGGGAATTGGGGCTGAGCAGCAGCAGTGCCTCATGCGCACATGTAGAAATTTGTGCACATCCTGGTAGCCTCTAGATCGAGTAGTTATTGGATGAAAACAGCAAGCAGGAATAGACCGTACGTGATGCATATACACGTATATGCATGATTAGCTTGCATGCCTTCTTCTATCTTGCTCCTTCCTTATTGGCTTGTTGTCATATATGGAAACTATATTTAGCTTGTATGGTGGCGTAGATCATCACGTCATCTATTGATCGAGTCTTGACTCTTGAGGCTACGGAGACCAAGGCATCGTGCATGTTACCGTGCAGTATGACTCCTAGCCGATTGGATCTTGTGTGAAGGTAACTGCCGCGGCGGCGCTGTTGGTGGCTGCCCTCAGTGTCGTGCCCGGAAATCAACTAATGCTTGCCAATTCGGATTTGGCATCTGCTGGGACGCCGCAAGATATCGCCGTGGAATCACGTCACGCGGCGCAGTGAGAAAAGCCGATGCTCTGGTTGTCGAAGCTTGTCGCCGCGATCCGTGAGAGTTCCACGAACGACGTAGATCTTGAGGTATGACATCTGGCTCGCCATAGGATCAAGCGCACACCCCCTACCTGGCGCACCAACTGTCGATAAAAGATGCTCGGCAGTCCACCGAGGGGTATCCCACGATGGTAGATTTGTCGGTGGGGGTGCGCGTAATCAGGAACGGACCGTCTGATCGACGTAATACCCTACGTCATGTGTCTTTGGTGTATTGTATTGATCTGGATGACCATGTAGATCTGACGACTATGGGACCCCTGCCTCTCCTTATATACTCTAGAGGGGTAGGGTTATAAGAAAAATATCATATTTGGTACTATACAATATCTTTCGGTGCGCGTCGACCAGTGCCGAGCACGTCTTGATCTTGTGGGCTGGGCCACCTCTGAGGGTGTAGCCCATATCTTATCTTGTGGATACCTAGGGCCATACCCCCACACTCCTCTGCTCTTCTTATGGTCCGTGCAGCGTGTGGATCCTTGCTCTTCTTTTGGTATGGCGCGTGCAGTGCAGTCGCCGTGGCCAACGGCAGCACTCGGATCGTCGGCTCATCACTCATGTACGCCCACACTCGAGTTCGACGTGTTGGCGAGGTCATCCTGCTCAAACTGTTGTCCGGTAACAAGTTCACGTTTGCAGACGCCGAGGCGGACGAGAAGACCATGCTGACTGCTGTGGGAGTCCATGCTCCACGGAGGGGGCGCTGGTCACGGATAGCGGCGAGGCCGTGGGCCACGTCAAAGATGCAACCGTGCGAACACTCACGGTCTCATGGACCATCGGCTGTACGGTACGAGGACTTGCATCTGCAACTAGCAATGGTGTTTTCCTGCTTCAAGGCCAATTTCTAGCCTGGGGAACAGGGCGTTTGTTTGTTTGAGAAAGGAGGGAGGCACTACTACAGAATGGACTTGTTGTCCCGGGCGGTAACGGCCTTTAGTCCCGGTTACCGCGCCGGGACAACGATCCCGGGACTAAAGGTGCCACCTTTAGTCCCGGGTCATCGAGCCGGGACTAAAGAGGGACCTTTAGTCCCGATTGATGTTACCAACCGGGACTAAAGGCCCTCCAGCCGATCTAACGTGGCCGCACCCTTTAGTCCCGGTTGGTAACCCCAACCGGGACTAAAGGTTCCTTTTCTTTTTCTTTTTCTTTTGTTTAATTTGTTTTCAGTTCAGTTACATGTATTTGTTTAATATATAATATGTTTTTATGTGCGTATTCTACGTTGCTAATATAAATACACGCGCGCATATAATTACATCTAATTCTCATCTCGAGCATTATTATATTCGAATAAAGTATGAACCTATATATATTATAGATATATATATGTATATATACAACACTGTCATAATCTTGTTCTCGAAAATAACGATATCAATAAACATTTAATTTACACCATTTATTCGTTAGGATCAAAGTAGAACTCACCGTTGGAATTTAGCACTTTTTCTAGAAGAAATCCTGCTATTGACTCTTGAACTGTTTTCAGATGGTCTTTTTGCATGACCCTTCATTTCAACCATTCAGTCTTACATTTAAAATAAAAGGAAAAGTATTCTGAGGACATCTTTAGGAGTTCTTCTTATGTGCGCAGTGATAAATTCACAAACGTAGTATCCACACAAGTTATTACCTGGTTGCTGCCGCAAACACCACTGTACGAGAAGAAGATTATTCTCATCATCTCACACATAAATTGAAGTACGATATAGTAATTAAACACGTGGGGAAGTATATATAGTACAACTTACTGGTATTTCAACTACATTAAGTGGTTCCTTGCAATCCTTGCGATGTTGCCGAATAAACTCTTTCCAAACCCTGTGCGACCAATAATGTACGATCGTTAATAAATTATGACAAAGTCTATTCAATAATAGTTGTGCGCGAGAGATCGAAATTACCCCTGGATAATGTCTATCATATCTTGGTATAGTGCCCGCTCTTTTCTCAACGAGTCAAAGATTACTAACCGACTTGAGTTTAACTCAATGATAATGAGTATCCAGTGAAAACTGCATTGGTTTATACACACACGTACATGCATATAAGTTGTATTGATATTACATAAAATGTGTAGACTACATTATTATTAATACTTACTCAAAGTTGTACGGGAAAAGTATTGTTGTCTTGTCGTGCTGCTTCATGAAGAACATCATGATATTCTCCTGTGCTTCAGATACCCACCGCTCCTTGATAATAATACCGGTTTTGAATACGATATAAGGATCAATGAAGCCAACACTGGTGTCTTGTATTCTTTGGAGCTCTGACATCTAGAATCTGTATATAAATATAAGTTACATGTGAGGATAATTATATACACGTACGCATGGAAGTGAGTTTATTAAATAAAAGTAAGAATCACTTACAAACAAAAGGAGCTAATGATTGATTTGTCCAGAGCGTCCAAGTGGTATAGTTGATGCAATTCTTCGAAACTAATATGTGAGATGTCATCACCACGGAAGTAATGATGGTCTCTAAATCTGACAAAGATCCACTGCTCACCCCTGCCACACGCCTGCATGTACCACTTGTTGAGCAAGTACATTTGCATACCTAATTCATTCAGAGTCGCAGGGTTGTACAGACTTTTGCCATATTTATAAGTCTTCCAGGTATCAACTTCCAGGTTCTGGATTGGAGCTTTGCCCGTCAATTGATCCAAGGTTAAACCAGTATCTTCAAAAAAAGCATTAAGGGCTTGAACCGACACTTCTCCAGAGTTGTCTGGTCGATAGACTTCTATGTTGGAACCATATTCATTAGCAACAACAAGATTTTGCATTGGTTGCTTCTGTTGTCCGAGCTGTGGGACATCCTTCCCTGATGCTCTTTTCCTTTTCTTATCTGCATCATGTGACTTCACGAGGGAGCGGTCATAGTCTGATAGTGGCGAAGACTTACGAAGTTCAATCATCTTTTTCTTGTGAGCATCGACCTTCTGCATCAGCACATCTCATGGTATGTAAAAGTACGGCTTCTCCTTAAGCTTCGCTTGACTCTTGTTTTTGATATCTATAAAAAAATCTTTCACTTTTTTGTCTTCTTCAGCTGCTATTTGCTCATCAGTCTTTTCAGGAAGTATTTCTTGAGAAATAAATCTTTTTCTTAGGGTCTTCTTTGCCGCCGGGACCTTAGATGTCTTTGTAGTGCGTCGCTGTGGAGGGGGTGGGGGCGGTGTTGGAGACCGGCGTGGAGGCGATGAGGCCGGTGTTGGTGGAGACCGACGTGGAGGCGTTGGAGATCGTTGTGGAGGCGTTGGGGCCGGTGTAGGAGTTGGAGATCGTTGTGGAGGCGATGGGGCCGGTGTAGGAGTTGGTGATCGCCGTGGGGATGAAGTCGTCTCGCCCCCCGCGATGCTGTGATGAGATGGGGAATGAATGATTAGGCTAGGCTGGGGGGAGACCCTACTACAAAAACAAGTTGTGTGTCAATTATTTTTGAAGCCAATAGAAAATTAATGGAAAATAATATTTCATTCACTTTCATTCGTACCTAGGGTGAGGTAGGGGAAGCGGTGGCGCCCCAGGAATGATGATGAAGCGTTTGCGCCATTGAATAAATGTCTTCTCCGCTTCTCCTAGTGTCTTCTCCCCATCACCGCCTTCAATGTCAAGAGGAACATTGCTGTAACCTTTAAGCACTCTATCGACCGAGACGCTAGCATATCCAAGTTGAATAACTGACCCATGGATTCTTGGTGTCTTCGTTCGGTCTATTGGAGATACAACCCCAACAGCCACCAAGATTGATGCATTATTACCATCTGGAATGTGCAGCTCACATGTTGTTAGAGGCTCGGTAATGTCATCAACAGGGAAGCGCAACCCAGCGTCGTCTTGAATAACTGGCAGCTCTGTAGAAGCACAACTGCTTTTCATCTGACCAACGGGACTAATGGTGACTCCCGGTGTTGATTGCGATTGCATTTGACTCATTGCTAGCTGCACTTGCCTCTTGATCTCCTCCTGTATTCTTGCCTCAAGAGGTTTTTCTCGTTCACGTGATTCAAGCAATGCTTGTCGTGACTCATCAACAAATTGCTCCAATGCACAGATTCGTTCTGCCTCCTCATCCTTCTTTCTCTGGCGGCTTCTATAGGTATCCTTGTCTGCTGGGAATGCGTGTAGCCACAGAACCGCCCCATAGCCTCTTGTTCGACCACCATGTTCGGGATTCTCTAGGGCATATGTCAATTCATCCTTCTCTCTGTTGGGCTTGAAAATACCACTATCAGCTTCTTTCCTAGCACGAGCTAGTCTCTGTGTTACTCTCTCAATTTTTTGGCCGAAAATTAGCTTGCCAGTGTCTGGGTCTAGGCTTCCCCCATGAGCATAGAACCAATTCTTCGCGCATTGAGACCAGTTCTTCTCTATTATTTCAGGTATGATTCCCTTGGCAGTAATCTCTGCTTCTAGGTTCTGCCACTTGGGAATAGCACTCCTATAACCACCTAATCCCATGCGATGATGGTATTGCTTCTGTTGGGCATTCTGCCGATTCCTCATCACACGTTCCTCACTGTCTTGAGATGTCTTTATTCTACGAAGGCATCCCAATGGGACTCCAACTTGACAAACGCCTTAGCATTGAAATCCGGCGTAGCATTCTTCAAGATAAACTTTTTATACAATGTCTTCTTCCAACTCTAGAACAATGTTGCCATCTTCTTCATTGTCCAATCCCTCACTAGCTCCTTCAAAGCATCATTTGCTTGTAATGTGAAATGCTGAGTGATATCTCTCCAAGCTAGGTTCTTGTCACGATCAGATACAAAACTAACATTAGGAGCGGATATCTTCTGCTTCCATTCATGAGCACTAACTGGGATCATATCCCTTACAATGAACCCACATTGATTGACATATGTCTGAGCATGTGGTCCCAATGGTTTGCCGGTGTCGGTGTCGAATTCTGATATTATGAAACGGCCCTCTAATGGCTTTTTTGCCCTCGGACTTTCCTACTTTTGTCGGTGGTTGATGTAGATCCAGAGACTAGCTACATGAGTAGAAACACAACGATTAACAACAAATATACGTACGCATGCATCTATAAGAGATGATAGATATACCTCGCCAGTATTTTCTTGCATGACAATTTGTTGATCTTCAACCACCGGCATATTCAGGATATCCTCATAATCAGCAAAGTACTGACTCGTGTCATCTACATCCACATTGGTGCCGGCGTTGATAATATCCGCCATTATGTCATCATCCGGAGCAGCCATTTGTATCTTCAAGATAACACATAGATAGAATTACTATGGTACATAACATAAGTACATGTGATAACACATATAAAATTACTAAATCCAATTAAATATAATAACACATAATATTTCATAAGGATAAACAATAATAAGGTATAGGCTTTGGAATCGAATCAAAAACACTTTCGATCCAAAAACATGGAAATAAGTACATGTATATATATACACATAGAATGATACAATATATTTTCTCTCTCTCTCAACACATAGAAATAAGTGCATATGTCTATATCTCTAGATATGCATGTGATAACACATAGAATGTCTCTCTAGATACAATTTTCTCTCTCTCTCAACACATGAAAATAAGTACATGTATATATACATATAGAAATAATTAAGTACATATGTATACATATAGAATAATCTCTCTCTAGATATATATAGAGAGATAGAATATATAATTACTAAATCCAATTAAATAAATCTAACATGAAATTAGATAAACTAGTAATAGATAATACATTTTAATCTAACATATATCAAAAACTATAATAAAAAACTATCTAAAAAACTATCTACATAAAGTACTAATTAAATTTTAATACATTTAAATCTATCATATATCAAAAACTATCTAAAAAACTAACTAAAAACTAACAATAAACTACTAATTAAATTTTAATATATTTTAATCTAACATACAACCGAGACTTTGTAAAAAAAATCTAAAAAATATGGCCGATCGAGAGCAGCAGATCACGAGAGTTCGACGGAGGGTATACGGTGGGCGCGCGGGAAGCGTCGGCGACGGAGGGTGGGGTCTGGTACGGCGGCGGAGACGGGATGCGGCGCGCGATGCGGGCCGGGAGAATGGCGTGGCCGGGCGGGGGTAGACGACGACGGCGGCGCGGCAGAGACGAGCTCGACGACGACGGATGGCGCGGTCGGGCGGGGCTGAGCGACGGAGGCGAGATCGAAGATGAACAGAACAGACGTTCGATATATATAGGCCGGGACCCTTTAGTCCCGGCTGGTAACACCAGCCGGGACTAAAGGTATTTTTGGGCGGGCACCGAAATTGCCGCCCACCCTTTAGTCCCGGTTCTTGGCCTGGGCCGGGACTGAAGGCCTGAAAATTTTAGCAACCCGCCAACGTAATTGAAAAGGCCTGGGATTTTGATTTTGTTTAATACTAGGTTAATCAATTAATTCCATAGCAACTTCAATACTTTGCATTATTTATTTTAAAAATACTATTGATTAACTAATTATTTATTGTAAATAGGAAAATTTTGTAACCTAAAGTTTTTAATTTCTTTTATGAATATAGAATATAAATGTTACTAATACTAAGTATTTTGTTAATGCAAAAATAAATTTGTAACTTAAAATTAATAAAACTAATATTATTCGATAGGAAATTTATTATCACATTATTGTAACGTCAATGTTTCAATTTTTTCTCGGTTTTTGACCAAAATTGATAGGAAATTTTTGTTGAACCTATAAAAATAAAGAAAATGTAGTATTTTTTGTTCTACAACTTTTTCAAATGAAAAAATGGCTTATATAAGGATTGTAGATATTGATCAGCTGAACAAACTTGGTATTCAAAACTTTTCAATTTGAGACAATCTGGGGTTCCGAAAACTAGTTTGTAGGCGTCGAAATTTAAAAATCACAAATTTAAACTGTCCAAACTTTCTCAAATGGAAAGTTGACCAAAACAACAATTGTAGATCTTTTCGAGTTTAACAAACTTGGTATTCAAAACTTTTCAATTTGAAGTCATTTAGAGTTCATAATACTAGAGTCAAATTGTTGTTTTTTCATTTGACCAAATTTGACTTGGTCAAACTTGCTCAAATGAGACACTAAATGACCTCAGATGAAAAAACTCTTAATACCAAGTTTGATCATCTCAGCAAGATCTACAATTGTTACATAGCTCATTTTCCCATTTGAGAAATTTTTATCAAACACTAGTCACAACTTCTTGAATCTCATATAAACTTTCTAAAACTATGTCACACACT
Organism: Miscanthus lutarioriparius; assembly: GCA_904845875.1. Taxonomy (NCBI): domain Eukaryota; kingdom Viridiplantae; phylum Streptophyta; class Magnoliopsida; order Poales; family Poaceae; genus Miscanthus; species Miscanthus lutarioriparius. The sequence goes on along the minus strand of CAJGYO010000007.1, from coordinate 76,823,609 downwards.
TGTGAAATTTGAACTACATTTTGTTCAAGCTCTCTCAAATGAAAAAATGGCCTATATAAGGATTGTAGATATTGATCAGCTGAACAAACTTGGTATTCAAAACTTTTTAATTTGAGACAATCTGGGGTTCCGAAAACTAGTTTGTAGGCGTTGAAATTTAAAAATCACAAATTTGAACCGTCCAAACTTTCTCAAATGAAACGTTGACCAAAACAACAATTGTATATCTTTTCGAGTTTAACAAACTTGGTATTCAAAACTTTTCAATTTGAAGTCATTTAGAGTTCATAATACTAGAGTCAAAGTGTTGTTTTTTCATTTGACCAAATTTGACTTGGTCAAACTTGCTCAAATGAGACACTAAATGACCTCAGATGAAAAAACTCTTAATACCAAGTTTGATCATCTCAGCAAGATCTACAATTGTTACATAGCTCATTTTCCCATTTGAGAAATTTTTATCAAACACTAGTCACAACTTCTTGAATCTCATATAAACTTTCTAAAACTATGTCACACACTTGTAAAATTTGAACTACATTTTGTTCAAGCTTTCTCAAATGAAAAAATGGCCTATATAAAGAAGAGTAGCTAGTACATCTTGTTAAAGAAGGATGGAGGGAACACCAGCTACATTTTGACCAAAACTACATTTTGTTAAAGAAGGATGGAGGGAACAACAACTCAAAGCTGACAAGACATTGAACCACATCATTCTGTAGAATAGCTAGTTCCACTGGATTGATTGCCTTCTGAGAAATTGCATTGAGGAATGAACATAGCTTCACGGTGGCTAGACGTACATGTAGAGGTAGAATTCCTCTTAAAGCAACTGGAAGCAATTGCGTCATAAGCACGTGGCAGTCGTGGGACTTTAAGTTTAGGAATTTCTTATCTGGCACATTTATTATACCCTTTATATTGGAGGAGAATCCCGATGGGACCTTGATGCTGCTTAGACATTCGAACATGCTGTCCATCTCTTCTTTGCTAAGCGTGTAGCTAGCAGGACTTAAGTAATGACGTCCATCATCTGTCTTCTCTGGATGAAGGTTGTCTCGTTCTTTCATGCCCTACAAGTCCTGGCGTGCTTCAAGTGAATCCTTTGGCTTCCCGTACACACCCATGAATCCTAACAGGTTCACACAAAGATTCTTTGTCAGGTGCATCACGTCGATTGCATTGCGGACCTCTAGGACTTGCCAATAGGGTAGCTCCCAAAAGATGGACTTCTTCTTCCACATGGGTGCGTGTCCCTTAGCATCTTTGGGAACAAATTCACTGCCTTGTCCCTTTCCAAATACTACTTTCACATTCTTGACCATTGCGAGTACATCTTCCCCGGTTTGGTTATGAGGCTTCTTCCGGTGGTCTGGTTTACCTTTAAAATGCTTCCCTTTCTTTCTTACTTGGTGATTCAAAGGAAGGAATCGACGATGGCCAAGGTACACGACCTTTCAACATCTTTTCAAATATATAATGTCAAGGTCATCAAAACAATGTGTGCATGCATTATATCCTTTATTTTTCTGACCTGAAAGATTACTTAAAGCAGGTCAATCATTGATTGTTACGAACAACATTGCTCGTAGGTCAAAGTGTTCTTGTTTGTACTCATCCCAGGCACGTACACCTGATTTGTTCCATAAAACTAGAAGTTCTTCAACTAATGGTTTCAGATAGACATCAATATCGTTGCCAGGTTGCCTCGGACCTTGGATGAGGATCGGCATCATAATGAACTTCCGCTTCATGCATAACCATGGAGGAAGGTTATAGATACATAGAATAACTGGCCAAGTGCTATGACTAGTGCTCTGCTCTCCAAAAGGATTCATACCATCTGTACTTAAGGCGAACCTTAAGTTTCTAGCCTCATTTGCAAACTCTGGAAATTCCCTGTCTATCGCTCTCCACTGGGACCCATCAACTGGGTGTCTCAGCATATTGTCTACCTTACGGTCTTCTTTATACCACCGCAACAACTTTGCATGGTCTTTATTTCTAAACAAACATTTTAAGCGTGGTATTATAGGAGCATACCACATAACCTTGGCAGGGATTTTCTTTCTAGGACGTTGTTCACCCTCGACGTCACCAGGATCATCGCGCCTGATCTTATACCGCGATGCTTTACATATAGGACATGCATGTATCTTCTGGATTTTTAATCCCAAAGGGCAGACAACCTTTTTTGCTTCGTACGTAGTGGTGGGCAATTTATTTGGCTTCGGAAGCATCTTCTTTATGAGGTTCAATAAATTCCCAAATGCCTTGTCGGATACACCATTCTTTGCCTTCCACTGTAGCAATTCCAGTGTTGTACCCAACTTTTTTTGCCCCTCTTCGGCCATCGGGTATAGCAACTTTCTATGATCCTCAAGCATGCGCTCGAACTTAACTTTCTCTTTTTCACTTTCCCATTCTTGTTGTGTATCACAAATGGCATCGCCAAGAGCATCACCGAGATTATCTTCTACCGCTACCTCTTCTTCATCTCCCCCCATTGTAGTATCATCAAAGGCACCATACTGAGCAATAATGTCATCAATGTCTAAATCTTCTCCTTCACCTTCTACCATCATGACCCCGCTTTCTCCATGCTTAGTCCAACATATATAGTTTGACATGAAACCTGACTTAAGCAAATGTGAATGAAGACTCATTGAGCTTGAATATTCCTTTAAATTCTTACATAGGGCACATGGACAGCACATGAAATCATCCCACTTATTTGCCTCGGCCACACCTAAGAAATAGTGCAAGCCCTCAATAAAGTCTTGGGAGCGGCGATCGGCATTGTACATCCAATGGCGTGACATAATCTGTATTACACGACAAATTATGAAAACCTTGAACATAATTAAGTATTTTATTACACAACATAGATGACACACACACGGTTGATTAATTAACTAAGCTGGCTACAACGTAAGCAATCCCAACTATCACTAAACAAACTAAAACTACAATGCACTTCAAGAACATAATTATTTCGTGATCGTGACGCAACTAAAAAAAGCAGACAAATCATTCTTCTCCATTGAATATCAATAAGCTTCTCCTGCTTGGCTCATTTGCCTCATCATGAGTGCAATTAATTCTCACATATGTAGCATAATCTTCCTCCCAAGACCAACCATCGCATCCATTGCCCTCCCACCTTTGAAATTAAAGCCAAAAAATATTTAGTCAAAAATATTCAAGAAAAATAGGTCAATTAGCCATAATAATCAAATGCGTAAGAAACTCACATCACGATCTGGGCACTTGTAGAAAACCACGACCCTTGTTGGGTCCCTGTCTCTTGACTCGGTACTCCATCACAATCTTACCGCTTACACTTGCCGCAGAGATAATGAGAGGGAGTTCGCCCTCGATCGTTCAAGAACCGAACGAGAGGTCGAGGATCCGGTACCAGATTGTCATCTACTTTCTATACTTATTTTTGCAAACTATCAGAAATTTCACATTTTATAAAATAATATATTTAAACAAAACTAAAATTATTTATTTATCTAACTAAACCATGAAATATGTACTATGTATAATAGTAAAATACCAAACTATCAAGTGATTTTACTATTGTAAATCATCATGTGATTTTGAGCTAAAAATGACATAGAAATCACATAGCTCAAAAACATGTTTCAATAAATAACCATCCGTACTAGTTGACCTTACTTACGTGATCATCTCGGCGAGCATTTCTCCATCGGACGGCACCGTAATTGGCCAAGGAAGAGCTCCGATTCTACGAGGAAGGGAACACGGTCTTCCACGACCGTTGCCGCTCTCCCTTATAGAATCAAAGCTCCTCCTTGACGTCCGTTACCGCTCGGTAGAGAAAATGCTCGTCGAGATGATCATGGTCCGCAAGTTCAACTAGTACGGATTTTCTACAATTTTCTAACTATTTTCTAAGTTTTTCATTTCATGGAAAAATTAATTCTAAGATCACGTAAGCCGCCGGGGACGAGGATGGCGCGTGCTCCAGCGAGGACGAGCGAGGCGTGATTTTGATGAACTAATTTAACTTTTGTTTATCCAAACATATATGCAAATCATCATGTGATTCTGAGTTAAAAATGACATAGAAATCACATAGCTCAAAAACATGTTTCAATAAATAATCATCCGTACTAGTTGACCTTGCTTACGTGATCATCTCGGCGAGCATTTCTCCACCGGATGGCACCGTACTTGGCCAAGAAAGAGCTCCGATTCTACGAGGAAGGGAACACGGTCTTCCATGACCGTTGCCGCTCTCCCTCGTAGAATCAAAGCTCCTCCTTGACGTCCGTTACCACTCGGCAGAGAAAATGCTCCAGCGAGAACGAGGATGGCGCGTGCTCCAGCGAGGACGAGCGAGGCGTGATTTTGATGAACTAATTTAACTTTTGTTTATCCAAACATATATGCAAATCATCATGTGATTTTGAGTTAAAAATGACATAGAAATCACATAGCTCAAAAACATGTTTCAATAAATAACCATCCGTACTAGTTGATCTTGCTTACGTGATCATCTCGGCGAGCATTTCTCCACCGAACGGCACCGTACTTGGCCAAGGAAGAGCTCCGATTCTACGAGAAAGGGAACACGGTCTTCCACGACCGTTGCCGCTCTCCCTCGTAGAATCAAAACTCCTCCTTGACGTCCGTTACCGCTCGGCAGAGAAAATGCTCGTCGAGATGATCACGGTCCGCAAGTTCAACTAGTACGGATTTTCTATAATTTTTTAACTATTTTCTAAGTTTTTCATTTCATGGAAAAATTAATTCTAAGATCACATAAGACGCCGGGGAAGAGGATGGCGCGTGCTCCAGCGAGGACGAGCGAGGCGTGATTTTGATGAACTAATTTAACTTTTGTTTATCCAAACATATATTCCAATCATCATGTGATTTTGAGCTAAAATGACATATAAAATCATAATAAAGTCCAACATATAAAGTTACACATGTATCTACATCGCAAAATAAGATAAGCTACTGATAAAACATAAGGGGATTAAGTTTGTTACCTCCAAAATCGAAGAGCAACACCAATGGAGAGGGAGAGAGCAAGAAGAGAGCAAGAACAACAGCAAGCTGAAGAACAGAGACAGTGAGTTTGAATGGAATGGCTCGGGCTCGGGGAGGAAGAAATGAGCCATTGTATAGGCTCGCATAATTAGTCCTGGTTAGATGGTCAAACCGGGACTAAAGATTAATATTTATTTCCGGGGTATCACACAAACCGGGACTAAAACCTTTAGTCCCGGCTGGTATTACCAACCGGGACTAAAGGTCCGGGATTAAAGATCCCTGCCACGCGGACGACCGTTGGGCAGGGACCTTTAGTCCTGGTTGATATTACGAACCGGGACTAAAGGGTCTTTTAGTCCCGACGATAAAAAATGCCGAGGCTAATGCTAAATTAGAACATCGTTCTAAAATCTGTTCTCTACTAGTGAGGAAAGCACATTTGTATATGCTCATTTTAGGCGTTTCGGCGTTGCCATTCAGGAAAAGCAAGCTGCAACGGGGACTTCATTCTGAATACTAGTGCTAGTGCAGGTTGGCTTTGTCATCGCGTTTCTTTCAGTAATTGATTTAAGTCCATGACGTGGCTTTATTTACACCTTACCACCGACCGCACCGAGTGTTTTGTTTTGGGGATTGGCCTGGGACGACGATCGAGCTGACCCAACGTCATCTCGCTGCTTGCATGGCGATGGACTGCCTCTGCGCATCGAGGAACTTTGTGAGCTTTTGCATTGCCAAATCACGAGGACCACAGCCCACAGCTCTAGTTGCAGCGTCCACAGCACGAGCTATGGGCCTGGAATAGATGACCTGGACCTGGACGTCGCAGCAGCAGCAGCAGCAGTCTTCAACTACTGTATCTATCCATGTGTGCGGCTACGTCTACTAGTACTGTATGATCGAGACACTGCTCGCCATTAACGCTAGTCCTTTTTAACAGTGGGAAAAGGGAACAACACTGCCTATTGGTTGGATAGTTAGCTTAATAAAAAGCCCTTAGCTTGACAAGACCCTCACTTGTTTTCACATGTTTTAAACCAAAATGTCACCGTCCAAGACTGCAAATCAGATTTGGGATGGCAAATTCGTACAGGAGCTTTAACTTCTAGAAGAGCAGAACACGAACTATTTCAGTTACTAAATCAACTGGATAGTGTTCAGCTAACGGATCTTGAAGATACAAGAGAGATGAGATTTGGACCAACTAAGGAATTCACGGTCAGAACAGCTTACTTCATGCTAACCTTTGGAGGAGTCCAGTGCCCAATAGCGCAAGATATTTGGTCATCTTTAGCTCCCAAGAAATGTAAGATCTTCGCTTGGCAAACAGCAAAGGGAAGACTGAAGACAAGAGATATCCCAGCAAAGAAAAATATCATAGATAATGCCTTATGCCCCTATGGCTGTAATGAAGAGGAAAATATTGAACATATGCTTTCCAGATGCACATATGCATCCCAAGTATGGACAGCCTTAGGATTCACACTAAATTAGCACACAAACATGGCTCAAGCTCTAATGACAACAGAACAGAATAACTTGGTACAAGATGGTACTGAAGTTCCAACTATTTTAATTGCAATAGCCTAGAATATTTGGTTGGCAAGAAACGGAAGAGTATTTGACAATGTTACAACACCTTGCTCAGCAATCAAAGATAATGTAGAGCAAACCTTACAACTCTGGAAACATAGAACAAAGAAGGAACCAAGGAGTTTGGCTATCAAGGCATGGACACAAATCTGGGAACAACCGGCTGCAAGAGCAAGTGGGCCATCATTTTGAGAACTCTAGGATTCTCATGATTTGTTCAGTTATGTTCTTTTTCTATAGTTCTGCATTTTCTTTCTCTTGTTCTTTGTAGCTTTTTTCTTCTGCATTTCTGTAGCTTCTTTCTCTTGTATTTCTTTTGTCGCTTCTGTGAGCCTCATGGCTTTGAACCTGCATTTGTACAGTTGCAATTTTAATACAATTAGGTAGGGGCCTCCCCTCCCGACTTCTAAAACAACGCTAGTCCTTTTTTGTCTGCCTCTTGGATCTTTTGCCGGTCTTTGCATTGCTATGGTTGGGAAGGGTCCGTGTGGCTGCTATTTGGATGTGTGGTGTTAATGCACGCACGCACACCTTTCTTTACATTTTTTTTCTGTTCACAAGCTCGTTCAAGAAACATGTTTGAATTCCTTTCTTGAACTGAGCCCCCAATGACTTTGGTCCATTTCTGTACACAAGCTCGTTCAACAAAAGGAGTTCATCATAAACACTTCTCTCTTTTTTTCCCGAGATATTCAGTGTAGACTAGCTACACATTAAAAAACACTGTAGGCAGAGGAGGGTAACATACATACACGAGTATAAAACTTGAATACTAAATTCAACTTAATTTGTGAGAAACGTATACTCACTAACTCGACTTAGTTTCATCAACGTGGCACAGCACTCTGTTTTCAGCATCATCATTCACCATCACCGGCTCCCTTTGTAGGGGACACAGCAGAAAGCAGCTTCTCGCAGCAAACTCCTCTCATCCTTTGGATGCTGCCCTAGTTTTTTTCTGTGCATCTTGTGAGTAAAAAACTCTTGGGCTGGAAGCTGCTTTCAGACGGCGGCATCAACGTTCAGTCTGTTCTTAATTATATACAGTACCTTCAGAGGTTAGTACACTACAGTTTATGTCTTGGAGCATAATGATTGGAGAAAGCTCCGTGAGCCGCTTCGGATCTGTTTCTGTTGTACTCCTACGGCGGCCTGGATGGTTGGATTGGATCTCGGCCCAACAACTCCTTTTGACGCGAACGAACCGGATCTGTGCGATTTCCGGATCGTTGGAGAGACCAGGAGGGGACAAGTTGCCAACCAGAGCAGCGCTCGATCGTCTCTCGCTGTGGTTGTGAATTGTGATGGCCTTGTCCTTCGTCCAGTTGTTCTTGTCCTTGTTACAGCTCGTCTCCTTTGGCTTGTTCCTGCAGCATATCTTGTGAGTTGTGACGGTCACTGATTCACACTGCACCCTCTTTTGCTTTTACTACTCTCATCTCTGATCTCTGACACCTCGCTCGCCGCATCGTAGGTTCATGCCGTGACCGAGGAACGATTTTCAGGGGGAGAGAGGGAAAACACCGAGAAGAAGACGCAAACAAGCCACATGTTTGCGGCAGCAGGAGTGAGTAGCAGTAGCCTGAAGGCACCCTGCTGCCCGCCTGACTGATTCATGTGTGCTTGCTGTTAGCCTGTCGCTGAGCACGGCGGGCCGCCGTGCGGACCCGGCATGGTATACCGATGCGCACGCGCGCGTGGCGGCGTGGGTGGGTGGGTCGCGCTGGTGCGTCTCCGTTACGGCTACCGCCGGGCGGGCAGCCGCGTGATGAGGCGAGGCCGGACGAAGCCGGCCGCGTAATCGCCCAAGCCGGGTGCACACTACAGAACGCGTGGCTGGCGGATACCCGCCGGCCGGCACGGGCGCACACAGGCTGCTAGCGCTGGCCAGACAAACGATGGATGCGGAGAATCACGCACCCCGTTTGCCCATTGGCCATTGCCATCTCAGCACCTCTTTTTCCTCCTCCATCCATACCCTTCCGCTTTTTCTACACCAATGAGCAATGGTACAGGCAGCACCAAGTGGCCCCAAATACCCTGACCACTCACCACTCTCTGTCGTCTAACACTCAGCCACTCACTCTCGCCCTCTCCATCAGCTCACATGGCCATGCAAGATTTACGCTCACGGCTTACCCATCTGATCTCACCAACCACCAGCTGGTAACCGGGATGAAACCTGCCCACCTCCACCTATAGGCAGCCTGCAAGATCCTGTCCATCTTCCTTTGGGGAAGAATAAAAAAACACAGCCTAGAAGAGCATGTGGCATTGTGGCATGTGCACACATGGATCGGAGGAGACTCGGGCCAGAGCCAAATATGAGCAAAGCGTCGTTCGTCCTTGGCGTCCCCATCATGGCTCGGGCGCCACCACCACTACACTAGCACGCCATATGCCTCAGTCCAAGCTATATAAGCCGGCGCCGTTGCACGCCGTTTCCTCCATCTGCTAGCTGGCCGGCCGGCTAGTTGAGACAGCAGCGAGAACTAGCTCACTGCCTCACTCGCCTCTGCCCCTGCCCGCCCAAGATCCGGCCGTCCCGCCGTGGTCGCGCCAAAGGGAGCCATCCGTCCATGGACGCCGCCCGCGGTGGCGGCCACAGCAGCGCCGCCTCCGCCTTCGCCGCCGGCATCGCGGAGGAGGCGGCGCGGCTGTGGTCGGAGCTCCAGCTCCCCGTGCGCGTGGACTGGGCGGCCGTGGCGGCGCAATGCGCGTCCCTGTGGGCGCACGCGCGGGCGCTGCTGCTCGTGCCGGCGGTGCGGCTCCTGGTGTTCCTGTCGCTGGCGATGACGGTCATGATACTGGTGGAGAAGCTCTTCGTCTGCGCCGTGTGCCTCGTCGTCAGGGCGTTCCGGCTCGGCCCGCACCTCCGGTACCACTGGGAGCCCATCATCGCCGGCAGCGCCGACGGGGGAGACGAGGAGTCCGGCGGCCACGGCGGCGGCGGCGAAGCCAAGTACCCCGTGGTGCTGGTGCAGATCCCCATGTACAACGAGCGCGAGGTGAGTGGCCGATCGATGAGCGTGAGCTAGCGCAGGCGCGGCACATTGCTTGCTGGCGTAGACGCCTAGTAGTGGACATGATGAGCTGGTAGCAGGCAGAGTGGATTAATTGAGCTGATTATTTTGACCGTGCATGTTGGTGGTGACTGATGGACGATTTTATTAATCTGGGTGCATGCTGGAATGGATGGTGGCGAAGGTGTACAAGCTGTCGATCGGGGCGGCATGTGCGCTGGAGTGGCCGTCGGAGCGCTTCGTGATCCAGGTGCTGGACGACTCCACGGACCCCGTTGTAAAGGTACGTACCGTACGCCGGCGACCTGACCGCTCCCCTCTTCTCTTTCTCAGGTCTCAGTCCCCGACCTTTTGCAAACCGCGGACTGGTAGTCAATTTTAGTGTAGGATAGGAAACTCCGACCGTGCCGTCACGGCGGCACTCGCGCGGTTCGTCCCGTCGCCGTACATCGTGTAATCAGAATTGAGAATGACCCCCTGGATTATTTGGCACGGTGACAGCTACGTAGTAGTAGTGGGTCAGTCAATCAGTGTGTGCGTGTCCCGCCGGTGTGTACACGTCGGCGCCGTCGTCATTGCCGACTGGACGCAATAGCTACTAATGTCCTATTCGCTTGACTGATAAACCATAGCTGAAAATACTACGTGTTATTTATCGTGAGAGAAAAATACTATTCATTAGCTAAAAAAAATACGGCTGGTAAGTAAGTGAAAAGACAGCCGCACTCACGCTTGGAGCGGACACAATGAGACGGCCGGGCCCGAGCGGAGCGGCGCGCCCCAACGCAAGCCGGCCCTGCCCACCGGGGACAGCCCATGCGCGTGGATCCAGGGGCCGCACTGCCACGAGAGTAGTACGAGACGGAGACTCGCCCCGCCCCCCGGCCCCCAGCGCACGCCCCACCGGCAAAGGCAAAGGCCAAAGGCCAGGTACGTACGGGTACGGAGAGCGACGGGCGGACGGGGCTCGGGGTGGCCTGGCGCGTATGGCATAGCTAGCGTCCGTCCCGGCGCGGTCGCGACAACGCCTGCCGGCTGCACTAGTGCACCACACCACCAGTAGGCAGTCCTAGCCTAGTACTGGGCTGGGCTGCCTGCCTGCCGATCGATGGATGTGGATGCGCCTCTGACTTGAGCGATTCCTTGCTTGCCGGCGCAGAAACGCGCCAGAAATCCTTCCGGGAGTAAAAAAGGGGCGCCCACTGGCCGAGATCGAGCAGGTCGCGCCCGAGACGTGCGGGTTGGTCGTTCCTACTGCCACTGGCCACATGCCAAGCAGAAAGAGTTATCGGAATGGCGCGGACCGCGGAGCGTGTCCGCGGGGGAACGCCGGCTGCCGCGTTTCCTGGCCGGCGGGCGGCGGAGCTATGGCCGCTGTGTCTGTGTTCACTAGCGTGTACACGTACACGTACCAAAACGCAAGGAAAACTGCAATAGTAAGCACGACACGACGACATGCACGACAGCTTATGCACGCGGACCAACCAGACGGATCTGTGGCGCCCCCACCTGCTCGATCGGTCTGTACTCTGGACCCCATCGAACAATGCAAGTCTATGCGGCAAGCCAGTGCCAGTGGTCCACATACCTCGGCCGGGCCCAGTCATGCATTGTTCCGTCCATGGACCATGGTACCATATAGGAGTATATGCTTAGCGGCTTAGGACATTTTTTGAGCCTTTCCCCCTGACTTGATGACAATGATGGAAGTAGGTTTGTTTAAAAAAAAAAACACACAATGATGGAAGTAGGCAAAAGCACCTTTAGACTTTAGTTACAGACTAGGCAGGCTCGAGATTCCTAGACAGTTTTAAGCATGTGCACCGGAGCGCATTCCTAACGCGCATGTCGATACAGGTATGATCCCCTCTTTGTTTAATAAAAATTACGGCAAAACTTTTACCATTCTTTCTAAAAAAAATCCGTGTCTTCATCTTTCGTAGTTGCCCAGCCTCCGCTCCTTCTGATCCTCCGTCTCTCTAACCCTAATTAGCTACCTTATAAGTGACCTCTCGCCGTCGACGCCCTCCTCCTCCCTGTCCAATGAGATATCCTCACGGCCTGCTCAGCAGCGCCCCTGTCCCTCGCTCAACGCCCCTCAACACGTAAATCCCACCTTTACCGTTGTATCATCCACCGCTCCACGCGTGACCTTGCCGTTAGCCGCCCCGGCCACTGCCTGCCTCCTCATTCTCCTAATTTCGGCGGCGTCCTTGTGCATCCGTCGTTTTTGGGTAGCGATGCACGCACAAGCAAAACAAAGATTGTGCTTGTGCATCAATGGCAATATATTGGCATGTTACACACAGCACGTGACACACATGCATGACGATGCGTGCTGCCAAGAGCAGTGTTAGTCAGAGCAAGGCTAATAATAATACAGCCGACTGGATCTTTGCAGCATTCTCTCAGCCCACCCATATAGTAGTTAGTTTTCACTATTAATACATGACCTACTTGTCTCTCTCACAAAGTTTCTCGGTTCTTGTGTCTAAGCCGGCTGTAAACTTAGGGCAGTCTCAATGAAAGAAACTAGTAGTTTCTATAACATAGGATACCGCACCAAAAAGTACTGCTTTCCAACCCATGGTTTCTATGAGTAATAATTATTTTCTCTTTCTCTCTCCCAACTCTATCTTCTTCCTCCAATGGGAGTGCGACACGAGCTCCCTAGAAACTGGTGGTTTCTCCCCAATGGCGATTTCATGGTTTCTTGGTACATTGGGTCAAGAGTAGACCTGATTTCTTCATGAGGAAACCATTTCTATGATTTTTGCTCTCTTTCTTCATTAATTACGTTGCCATATCAGCATTTTGCCATATCTTCTCTTCTCTCTCCTCTTCTTTCTCCTTCACCTCAGCATTCTGCCGCAGCCTGCTATTATACTTGCTCTCAAGATAGCTGGAACTTGCCTTTTCCTTGACAGTTACGTTCTCTGTTAGGAGCTCGTGTGGCTGCACGGATCCCCAAGCCATCCAACGGCTCCGCCTCCTGTGTAGCGCGTCGAGCCATCCAACGTGACGGTGGGTTTGGTCGACCAGTTGGGTCTCGTGATTTTTTTTCCCACATGCAACTCGCGCCTAGCGGAGGTCAGCCTCAGCCAGAATAATGTACGGTCGCACCCCCACGTTCTTCCTGCTCGTGTGCTCCCGTGGTTGATCTCCATCCTTTTTCTTCTGCCACAGAACCACAGGACAAAGAAAAATGTGCACGAAGGGAAACGGAGAATAATAAAGAGCGAGCGAGCGAGGCCGACGTGCTTTGTTTACATCCCGCGCTCCAAGCCGTCGTTCTCGGGTAGGATCGGAATGAGTGGAGATCCATCCTTCAGCCCAGCCCAACCAGAGACGGCCGTCCTGCAGGCTGCTGCTGGCTGGCAGCGGCATGCATGCGCCAGCGACGACGACACCGCCGGCCGGCCGGCCTGAGCCATATGTATACGCTGCGTACGCGCGCGTATGGCATGGCACGGCGATCGGTGCGTGGCGTCCGGGGACCGGGGAATGAAAGAGACGTGCCTGTTCGTTCGTACGTGCTCGGACGGCGACCGGTAGCACGAGCTAGCTAGAGCGGGCAGCAGCGCCGCAGCGGTCCACGTCAACCGCCGCCGGCGAGGCACAGAATAATTGCGTCGCGTCGTGGGCTCGTGGCAAGAACAACAGCACAGACCACGCCGGGGAACGATCTTCTTTTTCCCACTTGCGCCTGCCGTGCGGCGGGATCTCGGCCGGCACGGCCACGAATGTAAGCCGTGCAAGTGCTGCAATCCTGACTGCAAAGGCATCCTGATCCTGGCTCGATCGTGCACGTTCTCGTGCCATGCGGCTGATGCCAAGCCCCACTGGGCACTGGGCACTGGCCACGATTCGCTGCGAGGCCTCACATGGAATGCAGGAAGGCTGTCCCCCCACAAGAACCTTTTCTTCTACCCCTGGTCACCATTAAAATCGATCACTGTTTGCTTGCTTGTTTGTTTCTTCAAGCCCATCTCCTTTAATGTCGGATGAGGTTATTCGGCCGGGGTGGAGCAGTTGTAGCAGCCACCGAACTACCGACATCGCCGGTAGGGAAAGAGAAATTGCTGTAGGAATAATGATGAAAAAAGTGCTCCTAAAGTAGCGGTACCGAACAACCGACAACGATAAAAATCTTACTCCGGCGAGCCATGTTTCAATTTCCCTGAATTCGTGCGAGGATTCTCAAATTCAATCGGGATTTTTTTTTTTCAAAACATAAACTTGCGGAATCAAAACATGAAGTTGACTACTGGGCCGCAAGATGCTATTGAACTAGGTACCCGTATAATCGCACAAATCCCGGTCCCGGTATGGGCCTTTTGGGTGCCCCAGACGTATTGGGCTGGACGTGGGCTATACTGCAATGTTAGCGTGTCATGGGCTCGCCCTAGACGCCGAACTCCGGCGAGGCCCCGCCGCCAGCGCCGGTCATGGCAGGACGGCGAGCGCTGCGGGGTCCCGGGGCCGTACCGGCGAGCGGCGTGCGCTGGAGATGCCGGCGAGGGCGTCACAGGCAGGCGTCGGGGGTAGGGTATCACTCGCGTCATCAGGGCGTCTGGTGCCTTGCCGTCGGAGGTATGGCGCCTGTGGATTTGGTTCACGTGATTGCTAGCTAAGCCTGTCTTGCTCGTGGAGCGTGGACGGCTCCAACAGCGAGTTGATTCAGTTGCTGGAGGCGATTTGGCCCGTCCGGATGCCCTCCGATTCGTCCGTGGTATCTGTAGGTTAAAGCCTCCATTTTTTTTATATGTTAATGAGTCGATGAGATGAGCATGGTTAACTCTTCTGCACTCTGCATGCTGTTTTAATTTGAGTTATTCTTCTGATATAATACCATTGACCAAGTGACCTGTGTGACCATCACTTGAGGACAATGCCAGTCGATAGTTCCAGCAGTAACCAAGTCCCTGTATTTATCTATCTCTGTTCCCATTTCTAGGATTTGGTGGAGATGGAATGCCAGAGATGGAAGAGCAAAGGCGTTAACATAAAGTACGAGGTCAGGGGGAATCGGAAGGGGTACAAGGCCGGCGCACTCAAGGAAGGATTGAAGCATGAATATGTCAAAGACTGCGAATACATTGCTATGTTTGACGCTGACTTCCAGCCCGAGTCCGATTTTCTCCTGAGGACTATCCCGTTCCTCGTGCACAACCCAGAGATTGCCCTCGTCCAGACTCGCTGGAAATTTGGTTAGTACAGATGCGACCTCTTGCTGTAATTGTTAGTTTGAAAACAACTAGCAAAAATGATATTGTGATAAACTTTTGCTGTTCTAAGTGTCTTTGAACCATATGCGCAGTTAATTCTGATGAGTGTCTGCTGACAAGATTCCAAGAAATGTCGTTAGACTACCATTTCAAGTATGAGCAGGAGGCAGGGTCCTCAGTGTATTCATTCTTTGGCTTCAATGGTACAGTCATGTCCTCTCATATACATGATTCTAGCATCGAATTCGGAAGCTTAAACCTTTCTGATGACTGGGGGCCTTACGAGAGCAATTTTCATCTTTTAGGGACAGCTGGTGTCTGGAGGATTTCAGCGATCGATGATGCCGGGGGCTGGAAGGACCGGACGACAGTGGAAGATATGGACCTGGCTGTCCGTGCGATGCTGCAGGGATGGAAATTCGTTTACGTCGGTGACATAAAAGTATGCCGGTGCTCCATTACTTGCTTGTAGGAAACTCAAGAACGTAACAAGAAACGAATCTAACAATCCTCAGGATACTGCATCTGTATGTGCTTAGGTCAAGAGTGAATTACCTAGCACATTCAAGGCATACCGGTTTCAGCAGCATAGGTGGTCATGTGGGCCGGCAAACCTGTTCAAGAAAATGATGGTAGAGATTGTAGAAAACAAGGTCTGTTTTTTTTTTCAGACTTCCTTTACAAGCGCAACATATCACAGCATTGACTGATTGGTGTGCCCTTTTCTCTTGTGTAGAAAGTGTCACTGTGGAGTAAAATCCACTTATGGTACGATTTCTTCTTCGTTGGGAAGGTTGCTGCTCATACGGTGACATTCATCTATTACTGCTTTGCGATCCCTTTGTCTGTTTTGCTCCCTGAGATTCAGATCCCTCTCTGGGGAGTTGTTTATGTCCCGACAGCGATAACCCTCTTGAAGGCTCTTGGCACACCGAGGTAATAAGTGTGCCAAGGTTCAAGTTTTTGAATGACACTATTGTTGTTTCATCATTTAACACCTGATGACCTGAAAGCTTCTCGCCGTTACAGTTCATTTCACCTGGTGATCCTCTGGGTTCTGTTTGAGAATGTCATGTCGTTGCACCGGATTAAAGCTGCAGTAAGTGGTCTTCTGGATGCTGGTGGACGAGTCAATGAGTGGGTTGTCACTGAGAAGTTGGGCGACACCAGCAAGGCAAAGCCTGGCACCAATGGATCAGATGCTGTAAAGGTGATAGATGTTAAGCTAACAGAGCCCCTTATTCCGAAGCTAGTGAAGAGGCGAGCAAGATTTTGGGAGAGGTAAGTTTATCTATTATCATTAAGAGTTTCTCAAAGCTAGCATAAAACTAGTGTAGATTTTATGCACTTATGAGAATGTGCATAGTGTTAATGGCATACTTTCTAGTGTCTTCAAATGCTTATAAACAATCTCTATATCAGGTACCACTGCTCAGAACTTTTCGTTGGAACCTGCATACTTCTGTGTGGTTTCTATGACTTGCTTCTTGCAAATAAGGGATACTACATTTTTCTCTTCCTTCAAGGCACGGCTTTCCTTGTTGTTGGTTTTGGGTATGTCGGCACACTACCTCCTTGCACTGCATAAGCTGTCGTGGACAACTGATACACCTGCTTACCAGAACCTAAGCAAGCAAAACTCCTCTCTCCTGCACATATCGAACTCCGGAATTCAATGATAGTTGAGCAATATTCCCATCAGTCCTGGCCAGAGATGATCCACTGCCAAGAAGGTTGTTCAGATATCGTCGTCATGCTCCTGTCAGTCTTGGTCAGATTTGAGCCAACCATTCTTTATTGTCAAGAAGGCCATTCAAATAGTGTCACCATTCCAAATTTATAATAACAGTGTTTACTGAAGCATCATGACAAAAAAAATGATTGGTGCAGCAGCATTTTGTTCACATCCCGTAGAGATGCAGTTCACAGTGGTGAAAGAATTGCAGCTGATGTAAATGGAATAGCACTAGCTGCCAATTTATGTAGATCTCCGAACTCGTAGTTTTTTTTTTTTTTGAATTTAGTGATATTACTCAGAGTTCAGATCCATAATGGAAGATGTGGGCTTCCTCAGTTCATAACCTGTGTAGGCTTAATAAAACTTGTAAATGTAAATTGTTATTAACACTAATAATTTTGTCGAATCCGGGCAGTTCTTGAAATGCAAATGTAGCATGCAAATATTTTCCTGCAAGAAGCCAAAATAACTTCTGAGTAATACATTTGATCAGACATTTTACTTGATGTGGCACGTGGAATAGTGGATCTATTTACTATTGAGCAGCAGCCATTTTGGTTATTGTCGACAAGATACGTCCGGCAATCTACCGAGGGGTATGCCCACGGTAATAGATGAATCGGTGGAGGTGCGCGTGAGGGAACTAGATGGTGACACAGAACACAAGAGGCATCGATTTAGACAAGTTCATGCCGTCAGCTTGATGTAATACCCTACGTCATGTATCTTTCAGTGTATTGTATTGCGTATGATGAGATGCCTTAAGCTAAGACTAGGATTCGTATGGGGATGTCGACTAGGGGACCCCTGCCCCTCTTTATATGCTCTGGAGGGGTAGGGTTACAAGAAAATTATCATATTTGGTATTATATAATATCTAATAAATCACATCTTCCTGTAGTCTTACGGTGCACGCCGACCAGTGTCGTGCGCCGCACGTCTTGATCTTGTGGGCTGGGCCACCTCTGATGGTGCGGCCCATGTCTTGTCCTATGGGTACCGGGGGTCATACCCCCACAGTTATACTGATCATCCATGGTTGAAGTTGTGAATGTTTTGGGGGCACCGGACGTCCAGACGCTAGCTCCCTATCCGGACGCCCACGCTGTTGCGTCTTTGTCTCGCGTCTCATGCCTGCTCGCCCACGTCTCACCTGCTGCGCCCGCCCGCAAGCACGTGGGGCCCGCCCCACGCCATTGGGGACCGCCTCCACCTTCCTGCGCCTGACACCGAGGCAAGATGGCAGAAAGGCGAGGAGGGAGATGCAACACTCAATCTAGTTTTGAAACATCCAGATGCAACAATTGCAACATACGTCTAAAAACAAATGAAACATGCGTCTGAAACACTTACAAAAACACCTCAAAAACACTTGAAACCAACATCCTGATAAAACATTTGCAACATATGTGTGAAAACATATGCAACATCCATATAAACACATTTGCAACATATATCGAAAAAAAACAGATGAAACATTGAGAACATGAGCTTACAACGTACGTGTACAACCTTTGCAACACGTGCAACATTCTGATATACTTTTGCAACATCCGTAAGAAACATTTATAACATACCTCTGAAATATTTAAAACACTTGAAACAGATGCTTGCAAGATGAAGTTTCAGTGCAAATATCTCCTTGTTGCTTGGAGAATGGAGACTCGTCGACAAGTGGAGTTCGCCAGAGGCAGCGGCCCGGCGGTGCTTGTAGGCAGCGGCTCGGCGGTGGCTGCGCGACAGGGTAGGGAGGCAGCGGCCGGCAGTCGAGCGTCGCGACTCGTAGGCGGCTGCGCGCCTGACAGGGCCGACAACCGTGCCGCCATGACTCGCAGGCAGCCACACGCCGCATCTGGTAGGGCTGGCAGTCGAACGCCGCTTGCGGGAGCGAAGCGAGGCATGCGGAGTTGATTTCGTTTTTTTTATTAGGCGAGCAGCGTATGCAGCAGTGAGCGGAGCGAGATCTTAGACCTTCCGAACCTCTTAACGGTAACATTAGAGATGTTTTTGTCTCTATTCTCGTGTACCAAGCGGTTCATATGCGAGTTTGAATTGAATCGAACAAGTCTGAGGTGTGACTGCCAAGCTGTGCAGCGTGATCGCTGGGCTGGCTGGCTGGGGCTAGGCTGGCCAGCCCCCTCACAAAAACACTGTTCATCAGAACCAGCCAGCAGTACTTCTCTCTCACATAAACGAACCAGTAACGATATGAACCAGCCAACCGAACATGCTGGTGTTCCTTCAGGGCATTGATACAGTGTGATAAACTGGGAGAACTTATGGGCAGAACTTGTGTATTCACATTTCCAGCCCGTGTTGGTAACCTGAAATCCTGAATCAAGCACAAGTTGTTCGGTAACATTTAGGAATATATCACAATTTTTTTCCCATTTTCTGGTCAGACTGGAGTCAGCCGATCAACATGCTTCAAAATTTCATTAATCTTTGGTTAAACGTGTGGATGATGCATACGCGTGTCTTTTCTTTCTGTTAAACTTACTGAAACGACCTCATTTCTGCGAAAGGAAATCCACAGAGTCGAAATGTAACAAGACCGTTGTAGATCATATTACCTAAATTCCGGTCGAATATCATATCCATACAACAATAATATCAGAGTACAAATAATGCGAAATTACATAAATTATTATATCGCCGCATTGGCGGAATCAAAAGTAGCATTCATTCAGAACAGCTTGAAGATAAGATCGCTAAACTTGAGCGTAGGAACGAACCCCTCAACCGTCAAACTCCTCGGAGCTATACTCCTCAGCAGAACCTGTGTGCCAAAATTTATCAGTACGATTTATACTGGCCACTCCCACCCTATGAGTATTGCTTTGTGGAACTTGGATGTAAGTTGGATATAATCAAAAGGAACCTATAAAGTTAGGGTTTCCTATGTATTAGCATATCAAGTATATAATAATAGTTGGTCAAGTTTTAATACTATCCCCACACCCATTCCACCCTATTTCCGTCCAGAGCCAGGTTTCGATCCTGGGATCGATTTACCACCATCTCCACATCACAACCATACCATCGCTCAGTCAACAGGCCAACTCCCTCTCGGCACTGTCTCAAGGCCCGTAGCCCCTGGCTACGTCCGAACACTCACTCTCAGGGAGAGAAGAGAAGGACTCATCTCACTATCTAGTTTAAGCGAAACCCAGGAAAGGTCCATAGCCGACAAGTCGGCATATGTATCGATCGATCAACCATACACTCTGCAGAGGTTTTACATAACCACAAGATCCGTCTTCCTCGCTGACCGTCGTCAACTGGGCTGATTCCGCCCACTTGCTAGCCTACGATAATGCCACTCTACCATTCAGCCCTGGTACACCCCAAGTCTAGTCTGGAGTGGCTGAAACTGTGAGTCATGAGCCAAGTCCACAAGGTCTCCATGAAGTCTCGGAAGGGTGTGGGGGAAATCCTCCGCGCCCCGTACCTCCCTCGCACTGTCCGCTATCAACCTAGCAGTAGTGGCAATATCCTACCAAGTAGTCCGGCCGTCCCGCACCTTATAGGGCAAGTGGTACGTAAGGCTTCCCGATGAATCTGAGTACTAGTAAGTTCTTAGGGATGACTAAGCCAGAATGTCTTCATCAGGGTTTCCATTTACCGTGCCACCACAGCACCTCCACTCAGGGCTCCTCCCATCACAGGTTCACACCTAGGGCCACCTCATATACCATTTACCCACCACAGGTATCCATTCCAGGGGTGCCCAGGTAGCACCCCACGGTAAGACTTGCCCCAGGCTCGTCGTATACTCCAACTTGGTCGACACAACCCTCACCCTCCACGCACCCAAGTCACACACGCAGCACTCTCCCCATGGTCCAGATAACACAAGTTTCCACCACGCATCAATATAGTAAAAGCGTAGTAGAAGTAATAAGCAATGAAATATAGCAGCAAGCGTGTGTCTAACCTAATAGCAGGGTAAGCAGGGGTAAGGTTGCGTCAAGGTGTAGGCCATCAAGTAAGCATACTACCATGCAAGTCCTATCATAGTGTGAATATAATAATAAAGTAAAGCAATAGCAGTTCTATATTAGTCATGCGTAATAGGTGCTACGAGGTTGGGTGGGATATGGCACCTTCAGTATTGTCGTCTCCGTACTCCTCATGGTACTCTCGGTCCTTGTCCGTCTGGTTCTCCTCCGAGTCTGCAAACGATCGTATTATAGTCGCGTTAGCGACGTCTATAGTATAACACAAAGAAGCAATGAAAATTCAAAAGAGCCAAATGTACTCAAACATGGGTTCATTGTGTAGAGCTCGATTTAGATGAATTTTGGTCCTGGTTTCATATTTTTCTGAGGTCGTATGAATTAGTTATGAATTTTTGAAGATTAAATCAATTTCTGAAAATGGGATAAGGCTGAATTAATCCTGGGCTGACAAGTGTCACACTGTGGCTGGTCCACGTGGCATGCTGACGCTAGCAAGACGTCAGCATGGCGTCATCATCTCGATTCTGAGCTGATAGGTGGGGTCCCGCTGGCGTCATCTTGACGTCGGCATGACGTCATCAACGTCATCAGTTCCGACAGGTGGGACCAGGGGCTCCTGGGTCACTGACATGTGGGTCCGGTCAAAGTCAATGCCAAGTCAACGGCGAGTCAACGTCACCGTGACATCAGTCACAGACAGGTGGGGCCAGAGCTGCTGACGTCAGTAGCTGACGTCATCGTGACATCATCATGACGTCACCTCGGCTGTGTTGTTACTGGCAGGTGGGTCCCGTGTGACGTCGTCATGACGTCACCCACTGACAAGTGGGTCTAGAGTCTCTATGTCGCTAACATGTGGGCCCGGTCAATCGGTCAACGTTGACCAGTCAACGGTCAACATAGGCCGGGTCCAACTGGGCCGGTTGGGCCTGGATACGGGCTGGGCTTTGGCCCACCACGTGGCATGCTATGGCACTGCCACATTGTAGCCAAGGGCCTCCATTGGGCTTCGGTTCATAGATCGGCCCACACCGCGTGGCTCACGGTGGACTTGTGTTCACGGTCCATAGACCGTAGGCTGGGTCTTCGGTGGACCGAGTCTATTTCTCTTTCCTTGGGCATGGTCTACGTGCACCGGGTGCATGTGCGTGTGGCCGATGAGGGGAATTCCTCTGCTTCCTCCCCCGGCGTGCTCCCGCCAATGGTGAGCTCATCGGCGAGCTCCCACAGCGGCGCTAGCGCTCAATTGAGGTGGGAAAAAGCATCGCCAGGCCTCGGCGAGTACGGTGGTGGGGTCAAGGTGGCGACCAGGGCTTCCTAGGGCTTTGGCCACGGTGGTCGGCGGCTCGGCGTGGCGGTGCTCATCGGCGGGGCATCTAGGGGCAGTTCCAGGGGTCCTGGTGCCCCGTTTTCTTTCAGACGGTTAGCGGGAGGTATGATGTAGCGTCGACGACGACCATAGGGCGCGGTGGAGTCCGCATGTGGTGGTGGTGCACGGTGAAACTCCGCCCGAGGTCCAGTGCTTGTGGCCAAGGCGTTGTGGCCGGCTAACAGTGTCTTGGTCTACGCAGCTATCCTCCAGGCGTCACGGCGGTGCTCTACGGCTACTTCCTAGTCCAGCGAGGCGGCCGAATGCGCATGCAGTGGCCGTGCCATGACGGCGGCGTTGTGAGCGCGGCGAGCGTGTGCACTGTGATGGCGTCCATGGGCTAGGAGGTGGTCTCAGCAAAGGAACTCACCGAGTGGTACTTGGCAGCGTTCGGTGGTGATGCGGTGGCGTGACGCTGCCTAGTGGTGGTAGCCGCGTCGTCGGGGTAGGCGCTCGCGGCGGCGCTCCGAGCTCCCGTGATCGATGTCTCCGAGCCCCCCGCTCTCCTCCCTCTTCCGAATTTCCCTCTCGGCCCTCTTCTCTCGGAGTGATGCGGGTAGTTGGGCCACCGAACGGCGGCGGTGGGCTGAGGGATCCCTAGGGCGCTCTGGGCGTCGCTTTATAGCCCCAAGGTCCGAGCTCCACCCATGGCGGACGGGGCGGACGGCAGGCGATGCGCTGAACGCATCGGACGGTTCACGGGCGCGGGGTAGTTGGCGTAGGGGTTGCATGGGCGCGGCGCCAAGGGAACATGGCCAGGCGATCTGCGTGACCCTGGGCCCCCGCCTGTCGCTTTGGTCGGGACTCGGTCGGGAGGAGATGCCGGCGTGGGGAGGAAGAAGGCACTTTGTCTTGGGGTGGTGGCTGACGCGTGGGGTCCGGGTGGCAGCGGCAGCAGGGGGCGAGATGGTGCCAGGCGTGAGCGCGGCGGTCTTTGGGCGATCGTTGATCAGCCTGGGTTGGGCCGCCTCGCAGGCGATCTGAGGGCTGGTTAGCGGGCCTAGCAGGCCGAGCCGGCTGCGAGGCTTTATTCTTTTCTTTCCTTTTTCTGTTTTATTTTTCTTCTTCTTTATTTAAATTCAAATTTGATTTGGAGTTTGAATTCAAATCTGGTGTACCTTATTCATTGGATTTTTAGATGTGAGGCCCACAACACTCTTATATATATATTAGGAACTTTATTTAGCTATTTTGTGTAACAAAAATAGTGGTAGTTTTGTTATAAAAAATAGAAATGGTTTTCATTTTAAGCATTTATTCTTTGGTTTGATTAATAATTACTTTGTGGTTTATTACTTTAAATAAGTTGTAAAGCAATTGAAAATCCAAATCACAATTTAAGTTGACAATGTATGCAACACTTTATTTGTTAGAATTTTTAATAAACATAATTAACAATGACATGTCATGCTCATGAGATTGTCTAGTTGGGTTACAACTAATGCAACATCTAGGGTTGGCTCCTACAATTGTCACTCAACATTGCATGGGGTTAAAAACAAAAATTTTGTAGCTGTGATTTTTGGTGTGTGGATTTTTGGGTTGTTACACTTACTAGATATTAGAAAATTTTCGTCATACTTGAATCTCGATTTACAATTGCTATTAGTTCACTGGGACACACTTATTACCTTCTAACTTATAAAATATGCATAGTACTGTCGAGTATTGGACCTGGGGTGGAGAGCGAAGCCCTTTCGAGACACGGTTGAAAATTTTCCCCTAGGACATTCGTTAATGCTGTTATTTGCTGATAAATACTAATATTCAATTGTAGCAATTAGGTCTTAGATACTACGACTGTTTTAAAAAAAAAAGATACTATGGCTATTAAAATGACTATTATGCCCCTAACTATTATGTCATAACCCTCAGCAGTTTAGCCCGTTCGCTTGTTAGTTTCAGCCAGGGCTTATCAGTCAGCCAACAGTGTTCTCCTCTCATAGCAAACCAGCACCAGCCGAGCTTATCAGCCTAGAAACCAACCAGCGAACATGCCGGTTGTCTCTACAATTTTGACTTAAAGTTTATCTTCATTCGACTACGTATGCAAAAGTAATAATTTTTTATATAACTATTAAGGGTTGTGGTATAATAGTTAGAGGAAATTATTTCTTTGCCCCTAAAAAAGGTGTCGTTTAGTTTCTTGGCCTTTTTTTCTTGAACTTGCTTATTTGGCCCTAAAACAAAATTTCTTTGATTTCTTGGCCCTTCCGTTAGTTTGATGGGCTAACGGTGTTAAGTTGTACGCGAAATGACTCTTTTACTCTTGGCTTGAAAAAACAATTATTGGAAAAGATAAAAAAAATAATGATTCCATGCTTGAAAAAATAGTGTACCTTATTTTGGGAAATTATTGATAGAGGCAACCTGAAAGACCTGTGAATTATAGCCTTCGGCGCCAGGGGTAATAGGGTCATTTCACGTACAACTTAACACCGTTAGACCATCAAACTAACGGAAGGGTCAAGAAACCAAAAATAATTCGTTTTAGGGCTAAATAAGCAAGTTCGAGAAAAAAGGGCCAAGAAACTAAGAAGCACTTTTTTTTTGCCATGGAAATAATTTCCTCTAATAGTTAGGGGTATAATGGCCACACTTAAGTGTTTAAGAACTGATTGCTCGGAAGATGAGGTGAACTGAAGCTCTAGAAATTTACAGCGATAAACCTTAGCCTATTAAATTATATTTACCCCTACCAAGAGCTAACCCTACAACTTCGATAAAAACATACTAAAAGGAGCCCTTAGGACCATTACACCAAAAAAACATATCCTTAAACATGCGCTCTCTCATAAAAATGTTTTTTCTTAAAAAAAAAATCTTTCGAAGAAGAATGTAACCTATGATCTAAGAGCACACTATCATGACCAGATCCTAGGATTCACTCAAGAGCACATAAGGAATGAAAAGAAGCACTAAACAAGGACATAATGAAAGTGCGTGAATCAAAAGAGTGAATAAGAAACAACTGAATTTTCCCACATCTCATATAGCCAATCAAATGCAGGATGCAAACAACTGAATTTTCCCACATCTCATATAGCCAATCAAATGCAGGATGCACTGACCTAGACTTCGGAAGAACACAACCACCAAACAAATCACGTTACACTTGCTCCGCCTGGCTAATCTAGTCCTGGCCTAGTCCATCCACACGAGCCACCCTCATGCACACAAACACACCCTCTAAAGATGTTTTTAGTTTTATCTTAAGTTAAACTTCTCTAGTTTTAATAAATTTTGGGGGAAAATATATTTGTATCTATATGCTAAATAAACACACCATCAGTACGTATTTTATAGTATTTTAATGGGATTAATTTGATGTTGCAAACATTGATATGTTTTTCTATTAGCTTTGCCAAAGTGGGAGAAGATCAACTTAGGACAGAACTTAAATACTACTCCTACCTTGCGTTTAGATTGGAGGGAGTACGGTTATTTACATGAAATCAGATATCGAATAATTGTGTCAAGTACTAGAGTTTATTATTATTTTTTTGAGCAACCAGAGTTTATTATTTCCTTGAAATATGGCCGTTTGGGTTATATTCCGTACTTTTCAACTTTAGTCGGAACAGTAGGCTCGTTTTTTGGGCGAAGCGAACGGTGCCGGCCTTCAACGGGCCCGTGAACTAGGCTAAACAACTGCTGCTTCGCCGTCGCCGGCACCGGGAACGCGGACAATGGCGACGGGTGCAGGGGTCGTCGAGCACGAACGCCGGAGCGGCCGCCGTGGCGACAACAAGGCCGGCGCACCATGGGGAAGAGCCGGCCCCGACGTGTACGTCTCCACTGGCGAGCACAGCGCGTGATTTCTGGGTAGCGCCGACTCCCAATCGCGCGCCGGTCTCCTCTCCTCTCCTCGCGATGCGGTCGCAACTCGCACCAACAGTCAGCAACTCCGCTCCATATCGCTTTCTGCGAGGTCTCGCTTCACACTCACCGGATCGATCGATATCATCCTGCATATGCTAATTTGACGCTGGACAATTTATTATGCGATCCTTTGCCAGTAGTGGCCGATATGCTTTTCCTGTAAATATATGTTCTATATATAAATCAGTTATGGAGTCTCATTCGTTTACTTTGTGATATCCTGCACTCTTTTCTTTGTCTGATTATTGGCACCACACTGTTTTCCATTCATGGGGCCATTAAATATTGTCATGTTGATGTTGGTTCAGTGGATTTCCTTTGTGGCACGACATATCGCACGATTTCCTCTGGCAAATGGAAAACTCTGACTAGTATTGCTCATTGCCCACCTTGTAGGTCCTTCAATCTGATTATCTTAGAGGTATTAGCCGGCAATGTCATGTCCCTGCAGGCCTGCACAATAGTAAAGCTACCCTCACTGACCTCTTGGAGACAGGAATGGTCAAGGAGTGGAGAAACTAGGAGACGTGGTCAATGGCCAAGAGTCTAACATTGCCATCCATGAAAGGTTCCAGACTTCCAGTTCAGAGCTTGAAACAGGTAACCCTGCAAGATATATTCAGGTGAAGTGATACCTAGTATGGAGGATATATATCAGATCGTTAGTGCCTGTCTGACAGAACATCAAGAATGTTGGGATCAGCTTATTACCAACAAACAGCATACATCTGAAAAATATGGCGAGTAATTAACCAACAAAAGGTTCATGTCACTGAGTGACCATTCGTTGATAGAGTAGGCACTGGTCGGGCGGGCCAGTCATCTGAAAATACCTGCTTGAAATCAAAAGTCTGAAAAGGCTATCTAACGGGTGACTATTGTAGTTTTTGGGGCTGTTGATAGGTGTTTCTCTCTTCTTCTTTTTAAGTATTGATGAGTTGTATGTAACCATTAGTTTAACCCAAAACTTAAACCGACGAGAAGAGGTAGGCAATGCACTTGTATTTCAACACCCTTAAATACCGGTTTCCTCATGTCTAAAATATGGAAAGAAGTCAGCTGCAATTATTTTATTTAATCGTGTATGCTAGAATTCAAAGGACTTCTGTCTCTGATATCAAATTGAGTTGCATATGCCAACCAATTCAACAAAAAAGACTAATCTGATAAGGACATATGGGTAATTCACTTATACATTAATACCCTCTCGCGTGTAACTTCTCTTAGGCCTCAAATGTTGAAATAGGACTTTGCTCAAGTTATTTTATTTAATTGTGCTACCAGGATTCAAACTCAAGACATCTGTCTCTAATACCATATCCATATGTGCTTGAGGACTTGCCATTTATGTCACACTACCCATGGAACTTGTACTCCTTTAGTCCTAGTAACACTTGACAATAAAATGAGTTGAAACTCTCAGCTCATGAAAAATTTGAAACAAGACAAGCCGAGCCGATCAATATGGAGGCTAGCGGTCTGCGAGTATTTTGTCCAGTCACATTTCTTCCCTTAGTGTGGTCATGGGTTTTTGTCACTGAGGATAGGCACAACCATTCATAGCAACTACTACTAGCCAGGGAATCCAAGCCTAGGCCAGCTCTCTTGTCTCTATATGATCCGTTCATATTCTTATTCCTTTTTTCCATCAGCGGCACGCAAATATGAACAATGGGCATTGATTGAATACTATAAAAGGTTCTGGAATCAAGTGTCCGAGCTTGTAGGATTATTGAACTAGAGAATACGGGCAGGTGAACTTGCAACAAGACAGAAATATTCTCCAAAAACTTTAGGATCGTGCAGCTGTAGAGAAGCCATGGATTAGGGTCCAGTCATTTCTCTTGCTAGCTGTGCAAGATTCTCTGGTTTGTCGGTTTTCTCTGTTGTTAGGTAAAGGAAATATCATTGAATCTCCCAATTGCAATTTTTTCAACATAAATATTCCTTGCGTAGCATTTCAATTTTCAGTCTTCATTGCGTATGCAAATCATGACAATTTCCACACCCTTTTTTTTACTGTAAGAAAAACTACACTGATGCCTTTTTTTCTTTCCTTTTGCTGCTTTATTAGTTGTACCGGTGTGATAGCTTGATTCATCCTCAAAGTGCTGTAACAGAACTTTCTGTTCAGTACCCATACCAAGTTTGGAATTTTAATCTTAAGTTACATTCTAAACCTTTTCCAGCTCTCATGCCATTGCCCTCTTAAGGCATCAATCTCACCGATGGCATATAAATCTCACTAATAGTAGCTACTACAGTTCTTTACTATGCATACACATTCTTGCATTGCACCTCAAGCATAGTGCATGCACATCATCTGCAGCTGCCAGCTGGGCCTGCCTCTAGTTCCAGGCATACATTTTTTACAGGGGGTACATGAAACACAAGAACCATTTGCATAAATGAAAATATATATGTATATCATATTATGGAATGAAGAGCAGTGTGTCTGCTGCAGACTTGCAGTGCAGCCAGCTGTTTCAACAGCAGACGTTGCTCGCTCAAAAGCCTGGCCCCTCCCAACCTTGAAGGCCGCCCCGCCAATCATCCCCTGTTCTGTTCTCCGATGCTGGGCACATGCAGCAGAGATGCTTCTGATCACCATCTTCGTCCCCCTACCTGTTGAGATCAATCTCTGATGAAGTGCCGTCCTCGTCCTCTGCTGCGAGGCTCTGCAGGAATGTACTCTCGCCCTGCAGCACCGGCTGCTCGACGTCGGAGCAGTCGCGCGTACCAGCGCACGTGTGGAGCTGGAGCCACTTGGCGCCGGCGGCCTCCGAGGAGGAGGACGTGACGCAGCTGTCGGAGGAGAGGTGGCGCGTCGGGGACGGCGAGGGGGAGCAGCAGCAACAGGAGCAGGAGGAGGACAGGCATCCGGCCGTCTCCACCGTGGAGGCCAGCTCCGAGAGCTCTGCCTTGGCGGCCTCCGCGCCGGCCGGCGAGCCCAGGCTGTGGTCGTTGGCGAGGATCTCCTGCGCCCGGCGCAGCACGGACTGCAGGTACCTCCCCTGCGCCTCGATCCTCAGCTGTAGGTGCCGCTGCACCTGCCATGCACGAATGAGGTCAGGTCATGATGAACCGAGCTCAGCTTGATCAGCAACCAACCATGAACGAACTGGTAATCAGCTGAAACAAGCTGCGAATGGTGATCGAGGTCATCTTTTACCTCGATCTGCTCCTGCAGCTTCCTCTGCACCTCCCTCTGCATCCGCGCCATGCTCCTGGAAGAAGCACCATGCAGCTCGGCGACGGTATCGTCGTCGTACTCGTCCGGCTGGCTCTCCGAGGAGGACGACCGCTCGTTGGTGCCATCTCCGTTGTCGCCGAGCGGGGAGGCGAGGCCTCGGCTCACCGCCAGCCTGTACTTCTGCAGCAGCAGCAGTGTGGACCGCATGATCAGGAGGCAGAGTTCAGCGGACGATCGGCTTACTGTCGCTGCGACTCCGATAAATAATTCGCCGACGGTAGCCGTACCTGGAGGTGGCTCTTGAGGTGGTGCAGCGTGAGCCCCGGCACGGCCATCTCCCTCAGCACGGACTTGGGTGTCGCCTCTGCAATGGCAAAGGAAGCCGACGTCGGTGGTAGCAGCGGTCAAAGAAAGGATTGGCTGCGAGCAGAGGGTGAAGAGAGCACTTACTGTCTGCGCCGCCGAGCTGGGCCACGGCGAGCACGAAGCGGTCGTGCAGCTGGCGCGTCCACCTGAGCCGCGCCCTGGCCTCGCCGTGCCCGTGCTGCTGCTGCTGACCACCCAGCGACGACATTTCCAACGTGCCCGCCGCGGCGCTTCGTATCGCAAAAGCAGCAGCGTCGGTGGCGTGGCCAGCATGAGAAGCCGCAGCAGCGGCCGGAGTAGTCGCAGACGAGACGACGGTCGACGACAGCGGCGGCTGCTTCTACCGCGGCGACACAGCAAGCTCCTGGACAAGCAGCGACAGCAGCAGCAGGGTGATGGAGGATGCCACTGCGAGCAGCGCGGGGGCTCTTATAGGCGGTGGGTCGGTCGGTTGCTTTCCTGGGACTCCACCGCTCAGAGATATTCCGTCCCCGTCTCCACCTCCGGCGGTATATGTATGTATGGATACGCCCGGGGTCGAATCGAATCGGCGGCAAGGGAAGGGAATATGGCGCGTGAGGCAGCTGGGGGCCAACAGGCCATGGCATGGCATGGCAGCATCTTCTTTTGCATCCCCTCTTGGCTTCCTCCTCCTCCATGTCACCACCTCAATTGTTTGCTGCTTTTGCTTTCACTTCTTTGACCTCAAAGAAGGAGAATCTTTCAGCAGTAGGTGGGGCAAAAGCGAAACAGTTCAACTACAACCCTCTCAAAAGGATAGAATTTTTCTGGGAGAGAAAAAAAACATTTTCTTCTTTTGAAATTAAAAAAGTTGATTGAAAAAGGAGAGACGAGAGAGAGAAGCAAAGGGACGACATTGCATTGATTTCTCGTGCGGGCATGCATTGCTGTTGTTCTCTTGCTGTTTTCTCACCCTTCTCGCCTGCTTGCTCCTTGGACTGACTGGATTCTCTCCTCGCTCGGAGCACCACCGTCTCACGAGCGAGCAAATGCTGCCTCTCTGCAGCGCCAAAATGGCTTTCCCGGCACACGAAAACTTGCTTTCAAGTGAAGATAAGATAGAGATACACGGTGCATATGCATCAAAGATGCGCTATCTATCTTTGCTTTGATCTCAATCTCACTGCCTGCCGCTGCCGGCCGGCTGTGAAAATTGGTGCCCAAACCAAAAGATGGCCCGACCCGGCCGGGCGTGCTCGACCCGTCAGGAATTGCATATGGACAGGACAGGTAAATGTCAGAGGAGAGGAGGGCAAACCAAGCTCGTTCGCTCGTTGGTTTCAGCCAGGGCTTATCAGCCAACCAACATTGTTTTCATCTCACAATAAACCAGTACCAGCCGGACTTATCAGCCCAGAAACCAACCAGCGAATAGGTGTGGCTTTCAGAGTGGCGCACAACGGGCACACACAGGCTGCTGCTGGGGGCGATGGATGCAAGTGGCAAACTGCCCCCTCCTTGGCCTGTGGTGGTGACAGGGGAATCAAGGAATCTAATCCAGATCTCGGCGCACGCAAGCAAGCTTAGCTATCGCAATGGATCAAAAGGAAGCTTCTGTTCAAAGGCGGCAGCGGCATGGCATGCTTGTGCATGCTGGGACGGACGCCGAGACCAGTAGTCACCAGTGCAGTGACAGCGCCACCACCCCACGACCACACAAATCATGGACATGGCCACACGCATATTCATTCATATTCTCCTCCCATCTCCTACCAATTCACGTTTTCACCTCTCGTTTCTTCCTCTAAGTCCCAGTCCCAGAGCATACAAGAAGAGGAGAGCAGAGTTGTTTCACGCAGAAGGGAAATACAGCACGTTCTACAGGGTTTTGTTACAGTCTCAACCGGTAGTATCTTTCTTTCTGCGAGCTACGGGAACGATGGTCGATGGACGGGCATCTATCCATCTTCCATGGACCACGTAACGTCCAATGATAAGCGAAGGTCCAGTGAAAAGACTGGTCGACTTTTACAGTTTTAGTATTTACAGGAGCCAGAGCTCAGCTCTGCTGTGTCACATACAATTCATGAATCATGAAATCTGCAGGGTCAGGCATCAAAATCAGGGAAAACCATGTCTGTTCCAAGGAACGGGTCAGAGTAGCAGCGCATATTCACGCTGTACTTGTGGGTTGGCGGCATGCCCTGCCCTGCCCTGGGGCGTTGTGAGGCACTTCAGTTTCAGCCCCTTTGCTTGCTTTGCTGCGCCTGGAAACAAAAACAATGGCCTTTCAGACCTCACAGTGCTTGACGACGTTTTCATATTCCCTTGCTGCTGTTCCCACCCATTGCGATCGGTGTTGGTGGTGGTCACTGACTGCCAAATATCTGCCTGCCCATGCTCTCTGTCTGCAGCCTGCAGCTGAGGAAATTACAGGAAACTGAATGCAAATGCATTATCTTGCCTGCAGTAGCATTCTGTTTAATTCTCCCGTAAACAATCAGCTTCTTCTTGTGCCGGTTGACTCAATGATCTGACCAGGGACATGTCGGTCATGACACGCCTTTTTTTTTCCAGTTTCTGCGAACGAATGCAGAGCGAGTTACAAGAAGGCCAAGTGGGTTAGAAGCGGTCGTTTTCGCGGTTCCACTCTCGGAGCCCCCTTGTT
Organism: Miscanthus lutarioriparius; assembly: GCA_904845875.1. Classification (NCBI taxonomy): domain Eukaryota; kingdom Viridiplantae; phylum Streptophyta; class Magnoliopsida; order Poales; family Poaceae; genus Miscanthus; species Miscanthus lutarioriparius. The sequence goes on along the minus strand of CAJGYO010000007.1, from coordinate 76,791,595 downwards.
GCTGTTGGGCTTGCAAGTTGCTGTCAGCGAGCGGGCTCCTCTCGGCTTCTAGACAGGATCCGTCCACTAATGCACATTTGCCATTACCTTCAGGCATCTCATGATTGCTTCATTTGCGATAACAGTGACCTGCATGGGACGTGGGTAGCTAAGACGTACTCATACCGTCATTTCAGCATCTTATTATTCTTCCTATTCTGCTCCCCTTGTGCTTGTCTGAATTTCAGGCCGAATATCCTCGCTGGAGCCGCGATATACGCCGAATTTAATTTTACACCAGCCTTCCCTTGTTTGTTCCTGTTCAATGTTCATGCTGCTGCCTGAGCTCCATCCAATTTTTCAGCGTGAAAGGAAGGGCCCTCTGCCTCTGCCTAAAGCTTGAGCAACATTCTGGGAAGGAATCAAGAAAGCTTAGCTTTGCTTTGCTTTAATCAATCTGATCCGATGATGCGCTCGCTCGCGTAAAAACGGCCTCTTTTTCGCGTGTTTTCGTGCTCTCTCGCCTTTAACATATTCCAGGGCAGGAAAAAGCAGATTCCTGAATGATGCCCGCCCGGCAAGGATGGCAAGCAAGAAGGAACTGATGAGAGGCACACCAGCACTCACTCACTCACTCACCGGCTGGCTGCCACAACAAGTCACAGGCCATTTGGCAAAGGTGAGTGATCGAGCGCATCAATAATTCCTTTCTAAAGAGCTCATCAAAGTCCATCACCGGATTGTTTAAAGGCATCGGGGAGGGAAAAGGGGATTGAGAGAGAGTGTCTTGTGGAGCCGAGAGAATCCGGAAAAGGGCTCCGGAAAGATGCCAAGTTAACCCACATCAGGAAGAGGAACAACTCCTCCTATGCGTCTGTCAGTGAAGTAACATGATTGGCGGCCCCCAGGGTGAGCAACCACATAATTGCTGCATTATTACCTGATTATATGGTACGGGAGCCTGTTTACTGCCTTTTGTTCTTGTTAAATTAAATGTTATGTTACCGATAAACGGTACCATGTTTCAGTTTCATGCACCGGTAATCCTTCCTGGTTCCAAGATTGTACTGTCAGACAAGACTCGTTTCTGACGGTAAAAAGGAACGCATAGAGCAAATGATTGGGAAGGGAGCTGTGTGTGTTTCTGAACTGCAACTGTTATTCCCTGATGGATTGATGGATGGATGGATGGCCTCTTTGGGCTCTGCTCTGATGGTTTCACCATGAGCTGTCCTTGCCCACCTACGGGAATCTTTGCTTTGTGGACTTTTCGGAGGGAAAGTTTGTCATAGGTGGGCTTCTCAGAATTTTACTGGTGGGTAATCAATCTTATAGCAGAATAAATAAAATGGACAAAATCTTCCTTCCTTTCGAAGAAAAGGCTAGAGGAGATTGTAAAGGATTTTTTCGACGACTAAATGATCGAATAATGGATTTTTCTTTTCTATCCTGAGAATAATTGGATCGGCATCGGTCGGTTGCAATCGCAGGCAGGTCTCACACAACACAACTTGCAAGTGAAGCTAACCCATTGGGATTGGGTAGGTTCTGAATATACTGAAATAAACTTTGCTTTAGCACATTGTCTTGCCACCTCTTGAGGGATAAGGTAGGCAGGATTCCAGTGATCCACCAAGGAAAGGCGTTAATAACCAAACAATCGGAAAAAGATGAGAAACCGCAGGATCAAAAGAGGATCAGCTAGAAAAGAAGGCAACCGAGAGGATTTGGGTGCCGCGCATTAGCTAAAGATAACTTATCTGGATCAAACAAGTCTGCTGAAATTTTTTACCAGGTGTCGGGTGATAATCCCCGGATGAAATGCAGAGAGATTCATCGGTTAGGTGCCGACTGCCATTTTGTCGGTGCGTCAGCTATCTGCTTCTCTTTTTTTTCCTGCATAAATATCTGACACATGCACGAAAGTTGAGAAGCCGGCTGATGTTGTTTTGTTATGAGAGAAAAACACTGTACTGATAAGTTCAAGCGAACATGGCGCCGGCATATCAACATGCATTGCTGTGCATAATTCATCTCCTAGGATGCTTTCGTTCCCTGTAATGGTTGTTTCACTCGTGCTTTCTGGGTCCTGGAGAGTCCTCATGATCGTCGATCATTGAAACGGGAACCAGCTACCTTTCAGACAAAAATTCAAACCCAAGACAGTTTAGGCACTGTTTACTGGCAATGCTCAGTTCCTCGTCCAGTATTCGGCTCTACCAACTGAGACTTTCCTGTTTGGAAGATTTATTGTTGGCAGATCGATGTGGGGTGGCCAACAATCTAGGAGCACTTCAACACAGTGATGTATACACATCATCGCTGAGAAATAGTACCCATCTCCAAATTGTGAATGAGGGCGGTCTGGCAGATATTCAGTAACAATCATGCATGGAGCGCATGGCAGATAGTATTCAGTAACCATTCCGTCATTGTCAGTTGCATTCTGCAATGAGTCATCAAAGTAAGTTATTAAGATGCTCCGTAGAAAGAGAAGCAATGCCATACAGATACAGCCTCTTCTTTCATAAATCCTTGATAGTAATGCGCGAAGTCAAGGTCACCGAAAACCAGTAAACCAAATCATTCAGGAGGACATGTAGCACAATCTTTGCTTCACTGCTTTTATCGATGAACTTTGCTTCAATGCTAAGGCTGTCAGCCCACAGGATCACCGGTTTAGGTGGGTCGACCACTCATCAGTCTTGTCGAACACCCGCTAGTGTTGTCGAGCACGACAGAGGCTGTCCGACCACACACATTATAGTTAGAGGGAGAACAGAACATACACACAGTACAAGCACCAGCGTTGGCCGGAGCCCTGTATAGGAGATGACAAATCTAAATTCTCTTTGTAGAGTTGTAGTGACAAACTATATATACAACTCTATTCATCTAGTACTAGTACAGCTGCCCTGCTGCAACAGTGACTAGATAACACAGCAGGACTGACTTCTGCGCCTATCCCTGCATTTGGCTACAGTTCGGCAGGTGAGCCGTTCGACGTCTGCCTCTACAGCGGCTACAGTACCACAGCAGGGGGCCTTTTCGGCGCCGCCTTCCCTTACTGTGTGTTCACACAAGTAAGCAGTAGATTATCTAACAATTCTTCTCCTAATCCTACTGCTATCCCTTGTACCCCCTCCATGCTAATCATCTCCTTCAACTCCGTGAGTCAAAGACGTCCGAGCGGTTTGGTGAGGATGTCCGTGAGTTGTCGATCAGTTTCGACGAACTCGATAACGATCTGCCCTCCATCGACACAGTCCCTGAGGAAGTGAAACTTCACGTCGATGTGTTTGCTCCGGTCGTGCAGAACCGGATTCTTCGCGAGGGCGATGGCGGGCTGATTGTCCACCATCAGTGCTGGTGGGTGAGCTTCCGCACCGGTCAGCTCGCCCAGCAGCCGGCGCAGCCACACAACTTGGCACGCCGCTGTGGCCGTTGATACGTACTCTACCTCGCACGTAGATAGCGCCACCACCTTCTGTTTCAGCGACAGCCATGAAATCAGAGCTGACCCGAGGAAGACGAGCATGCCAGAGGTGCTCCGTCGTCCGTCGATGTCCCCCGCCATGTCTGCATCGCTGAACATAGTGAGCTGCAGCCTACTCCCGTCGGTCTTGGGAAAAATGATCTCCTGATCCACCATCCCCTTGACGTAGCGCAGTAGCCGCTTCACCGTAGCCCAGTGATCCTCTCTGGGATCCTCCATGAAGCGACTAACGTAGCCTATGACGAACGCAATGTCCAGCCTCATGTGGACTAGGTAGCGCAGACCGTCGACGACGCTCCGGTAGAGTGTTGCATCCACCTTCGCCGTGGTGCTGACCTTTGTCAGCTTCAGACGCTCCTCCATCGGAGTCACGCATGGCTTGCACTTAGCCATGCCGCTCCGCTCCGCTCCAACAGCTTTGAGGCATACGCGCTCTGACCAAGCGTGAGTTTCTCCTTCCCCTGTCTCACCTCGATGCCGAGGTAGTAGGAGAGTGCGCCGAGATCCCTCATTCGAAAATGAGCCGCCATCTCGCGCTTGAAGCTATTGATGTCCTCCGTGTGCGCGCTGGTGACGATCAAGTCGTCCACATACACGATGATGATGAGCTCCTCCTTCCCCCGTCGCCGTGTGTAGAGCGCGTGCTCGATTGCGCACCGCTAAAACCCAAGCTCGCCCAGCGTGGCGTCAAGCTTGGCGTTCTATGCTCGTGGGGCCTACCATAGCCAGTAAAGCGCTTTGTGCAGTCGGAGCACCCTGTGCTCCTCTCTCTTGACGGCGAACCCTGGAGGTTGTCTAACGAAGGCCGTCTTCGCCAGCTCGCCGTTGAGGAAGGCCGATTTAACGTCCAAATGATGGACGCGCCAGGCCTTTGCTGCTGCCAAGGCTAGTAGCAAACGGACAGACTACATGCGCGCTACTGGCGCAAAGACCTCCTCGAAGTCTATGCCCTTGCGCTGAACAAAGCATCGGGCGACGAGGCGCGTCTTGTGCTTGACAATGACGCCGAGCTCGTCCCGCTTGACCTTGTACACCCACTTCAGGCTGATCGGACGACATCCTGGAGGTGGATCGACGAGCTGCCATGTCTCGTTTTCCTTGATCGCCTTCATATCCTCCAGCATCGTCCGTCGCCAGTTTCCGTCGTGCTCGGCCAGCGTGAACGTGGGTGGTTCCTCTGCGCTGACGAGCAGCAGCTCTTGATCATTGAGCAGCCGACTAGCCAGGCCTGAGGGCCCTGTGCCGCCGACGATGTCGTCCAGCCTGCGGAACCGCACCTCCTCACCTTCGTGGAAGGCATCCACGAACTCAGTGATGTCACTTGGAGGTGAGGCGAACTCAATCAGTGTTGATGGAGTTCCCTGTTCCGTCGGAGTGCTCGGCACAGCACCTGGAGTGCTCGGCACTCTGGTTGCAGTGCTCGGCACTACTTCTGGACAGCTCGTCACTACTCCTGCAGTGCTCGGCACCACTGTAGGAGTGCTCAACCTCCACTTGTTAGCCCACAGGATCATCGGCTCAGGTGAGTCGACCACTCACCAGTGTAGCCGAGCACCCGCTAGTGTTGCCGAGCATGACAGAGGCTGTCCGACCACACACACTATGGCTAGAGGTAGAAGAAGAGGGAGAACAGAGCATACACACACAGTACAAGCACCAGCGTTGGCCGGAGCCCTGTATAGGAGATGGTAAATCTGAACTCTCTTTGTTGAGTTGCAGTGGCAAACTATATATACAACTCTATCCATCTAGTCCTAGTACAGCTGTCCTGTTGCAACAGTGACTAGATAACACAGCAGGACTGACTTCTGCCCCTGTCCCTGCATGTGGCTACAGCCCGGCAGGTGAGCCGTTCGGCGCCTGCCTCTACAGCGGCTACAGTACCACAGTATGGGGCCTTTTCGGCGCCGTCTTCCCTTGCTATGTGTTTATACAAGAAAACAGTAGATTATCTAACAAAGGCTACGTGGACGGCTTAGCTGCTGATGGCATAGAGCTCTAGGCTATTGCAAAAGAAGCCTTTGCACTGCACTGCACCCCAATCCCAGCTTTGATCGAGCCATATAGATAGATTATAGATAGATGGCCAAGCGATAACTCTGAACAAAGCAAGGCCAAGAACAAAAGACCCAAAGCAGTGTGCTTTGCAAAGATCGACCGATGTGAGATTTGTGCACACAAGTGGGCGCATTGGAGCCGATCATTTGGAGACAGAACATCAATCAAAGGAGGTGATAGATAAGCAGCCACATGAACTAATGGTGCCGTCTACATTCCAGACACTCATTATTCAATAGACTAATTCCATGACCAAACTTTTACACAGATTTAATTTTGTTTTGTGCCAGTGTTCTTTTTCTAGGAAATTCCACGCAGAGCATGCATACCAGTATACCACTCCAAGACAGGTAATGGTAGTGCATTTGTCGCCATCACAAAGTTTTTTAGTTTTCTGGGTAGAGAGATCGATAGCGGGTACGAGAAGAGCACACTGGTTTTTTGGAACTCCTGGTTTTCGTTTCTAGTGGCGCCAGTGGTAGTGACAGCAATACGGCGGTCGTCGTCGTCGAGCCGAAAGGAATGCCGAACTTTGGATGAACTTGGATCTCCGACAAGATATGGTCTTTATGGAGATATGGAATGGATCATCGTCCACAAGGATGGACGGAGGCACTCAGGCACTCATCCAACCTAGTGGCCCAAGAAAGGAAGATCAGTGCACATAAAAAGGTCTCGTTTGACAGGGCTTCTCCACCAGTTTCAGGAGCCGTTTGGAACCGTTTTCTGTCAAATGGGGTAAAGTGAAATAGCTTCACTGGTGAAGCCCCTAAAAACATGCTCTCACAATGATTTGGGGTGGGATGGAGCCAAAAAAAGTGGCTTCTCACGGCTCCTCCTGCAGGCCTCTAAAAATATGCTCTCATAGGGAAGCCATTTTGCCAAACGGTTTACCAAAACCGCTTCAGCTCCACCGATGGAACTGTTCATGGAGCTGAAACAAAAAAAAAATGGCTTCACTAGTGAAGTGAAGCCCTGTTAAACGAGGTCAAAATACGGTGCATGTTTGTAATACCGAAATCGACGAAAGTTCTGTCGGGTATTTTAAATTGGAGTTCTAACATAATGAACTAGCAAGATGGTTTGTGTAAATAGAGTGACCGATGAACTTAGCCACGCCTTGAAATCGCTAATATATGCTTCGAGCCAAGCTCTCACTATATATGTCAAACTTAGCTATTTACAGTGGCGTCATATATATGGCGCCGCTTGACGATATATATCCCAGCGCGTTGCACCTTATCTAGTTATGTTGTTCATGCCAAACGTCCGTGTAGACCAAACCTGCACAACAACACCCGTGTTATCTTCTTGATTTAGGTCGCTACTCCACCATTAGTCTTCACTAGTTCATTAATAACTCGTGCTCTCAAACGGGCTAAAATTGTAAGAGATATAGGTCCCGTTCGGCTGGCAGGATCTTGGCTGAAACTGGTTGGTTGTTGTGAGAGAGAAACACTGTAGCGGCTGAAACTGGCTGAATCTCCGGAGGAGAACCAGCCGGCTAGTTCCAGCGAACCAGACCAGCGAACAAGGTCATATTGTTAAATACATCTGATTAATAAAGGATTATTTATATTAAATTGTATGTTTTTCTCTTTGTTTATTTTCTATAAAATAGACATAATAGATACTTCATAGGGCGTGTTCGGCTGGCTTAAAGCCAGCCGGCTGGCTTGTTCCGCCACTCACGAAATCACTGTTCACGTCCTGCCAGAATAATATTTTTCTCTCACAACAATCAGCCGGAACAGTATTTTTCAGTCCTGCCAAACAGGCCCATAGTCTATATCCAATTATCATAAACTTATTAATTATTTTTTTTGCAAGGGACTGATTTATATTTTTTTTATCCATATTCATATATATTTTTACTCCATGTGACATCTCTGTATATTTTAAATATGCAATTTGTTTGAAATCTTGCCATTAGCTATGGTGGCCCTTGCTGTATCACACATCTTATGAAGTCATGAATCTAAATTTAGATTTTTTTTCAAAAGTTATTCTTATTGACTACTACAGTTTTTTTGTCCTCAAGTTGAAACTCCTGTGCTTATTTTATCTTTTATTAACTCTTCTTTTGGACTTTCTAAAAATAAGGATTTTAAGCCATAGAGTACATTCTTAAATACAGAAATAGCATAAGCAATCATTTGAATGGCAGTCAAACTTTCTTAAGTTTGACTAGGTTTGTAGAAAAAATTAGCAACATTTATATCTCCAAATATGTTTATTATAAAAAATATATTAATAATCTATTTGATGATACTAATTATGTGATATAAATATTAATATTTTCTTATATATAATTAGTCAAAGTTAAAGGCGTTTAACTCCTCGGGAAGCTAGAACGACACTTAGGCCCTGTTTGGTTGGGCTTTTGGCTTTGGCTTTTGGCCCCAAAAGCCAAAAGCCCAACCAAAGGGGCTGCTTTTGAATGGTGCTTTTTCAGAAGCAGCTGCTTTTCCGTAGTTCATTTTTGAAAGCTGGGTTGACCCTGCTTTTGGCTTTTGGCTTTCTGCTTTTCGAAATTGGTGGAATAAAAAGCTCTTCCATAGTTGTTTCAAGAGAGATAAAGATAAAAGGTATATTTTATACTTGTTTAACCAAACAACTTTCAGCTTTTCTACAGCTCACAGCCCAAACAGCTTTTCCACAGCTCACAGCCCACAGCAGCTTTTTCCCACAGCCACAGCTCAACCAAACAGGGCCTTAGTACACCACTAGAAGTTGGTGAATGGGGATTTTAGTATGCTATGAAATATCTTGGCATTAGGGGAAGATGAATGCTCATTTTATGTAATGCCATGATATTTATGAATCAAAACACACAAATCCAAACTAAACTAATTGTTTAGTTACACTCCTCTATTGTATAGCATGGAGTTATGCTAGATAACTATTTGTATCGACGAGGAACAACTAGATTAGTTAAAATCTAAATGAATGCTTTTACCTTCTTACCCACGTGACTTATTGGCATTTGATCAAATCATGTAGGGATTCCTACAAATAAGATCTAGAGGCATAAGTCAAAAGAATATGCTCATGAAGCAAATTCACATTATGTGGGATAGAACTCCTTTCATACCCTTGTAGAGAAATCACAATACTGGTGAGTCACCTCACGATGGGGTTCATCCTGAAGATGAAAATCGTAGCAATGCGCACATACTATGAAGCTAGGAATAAGGAAGGATAATGGATCTATCGTATTGGAAAATAACGAAGATCATTATTAAGATGTTTAAAGTTAGGAAAAATGTGTTGACACTTGTTTGCCTCTATAATTGCTAAATGAGTCTCTTTTGTGAGAACCCGGATCTGAAACAAAGTCCATGGTAAGAGTGCTTGAAAGCTCTCATATCGGGTCAAATGAAACATACAATTAAGGCTAAACCAAAAAATCACTAAGTGAAGATATTAAACTTGACGTTCGGATAATTATGGATCATCATTAAAAGAATGAGTGATGAAAAGGGATGGTTCAAAAGGTCCTAATACAGACTAGTTCGAACATAAGTTTTACAAATATGTTCTGTTACATAATAAATCTGGCTAACGACATGAATTAAAATATGCAGCTAAGAGGTTCTGACAATCCATGAAGAGCAACATCTAAATCTCATACCAATATTGTCTTTTATGAGAAATGATCTTTCTACAAAGATAACAACTCTCTAAAGGATTTTTCACTTGGATGGAATATATGGTTATAAGTCTGAACACTTGGATGTGTTCTCCACCTAAAATTTTAGAATTGCGGCACCCTATGAAAACCAATATGATATATTGGTGTTACCAGCAATATTTTTCCATTACGCTAGAAATATAGACTTGTGATGTCTTACTATGTATTAAAGATTCTTGGAATCTTTAACCAATCCCAGAAGGAGTCACCGCTATTATTAATAGAGAAAATTGCACTGATATAAAGAATAATGATTGTTAATCACATCTCAACATATGTGTCATTGTGACATTGCAGTACACAAATTTGTATCATGATGTATGCTTGCTAGAATATAATAACTTCCTCCAACATTATTCTTTATTTCTCAAAGTTCTTGAAGAACAGCGAGACAAACGTCATGAAGACTAAATATTATAAAAATCTTGTAATCTCACTTGCACTATCCCTATCTATATTTATATTCTAGCTAATGGTTAGTGCCATGGGAATAAATGACTTCAACGGGTGTTGTCGCCACGGGGTGCATCTACAAATATTGATTGTCGTTTATGAGGCTTTGAAAATCCCAAATAATACCTAGAAGGTGTTTGTCGGATACCACAAGAAGAGGTACCCTAAGCAAGAACCAAAAATATTGCTTAAACCTTGTGAAAATCAAACCGCGAGGTCTCAGCAGATTCTCCGATTCGCCCGAGGCCTTGCGCCGAGGCCTCAGGCGAAAGACCAAAAGCTCCCCACCCCGCCGAGGCCCTCTCGCCGAGGCCCCGCCCCGAAAGGCCTCGGACGGGATGCCAATTCTCCGATTCGCTCGAGGCCGGGCTCGGCAAAACAAACTCGTAACCTCTGTCCCGACCGAACTCCTCTGATAAAACGTCACGTCCGGATTAATGCGCCCAACTACTCCCGCAAACGTCAACCACATGCGGGTACAGTACGGGCAGAACAACCGACGGGATAGGGGACCGGGCGCAGCAGGGGTTACCTGTCGCTGTGCTCATCACAGTGCTCCCTACTGACACCCGTACTGCCCTGTGCTACCTAACCCCTGCGCCAAGGACAAAGTGGCGTGGAAGGTCAAGTCCAGGTCCCTGTAGTCTCAGCAACAGCAAGAGAGCCCAACTACTCATTCTCCGCCTCGTCCGAGACCCCCCGGCAGGGCCATGGACGTACTGTTCCTTCTCCGCCTCGGCCGAGGCCGGGCTCGTCCCGCATCCTCGTCGCCTTCGCCTCAACCATCCCCCTGGCAGGCTGTCCCATTCATTTAATGCGCCTGAATGCACCCGCTACGTCAGCCACGATTGGCAGGGTATAGCAACAGGGGCGATGGGACGGCGGTCAAATCTCCTTTTTACCATCTCCTTTTTACCGGGTCACTATAGCCTCGGAATCAGTGCATAGGCCCAACTGCTCCCTCCAGGGCCTCGGCAAATTAGGCCTCGGCGCAGTCAGCTACAAACACCCGCCAGGGCCTCGGTGTGATTAGCTACAACCTGCTAGGCCTCGGCACTCCACCAGGTCAAGAGTCCACCAAAGCATGGCATATCTCTGGCCATGGAAGTCATACTGACTAGACATCGACAAGGACCCCCACGACCTCAACAACCTCAAACCTGGCCAGCACGGCGCACCGGACAAGTACTGATCTCCATTCCCAACGCCATGCTGCTACAGGACTAAACTGCAGTAGGCTCCACGTGTAGCTCACTCATGTACTCCTGGCTCCCTCCTTGTGGTTATAAAAGGAAGCGGCCAGGGATAGCTCGGGGGGGGGAGAGAAAAAGAAGAACATACGATAGAACCATGCTCCCATATGCGCCCTAGACACTTCCTGTAACATCAACGCTCCCAAGCTGCTTGAGAGCAGCGTCTCAAGCACCTTGCACCGTCCCACGCCGAGACCTGGGACTAGCTCCCTCTCTCACCCAACTTGTAACCCCCTACTACAAGCACTTCGGTGCAAGGAATACAAGACTGATCTCTCAGACTGGACGTAGGGCACCAATTGCCTGAACCAGTATAAACCTTGTGTCTCTTTGCATCACCATCTGGGATTAGGGGCACGCAGTTCACTTTTACTGGTTGGTTGAGGACCCCCGGTCCGAAACACCGACAGTTGGCGCGGCAGGTAGGGGCCTCTGCGTGTTAGCGTGATCGTCCCAACAAGTTTCGGATGGCTGACCCCATATGCCCACTACGTCTCGGTACGGTGGTCTGGTTTGGGAGCCTAGAGTTCATGTCTCTAGGATGTGAGTATGATATGGTACTCCTTACACCCAGAGCTCCACCGATCGGCGACGACGTCACGCATCGGCAGCCCAGGCGCAGGCGGCGCCTAGGCCGTCGCTCTCGTCACGCTCGCCAGGCACGACGCGAGCAGGAGTACTCCGACGCCACGTGAGCTCAGAGCTGCGCGCCGCACTCTGCCGACATCCCATGCCCGGCCGTTGGTATAGGGTCCCTGGGTGGGGACCTGTCTAGCCTAAGCCTGGGCAGGGGAAAGACACCGGTAGCTTGCAGCGACGTCCCCTCGTCAAGCTCTGCCCCGCCACATCCTGAGGAATCAACTCAGGCGGAGCAGAGCCCAGCGGTGGCACCATCCCCGTACCCCTTCGGGCTGAAAAACATCGCCGCCGCCTACGCTTTCGCTTACGCCTCCACGCACGTGAAGCCCTCGGGACACCACCAACGATTCGCCCTGGACTTCTCCACCACAATCTTGACCCACACCCACACTGACTCCTCGGAGGAGGACGAGGCATGGGCCGGAGCGGACTTCTCCGGGCTTCGTGACCCCGAGGCTATGCACCGCTTTTTGGCCGCAAGCAACTACTGCTTCGGCTACTCCGACTCCAATGACGAAAGCACTTACGATCCCATTCGAGAGTGTTTCCATATCGGGCTCGGAATGCCAGGGCAAGTAATGAGGGTGAGAGGGCAGGCAACCGCTTCCCGCTCCACCAAGGGGCGGGCGATGCCACACCCCCGCTCGTCGAGCTCCGAGCGGCGCGGAACGTGAACGTCGCCCCCGAGGATCTTCGACGCCTGGACCTAGAGCAGCTCCGTGAGCTCCAGGCAAAAGTCGACCAAGATCGACTCCTGCTGCAGCAGCTCTGAGACACTCTTGAGCAGGAGCAGCGAGGCCGCGGTGATGGCGGAGGGGCCCGGCAGAGGGCCCACGATGCACCGCCGCATCAACAACGACGAAGAAAGTGAGCAACCCCCAATCTTTAATCGCGCAAGCCAGAACGTTGCGGCGGTGGCAATGCTAGTCCGAGCGATGCCCGAGCCCTCTACCACGAAGGGGCGACAGGTCCGCAGCGAGCTCCGAGACCTTCTCGAAACCGCCGCAGTACAGCAGGCCAAAAGCTCCGTGTCTCGGTGATGTGAGAACATCTCAAAGCGGCCCTCGGTGCACGATCGCCTCAATGCCCCCTCAGTCCACGACCGCCTCAGCGACCGACGCGAGGCACAAGAGGACCATGATGTGGTCAGTAGGCGACGACGCCACGACAACGACGGGCTCGCCCGAGGCTACCACCCACACCGAGGTGGCCGCTACGACAGCGTGGAGGACCGCAGTCCTTCTCCAGGGCCGCCTGGCCCTAGAGTCTTCAGCAAGGCCATCCGCGACGCTCCATTCCCTGCCCGGTTCCAGCAACCAGCCAATCTCGTGAAGTACAGTGGCGAGACCAACCCCGAGCTGTGGCTGGCCGATTACCGCCTGGCTTGTCAGCTAGGTGGCACGAACGATGACCTGCTCATCATCCGTAACCTTCCCTTGTTCCTGTCAGACTCGGCGCGAGCCTGGCTTAAACACCTGCCTCCCTCACAGATTCACAACTGGTGCGACTTAGTCAAGGTCTTCATCAGGAATTTCCAGGGCACATATGTGCGCCCCGGGAACTCCTGGGACCTCAAGAGTTGTCGCCAGAAGTCGGACAAGTCTCTCCGAGACTACATCCGGCGCTTTTCCAAGCAGCGCACCAAGTTGCCTAGCGTCGGCGACTCGGAAGTTGTCCAGACTTTCCTCTCTAGCACCTCCTGCCGAGACCTAGTCCGAGAGTTAGGCCGGAATGTACCAACCTCGGCGGTCGCGCTCCTCGACATTGCCACCAACTTCGCCTCGGGCGAAGAAGCTGTCGGGGCCATCTTCCCCAACAGCGGAGCAAAGGGGAAGCGGAGGGACGAGGCCTCCAGGGCCTCGCCCTCCCGTTTCTCCAAGAAAAAGAAAAAGGGGTGCCAGGAGAAGCAAGAGGCCCTCGAGGCCGATTTTGTCGCAGCCACGGATCGCAGGAATCCCCGAGGCCCCGCCAGAGGCCCCGGACTATTCGACGATATGCTCAAGAAGCCGTGCCCTTACCACCAAGGCCCGGTAAAGCACACCCTCGAAGAATGTACCATGCTCCGATGCTACTATGCCAAGCTCGGACTTCCCGACGACGACGCCAGGAAGAAGGGCGCCAGCCACAGAGACAATGACAAGGACGACGGGTTCCCTGAGGTGCACAATGCCTTCATGATCTTCGGTGGGCCTTCAGCGTGCCTCACGGCGCGTCAACGAAAGAGGGAACGCCAGGAGGTCTTCTCGGTTGAGGTAGCTACTCCCTAGTACCTTAACTGGTCTCGGGAGGCGGTCACCTTCGATCGGGAAGACCACCCCGACTATGTCCCAAACCCCGAGCAATACCCGCTCATCGTCGACCCGATTATCGGCAACACCTGGCTCACCAAAGTGCTGATAGACGGAGGTAGCGGCCTCAACATCCTCTACACCAACACCATGGAGCTCCTAGAGCTCGACCAGTCGATGCTCCGAGGGGGTGCCGCACCCTTCCACGACGTCATGCTAGGGAAGCGCGCGCGACCCCTCGGACGCATTGATCTGCCGGTCTGTTTTGGCACCTCTTCCAACTACCGCAAGGAGATCCTTACCTTCGAGGTAGTTGGATTCAAGGGGACCTACCACGCTATCCTGGGACATCCGTGCTATGCCAAGTTCATGGCGGTCCCGAACTACGCCTACCTCAAGCTCAAAATGCCGGGCCCCAACGGTGTCATCACCATCGAGTCCACGTATGAGCATGCATACGACTGCGACGTCGAATGCATCGAATACGCAGAGGCTATCGTGGAGGCCGATGCACTCATCGTCAACCTCGACCAAATCGGTAATGAAGTACCCGACTCCAAGCACCGCGCCGGGACTTTCGAGCCCACAGAGACTGTCAAGCTCGTCCCGGTCGACCCCAACTGCTCCAATGGCCAAACGTTGAGGGTCAGCGCCACCCTCGACAGCAAATAGGAAGCCATGCTCGTCGACTTCCTCTGCGCGAATGCTGATATGTTCGCATGGGGTCCCTCGGACATGCCGGGCATACTCGAGGAGGTCGCCGAGCACGCCCTGGACGTCCGGGCCGGCTCCAGACCAGTGAAGCAGCGCCTGCGCCGATTCGATGAAGAGAAGCGCAGGGCCATCGGTGAGGAGGTGCAGAAGCTCTTGGCGGCCGGATTCATCAAGGAAGTATCCCATCCAGAGTGGTTAGCCAATCCTGTATTGGTTAGGAAGAAAAATGGAAAATGGAGGATGTGTGTAGACTACACCAGTTTAAATAAAGCATGTCCAAAGGTTCCATTCCTGTTGCCTCGGATCAATCAAATTGTTGACTCCACTGCAGGTTGCGAGACCTTATCCTTCCTTGATGCGTATTCTGGTTACCATCAAATCAAGATGAAAGAGTCCAACCAGCTCGTGACTTCTTTCATCACCCCATTCGGCATGTACTGCTATAGAACTATGCCATTTGGTCTCAGAAACACAGGGGCCACGTACCAACGGTGCAAGACCCAGGTCTTCGGCAAGCACATCAGGCAAACTATCGAGGCCTACATAGACGACATCGTAGGTAAGTCCAGAAAGGCCAGTAACCTCGTCGATGACCTGGAGATCGCCTTCAAATGCCTCAGGGAGAAGGGCATCAAGCTTAACCCTGAGAAGTGTGTCTTCGGGGTCCCCCGAGGCATACTCTTGGGATTCATAGTCTCAAAATGTGGCATCGAGGCCAACCCAGAGAAGGTCTCGGTCGTAACCAACATGGGGCCGATCCGAGACCTCAAGGGAGTACATAGAGTTATGGGATGTCTTGTGGCCCTGAGTCGCTTCATCTCACGCCTTGGCGAAAAAGATTTACCTCTGTACCGCCTCTTGAGAAAATCCGAACACTTTTCCTGGACCCCCGAGGCCGAAGAGGCCCACACCAAGCTCAAGGCATTACTCACCAACCCCCCCCCCATCCTGGTACCACCAACCGAGGGCGAGGCCCTCTTACTCTACATCGCCGCAACAACCCAGGTGGTCAGTGCGGCAGTAGTAGTCGAGAGGCAAGAAGAGGGGCATGCTCTATCTGTCCAACAACCCGTTTACTTCATTAGCGAAGTACTCTCCGAAACTAAGACACGCTACCCCCATATCCAGAAGCTGGTCTACGCCATAGTCTTGGCTCGGCGCAAGCTGCGTCACTACTTCGAATCCCACCCGGTGATCATGGTGTCATCCTTCCCTCTGGGGGAGATAATCCAAAACCGGGAGGCCTCAGGTAGAATAGCCAAGTGGGATGTCGAACTCATGGGGGAGGCCCTATCTTTTGCGCCTCGGAAAGCAATTAAATCCTAGGTCTTAGTCAATTTTGTGGCTGAGTGGACCGACACCCAGCTGCCACCTGCTCAAATCCAATCAGAATGCTGGACCATGTACTTTGATGGGTCTCTGATGAAGACCAGGGCAGGCGCGGGTCTGCTTTTCATCTCCCCCCTCGGAGTGCATGTGCGTTACATAATTTGGCTCCACTTCGCCACCTCCAAAAATGCAGCCGAGTACGAAGCTCTCGTCAACGACTTGCAGATCGCCATCGAGCTTGGAGTGCGGCGTCTCGACGTATGGGGTGATTCACAGCTCATCATCAACCAAGTCATGAAGGACTCGAATTGTCATGACCCCAAAATGGAGGCATACTGCAAACTGGTACGTCGCCTTGAAGATAAATTTGACGGTCTCGAACTCAACCCCATTGCGTGGAAGTTCAACGAGGCCGCGGATGAACTGGCGAAGATGGCATCGGCACGGGCCTCGGTCCCCCCAAACATATTCGCCAGAGACCTGCACAAGCCCTTTGTGGACTACGCCTCGACAACACAAGAGGGCCCATCGGCCAAGCCACCCACAGGGCCCGAGGCCCCCTCTGTTACCGAGACCCCGGCAGCCGAGCCCGAGGCCATGGAAGTCGATGCGGGGCCTCCCGAGGCTGACCAAGGGGCGGACTGGCGAGTCTCCCTCCTTGATCGCCTCACTCGAGGAGTGCTTCCTGCGGACAGAACCGAGGCCCAACGGCTGGCGCGATGAGCCAAAACTTACGTCGTCGGCAATGGCGAGTTGTACAAATGAAGCCCATCTGGCGTCCTCCAACGATGCATCACCACCGGGGAAGGCCAAGCCCTGCTTTGGGACTTGCACGCAGGAGCCTGCGGACACCATGCTGCACCTCGAACGCTTGTCGGAAACGCCTTCCACCAAGGGTTCTACTGGCCAACGGCGGTTGCCGACGCCACCAAGCTGGTACGCTCCTGTGAGGGATGTCAGTACTATGCGCGGCAGACACACCTCCCGGCTCAAGCCCTCCAAACCATCCCCATCACATGGTCGTTCGCCGTGTGGGGACTGGACATGGTTGGGCCTCTACAGAAAGCCCCCGGGGGCTATACCCACTTGTTGGTAGCTATTGACAAGTTCTCCAAGTGGATCGAGGCTCGACCGATCACTCAAATCAAATCCGAGCAAGCAGTATTGTTCTTCACTGATATCATCCATAGGTTCAGAGTTCCAAACACCATCATCACCGACAATGGGACACAATTCACCGGACATAAATTTCTAACGTTCTGTGACGACCACCACATCCGCGTGGTCTGGTCGGCCGTAGGACACCCTAGGACGAACGGCCAAGTAGAACATGCCAACGGCATGATTCTTTAGGGCCTCAAGCCGAGGATATACAACCGGTTGAAGAAATTCGGCAAGAAATGGCTGGTCGAACTCCCGTCGGTCATCTGGAGCCTAAGGAATACACCAAGCCGAGCCACGGGGTTCACACCGTTCTTCCTGGTCTATGGAGCCGAGGCCATCCTCCCCACTGACTTGGAGTACGGCTCCCCAAGGTTGCAGACTTACAACGAGCAAAGCAACCACACTACCCGTGAGGACGCTCTCGACCAACTGGAGGAAGCCCGAGACGTTGCGATGCTACATTCAGCCAAGTACCAGCAAGCACTACGACGCTATCAAGCCCGGCGCATTCGAAGCTGAGACCTAAAGGTGGGTGACCTGGTGCTGAGACTGAGGCAGAGCAACAAGGGCCGCCACAAGCTGACCCCGCCATGGGAAGGACCGTACATCATCGCCCAAGTGCTAAAACCCGGGACCTACAAGCTGGCCAACGAGAAGGGCAAAATCTTCACCAACGCTTGGAACAAAGAACAGCTACGTCATTTCTACCCTTAAACCTCCAAGCATTGTATATATTGTTTCTCGAAATATATTAAAGAAGCGTTCTTTAGTTATTCTAATTTTTCGAGAAAACTCCCCCCTCGATGGGGAACTGACGTAGAAGTAACGTTATAAGGGAGACTCGGCTCTGCCTCTATAGAACTGAGCCTCCCTCGGGGGCTAGAATCAGGGGGAACCCCCTAAGTCCCAGGCACTATTTTTTAATCGTTTTTCGAATAAATTTCCACACCAAACTCTCTTGCGTACTCGGACAGGCCTTGTGTAAAAAATTAAGGACTGAAAGCGCGCCTCGAGTGCAAGAGGCCGGCCAAGTCGCGAGACTGCTTACGCCTCTGGGCTACGGCAACTCCCTCGCCACCTTTCGCCAGAGGGGCAGCTCAGGTTTTGAGGTAATCGTTTGCACAGACCTTGTCTAGAAACAATGCAGAGGGCAGAGGCTTAGAAAAATGATATAAACCGATTAAAAAAAGCATACGCACGAATATTTTAAAGGCCTCGACGGCCACAAATGTCACGACACGACAATAACTCAATTCGTTTACATGGCCCCTTTGGCCTAGGTCAAGGCTCAGGATCTCCTGCGTCGGTGGCGGGCGCAGGGGGAACCACTTCTTCTTCAAACAGACTGGCTAGCGCCGCACCTGGGACCTCAGCCACCTCCATCAGCTTGGTGACCTCCTCATCAGCCTCCTCCTCATCATCAGGCAAGATGTAACCGTCACTGACGGCCTCGAGGTTGACGGCATACTGCGAAGAGATGACGGCTAGGGCACACTTGATGCCTGTATGCAATGCCGCCCAAAGTCGCTCCCGCACTTGGCCACTCAACGCAGCTAGGCGGCTCCTGAGGGAGCTACCCGACTGAGCCCCCTCAACAGCCAGAGCCTCGCAGACGGTACGGGCAGCGGCCTGCAGCGCGTTGTGCTCCTCGATCTCGGCCTCGAGCGTTGCCCGCACTACGACAGAGGCCTCTGCCACCCGAGAAACCTCCTTCTCCAACCCTGCGCCAAAATGAGCAGGATGAGGTTAAGCACGAAAGAGGAATAAGTCGAATAGGGGCAAAGGCCTATGGGACTTACCCTCGGATTTCTCTTTCCAGCGCTGGACCTCGACCCGTGACGCCTCGGTCGCCTTGGAGGCCTCCTTCTCCAGCTCTGTACCACACCAGAGAGTTAGGGGGCCGAACGCAAGAAAAATAAACAAAATAAAGGGAGCAGAACTTACCCTCAAACTTCCCCTTCCAAGCCAAGGCATCGACCGAGGAAGCCTCGGCCGCCTTGAGGGCCTCGCCCAGGGCGCCCTTTGTCTCAACCAACTGCGCAGCAACGGACTTGGTAGAGACCTCCGCCTCTTCAGCCCGGGAAAGGAGGGCGTCCTGCTCGCCGGCCACCCGGGTCAGCTCCTCCTCCAGCTCCTTGACTCGTGCCGCCAAAGGAGCGACCTGCTCCTGAGCCGTGGCCGCCTCGGCCTTCATATCTGCACAGCGAAGGTGGAGGTCCTCCACCTCCGCGCTCCATGCCGATAGAAGCTAGTCCCAGACGTCCCTCTCCTGACGAAGGAACAACGACTTCCTGAGAGATCGGGCCTCGAGCTCCTGGATAGGTAGAACAGGGGTCATGCATGGCGAAAAGACTCAGAATAAGACAACACCGCACGAGAAAAGAAGACGCGTACCTGGACGACGCCGGGCAAATTGTCGTCCATGACGGACAGTGCCGTTCGCAGCGACTGCACCGCCAGCCGGCGATATTGCTCGAAGGAGCTCCAGCGCCCCCTCACTTTGAGTGCCTTGCGCGGTGCTAGGATTGGCACCTCCACCCAACGCTTCCGACTAAAGGCAAAACACCCACTTGGTCAGCCGATGACCATGAAGCGAGCAAGAGACAATGCGAACGTCACTGAAAAAACACTCACCTCGAGCGGGGTTGCAACCGCTTCGGCACCACGGTTCTCCTCTGCAACAACCGCGGCGGTGGCGGAGGCACGGCCCCGGCATCCACTGGTGCCAGCGGACCCTCGTCGGACTCCGGCGCCCCCTCGACCCCCTACGGTGGCAGTTGCGTCGCCCCCGCTGCCGCCTGCTCCATCACTACCGTCGATCCCAACAGGCCGACAACACGCTTCCCCAGTGCCCGTAGCTCGGGCGTGTCAGCCTCGAACGTGGGGTGAGCGATCGCCGACCCCTGGGCGCCATCTCCTCCCCCTCCTCCTAGGAGCGCCGGGCTACTTGCCAACGCCCCGGGCGCCGTCTCCTCAACATCAGGGAGATAGTCCAGGGAACCTCGCCCCCTCTCGCCCTCATCATCTCCGTCTGAGGCGTCCGTCAATAGCAACAGCGATGGGGACTCCTCCAGCGGGAGACCGTCCTTCCTTTGCTGCCGACGATGCTCATCTAGCTTCTCGTGCGCAAGAATCTGCTTCGTGCGCTTGGCCGCCTTGGCGTCCTTCGGTTTTTTCTACGCCTCGGCGTGCGCCCGGTTGATCGCCCGTCGCCTCGCGTCCTCGGGAATGGGCGGCAGGGAGGCTCGCATGTCCCTGATCCCCTGCAGGAACAGCGAACGCGCATAAGGGAACGAGAAATGATGAGAAATAGAGAGGGCTCGAGGGCTACAGTGGTGCGTGACTTACCAGGGAGAGATACCCCCGCGACGGGCGCATGACAATGTGGGTCAGACCACCGCTCTTCATCTTCCCGTCCAGCGTCTCCCTCACCCGACGTAGAACTGCCTCCTCGGAGAGGGCGGCGACAGACATCCGGATGCCCTCGATTGGCTCATCCGGTCTCATATCGAACAGGCGCCGCCGCTGAGCCATCAACGGCAGCACCCTCCGGCGGTGGAAGGCCGCCACGACCACAACCGCCGTAAGGCAGCGGTTCCGTAGCTTCTCCAGCCCATCCAGGAGCGGCTGCAGCTTGGGCTGCTCTTCTCTCGGGACGCCATACCTCCACTTCTCCAGACAGTCCTCCATGATCCGTCCGGTGTAGGGGGGAAGCCCACCGTCATCGTTGCGGAGATAGAACCAGCTGGTGTACCAGCGGCGATTGGATGACGTGAGCTGGGCCGAGATGTACAGGTGCTGCCGGTCTTGGTGCACCTGGAGAGTTTAGCCGCCGGCCCTCACCATCTTCCTCGTACCCGCCGGGTTGGTGGTATGCCCTGCCCGGAAGAGGTGGAGCCACAGCTCCCAATGGGGGGCAATCCCCAGATACCCCTTGCAGACGGCGACGAAAATAGCCGCCTGCGCGATGGAGTTGGGGTTGAAGTTATGTAGCTCCACCCCGTAGTAATGCATATGTCGGACGAAGAAGGCCGTCGTCGATGAGCGACTACAGCACCTCCATGCACATGTCGGACGGCTCCCAAGGATCCGCTGGGAGGATGACAGGAGGACCGCCGGCCATTACATGATGGAGAATGAGGGCTACGGCGGTAAGTCTCTCTCGCTCCTCTCTCTCTCTCGCTCCCTCTTCTCCCTTCTTCTCCCCGGTGCTCTCTGTTCTCGGCAACGGCTCGAAGGCAGAAAAGGCGAGTACGGGCAAGGTAAGGAGGGGATGGGCGAGACTCATTTCATATTTATGCAGGGAAAGGACGAAACGGTCAAGCAACGAAATCGAGGAAGTTTCCCTTGAGTCCAGGCACAGTAAATCCTGATCCAATTTCACCGCCCACACGCCCACCTTTTCCCCATTAATCGCACGGACGGTTATGTCCTGTCCGCTGACACCGCGTCGCTTCCAGCCACAGCAACGGCAGGCCCCGAGAGACTGCCTCAAAAGGCGCGCCTACCATTGTCAGCCGATGGAAGGGGAATATTCCCTCAGCCGATTCCTTTCAGGTGAAGGAACCGGGCGCCGAGCCCATTACGGTCTAGGGGTTCAAAGGCTAGGCCCCTAAGGGTTTTGACAGCCGTCCCAGGGCAACAGAGTCAGGGACAACTATGGGCGAGCCCGTACATGGCCGAGGCCCGAGCAAGCGATCGCTCGGGATGCCCTAAGTCGTGTCTGAGACCAGCAGGGAGTTCTCTGAATGGGATCCCACCGTAGGGAGGCGCCGAGCCCCCAGGGCCAATCGAACGGCCCTGGGACCCAATAGAGAAGCCCTCTGGTACTTTTGGAGTGCGTCTCCGAACCACTAGCCGACCCCTATCGAATGGGGCATGGGCCTCCACTCGGACTTACCCGATAGCAGCTCACCAGAAGTGTCACCGCTCACGCCCACCGACGGTAGCCTGGCACATTCCACCCCTCCTTCCGAGCGAAAAGGATGCGCAAGGGTCGCATAAAAAGCCAGGGGAACTCCTGACCGCCCTCCCGCTCCATGCGGAGGCTCGGGGGCTCTCCCTGCAAACCTTGTCGAGACCTAGCGACCTAGGCTCGCACCCGAGGGGGCTCGGCAAACAACCCCCTCCTTCCAATCGAAAAGGATGCGCGAGGGTCGCATAAAAAGCCAGGGGAACTCCTGACCGCCCTCCCGCTCCGTTTGGAGGCTCGGGGGCTCTCCCTGCAAACCTTGCCAAGACCCAGTGACCTAGGCTCGCACTCGAGGGGGCTCGGCAAACAACCCCCTCCTTCCGAGCAAAAAGGATGCGCGAGGGTCGCATAAAAAGCCAGGGGAACTCCTGACCGCCCTCCCGCTCCGTGCGGAGGCTCAAGGGCTCTCCCTGCAAACCTTGCCGAGACCCAGTGACCTAGGCTCGCACTCGAGGGGGATCGGCATACAACCCCCTCCTTCTGAGCGAAAAGGATGCGCAAGGGTCACATAAAAAGCCAGGGGAACTCCTGACCGCCCTCTCGCTCCGTACGGAGGCTCGGGGGATCTTCCTGCACCCAAGACGAAAGCAAGCCACCCAAGCTCACACTCATAGATTTGGAAAAAAGTGACAAAAAGGGCGCCGAGCCCGTTACGGTCTAGGGGTTCGAAGGCTGGACCCCCGAGGGTTTCGACAGCCGCCCCAGGACAACACAGTTAGGGACAACTATGGGCGAGCCCATACATGGCCAAGGCCCAGGCAAGCGATTGCTCAGGATGCCCTAAGTCGTGTCTGAGACCAGCAGAGAGTTCTCCGAATGGGATCCCACCGTAGGGAGGCGCCGAGCCCCCGGGGCCAATCGAACGGCCCTAGGACCCAATAGAGAAGCCCTCTGGTATTTTTGGAGTGCGTCTCTGGACCACTAGCCGACCCCTATCGAATGGGGCATGGGCCTCCACTCGGACTTACCCGATAGCAGCTCACCAGAAGTGTCACCGCTCGCGCCCACCGAGGGTAGCCTGGCACATTCCACCCCTCCTTCCAAGCGAAAAGGATGCGCGAGGGTCGCATAAAAAGCCAGGGGAACTCCTGACCGCCCTCCCACTCCGTGCGGAGGCTCGGGGGCTCTCCCTGCAAACCTTGCCGAGACCCAGCAACCTAGGCTCGCACCCGAGGGGGCTCGGCAAACAACCCCCTCCTTCCGAGCGAAAAGGATGCGCGAGGGTCGCATAAAAATCCAGGGGAACTCCTGACCGCCCTCTCCCTCCGTGCGGAGACTCGGGGGCTCTCCCTGCAAACCTTGCTGAGACCCAGCGACCTAGGCTTGCACCCGAGGGGGCTCAGCAAACGAACCCCTCCTTCCGAGCGAAAAGGATGCGTGAGGGCCATCAAAGAAGACAGGGAAATCGTTGATCGCCCTCTCGCTCCGTGCGGAGGTTCGGGGGTTCTTCCTGCACTAGGCTAAGTCCCAGCGACCCGAACTCGCACTCATGGGCCCGGCGAACACGATAAAACTCTTTGCTCAAACGGAGAAAAAAGCCCCTGGAGGAGTAAACCCACTCCTCTAGGGCCTCGGGGGCTACACCCGGCGGGTGCACTCGCGCGCACCCACTGGAACCACCAAGTACAAAACAAAATCCCAAACAGGAGCTGTTGCGAGCCAAGTCTCGACAAAACCTCAGGAGAGTGCCCACACTCCTCCCGAGGCTCAGGGGCTACTATCGGATACCACAAGAAGAGGTACCCTAAGCAAGAACCAAAAATATTGCTTAAACCTTGTGAAAATCAAACCGCGAGGTCTCAGCAGATTCTCCGATTCGCCCGAGGCCTTGCGCCGAGGCCTCAGGCGAAAGACCAAAAGCTCCCCACCCCGCCGAGGCCCTCTCGCCGAGGCCCCGCCCCGAAAGGCCTCGGACGGGATGCCAATTCTCCGATTCGTTCGAGGCCGGGCTCAGCAAAACAAACTCGTAACCTTTGTCCCGACCGAACTCCTCTGATAAAATGTCACGTCCGGATTAATGCACCCAACTACTCCCGCAAACGTCAGCCGCATGTGGGTACAGTACGGGCAGAACAACCGATGGGATAGGGGACCAGGCGTAGCAGGGGTTACCTGCCGCTGTGCTCATCACTGTGCTCCCTACTGACACCCATACTGCCTTGTGCTACCTAACCCCTACGCCAAGGACAAAGCGGCGTGGAAGGTCAAGTCTAGGTCCCTGTAGTCTCAGCAACAGCAGGAGAGCCCAACTACTCGTTCTTCGCCTCGTCCGAGACCCCCCGGCAGGGCCTCGGACGTACTGTTCCTTCTCCGCCTCGGCCGAGGCTGGGCTCGTCCCACATCCTCATCGCCTCCGCCTCAACCATCCCCCTGGCAGGCTGTCCCATCCATTTAATGCGCCTGAATGCACCCACTACGTCAGCCACGATTGGCAGGGTATAGCAACAGGGGCGATGGGACGGCGGTCAAATCTCCTTTTTACCATCCCCTACTGACGATGCAGGGGTTACCCTGCCCGGCACTTTTCCACCTAAACCGGGTCACTATAGCCTCGAAATCAGTGCATAGGCCCAACTGCTCCCTCCAGGGCCTCGACAAATCAGGCCTCGGCGCGGTCAGCTACAAACACCCTCCAGGGCCTCGGCAAATCAGGCCTCGGTGTGGTTAGCTACAACCTGCCAGGCCTCGGCACTCCACCAGGTCAAGAGTCCACCAAAGCATGGCATATCTCCGGCCGTGGAAGTCATACTGACTAGACATCGACAAGGACCCCCACGACCTCAACCACCTCAAACCTAGCCAGCACGGCGCGCCGGACAAGTACCGATCTCCATTCCCAATGCCATGCTGCTACAGGACTAAACTGCAGTAGGCTCCACGTGTAGCTCACTCATGTACTCCTGGCTCCTTCCTTGCGGTTATAAAAGGAAGCGGCCAGGAATAGCTCGGGGGGGGGGGAGAAAAAGAAGAACATACAATAGAACCGCACTCCCATATGCGCCCTAGACACATCCTATAGCATCAACGCTCCCAAGCTGCTTGAGAGCAGTGTCTCAAGCACCTCACACCGTCCCACGCCGAGACCTAGGACTAGCTCCCTCTCTCACCCAGCTTGTAACCCCCTACTACAAGCACTTCGGTGCAAGGAATACAAGACCGATCTC
This sequence comes from Miscanthus lutarioriparius, assembly GCA_904845875.1. NCBI lineage: Eukaryota > Viridiplantae > Streptophyta > Magnoliopsida > Poales > Poaceae > Miscanthus > Miscanthus lutarioriparius. The sequence continues at coordinate 76,766,392 of CAJGYO010000007.1, read as the reverse complement.
TCAGACTGGACGTAGGGCACCAATTGTCTGAACCAGTATAAACCTTGTGTCTCTTTGCATCACCATCCGGCACGCAGTTCACTTTTATTGGTTGGTTGAGGACCCCCCGGTCCAAAACACCGACAGTGTTATTCAAAATGGTGGATTCTTAACTGTGTTGAAGGCTCTATCATGACACCCTTTTTGAAAGAAGGCTTATTGTTTAGGTCTACTTTTTCATAGTTTCACCTCATGGGTTCTAGAAGTAAGATGAGGTTAAGATTATGAAATGCTCCTTGCAATGTACGCAATATACTCGTTAAGACTTTATGTGCATACGATTCCTATAGAAAACGTTCTTGACATAGTGGAACACTTCTACACGGTTCAAGGGGAGCACTTCCCTAGAATATTAGCACTTGTTCTGAATTTTAGAGAGTTCAAAATGATATGATCTAGAAGGTCATAATTTGTTTTGAAGACATATGTTGTTCTCTTTTTTCTTGGTGAATTTTCTTGGAATTTCTCGTATAAGGCTTTTAATGAGGCAACAATGTGCAAATGCATTAAGTGACAATAATGTACTATTTCTTCATGTTTTTCCATTGGGTCTTTGGAGTTTTAATGGGGCATGTATTTGTCATTGTAATCGCCAAAGGGGAAGTGATAGCAATTCCCCAATTAGAACATTAATTGACTCATATCATATATGCCGTGGAGGCTACCATGTATAGCCTGAAGGCTACATCTATATAAAGGACTACATGTACACCTATATGGACTAATGAAGAGACGACTCCCCTCGTATACGTGTCTCATGCGTGTTCTTATGTGTTGCTCTTGAGGATTAGACAAGGAAGACAAGATCAATCTATAACTTCTACACATTTCTTCTCTTGAGATTACAATACTACATAAAACTTGAACGAGGCGAGCAAAAATGATTAACCGAGGCGGGCATCGCAACCGCCTCGGACCAAAGGTCACGGTAAATGAGACCTTTTCCGAGGCGGTTGGATGCCCGCCTCGGTAAATCGCATAAAGAAAAAAAAGAAAACCCATGGATAAACCCGCCGAGCCCATCCACGGACCGCCGCCTCCATCGTTCGCCAGATCTGGCCTTCCAACACCGGAGCTGACGAAGAGGTGGAGGAGCCATTGTAGGTGCTGGAGGTGGAGCCGCCGACGAGATCCAACCACCACCGTAGCGCCGCCCACGAGATCTGATGAGGACGGCTAGATCCACGCGGGCGCCGGCCGCAGCCGGGCCGCTAGATCCGAGGAGAAGACAGCTGCCGCTGGCCACCAGATCCGCACGAGCGAGGCCGCCGCCGGGCCGCCAGCTCCATGCGGGCGCGTCTCGCCGCCGGCCCCCGTGCTCCGCGCGAGAGAGTTAGGGGGCCTGCCGTCGGCTGCCGTGATCCGCACGAGAGGGAGAGAGAGAGCATCGCGCAAGAGGGAGGGAGAGAGAGAGAGCTGTGCCGCACGCACGGGAGAGAGGGCACCACGCCACTGGCTTCCATGCTCCCCACGAGAGGGAGAGAAAGAGAGCCACGCCGTGTGAGAGAGGGAGGGCGCCGCGCTGCTCGCACGGGAGAGGGGCGCCACACGGGAGTGAGTGAAAGAGAGAGGGGTGAGAATGAGGTAGTGATTTTAGGGTTTCTGATTTCGTTTATATATTCGAGATGATAGTGGGCTGGTGTGGGCTTGCGGGTTAGGCCTGATTTACCGAGGCGGTTGCGTTTGGATGCCCGCCTCGGATAATGATTTACCGAGGCGGTTGCGTTTGGATGACCGTCTCAGTTAATCTATATTAACCAAGGTGAGCACGCTAGGTTGCCCGCCTCTGTTAATGATTAACCGAGACGGTTGCTGGGTCGACTGTCCGGCCACGAATAACCGAGGCGGGCATCCAGCCCAACCGCTTCGAAGGTCAATTTGGAAATACCTCACAAAATATTTTGTGTAGTAGTGTTGGAAATGCGAAAACAGATTTGGCAATATGTAAATAGGCCGATTCTCAACGTAAGTAAGGCCTGCAACAACGCCACCATGATTGTCAGTTTGGTCACCTGTCAAGTAGAAGCAGTAGTACTACTACTGTGTGTGAGGAGGGCAGAGCATGTCGTCCGTGGAGTCGTGTCTTGTTCCATCGTGTCATCGTGTGGTTAGAGGCACAAGCGCACAGAGGGAGCGGATGCTATTCCATTCCTGGCCAGCTGGCGGGCCTCGCCCTCGCGCACTGGACTGGAGGCCCAAAGCCGTTGCCCATCGCACGAGCTCCCGCCTCCAAGAACTCACTACCCCATCAACATCAACATCAAGAGAGCGGGCCGAGAGATGCCGGGCCGATCAGAGCGCATGGCAATGCCGCTCGCCTTCCGTCCACGCAGTCGGCCCATGCCCCCATCCAGCAGACGTGACAGAAGAAACAGGTTGGCCCGACAATAAGACCCAAGATTACTTTTGCCCTTTTCTAGGTGCACACCTTTTCTTATGATGACAAAATTTGGTCACATATATCTCTCTCTACAACTAAAACATTCATAACTATTTCGTCTACAGGTGCGACACCAAAGCCGCTCCATGCGATCAGATCAGTAAGGCAACGCGCACTCGCTCCATGCGATTAGCTCAAAAGAAAGGAAACAAAACTCGCTAATAAAATAAAAGATATATTTCCATCTCTGCGTCCAGCGTCCTCCCCACGACGAGGCTTTTGGAGCTCTCTCCTCTATTCCCTCTCCTCCCCGTGGCTCTCCTCTGCCCCGCTCCGCTAGGGTTTTGTTGCCGACCTCTCGCTCGCTCGCTCGCTTGCTCGCTTGCTTCCGGCTCCGCAAGGCAACCGTCCGACTGGTCAAAATGGTGGATGTGGAGGAGGTTGGGAGCAAGATGCAATCGCAGATGTGCCTGCACGCTGAGCCAGAGGATGACGCCGCTGACCTCCCCCTGCTGGTCCTCTTCGACAGGGCATCACGGCTCCACGCCTTGGCCTCCAGCTCCGCCCTCGACCAGGTGCCTACACCCTCCCCCCTCCCCCACCCCCCTCTTCTGGGAACTGGGATCGCCCCCGCCCCTCCTCCCGCTCACCAAGAGATAGAGATCGGGCGAGCGGTGCTTATGTGCTTGGTTTTTTTTGCCGCGTAGGACGGGATCCGCACGGGGTTGATCTGTTACGGCGCTGCGACGACATGGTTAGCAAGCTCGGCCTCTTCTCTCGCAACGAGACCAAGGAAGACGTGTCCACCGCAAACCTCAAGTATCTACTAGTATATCCGTCCCCTCCCCCTCAATTGTGTTGAGTTGTGATCCAAATTCAGTTATGTACAAGATAAAGGCTAATTTCTGCCGGAGCAAAGCGAGGCCCATCGCTGGGAGGCTTGGGCCGGATCGTCACCTATTAGGGTTTTCCATTTATATATACTTCATGTAAGCCGTCGTCTTAGGATAAAAAAGTTGTAAATCCCCAACGTTTGTAACCTCACCCGATATAGTGAAGATTTGCTGGCTAGTGCCCGTGGTTTTTTTTCTTCCACCTTGGGAGGGTTTTCCATGTTAAAATCTCGTGTCCCCTATGCTTGATCTATTGTTCTTTGTCGTTTATATTGTCTATCGTTTATAACAAGTGGTACCAGAGCTTGGTTTGACCTTAGGGTTTCGTGATGGCATCGATGAAGTTTGATCTACCGCTGCTAGATTACAAGATGAGATTTGCACTATGGCAAGTCAAGATGCGGGCGATTCTGGCACAATCTTTGGATCTTGATGAGGCTCTGGACGGCTTCGGAGGAAAAGGGCAGAAGTCATGGACTGCTGAAGAGAAGCGAAAGGATCGTAAGGCTCTGTCTCTGATTTAACTTCATCTACATAATGATATTTTGCAAGAAGTGCTGTAGGAGAAAACTGCCATAGAACTTTGGCTCAAGCTGGAATCGATCAGCATGTCCAAGGATCTAACTAGTAAGATGCACATGAAGATGAAGTTGTTCACGCACAAGCTGCAAGAAGGTGGTTCGGTGATGAACCACTTATCGATCTTTAAGGAGATCGTTGCCGACCTAGTGTCGATGGAGGTAAAATATGATGATGAAGATTTAGCTCTTCTACTGTTATGCTCACTACCTACTTTGTTTGCAAATTTCTGAGATACCATACTATTAAGCCGTGATGAACTAACCCTTGCGGAAGTATATGAGGCCCTCCAGACAAGGGAGAAGATGAAAGGTATGGTTCAGTCTGATGTGTCGTCCTCCAAGGGTGAAGTGTTGCAGGTTAGAGACAGGCCCGAGCAGAAAACCTACAACAACAACAATAATCGAGACAAGAGCAAGAACGGTAAAGGCCGTTCGAAGTCTAGAGGCAGGGATAAGTTTTACAGGTATTGTAAGAAAGATACTCATGTCATTGAGGATTGTTGGAAGCTGCAGAATAAGGAGAAAAGAAACGATACGTATAAACCGAGAAATAAATCCGATGGTGATGGTAAGGCCTCTGTTGTCTCCGCTGTTGATAATTCTGATTCAGGAGATGTTCTGGTTGTTTTTGTTGGTTGTGTTGCTGGTCGTGATGAATGGATACTTGATTCTACATGCTCATTTCATATATGCTCTAACAGAGATTAGTTCAGTTCTTACAAGTCTGTGTAGAGTGGAGATGTCGTGCGTATGGGAGATAACAACCCACATGAGATCATGGGCATTGGCTCCATTCAGATCAAGATGCATGATGGCATGATACGCACACTGAAAGATATGAGACATATACCAGGGATGGACAGAAATCTCATCTCCCTCAGCACACTTGATGCCGAGGGGTACAGACACTCTGGTTTAGGTGGAGTGTGCAAGGTATCAAAAGGCTCTCTTATTCATATGATAGGTGATATGAATTCTACAAAGTTATATGTTCTTAGAGGAAGTACTTTACATGGTTCTGTCACTGCTGCTACTGTTTCTAATGATGAACCAAATAAAACTAATCTCTGCCATATGCGTCTTGGGCATATGAGTGAACTTGGTATGGCAGAATTGATCAAGAGAGACCTGCTAGATGGCTGCACTGTAGGTAAGATAAAGTTCTATGAGCACTCTGTTTTTGGTAAGCACAAGAGGGTAAAATTCAATGTATCTGTTCATACCACCAAAGGTACACTTGATTATGTACATGCTGATTTATGGGGCCGTCTCGTAAGCCCTCTTATGGTGGTGCTCGTTACATGCTTACCATTATTGATGATTACTCTAGAAAAGTGTGGCCTTACTTTTTGAAAAATAAATATGATACTTTTGCTGCTTTTAAAGAGTGGAAAGTTATGATAGAAAGGCAAACTGAAAAGAAGGTAAAATTGCTTCGTACTGACAAGGGCGGTGAATTCTGTTCGGATGCTTTTAATGATTACAACAGGGAAGAAGGCATTGTCAGGCACCACACCATCCCGTACACTCCTCAATAGAATGGTGTGGCTGAGCGCATGAACTGAACCATCATCTCGAGGGCTCGTTGCATGCTGTCCAATGCTCGTATGAACAGGCGTTTTTGGGCTGAGGCTGCTAATACCGCCTGTTACTTGATCAATGAAAGTGCATCTAGCCCTTTTGTGGGTTTTGGATGATTGAATGACAACGTGATTAAAGGTCTAACCCGTTTGCTAAGTGTGGACAGATAATAGGTTATCTCATAGGTACTTAATAAAAGCCAAAATGATGTGTTGTTGTATAAACAATCTAGTTGAAGCACAAGACAATAATGCAAATGGAATTCATGCAAAGGCTTATTTATTGTTGGATTTCCATGTACTGTGTGAAAGCAAGCTCATAAGAATTAATTAATGAGACATGAGGGATTGCATATGGAATGGTCTCAAATTTAAAGCTTGCTAAATTTAAATAAAAAAGATAACAATACAAATGAATGGATGATTCAACACAAGATGTGACTTGATGGCTTGAGATGGTGAAGATAGCAAGGAAAGGCTTCGAGGTACTAAGCAAGGGTGAAGGGCAAGCGACGGCTTGGCGGCTGAAGAACCTAGCTAGGGTGAAGAAGGAAGTACTTGTATTTAGTTGAGGTACTAATCAAGCTATGATGGTCATGTTAATGTGAAGGATCAAATCACTATTGGAGTGTTTGATGGAAGTGACTTGATACATTTGGGATTATTCAAGAATTTGATGAATGGAATCAAGTCACGTGCTCAAGATGGCTATGCTCAAGTAAAAAGATCAAAGTTGACATGTTGGCACCCTCACTTAATGAAAATTGGAATACATGGCTTTGGTTGAAAGAGATCAACTCAAAAGGTTTAAATTTGTTATACTTTTAAATTTGAGTTAATAGGAGGAAGGACACTCGGACTTTGAAGCAAATTGCTTCTAATCTTGAGCTTGATCCTCCTAGATCTCCTCTATCAGATGAGGCAGCTAGTGAGCCTGAGACTGAGGAGCAGCAGTAGGCCAGATATGATAGAGAGTATGTTGAGTTCATTCAGCGACAGCAGCAGCAGCAGCAGGCACCAGAGCACCCTGACACTCTTCCACTTCAGGCTCGTGTGCCTACTCACTCTCAGCCACGTCCTAGTACTGTAGACGAGTATGCTACAGATTGGTGGAGTAACCTCACAGGTGGTGGCAGCTACTACGGGTCTAGTGGCTATGACCTGTCCGGCGCAGGTGGTTCTCGTCCAGCTGGTGTCACACATTCAGATGACGAAGATGCTGAGAGAGATGATGATGATGATGCTGAGTGACGCCAGAGATCATATACAGCTTGCAGCCCCTTTTGTCCTTAGTTTGTCATTGTTGGACCTTTGTGGTGATAGATGACAAAGGGGGAGAGAGACTGATTAAAGCTTTAGGATTTTTGTTTCATTTGCTTATCTTTGTACCTGAAGATATGTACTGCAGGCTATAGTTTTTGTTCATGAGCTTCATTGATGTATCTTGAGTTTGAGATTGCATTGTATCATGTGAGAGATGAGACTCACTTATGCTTTATCTATAGATCTATTGAGATATGATCTTTATTATCTGTGGCTTGTGGACTAGAGAAAATGTGTAATGAGTGCTATGTGTGGCATACATGTGTTGTATTTATTTTTCATAAGGTCTATGCATGATAGAATGAAAATATTTGATGTGATATCTTTATATTTATTCTTGTGTGATATATCATGTCATATGCATCACAATTCTATTTTGTCACACACACACATGCACCCCACGGATGCAATGATTTAGGGGGAGTCTCCTATATGTTTTAGTATGTGCAATTGACCAGTTGAGGTCATTTTGTGAATTCCAATCACAGGCACATATTAAGGGGAAGCCTCTTATAAATCATTGAACCCAAATCTTAAATGTTTATGTTCTTTTTTAAGCTTTAATCAAGTTGTCATCAATCACCAAAAAGGGGGAGATTGAAAGTGCATCTAGCCCTTTAGTGGGTTTTGGATGATTGAATGACAATATGATTAAAGGTCTAACCCGTTTGCTAAGTGTGGACAGGTGATAGGTTATCTCACAGGTACTTAATGAAAGCCAAAATGATGTGTTGTTGTATAAACAATCTAGTTCAAGCACAAGACAACAATGCAAATGGAATTCATGCAAAGGCTTGTTTATTGTGGGATTTCCATGTACTATGTAAAAGCAAGCTTGTGAGAATTAATTAATGAGACATAAGGGATTGCATATGGAATGATCTCATATTTGAAGCTTGCTAAATTGAAATGAAAAAGACAACAATACAAATGAATGGATGATTCAACACAAGATGTGACTTGATGGCTTGAGATGGTGAAGATAGCAAGGAAAGGCTTCGAGGTACTAAGCAAGGGTGAAGGGCAAGCGACGGCTTGGTGGCCGAAGAACCTAGCTAGGGTGAAGAAGAAAGTACTTGCATTTAGTTGAGGTACTAATCAAGCTACGATGGTCATATTGATGTGAAGGATCAAATCACTATTAGAGTGTTTGATAGAAGTGACTTGATACATTTGGGATTATTCAAATTTGATGAATGGAATCAAGTCACGTGCTCAAGATGGCTATGCTCTAGTGAAAAAGATCAATATCAACATGTTGGCGCCCTCACTTGATGAAGATTGGAATACACGGCTTCGGTTCAAAAAGAGCAACTCAAAAGGTTTAAATTCGTTATACTTTTAAATTTGAGTAAATAGGAATGTCGTACTATTTAGAGGGATGCATCATGTTGATAGATAATGTTTCATAAGTGCTCAAGCCAACCCATGTGAGTTTTTAGTATTTAAGAGACAAAAGAGCTAACCTGTGTTTTGCTGATCTGCCAGACGTGTTCGGTATGTTCCCAGCAACGATAAAATTCTTGTTGTTCTTGGGTTGGTTCATCGAGAGTTCCGACGGTCGGGAGTTCCGACGTGTCGCGCTTAACTGACTTAGATGGTTCACTGTCTATGGACGACCAGAGGCCAACGGCTAGTTTTCAAATGCCTTGAGGGTCGGGAGTTTTGACATGAGTCGGGAGTTCCGACGGTCGAAAGTTCCAACATGCATCGGGAGTTCCGACACCTCACAAACTTCAACTCAGTTACTTAGTTTTCAAATATGCTGAGGGTCGGGAGTTCCGACATTCATCAGGAGTTCCGACGCCTCACATTGACACTATAACCTTGTTACCGTTGGCATAGTGTAAGTCATATCGGACGTGTCCGGTATGCATTCCGGATGTTTTTCCTAATCCTCTAGCATATTTTGAGCTTTGCCAACTCTCCCAACCCTCTCTTAGTGAGTGTTTGATCAAATTTGCCAAATCAAATTGTGTATTGAGTGAAATTCAAAAGGAGAGCAATCCAACCACTTGAGCACTTGTGCATATTATCAATCTCGTGATTCACATTTGTTATTCTTGGACTCTTTGGTCCTAGATGGTTAGGCGTCGCCGAAGAGCACCCGAGAGATTGTGGTGTGCCTCGAAAAGTTTGTAACGGTCGATTCCGCCGCCTCAAAATCAACTAGTGGAAGGAGGAAAATGAGTTAGAAAAGACTCCGGCTAGAGTGACCTTCGTGGTACCCTCTAGGGCTGACCTTCGCTGGGTCGCCCACAGCCCCCTCAACGGAGAGTAGGACTCAAATGAGTAGGAACTTTAGTAAAATAAATATCATGTCTCAATTCGCATTTCATTTGATATTTGTGTTGCTCCAGCTCTTGTGCAGGTTCTCTGTGTATATTGTCATCTCTAGTAGGTACCTACAGTTTGGCTTGAAGATAGAAATCGAAAGGAGCAAGTTTGGGGCTTCTCTGTAGAAATCGTGTATGCCGGACACGTCAGGTATTTCCTACCTGTGCTGAAAATATTTATTCTCTGTTCTAACTTTGTGTTGTAGGGTTGTTGCTTCTAGATATATTCTTTATACCTTGTTTACTCTGTGGCTAACTTGTGAGGGGTGGTATTACTCTTAATTTGGAGTTTTCATTTTGGAAACTCTCTTTTCTAATTGTTTCCGCATTTAAAGGTGTTAATTTTCAGTAACGCCTATTCACCCCACTCTAGGCGGCATCCTAGGTCCTTTCAATCAACCGGTCACCTTCTATCCCACTTAATAAGAAAACTCTGATTGAGGTATGGTCTGGTATGCCTGCTGATTATTCACAGTTGAGAGTTTTCGGTTGCACTGCTTATGCTCATGTTGATAATGGAAAGCTAGAACCTAGAGCCATTAAGTGTCTGTTTCTTGGTTATGGTTATGGAGTTAAAGGATATAAGTTATGGAATCCTAAAACTAAAAAGACATTCATGAGCAGGAACGTTGTTTTCAATGATTCTGTTATGTTTAATGATAGCTTGTCCACAGATGTTTCACCAGTTGGTTCTGATGAGGAGCAGGAACATGTTAGCGTGCAGGTGGAGCACGTAGATGATCAGGAAACTAAAATTGTTGATAACAATGTTCATGATATTGTTCAGCACTCACCTCCTGTTTTGCAGCCTCAAAATCAGTCTATTGCAGATCGTAGAACAAAGAGGAGTTGTAGACCTCGTCCACGTTTAATTGAGGAATGTGATATTGTTCATTATGCCTTTAGTTGTGCTGAACAAGTTGAGAACATTCATGAGCCGGCTACGTACACTGAAGTTGTTGTTTCTGGTGACCGTGAGAAGTGGATTGCCGCTATGCAAGAAGAGATGCAGTCACTTGAGAAAAATGACACATGGGATGTTGTGTGCTTGCCTAAACACAAAAAGGTCATTCATTGCAAATGGATCTTTAAAAGAAAGGAGGGTTTGTCTCCTAGTGAGCCTCCAAGATTTAAGACAAGGTTAGTAGCAAAAGGTTTCAGTCAAATTCCTAGCGTTGATTATAATGATATGTTCTCTCCAGTTATAAAGCATAGTTCAATTCGTACATTTTTCGGTATTGTTGCTATGCGAGATCTTGAGCTTGAGCAGTTAGATGTAAAGATTGTGTTTCTACATGAAGAGCTCGAGGAGGAGATATACATGGACCAGCCAGAAGGGTTCATAGTACCTGGTAAGGAGGATCATGTTTGCAAATTAAACAGGTCCTTATATGGTTTGAAACAGTCTCCTCGTCAATGGTATAAAATGTTTGATTCTTTTATGATGTCACATGGTTTTAAGAGGTCTGAATTTGATAGCTGTGTGTACATTAAATTTGTTGATGGATCACCTATATATTTGTTGTTATATGTTGATGATATGTTGATTGCTGCCAAGAGTAAGAAAGAAATCACTACGTTGAAGAAACTGTTGAGTAGTGAGTTTGAGATGAAGGATCTTGGTGCTGCTAACAAGATTCTAGGTATGGAAATTACAAGAGACAGAAATTCTGGTTTGTTATTTCTTAGTCAGCAAAGTTACATTAAGAAAGTTCTTCATCGTTTCAACATGCATGATGTAAAGTCTGTTAGTACTCCTATTGCTCCTCATTTCAAATTATCAGCTTTACAATGTGCTAGTACGGATGAGGATTTTGAGTACATGTCAAGAGTTCCATATTCTAGTGTTGTTGGTTCTTTGATGTATGCCATGGTTTGCTTTTGTCCTGATTTATCATATGTTATGACTTTGGTTAGTAGATATATGGCTAATCCTGATAAAGAACATTGGAAGGTTGTTCAGTGGATTTTCAGGTACCTTCGTGGCACAACAAATGTTTATTTAAAGTTTGGCAGGACTGATAAGGGACTCACTGGCTATGTGGATTCAGATTTTGCTACTGATTTGGATAAGAGGAGATCTCTCACAGGTTATGTGTTCACTATTGGTGGTTGTGCTGTGAGTTGGAGGGCAACATTGCAGCCCGTTGTTGCCCTGTCTACCACTGAAGCAGAATACATGGCTATTGCTGAAACATGTAAAGAATCAGTTTGGTTGAAAGATTTGTTTGCTGGGCTTTGTGGAGATGATTCTTTCATTAATTTATTTTGTGACAGTGAAAGTGCTATATGTCTCACTAAAGATCAGATGTTCCATGAGAGAACGAAGCACATTGATATCAAATACCATTATGTTCGCGATGTGGTCGCGCAAGGTAAGCTGAAGGTATGCAAGATAAGCACACATGATAATCCTGTTGATATATTGACAAAGTCAGTTTCTGTTGCTAAGTTTGAGCTTTGCTCAAGCTTAGTTGGTATAACTGTTTAGCCCAAGAGGCTATTTGGCACCGGAAGTATTTCTTTGTTGTTTCAGGGTAAAGTTTCATTTTATGCTACAAGAAGGAATTTTGTCTCAAGGTAGAGTTTATTGAGTTGTGATCAAAATTCAGTTATGTATAAGATAAAGGCTAATTTCTGTCGGAGCGAAGCGAGGCCCATCGCCGGGAGGCTTGGGCCGAAGCGAAGCGGAGGCTGAAATTAGCCCATCATGTTTCGCCGCCGCACCCATGGACGCCTGGGGGTGCGGGGGGGGGCTGTGGTACGGATCATCACCTATTAGGGTTTTCCATCTATATATACTTCATGTAAGCCGTCGTCTTGGGATAAGAAAAGTTATAAATCCTCGATATTTGTAACCTCACCCGATATAGTGAAGATTTGCTGACTGGTGCCCACGGTTTTTTCCCTTCCACCTTGGGAGGGTTTTCCACGTTAAAATCTCATGTCCCCTGTGCTTGATCTACTGTTCTTCGTCGTTTATATTGCCTATTGTTTATAACAAATTGCTCCTCGTGCAAGTCCGTGGAACAGGTTGTGATGGTACTAGATGTCTGGTCAGTTTTATTCAGTTGTCGGTACAATTGGAAATCATGCCCGGTCAGTTTTATTCAGTTGTCCGTACAATTGCAAAAAAGAAAAAAGAGTCATCAGTTCCAAATGGAAAAGATAATCAAGCCATTTTATTCCAGTACTGCCCTTTTTCATGACATTAAATGAGCCATGTTGTTTAGCTTTTTAGATATCGACAAGACAACAACTTATTTATGTTTATCATTTACAGACTACAGTGGGTTTTTCCCGAGACGATTTGGCAAGGAGCAGGACCTTTTGCCTAGCCTTTTCGTATCAAATCAATTATGCATCATTGTTAAAAAAAGTTCAGTACTGCATCTTTGTTTCAGTATCCTTGTTACGTAAAATTGATGCTCATCTTTAAGCTGTTGGCTCAAAACAATATTTTGCTAGGATAAAGTAGATTTTAGTGTCTGGTGACAAAATGTCAATTTCTTGATGCTCTTCATGTTGAAATTTCTTCAGCTCAAAATGTAAAATTGATGCTTATCTCATTATGGTTTTCATGTAACAATGATGATTGGCTAAATAAAATGTTACTGAAATTATATCGTTTTTCTGGAACAATGAATTATCACAGTATTATTTTTCGCACTCCAAAGCGTATAGTCGATGGCTGTCGATCTGTGTGTGTCTGTTGATCACGATTGCGTTTGTCACTCTGGCACTGCACATGTTGAGATGGCCAGGTATTATTTTGTTCCCGTTGCAACGCACGGACATGATCCTAATCAATAGTATATATATATATATATATATATATATATATATATATATATATATATATATATATATATATATATATATATATATATATAACTTTTAAACAAACCGAGAGCTATATATGAAGATAAAACTAAGATTAGGCAGTACAACAAAGATACAATAAGATCCAAAAGGGTCGAGAAATGATAGCACAGCAAAAACAATGCTAACTACTAGATCACTGATGTTAAACTTCATATCTTGTCACCGCGAGGCGCTAGCACCCCGCTGAAAAGCACCATCTTAGATCTCCTAGCTAGTTTGGCATCTATGAATATTGGGTACTATATACTCAACTCGTTTAAAAAATGTAGGTCGTTTTAATTTTGCCCTAAATTAAATTTCTACGGTGCTTGACCACATATGTATATATTAGCATACATTGTCAATGCTATTTTATGTGGATATAAATAAATTAATTTATATTGTATATACATGTTTCGTGTTGACTAGTTAGGGTATATTTAGTAGAGATCCTTCTGCTCTAGATTCTATGAGAAAAGTGATTCACTGATTGAAAATATTTCTTTTATAATTCTCTAGATAAACTCTTATGCATAAGAGTTTATTTAGAGAATTAACTACTTTTTTCAGCTACCAGCCTTTAGTTTATTTCAGATAAACACTTCATAGAATCAACATAGATAGAATCACTTCTCAGTATTTGGCAAAGTTCCTCCAGAGTCTAGCCTCGAAACTCCTCTGGGGGCACTGTCAAAAGGACCCTTCTAAATCTCTTTTTTTTTGTTTATAATGATGTAGTGCTAGTATTAAGAGTTGCCTCAAGTTTTGCACGATCAATTAGTACATTGGTATTGTCTCATAGATAGTAGTCTCATGCAGTGCCACGTAATTATAAGACGACATAAGAGATAACACATATAATAGGCTATATTTTAAGTTGTCTCGTAGTAATTCTAGGTCCTTAATTTATGTAGGCAACAAGAAAATGTTTGTGAGTTGCATGACAAGAACCACTTATACATGTTTTTTCGTAGTCCTAAAGTTTAGTTTTTAAGGTGGTTGTTTCGTAAAACAACTACCTCTTTCTCTTACCTTCCTCTCTCCACGTCATCAAAAATCCAATGTGGCATCGCATAAGACGACCTATGAGACTGCTTACGTGTACCAATGTACTTGTCCTAAAGTTCAAATTTTACAAAACCCCAAACAATCATCTTGACCCCACCTCTGTCTTAACTGAACGCATTGATTCAATGCTTCATTCCTAGCTGATTTAAATGCATCATCCCCTGCACAATCCTGATTAGGGTTGGATAACGAGGCAGCTCGGCTCGGCTCGGTCCAGCTCGAGCTGGCTCGTTAGGCTAACGAGCCAGCTCGGCTCGGCTCGTTAATATTACGAGCTAGAGGGGCAGCTCGGCTTGGCTCGTTACCGAGCTCGAGCTGGCTCATTTAGCTCGCGAGATATAAAAAAAATAGAACACACATGTTTATAATGTTTATACTATATTAATTTCAGAAGGTGACGTCCAACATTATGCAACCATACATGATTAATACTTGAGTTAAATGCACCGTAGGTCCATTAACTTTTGGTGGTGTGTCATCTAGGTGCATCAACTTTTAAACTGTATTTTTGGGTCCATTAACTTTTGATGGTGTGTCATCCAGGTCCATCAAGTTTCAAACTGCATTTTTTGGTCAATTAACTTTTGGTGGTGTGTCATTCAGGTCCATCAACTTTTAAATTGCATTTTTTGGTCTCTAAACTTTTTAACTGGTTCACCGTAGGTCCATACCTCTTTGTTTAGCGAATAGATCTGACATGGCATGCCAAATAAGCAGCCACCGTGGAGTACAGGATGAGATCACAATTCGAAGATAATCTTCAATACGAAGAACTTGATGGGATCACCATCTAGGTTTCTCGAGTGGCGATTCGACGGGAAATAAACTTCACAATAAAATCCAGTCTAATCTACCTGGTACAAGGCAGAAGGCCACAGGTATAGGCACGCAAGCCAGCTGACCCAAACAAAACTCGGACTCCACCAACCCAACTAGGACCGATTGATCCTGAGTCCCTGATTCGGCTAACATGCATGGCACGTCCAAACGCAGCCACTAATTTAATTCACGTACACAGGTGCACGCAGGCACTAAAAGCTAGATACTAGATAAAAGATCGTGTATCACAACTGGATAGGAAACTAATGCATGGAAATAATAAAATACTACGACAAGGATGCTAATCATATTGGGAAAATTCCATTGATGATCTCCACCTCTTTAGAATCAGTACTGATGTATTTTGTTGACTTTATTTTCTTCTCCTTTCCACGCAATAATAAGGCACCTCTATAAAATATCTTTGATGACAGTCTAACAGTTGTAAATTTTTTCATGTCCACAATATATTTTTTCTTAAAAATAATAGTTCCAAATTTAAGACCAGAGGATATTAACGAATTACCAACTGCTACGTTTGAATTATTGCTAGACAAGTCTCTATGAATATCTTGAGATGCTATGGACTCATCACCTACTCCATGGTGGCTGCTTATTTGACGTGCCATGTCAGATCTATTCGCTAAACGAAGGGGTATGGACCTACGGTGAACCAGTTAAAAAGTTTATGGACCTAAAAATGCAATTTAAAAGTTGATGGACCTGGATAACACATCACCAAAAGTTAATGAACCCAAAAATGCAGTTTGAAAGTTGATGGACCTGGATGACACACCACCAAAATTTAATAGACAAAAAAATACAATTTAAAAGTTAATGAACCTAGATGACACACCACCAAAAGTTAATGGATCTACGGTGCATGTAACTCTTGAGACATATCAGGTTCATCAAAAGTATCAACCATGCAACATAGCTGGTCCATACATGATCATGCAGTTACAGCATACTAACTAGTTGCTTGCCACCACAAACTTAAGAAAGTCCACAGATTCAATGTCAGCATCATCATCTTCTCCCTAGAAAACAATCCATAAAATCAATATTTAAGTACCACAACAATTATAAAATTATCATCTTCTCCCTTAAAAGCAATCCATAAAATCAACATTTAAGTACCACAACAATTATAAAATTAAAATTCATATGAAACAGCTAAAAATAAGTATTACATACCAATAGAATTGATGTACACTTTTAGGTCAGCATCATTATTGTTTGGATTCATGGCCGTAGGCTGATAGGCCTTAGGTCGTTTCAGCTCGTGAGCAGCTCGCGAGCTGGCTCATTAAAATAGCAAGCTATACTTCCAACTCAACTCATGAAAAAGTTAAAACAAGTCGAATCGAGCCGAGCTGAACCGGCCATGAGTCAAGCGAGTTAGCGAACCGCGAGTATTTTGTCCAACCTAGTCCTGACCGTCTCGTCCGTGACGTCCCAGAAAAATTCACCTGAAATCACGCTAGCTACATTCATGCACGTACGTACGTACGAGACATGTCATGTGTAGCATGCATGCAACCCGTCGGCCCGACCTAAGCACCTCGTCACTTCGTCAGGGAATCCATGGCGGCTGTTAAACGCTCGAAACAGGCCCGACCAAGCTGGTGAAGTCCCAGGCGCACTACACCAAAACACCAAGATTAGCGATGGATGATCTAGCGCTAAAAGTAGATATAGTGATAATGATCTGTCGTTAAAATATTATAGCGATAGACTTGTGCAAACGGTGTAAGTCCTGTCGCTAAAAATTTTTAGCATCAGACAGTACTTTTAGCGACAGATAGTCTGTTGTCCTGAATATTTATAGCGACAGATAGTCCATTGCTACTCTTTAATGACAGATAATCAGTTACCAAGCATTTACCGACCGATCATCTATTACTCCATGTATTTATAGCGACAGACTGTTCAACAGGACACTATAAATATACCAAAAAAATACATATGTTTTTTATCATATAGCAAACTGATATTCAAGCTTTAATATACTGTCCATGTCACATGCAGGTCAATACATATAATAACATCACATCCAGCAAAGTCAAGCCACCAAAAGAATTACATGAATGCACCTCCAGTAAGCAATACTAGTACTTTGTGTTTCACGTACTAAGGTTTGTACACACAATCATTTCTAGGAACTCAAAAATAAAAAGGGATGACTTGTCAAAACTAGAGCACATCCATCAGGTTATGTGTAGAATCATTTTCCAGAAACTCAAGCCAAAGGCTAGTGCCCAACACTTCCTGGAAAATATAACCATGTAATCAGCAAATATAGACAAGTTATGTAAAACTGATGTATGGTATGAGTTTTATCATCTAAATAGAAGAAATTTTGAACAAGGTAATGCTCATTTGACTGGTTAAATCTATTTTTCTAAAAACTGTAGGTCAGCTTTCAGCAATTTTTGTTTTATGTTTGTGTTTATATACCTGGTTTGTGCCTAGCAATAATTTCAGCTAAGAGAAAAGGGCAGAGCAGCTTTGCTCTTATTCAAATAAACAAAACTCTTAAGTTGTAGAATCATTATACTACTCTGTTAATGTTGTCACTAGGTTTGTACACAATTTGAATGTAAATTTTGGAGACATACCTGCAGTGCCCTTGAGAAGTACAGATGCCTTCTTGCAAACCTTCATCTACCACAAATATGTTTAATTAGCTAGGAACATTGGTCGTGCATCACATATCAAACCAAAATGAAAACTATGTCAAGTCTAGTTTCTTACTTTATTGTACAGCCATGCAATGGTCATCCTGTGAGCACTAGACATAGTCTGCATCTCGCCATAAGTCCAAGGCAGCATAGCATCCCTTTTCATCACTACATTATGTGGCTCATCAATATATTCTCCAGTGTCGGAATCTACACAAGAATCAAAATAATATTTATTAGCTGCCTACCTCAGCACCTAATACTTGTATTAAGAAAGGAAAATTGCTCTCGTACAACACAAATGCTTCCCAACCAGATCTACACCGCCTGCAGCTGCCACTGCCAAATCTGGCCATTCCCAATGAAGCCACCGCCACATACAGTGGAAGGGTGGAAGCTTGAACCAGCAGCCGCAGCATATAGACAAATGGTTTGGGTCCATGCACAAGGAAATCTAGACCACAGGTACATGCCACAACGAGATTAAAATTTTCAAACCTATGAATTCTAGAGCTATCATATAAATGGGTGGTCCTGAGATGCAAGAGGATTGCACTTACATCCCAACTACATGTATTGTGCTACTGGTTGTAGTCTGTAAGCATGCTAAAATGGCAAGTGTTCAAAATGATGGACTCACATTACCAAAAATTCATATGTCTGGCAACTCAAAACAGTTTGAACTCACATTGCCAAAGGACTTCTCATATCATCAACTACAATACAAACAGTTTCAATGTTTTATCCATGAGTCTTTTGTGGGTATCTTTGAGTATGTGACCATATCACAAAAAAAACTCATGCTTCAGGGTGCAATATTATCTATCTAGATTGCAGCAGATGTAGTTGTCAGTTAGCGTTTCATTTTTTTCTACGCCGATGAATAAAAAAATTATAGATTCAGATTTTCAGATCACATGTAGTAGCACAAGAATACCAAAAGCTAGTACAAATTGCTCAGATCAAGGACCTCTGATTAATAATGTAAAGATTAAATGATTTTTGCTCTCAATTGAAAACAATTAGCTAGCTACCAGCTCAACAGAAGTATGCAATGAATATTTAGTTGATTAGATATTGTAGCTAGAAAGGGACATTTCACAAATATGAGGACTGGATGAGAGCTGCACCTTTGTCCACCTGCTTGCTTGCCTACATGTTGGTGATGCAGGCATGCAACCACAGGCCCCACACAACTGGTGCATTGCTACAAATTGTCTTCATTTCCTGCAACAGTAAGATGGAGTCTAGAGAAAGCCAAAAAAGGTATGTCATTTTTCCATTAACTTACAAGTACTCACCGGTTGCTGAAGATACACACAACCTTTGCACCACTGCATAAAAGCATCAATGAGAACCATTATTGCAGTAGAAAAATTCAGCTGGAAAAAGATACAAGTTAGAATCAACTTAGATCACTTTCAACATGGTGCTCAGTTTGTAGAGGATCGAATAATTAATCAGATGTTGAAATCATCCTAGACAAGAATCTACTATGTAGCATTGCTTGCACATGAATTCCAGAAATATAATTCCTACAAAACAAGACATAGATAGAGACGTTCCCACACAGTATTTCAGCTAATTTTTCAGCAGTATGATACTACGCATTTGATGCTCTACCATTTATAACTTCAGTATTCATATTGAACTTCTGATCTGCTACGAAGTCCACATCAAAGTTTACCCATAAATATACATTAACAGCTACTTATGCTTCCAATATTTTTTGCAAAAAAAATTGAAGTTAGTAGGCATGTATACACTTGTAATTAGATCAGATCCGGATGCAAATAGTCAAATAGCTTAAGTTAGGGTTAGTTACTTATATAAGTTAACAGTTCCGATAAATTTTGAAAAAAAAATGAAAGTTAGTAGGCATGCATACACTTGTAATTAGATTAGATCCAGATGCAAATAGCCAAATAACTTAAGTTAGGGTTCAGGTGCTGACTTCGCACAACAGCAAGGAAGAGAAGGGGCGTGCATACCCGGTGGGTGCTAGTCGCCAGCATTGGCGACCGGATCTGGCGTCACTGCCTCTGAAGACCTCTGCCGCTTGCTGATGTCGGCATCTCAGCAACAAGGGCTCCTCCTCCCACCACCACCCTCCAAGCCGCCGCCGCCGCACGCCTCATCTCCTCGGGCGCTCGCGATGACAGTGGGGCGGCGACGTGACGCTAGGCGAGAGCGACGGGAGACAAGTGCGTACAAAAGGAGTGCCTTTCTATGTGGAGACCGAGGAGGGCTGGCGTCCTGTCCGGGGAGTGGCGGCCTGCTGTCGGTGGCGTGGCATTGCGGAGGACGGCGCGGGGGACAAGAGATTGCGGCGCGGGAGAGGAGATATTGCGTCCTGCTAGCAAGAACAGCGCGCCGGTGCGGACTGGAGAGCGGAGGTGTTCGGTGGCTGATAGGGACTCGGTGGCTGATAGGGTTTCTGGGGACATCTTGATCGTCACTTTCGATCTAACGGCTGAGGTGGTGTTCGTTTTGGGCTGTAGTGGGCTGCTTCCATTGAGATGGGCTTTATTTTTAGGTTGAATATTGTGAGGTTATCAATTATATATGTAGTTAATTGTTTTTTCTAACTTTTAAATAAGTAGGAAAATGCTTCTATAGTTACATGAAAAAATGTATCTTGTATATCCAATATATTTTTCAAATGTAATATGCTATATATAAGTAGTTGTGGAGGAGTTTTAATTTTTTGAGTAGATTTTCTATTTTCTATAGTTTCAAATGTAATATGCTATATATAAGTTGTTGTGGGGCAGAGAGATGGCGCGGCGGGAGAGGAAGAACCGGCGGTGGCGCATCACTAGATTTGGGAATTTGAGGAAGAGAAGGGTCTAGGGTTTCTTATTGTACTCATGGACCAGCCTAAAATTTACCCGCAGGCTCACCGTAACGGGGCGCCTGAGCTAGGTGGGGGCCACTTCTTTTTGGCGACAAATAGATTGATGGTATACCTGTTTTTATCGACAAACAGTTCAACGTTAAACATGATTATCTATAGCGACAGACAATTGATCGCTAAATGAGGAATTAGCGACAGATCGTCTGTGACTTATCTTTAGCGACACATCATCCATCAACAAATATAATTTTTAGCGTCAGATGTCTGACGGCAATACTTGTGGTGTAGGGGCGGCCCTGAGTCAAGTCAGTCAGCTCTCAGCTGGACCCAACGACGCTGATATATATGCATGCATGTCCATCTGCTGCCATGGCCGCGGCCCTCGTGTCACAATTCGCCTGCTCCTGCAAGGCTGTACCAGTCCGTGCGTCCTGCATGCGGCCCTGCTGCCGTTCCTATCGACTGCCGTGCCGCCCTGGCCCTCTCGTTTGTCACTGAGGATTAATTCCCCTGCAGCGTCAGGGATATTCCCGTCCCCGGCCTGCCTCTTGACAGCGCTGAATCCGAGGCGCGCGCGGCGGGGCCAACGCTCGGCCGACCGGCACCCGCCCGCCAGCAGCGACGATGACGACCACCCTGCGGCCGGCAAACGCTAGCTCTCATTATGGGATCAGCCAGACGGCACGTACCGCACCGCGCTGCCGCCGCGGGCGGCGGCCGTCACCACCTGCATGCTTTCGTCGGGAGCCGGCACCACCACGGTCTCGTGCCGCTGCGATTGGTTGCCACGCGCGCGGGCCGGCCCGTCGGCGCGCGCTGCCATAACTCCGTTGCGCCGCGCGCGCTGCCAGCGCCATGATGGCCGTCGGTCGCGCCCACAGGCACCATGCTAGGCGCAGAAGCGAACAAAACTGTGATCTCACTTGCCGCCCAGAATCCAGATCCGCGTGCCCCTCTCTCTCTCTCTCTCCGTTCTTCCTTCGTTCCTCCTCTGCCCGGTGGGCGAGCCGGCCGTGGCTGTTATTGATCAATGCGCGGCGCCAGGCCTGGGAGAAAGTTTCGCCGAGCTAGCCGCGCGAATGCAGCAGGGCGGCAGCGGCAGCGCAGCGCAGCGCAGCGCAGCCATTGCATGCATGTCGTGTGGTCGTCTCGTCCATCCGCCTCTTTGTGCGTGCCAGATCTCAGCAGTCGCTGTCCCCGCCGCGCCCTCTCCGGGAGGTACATACTCCCTCGGTCAAAAAATATATATATATTAATATTTATATCTTTGAATAAGTCTATTATAAAAATATATCTGATAATTAATCGAATGATACTTATTTTGTAGTATAAATATTAATAATTTTATAGTTCTTAAAGTTTAAATCATTTAACTCATTGAAAAATGAGAATTTCATTTTTTGGACAAAGTTAGTATATACCAATATATGCATGAGGCAGAGGTAGTATATACCAATATATCTTTCAAGGACTTGGCCAACCACGCACGACACAAACCAAGGGCCTGCTAGGTAGGAAAAAAAAAGGTTAGAGCCACGGTTTATATATGTCATGTTCGTTTGTCTTATGAGCCGTACTATTTCAGTGAATGAACAATATTTTTCTCTCATAATAAATTAGCGAATAGTACTTTCAGCCATGGCTTTTCAACAAAGTGAACAGGGCCATAGAGCACCCGCGGCCCATAGGCACTTGTGTGGATTCACGACACTGTGTGCATATGCATGTGTTTGTTGCTTAAATTTAGGAGGAATAATAAAAAAAATATAGCTCTCCTATACGTAGGATGCATGCGCATAGACACGTGTCGTGAATCAATACCAGGTGCTAGTAGCTCATGGTTGTTCTATAGGGACCGCCCCTACTAATTTTTTTCTGTTCCATATAGCTCCCTCTCCCATCTTCTTATAGCATGTTCTATGGAGTTAATATACCAAATGGTTAAACAAAACTGGATAATCACTTCTCAGCTTACACTACGAGAATAGTGCTAAAAACTGCTTGCCATAGTTTCTTTCTGTCCCTATTATAATTTTTTTTCACCTAATCCTCACCTACTAGAACCATCCTACTAGAAAAATGGAAAAGTAAAGTTTAAAAATCAGAAAATAGAGCTCTACGTACCAATCTAGCCCGTATAGGTAGAGCCTACGTGATGACGTGCGTACGGCGGCCTCGGTCGGCGTCATCAGGCGGCCGGTTCCAACGTCCACGTACGTGTACGTCTACATCATGATATTCAGGTACACATATACGTACTACTTCCTGCTGCTGGTTCACCTGCATGCGTCATTGTCGAAGGAAGCTAGAGACAGAGGTAGGGGTACCACGTCGATATGTACTCCTATGGTGCACCGTCGTCCTACGTTCTCATTGTCCCGCACCTAGGCGCTGAATTTATGGACTAGGCATGTGCTGCTTGTCGTACTACAGCAGTTATCGCTGTAGCTACCTGTTGCTGGTGTGTCACTACTACTCCGTGTAGCAGTAGGTTGTCTCCGAGTAAAGACCAATCATGAGACTCAAACCCAAAATAGATGTCCAACAGAATACATATAGGTTTCAACATAGTACATGTATGGAAGACCTATTTTGGATATTAGGAGAGGTATAACTCAAATCTGAGTATCCTTTCTTCTGAAGACCCATTTGCAGAAAGGGTTCTCTTTTAAGTCTTGTTGTTGAAGAAGACAAAAAATAAATATTAAACCATTTACCTATAACGCTACCCAAACGTAGAATGAGTCTATTTTGATAACGGTTCTTGGAGACCGTCTTGGTACCGCATGCCTTGCCCTCCATTGGCATGGTACAATTTGTACCATCCTACACGCCATGCCAATCTCTCCTCGTCCTCCTCCTCGATCCTCGATCATCATATCCCTGTACGCATGATGAGCCCGTACCAGGTTAATTTCGGCATATATATGCCGGGGTATACGTACGTACTACTTGAGTACGCATGGACGCATGGTACAAAACAACACGCGCGCTGGCTGCAGAAAAGTGGAGAGAACGACGTCTTCCATGCATGTGCTACATGCATCATCAGCTTGTTGCGTTGCGTAGCTATCGCTTGTCGGACGGCCGGGGCAGCAGCTGCACCGACGGAGGAGAGTTGGAGATCAACATCAGCCAATCATGCATGCCGCCCGCGCGGCCGCGCCTCCGATCCCTCGCTCATCCAGCTGCCTGGAATGCATGGTTCGCCGAAGACTGAATCGATCGATCCATATGCATCAATCGTTAGCTGCCGCGCGTGCGAGAGCATTGAAGCCCATCCTCTTGGCCGTATGCGCGCCGTTCCCGGATCGTCGCCAACTCCCGTATCCCTTGCTCGCCCGTCCCCATCATCGACGACGACGACGGAGACGGACGGACTCGTGTGGCTCCGGTCTCCACGGCGGCGCCGATCGATCGACACGCACGCGGTGGTCCGGTCCGGCTCAGCGCGACGCGCGCATGCAGCATCGCAGTGCATGCGGCAGCGGCAGCGGCACCCACCCACCGGCCTGCGAATTTCATGAGAGAGAGAGAGAGAGTTTCGCCGGCCGCTAGCGTCTGATCCTTGCCTGCCGACTGACGTGCGCGCGCGCGCCCGCGCGATCAGCTTGCAGGGCAGGCCGGTGGCGCGATGAGCGGCAGAGCGTACGCCAGAGTGGTGCTCGGCATGGCGAGCAGCTCGCGTGCGTCACTGCGGCGTCCACTGCGCAGCGGCAGAGCGTAGTATGTACTAGGCTCGACGCCCTCAGATCTGACTGTTCATTTATGGGGCTTAACGGTTACCGCTTCAATTCGCGCTCTGATGGCAGTGGAACTGGACAAAGAATTTGGTCTGCTCGAGAGAGATGAGATGGATGGAGGGACATTCAGAAATATGCAATGCAGGGACATTCGGGCATGAGAGACGGTACAAGGGTTTGTTTATTTGGTGCAGCATGAATGATTGACCTCCACGTACTCTGCACATTTCATTCAGATTTCAGAGCGGCGGAAGCGAGGCATGCATGAACGCATGTCCGGTGACAGGCAGAGGGCAGAGAGGGCTGGCTGGCTCAGTCACCTATAGCTCTGATCTGTCCCCCAATCCTACTTCGCATGATTGCATCTCGATTACTCGGTTAGAAGTTAGAAGTTACCCACACATGATGCTTGTTTAGGTCTCACTCTACTGACTCTACTACTGCACTTCTTACGGCTATACTAATACTAGTCTAAACTCTAAAGCCTACACATGCAGCTCGCTTTCAACGTAACTGGGAAGTTCATGGATGGAACCGGGTTCTTTTCTTTCTCACCGAGACCATACCGATGCAGGAGCAGGAGTAGCTAGGGCTGAAAAACATCTCCTCCCTCGCAGTGCACTTTGCTCATGATACTGCCTCTGGCTGTGCCATGGGAGTACATTCACATGCGACGGTGGGTGACGTACTGATGTGGGGGCGACTAGTGTTTGGTGACGAATTTAGAGCTAGCAGCAAGCACCAAGCACCAAGCGGCAGCGAGCCATGCATGTATGCATGCGTTTTGTGCTCAGAAATGCCGGCCGTCCATTGCAGGAGAATGCAGGGTATATGGCAGGGACATAAACGCAAAGATCTCACATGCTGTTACTCTGAAACTTCTGCATTCCTGCCTTGCCCATCTGAACCGGGACCCTTTTGTTCTTCCCTTTAGTTACCTTACCTGCGCCTTTTACTGCTTGATTCAGTCCATCACTCTCCTGCATGCAATTCACTTTCAGACCTACAAGCGTGCATGGAATACTTGCTCTGTTCTTGTGCATTGTAACAATCTTGCAATCTCCATCACATAATACATATGCGTGGCAGTACATGATTCTTGATGGGTTAGTGTTAGTGTTACATGGTTGCCATGAATTGAAACCTTCTAGTATAATAAGGCAAGAAGTAGGAGCATATATACTGCATGGGCAATTTGGCAGTGACGACGTTCAGTTACTGAACACCATGCATGTGCAATGCTGTTGAGATCGATTGGATCGCATTGATTCCAGTTTCCAGGCCGTTATACTAGAAGAGAACGCTGGCGGCAGTAGCATAAATGCGGGCGCTTTGCAGGAAGCAGCCATGATGATGATTGGGGCGGCACTTGCATTCTGCATCGCATCCCGCCCTTGTGCAGAATGTGGCCGAGGAGGCATGCATGCATGGTAGTACTCCAGCCGGTTGTCATCTGTGGACAGATTGGAGATGGACTTTTGAGCATGATGGCCCAACGATGTGTGGACCCTGCTGCAACGCATCCATTCTGCCTGCCGGCCGGCCTGCTTCTGCTTGCGCTGCCTACCCATCCCTCTGCCGCAATTACTACTGAGCTCCTGCTCCTGCATCTGCATGGATGCCCGGCCGGCTGCATCTGATCTGCTTGCTCGGATGATGGACCCCGGCCTGGCCGACCTGGAAATGTTGCTCAGGGTCGGTCAGGTCTTCCAGCCCTGGCGTTCAGACAACCGCGAGCTCGCCCACCCTGCATGGTTGCTAATCCTGGCCGGTGGCAGCTAATCTGAAGTGCTTACTACTCCCAAAGCTTTGCAACTTTGTTTGTTCGGGGCAGCATCGGTATCACCCGCACAGTTCGGTGAAACGCTGAAAAAGTGAAAGTGAAAGGGCTCTGAATGATGCCTCGCTCGATCTCGCTTTCACGGTTGGTTTCACTGGAAACCAAAGCGAAAATGTCTCGTCAGGGGGTCATTATTCAGAGATGGGCCGGCCGTGTACGTGATATACGACTTACGTACTCTCGATCGTAGGCTCATGTTTTGTCTCCCTCAGTCTCCGTTATACTGGTTGAGTGTTGTGTGATTAATGGGTGTTACTTTCCTGCATTATTATATAATATATGCCACTTGCAATCATGCAATGGCTGTGAACTGGGCCGGGCTAGCTCTTGCAGAGACTATCAGAATCGACGACCTGCTTCTGTTCCTCTCTCTCGTTATTTCTCTGCTTGCGCTGATTACCGAGAGGCGCGTGAACCCCCTTGTAAAACTCCCTGTTCATCAGTGAACTGTTTCCATTTGTCAGACTGGATTTAATTAATCCACCGGCCACTTGCCCGAAAGGCTGCAATGCCATTTGTGCATCGTTTCATAAATATTAGTACTATTCACTGTAAACTTAATCAAAGCTAAGCTGGTTTGACTTGCACTCTATTGGAGTATGTGCTGTTCAGGGAACAAGTGTACCTCTCAAACAGCCTGCAAACATGCATACGTACCTACTAGTAGTGCATAAATAAATGACGAAAACTTAAGGATGGAAAGAACAAAGATCATACTGTCTACTAGGCTCTGCTGCAAGTTTTCAGTTCACGGAAATAAATGGGAAGTAAAGACATGTATCTTCTTTTATCGCCATGCGGAGGCAATAAAACTTAATTAATTGACAGTTGCATGCAGTGATGTGCTAGTGAGAAGACGATTTATTGCTAAGTATGAAAAAAGAAAATAGTGGCAGACACAAGTTCTTCTTTTGGCTTTTGGTTTTGGATCGCCTCAGTACTAGAAACTTGTTGCGCAGAAAAAACTTCTGCCTGCGGAGCTACTCCTGTGTGTTGTGCAATGCTAATGTCGATTCTCTCATGTTGAAGAGGCTTTGGATCACCTGTTCTTTGAATGCACTTTCAGTGCTTGGTGCTGGAGCTTTGTTGGGGTCACTTGGGATAATTAGAGAGACTGCAGGCAGCCAGAGCAGCTTTGGGCTCGCCCATCTTTATGAAAATTGTCATTTTGACAGTCTGGTGTATTTGGTCAATGAGGAACAAAGTCATCTTTGATGGTGCATCACCTTCTTTGGGGAAGTGGAAGCGTAGTCTCCGGGAGGAGCTTTTTCTCTCTCTTTTAAAGTAAATGTGCATCTAAATTATCCACGCCTGTTATTTTGAAAAAGTAACTTAAATATCTCATAAATATGGATGTGCCATTATGGAAAATAGATTAAACTAACTGAAATCCGTATTTCAATTATAACAACCCAAAGTAACACATATCTACATCTAAATTAGCCTGTCAAACCGTTAGTATTTTAAAATTTTCGTCATTCGTATCTAGTTTAAGATAGTAAGAATACATACTATCATTCATAGTTTAAGCTATGGTTTACAACTAAAAATGTGAAACCAGAAAAACTACGAACAAAGAAAAGAAAAATAAAAGTGTAACAAAAATTGATAACAGTTCTAGAGTATCTAAATGTTTACTGGGCTAAAAGTGAACACGCCTGAGAGCAGGTTAATGGGCTAGTATATATGCCATAGACCATAGTAGACAATAACCGTATTGCCATCGTATATATACTGCTTTTATCCTAGAACGTAAACATATTCTGTACTGGAAAAAATCAAACTTTACAAACTTTGGTCAACAAATATTTAAATTATATGCAAGTTTAGTAAAAAGCTCTGAGATGATATATAGATTATTGAGCAAATGACAATATATTGTAACAAACTAAGGACGTGTTTGGCTGGCTACCACATTTTACTACACCACGCCACACTTCCTGCCCCTAACTTGCAGTGGCAGTTTGGCTCATCGCCGCGTTTGCGGCACACCGTAGCGAAAGCACAACATGCTAGTTCATTTTCTATGCCACACTCTCCAAAAGGTTGGCACCGAAATCTTGCGCCACATAGTGACGTCGTGACTTTGGCCCTGTTCGCTGGGAGAAATTTAGAGAAATCTGGAGAAATTTGTGAGAGCGTGAATAGTAAATTTCAACCGTAAACAGTGAATTCCCGCTGAAAAATACACCAGCCGAACGGCGCCTTTGGTGTGGCATGCTTAGGCAACTACCAAACACGCCCTAAGGGTTAAAATCTTGTATGACTTTTGTCTCATGAAAATACGATTAGCATTCCGAGAGGGAGGGAATATCTAATAAGATGATGTACTCTCCTTATTAAATCTTAGATGTCAGCATGCATATATACATATAAAATACGATCGAACATAAGTGATTTTTTTATCCACAAGGCTAATAAGTATTCGCTTCGTTCTAAATTGTAAGATATTTTGACTTTTCTAGATACATAGCTTTTACTATGCACTTACATATACATTGTGTCTAGATACATAGTAAATGAAATGTATCTAGAAATATGAAAACGTCTTATAATTTAAAACATAGGGAGTAGCTACTAAAATTAGCTATAATAAATTCAAAAATCACAGCCACTACCTAACTGATAGCTTAAATAAACTGCACAACCAATAAAAAGTTATATAGCTAGCTCTCCTAAATAGATGTAGCTAACTATTAGCTAGAGGATCCAAACAATAGCTACTAAAAATCTTTTAGGTGGCTTTCCTAGCGAGCAGCGCTGTTAATGATTAATGATTATTACATATTTGTTGGACTTCTGGCTGGCTTTGTGGCTCCTCTACTAAAAATCTTCTCTTCTGTAAATCTATTCGTAAAAAAAATTCTCTTTTAGGTTATGTTATTGAAAAAAATATCAAATAAGTATTAAACTTTTTAATTGTAGCGCTATCAAACATTAAATAGATTTTGTATTTTTATGTTATTGTTGAGATAGTCTCAGGTCTTTGACAATGCCCTCTCATCGAGCCGGACCGATGCGTCTCAAAGCAGCAGCGAAGAGACCTCGCAGTACCGGCCTAGTACCAAGCTAGTACTCCTACTCGCCAGTCACGTAACAGGTGACACACTAGTACCACATACCGGAGTAGTGGCCTAGTATAAGTGCTAGCAAGCTACTCCTACTCCTGTCAGTAGTCCTGCACTAGGACAGGCCCGGCCCTCTATCGTTTTTTTTATATAAAATAACGAGACAGATATACGGACAATATAGAATTTGTAGAACACGTCAGTGACGAAGTTAAATAACCTAAATAGTATCTCTTGAAAATACTGATAAACAGTGTCAAATAGGTCTTGATTTCATGGAACTAAGGGAGTATTACTCACACCGTTCCGAATTATATTGTTTTGGTTTTTCTACGTACATAATTTTTATTATGTATTTAGACATATTGAATACCTAGATGCGTGGCAAAAATTATATATTTGGAAAAGACAAATGATCTATAACTTGAGACAGAAGGAATAATAATTAAGACAAAACAACATTACAAACACCTGCAAAAGCAGAACCTAGTTCTAATTCAAGATGATGACAACGACGTCTCGATAGGCATTCTAGCGGGGAGCAAAACTTTTCCAATTAAATAAAATAAAGGTGTGTTTGGTAACACTAACACTCTATCAACAACTTCAGGGACAGTTTCACCTCCTCACCGACGAAATGCGTCGGGAGGTTCTGGTTCCGTGTGTGAAGCCTCGTGAATCACGCTGAGAGAAATTAAAGTCCCAAGATACAGAGCTAGAAATTGCCCCAGGGCCAGGCGTGTGCACGGGGAGAGGCGGAGGCTAGCGTGAACGCTGTCCACCCCTCGATGCGGAGGCGGAATGTGGTGTCACAGTGCAGGCCTGCGTGGTGGAGAAGACGAGTCGTCCCTCGATACGGAGGTAGAGTGTGGCGTCGGAGCGCAGGCCTGTGTGGCGGAGAAGATGGGCTCGAGGCGAGCCTGAGTCGACTTCACCATCGATGCGGAGGCACGCGCAAGCAAGGGAGGTAAGACTGTCCACAGTGTGAGCGGTGCCGGAAAAAATTTCAGTCTGACAGCACCGATGCTTCTGCTCTCTAATTCTCACAGTGTGGGCACCGGTGCTTCACTGTGCTTGTAGACCCCGTCGTAGAGGCCGCGGAGGCAGAGGCGAACGAGGAATAATATTTTTTAACGTTTGAAGCATCGGTGAACGAACATGCATCGGTGCTCACTTTTTTTTCATCTCAGCACCGGCTACAACGTGGGCATCGGTGCTCGGAGAGAGAGTGTTTGGGCACCGGTAAAAAGCAACGCCGTGGCTAGTCTAAGAGGGAGGGCGCCTTTGAGAGAAGAGATGAGGACGTGGAGGACAAGGTAGAGAGAGGATCTTATGAAAAAATAGGTACAGAGAGACTAGAGAAAGGGGAAAATAAGTAAGGAAAAGTGATGGAGGAAATAGAAAAAAAAAGAAAGAAAAGAAATAAAATATTTCCTTCATTCCTAAATATACGTCGTTTTCGTTTTTCGAGAAACAACTTTGACTAAATATATATTAAAACATATTAATATTTACGGTATATAATTAGTATCATTGGAAAGATATGCGAATCTAGTTTTTTAATAAATTTATTTAGAGATGTAAATGTTGTACGTTTTTTTTACAAATCGAGTCAAACTTAGAGCACGCACACCAACAGCGACAATTATTTAGGGACGGCAGAAGCAGAAGGATACTAAAGACATTTCACTGTTTTCAACTATTAGAAAAGTTGTTTTATCAAATGTTTGACCAAAAGTTGGAGCTAAACACTGTTTATCTGAGAAGTCATTGCTGAAGTTGTTCGGACTAAAGCTAGAGCTCTACCGAATAGCGCTAAATGTCTAGGGAGCTAAACGCAGGAGCAAAAGAGAGACCGACGGAGTACCGTAGAAGATGGCCGTGAGCTAACGCAGACTATACCATACACGTACGGAGCACTCCCTCCATCCCAAAATATCTATAGCTATAGCTAGGACAGACAGGTGTACATATCCTGGAAAACGAAAACCAAGGGCCCGGCCGGCAGGCAGGGGGCGAGGAGGACAGCAATGGCTGGCGGGGCGTGGCTCAGCGTCACGTCGTCACGCCTGGGCGGCCGCACGCGCGCACGAAGGCATGCGGCAGACGAGGATTCCTACCGGGGGCCACTTTGGATGCCAAAATTTTTGGCAATACACCACCGTAGTAGTGTTTTCGTTATTATTTAATAATTATTGTTTAATTATAGTATAATTATATTTAAAAGATTTGTATCGTGTATTTCGTCTAAATTGTATAATTAGTTTTATTTTTTATTTATATTTAATCTTTCTATACGTATATGTCTAAAAATTTGATGTGACGAGAATCTTAAAAAATTTAGCATTTTGGGGTGTCCGCTGGCCAGCTCGCGCTGCTGCCCGCGCGCGTCGGAACAATCCCGCGTGTGATTGCGTGTCGCTTTTCCTCATTCAGGGCCGGGCGCGGGCGCGATCAACTTTGCTGCCGGCCGGCTTTCTGTACTTTCAGAGGGGGCACCGCCGAGTGTCCTCCGTGCAAGCCGCTGCCCCTCGATTCCTCCGGGCAATAGCACGCATCCACCCTCTGCCCAACGTTGTCAAGGGCATATAAATGGGCTTCCCGCTACCTGCCTAGCTATCCGGCATAGGAGTAGCGAGCTAGGCCTGTCCGATTAGTACAGGAGCTGGCTGTACCCTGTCCATACGTCGATCAGCCAGCCGGGGAAGCAAGCCGTAGGGCTGGTTTAGATTGTAAGTTTTTCACTCTCTTTTCATTACATTAAATTTTTGATACACATGCATAGAGTATTAAATATAGATAAAAAAATAATTAATTACATAATTTAATTGTAAATTACAAGACAAATCTTTTAATCCTAGTTAGATCATGATTAAACAATAATTATCAAATACAAACAAAAATGCTACAGTACTAAATACTAACCTCAATCTAAACAAGACCATAGCCAAATTTCCAACTTTCATCCCACTAAACACGGCCTGAGTGAGCTTGCTTGCTAGGCCGTCCAATCCAAATGGCCGCTCGGCACACGCGTGTGCCCGACGGTCCGTAAGGTACAGTGGGCGCGTCCGTGCTCTGCTCTGCACGCACGCCGACCGTGCGAGCTTCAATGCGTCGCGCCGTGTCAGGTGCTTATAATATACAGTACGCGGTGAAGGTACAGTTACGTGCTGCTGGGCATGCACGCAGGGAGGCTGCGTGCTACGGAGCAGTGTATTGCACCACACCTTATCGACCAGGTACTGTACGTTTGGATTTTAGCCACGTCCGTAAGAGTTGGCTGGCTAACGATTCATGGTTAATTTTAGCAACAAGTTACTGTAACTATTGGAGTATGTGACTATCTATCTATTAGTAATAAATGGTTGTGTGGATCAAATACGTACGTTAACGGATTGATTTGTTGAGAGCTTTTGTTCTCTCCCAATGGTGGGAGGGGTGTCATGGTCATTTGCCAAGTGTTAGCGTAGCAAGCCTTAGGCTACTATAGTAACCTAATGGGTAGTTAGATCCCATGCTAGGAATACATTAGGAAAAATAATAGGAATACATTAAACCATGAGAAAGCAACAACACATAAAAGGAACGAGAGGTGAAACCAAGTACAAAGGCAGCATCCGGATCTTCACCGCCACGGAGATCGGGAAAGGTTGCAAGTCAAAATTTCTTGACATTCTTGATAGGGTATAGGAAAGCTATCGCGATTGTTTGGAAAGGATTTCAAAAAGTGCTCGATTTGATGAAAAACACGTGAAGGAAGAGAGTAGAGGACCATAAGATGGTCAAGATTCAAGAGACATTCAAATTTCAATAATTTTTAACCATAACTTCACTCAAAGGTGACGAATCTTTTACCGAGTTTCTTTGAAAATATGAATATTTCACCTCAGATTTGATAGATTTTGCAGGAGCCTCAAAAACGAAGAACTAATTAAGAAGGACCTCAAGAACACAAAATCGAAATCCGATCATCAAACAAGGTCCTAAGACAATGAGATGTTAGTTGTATGCTCTCTAGCCTAAGATAAATATTTTTCCAACATATCTCTTCAAAAATATCAAGATTTCATTTCAATTTCACGAAGCTCAGAAGATGTACAAATAGTTTAAGTTTGTGAAAACCTTCAAATTCACTGAGCTCGAGTGAGGGATTTGCTAAAGGACCCAACATTGATTATGTTGCAAAAATGTCCTAGCACCAATTTGCCACAAAAGAATTTCATAGAAATCATAACTAGAACTCAAATCAATAACTTCCCATAAGTGGCTCTGGAAATAGCAAAAACACGAGAAACCAAAGGGAGTGGAAATTGGAGCATGAATTATATGCAACCATAAAAGCTTAGATAGTTCCAGTAGTTCGCAACAAAGATACGAAGTTTGCTACCTCCCTTCATCATCCCACTAAAGATGAAAAACTATAGGCATGAGCCTCTCATCCCTCTCTACCTATGCCTCTACCCATCCTAACCTTGAGCACCTAACTAACCTAGAAGAAAATGAATCAAGATTACAAGAGATAACAAAACAACTGGCCCATGCCTTAGTTATAGGTGTTCGCATATTTCCCAAGCTACCGTGCTACTACAAGTAGACTACTAACCTTGTAGGGGCATTTTGGTCCAGATTTTTATACACGCATCTCGAACTGGTACCCTCGTTGCTTTGTCTTGACACTATCCAATATTCCAATATGATACACGTGCCCTTAGTGTCACCACCACCGCACCACTAGTTTTAAGACCCAAACTAGAAATCATTTCACCAACGATTTTAAGGTCTAAACTGCCAATAGATTTCGATGAAGTTATTATGCTCATGGGGAGTGCCCAGGAGCACTGATTTCACTGACAAATTTATTTAGACTAAATCTAAACGAACTAGATTTAAAGAATTGCTATAAATGATATAGATGGGTTCACTCTCCTTTTTACCATCGTTGAACTCACGACAGAGAGGAGATCGAGGCGCCCTAGGCATCGGCGTTGAGGGCCGACGATGGTAGGGAGAGAGGCCTGCAAGTGCGAGGGGCGACGGTGGGAAAAAAAAAAGATAGCATCACTGTTTCAAATGTACTTGTGGCATGTTTGGATTCTGGGGGATTATAGAAGGTAGTTTCTATAATTACCATGACTCCCAAACAACCATACCTTTTGTCTAGCTCTTACAGTCTAGAGCACCCCAGATTCCATAATCTAGGAAGCTGGTTGAACCGAGCTTTTTTAGCTTGTAGATATCAAAAGACAATTATGCCCCTCACTATTTGTCTTTGTGCTATGTTAAAAGTATAAGGACTGAGGGCATTATGGTAACTTTGCTCCATAAAGCAACTTATATCAACTTTTACAAGCTATGGATCTAAACCATGTACCAATTCAGCTTCTATCAACTTTCACAATTACTAGGGTATCCAAACAAGGTCTTAGAGCAGCTCCGGTGTATCTTTAAATGGAACCATGAGCTGAGCCAGATGTTCGGTTACCGAACCGAGCACACTGCAGACGTTGAACCGTGCAACGTCGGACCAAAATCTAGGCCTTGTTTAGATGTCACCCAAATTCCAAGTTTTTTCACTCTCTCTCCATCACATCAATTTTTAGTCGCTTGCATGGAGTATTAAATCGGACCAAAAAAATAACTACTTACAGTTAATACATGCAATGGGATTCTTTTGAGCCTAGTTTTTGGACAATATTTACCAAATAGGTGTGGTACTATTCATTGGGTTAAAATTTTTTGCAAAGAGAACAAGGCCCTACTCAGTTAATACATGCATGGGTTTCAGAGAGCTTTTTGTGACGGAGGTGTACATACAGAAAATAAATAAATGTAGCCAATATTCAAAACTGAACTGGCTGGAGACCGATCCAAACGCTTGAAGGCAGAATCTGGTTCTGGGGTTGGGCGTGTGCGTGGGTGCGCGGCTGGCCCGGCGGGGGCAGAGCGGCAGCGGGCACAGTGCGCGGGCCTGCCCCCCCGTGCAGTTGAAAAGAAAGGTGCCTGTAGTCTGTAGTGGCTGCAGGGCTCATTCAGACAGCACTGGAGGACATGCATGTTCTGTCAGGGCATCAGGGCTCCGCGCTGGGAGATCGATCGATCGATCATCAGGCAAGCAACTCGAGCAATGCAAGGCCACGTTTAGTTGGCCACCGATTTGGCGCCGGCTGAATTCAGCGACACGGTAGCGACACTGTAGTGTTTTGTTTGTATTTAGTAATAATTGTCCAATCGTTGATTAATTAGGCTTCAAAACGTTCGTTTTGCAAAGTATAATCAAACTGTGTAATTAGTTTTTGATTTTATCAACATTTAATACTTCATATATGTACTACAAATTTAATATATCAGGAAATTTTTTTTTGTATAGTGTCAAATTCTGAAAAATAGGGTAACTAAACATGGCAAGCAACTCGAGCAATGCAGGAGGCCTGTTTATTGTTGGGACTCGTACCTGCTGGCTGCCCAGCGTATCCCAGCTGCATGCACAGCTACTACTATTAATAAGGCCCAGACTCTTCTGCCCTGGCCTCTGAGCCTTTTACTTCGTCGTTTTATATGCAGTCAAGCGTAGGCCGGGTTTAGATTGCAAAGTTTTTTCACTTTTTTCTTCATCACATCAAATTTTTGATATATATATATAGAAGTATTAAATATAGATAAAAAAATAACTAATTATATAGTTTGATTGTAAATTACGAGATAATCTTTTGAGCCTAGTTAGACCATAATTAGACAATAATTATCAAATACAAACGAAAATACTACAATGTCACGTAATGATTCTTAACTCCAGTCTAAACAAGGCATAGACTATACGTTTACTCTGAATAATAAACAGCGACTCAGTTAATACTTTCTCATCGATCTCTGACGACTGCACAGGTCTGTCTACTTGCCACTTAGAGTAGATTCTACTTGCCACTCAGACATTCATCAGTCAACCAAAGAGCTAGCACAGTTTCTGTTACAGGTGATGATTGGATGTCGTAACAGCCAGCTGTTAGCTGATCTCCACCCATTGATCCAATGGTTAATTGGATCTTTGGATCTACGTCCTGATCGGAGACGTCCAACCCTAATATGGTTCGTGGGCCCTCATCGCACAGCGCCATAAATAAAAGGTGGGGGCCAAGGGTGCCAAGCACGAGGTTCGTCTGAGCCTCCAACACCCCACCTACAGTGCTAAACCCTAACCGATCACAGAGAGGGCGCTGCTAGCGACGGAAAGCACCGCCACCGGTCAACGCCGCCACTGCACCGCCACCCTTCGACACAGCACCACCACCGGGTCTTCACCAAGCACCGCGATGGCGAGCCCGTTTTCCTCGAAGGCGGCCGATGGTTTGCACCCCCTTCACCCCTCTCTCTCTCACTCTATCTATTAATCATGTACTAGTAGATGTCCTAGGACTCACTGTTTATTCCAAAAGCAAGTAGACACGCTAAATCTATGGCTAGTGATCCTGTTTTAGGTCTATCAATGATATCAGACACCTAACTAGGTGTAGATCTAGCCTATCAGATAAGAAAACCGAGTAGCAACACTTAGAAAGGAGATGATAGATTCGGTTTTGGATCTAAACAGAGGGTTCATCGAACCCAAAACCCCAATCGAGTGAAGAAAAAACAGTAAGAAATGGTCTTGATTTTGAAAAGCAACTCAAAACCTAACCCTAACCTGCGCGAACCGATCGGGGAAGATGAATAGTAAGGAAACCCTAACCCTAATCTCTATCCTAACGCCATCCCCAACCATAAATCGGATAGATCCGAGAAGAAAAGAAAGAGAAATCCAATCAGAGAAGAAAAGGGGAAGGGAAGAGGCCTACTTCATCGCTGCACCGCGCTACCGCCTCGTCGGTGCGCGAGAAGAAGGGTCGAGCCACCGCTGCACGTTGAGCGGGCCGCGTGCTCTGGCCAAGGGCATCGCGGCCAGGCCGCTCGACGGCGGCACGCTCACCCGCTGGGGAGCGCGTGCGCCGATGAGGGGGCCGACGACGGTGTAACACCTTGGGTGTTAGCCTTGCATAACTTGACTTGCATAACATGAGCATGATCATCAAGCATTCATAAACAAGCATTTACCATTGAAACATTGGATTGAAACATCTGTAATGTTTGCTTGTTATCGCATGTTTCTTAAACATATGCAACTTTTCTCGTTATTTCATGTCTCCATGTATCTATGCATATGATCATGAGTGTACACATGTACTTGGTGGATGTGAGTCACACAAACATGTAGCAACACCTAGGTTAGCAAATAGGACTTAGTTCATGGTCACATTTCATGAACCAACACTTAAGCTTTCATGTGATTACACTAACTAGCTCTATGAGTGACTACTACATGAAATGATTGAATGACCTTGCAAATTGCTTAAACATGTTTAGAGTATCATTATGAACAACTTGGATATTCATGGTTAGGGGTAAATAGGTCATTAAGCCATGCATTGATGTGTATCATCATTTAAAAGTGACATGTTTGACCAAATTTGAACTAGGTGTTAGAGACCTTGCATGGAGGAGATCACTAAAGCAAAGTTGTAGTATTTGCTATAAGAAACAACTTTTATTTTTGGGTCATTAATTGATTTAGCTCCTAACATGTGTGAAATTGGATCACAAAAATCAGAAAAAATCAACATTTGCAGCACTTAGCAAATTTTTGCTAAGTCATGAACCTTGACTGACTGACAGTCGATATTTGGGATGATTTTACTCCGTTCCTGTTGCGAATTAGCACAAGGTCTTTGAACAATAGTTGTAGCTGGTACATTGAGCTACAATTTTGGTTTAGACGGTGTGAGCTAATACTCCACGGATTAAGGGTTTGATCGACGTAAAAACCCACTGTCAGGCTCGGCTTCGTGGTAGACTGACGAACTGAACCAGCGCTCGGTGGCCGACCGGCGCCAGAACACGAACGCTGCGTGGACACGATGAAGGCCGCACGTCGCCGCTGCTCTGATCCGCCGGGCAGCACCAGGCCTGAGCAGGCCATTATCACCCTGCGTGCGCCCGCTCCATTTCCACTCACTCCCGCTAGCTCTCTCCCTCTCCAGCACCCTCCCTTGCTCTCGCCGCGGAACCAGGCAACGCCGCCGAGCACAGCACCGCCTCCGCCGTCGCCTCG
This sequence comes from Miscanthus lutarioriparius, assembly GCA_904845875.1. Taxonomy (NCBI): domain Eukaryota; kingdom Viridiplantae; phylum Streptophyta; class Magnoliopsida; order Poales; family Poaceae; genus Miscanthus; species Miscanthus lutarioriparius. The sequence continues at coordinate 76,728,175 of CAJGYO010000007.1, read as the reverse complement.
CGTGCGCTACACCGCATCACCGCCATCTCCATCTCGCCAGTCGTTGTGCCTCATCCACCTCCACCGCCTTGACGTGTTGGTTGCTTCAGCTGCGCCTTGGTGAGGGCGTATTTCCTTTTTCCCCTCTCGCCGGAACCTCGGCCGCCACAGCCACCTCCACGAAAAGCTTGCCACAGCTCGGCTCGTCAGCGCTTTTCTTTCGATTTTGAGCGTTAGCGTTTGGTCAGGACGTGTATAGCCGGTGCTAGGACATTACCTTCGTTAGTGGTCCCACCGGCGTGGAACGCGACAACCCGCGCCGCCGCGTTATAACCTCCGCACCACCACGCCGTGGTCAAGCGTCGTCGGAGCTTTGCGTGAAGCGTTTGTTGCTGAAATAGAGTCACTAGGACATCGTTGTACTGTTGCGCGCCTCTCCTAGCTTTCCCATGGCCGGAGACGGCCGGCACAGAGTTGAGCAACGCCGCCGTGCCGCCATGGCCGGTGACGAGCATGCTCCGCCGCACTAGCACTGTCACCACCTAGACCATCCGATGCATCTTGAGTAGTAGGTCACGATGGTGTCCGTGGTTTCGCCGAAGAACTCACCGTCGACGAGCCGTGGCCGCGCAAGCTTGCTCAGCGCCACTAGCTCTATTTTGATTTCACTGACAGGCAGGCCCTGCTGACCAGCGGGTCCCACCGGCCAGCGACAGGAGTAGAATAGGCTAGTTCATTTAAATCCAGATCTGGTGTTGTTTTGTAATTTTTGCATCTTCAGTTTGATAGCTTCAAAAATTGTGAAATAAATTTGTTAGTGTTCCTTAGAAAGTATAGTATTTAGAAAAAAATATGTTCTTAACATTTGTAGTAGAAAATTTTGGAGATTTAAATAGAAATTTGAAATGTGCTTTTGAATGCATCAAATTTGTTTATTTTATATCTAGAGTTCTTGTGCTCCAAAAATTATGAAATTTTTGTGGTAAGCTATTCTTGTCATATATGAACTCTGGTAAAAATTTGAGGATCAGTGCATGTGTAGATTTATAGTTATAGATTTTTCTTTTATGAATAGTTAATCCTTGTATGAATTTTTATAAATTATTTATGAATCCAAAATTCATGAAATTTATTGGAGGTAATCCTAATACCATATGGATGCTAAGAAAAATAGGAAATATGTTGCTTGACACTTTTCACTAGGGTTTTCTATTTTTGCTATTGTAAGCCTTTCTATCTTGTCATTTTTGTATAGAGTGTTTTATTAAATAAAATGGCATGAAACTTTTACAGTAGTCCTTTGATAGCATTAGTAAGGCACTGTAAATTTTTGAGAATTTATGAAGTAGATCTGGTATATGTTTATTATTGAACCTAAATATCTAAGTAAAATAATAAAGGCATTTAAATAAATAGTTTGGGCTTCACCATTATATTATCTTAAATGTATTTGGTATGCTTAAACTGTTGGTAGACTTTATGTTGTCAAATTTTGACTGATTACATGAAGTAGAAATATTGTTATTTTGTATTGCAAATTGAATAGTTTCCGGACAGATTCTGGAGTTTGATGAGTTGCATATTGAAGATGATGTTTGCTGTAAAAATGGTTAATAACAAAGTTGTAGATAATTTGATAAGCTTTGCAGAAAGTCTAGGATCACTGCATTTGGATTAGTAGAACTCCAGTTCTGAGTGAAACAAATAGCTGTTGTTTTGTGGTATAATCGATGCATTGTGGAAGTAGATAATTAAATAATCAAGAAGAGATATACACCTACTCAATAAACATGATGCACTTGTTAACATATATGCATTCGTAATACTTATGCCATATTCATGCATCTAGGATCGGAAGAAGAGATAACGTTGCTGGAATTCGAAGAAGCAGAGGAAGGGGACCAGCAGGAGAATCCACAAGCCGTAGCTCCCGAAGGCGAGGAGCAGAATCCTGAAGAGCTTCCGGAGTGCCCTGATCACTGCCCTAATTCATTTCTGCGAGGCAAGCCCCGGAGCATTCTAAGTCTCCCAGTATTTTACAAATGATTACTTAAGTACTTATGATTGATGCATTAGATATAAGAGTTGAATGGAACCACTTGATGCATATACATTCCTTGTCCAGCTATTACACCTTTAACCGGTATAGGTCCAGGATCGAATATATGCTTAGCCATACTTAGACCGGTAGAAGTCGGGTGATTTCCTGTCACCTATGAGATATAGGTGGATACCGGAGCACGGTTGGCTATGATTGCTATCGTGGAAAAGAACCATGGTTAATGTAAATGGAGACCGGGCGGGATGTCGATAGAGAAGCAACAAGACATGGAGGTCTTGGGTGTGGATCTATCCCCGTCTGTGTCGATTAAGGACCATACCGTTGTTGGCGCTTCTGACAAGATTGAACGTATGCCTCTCACTTAGCTGGCCGGATAACTCGTTCCGACCGCGAAGCCGAGTAATTCAACTCAGGCCGGGACCCGTTCTATTGTGTGCTCCTTTCGGGGAATGATTAGACTGAGCCCAAGAGAAGGCTAGGCCTGAACGTCCTGGCATCTGGTGTTCTAGATTGTGCGACGCGGTACGGACCCACGAAATGTGTACCTGAGTTGTACCAAAGGTGACCTAAGGCTATCATGGCTGGTAGACCTGGGTTTGTGTTAGGAATAAATTCACAGCTGGTTGAAATCGATTCGAATCGCCGTCTCTCCCGGATAGTGAGAAACTTGGCTAGTCCCAACATCGTAGTAACTGTGTTATGGAACATGATGGTACGAATGAATATGGGATTACAATACCTGCTATGGTTACTATTGTATGCTTTTAAATTTATATACCACATGTTTGGCACAGGATAGTTGCTAATCTAGAGATGGATAGTTATAAATAATTGATAAAGGAATCCTAATTGTACAATAAGTCAATTGCTTTTATGCAAAATGTTGTCAAGCTATCTCCACTTATACAGCCTTGCATAATCCTTGGAGTCATTTTATTTTTGGTTTATGGCGGGTAAGTCTAGCTGAGTACCTTCTCGTACTCAGGGTTTTATTTCCCATGTTGCAGATGGCACTGTGTATCATGGTTATTGCAAGAGTTGCTTCTATCCCGCTGTGGATGAGGAGTAAGCCTTGGGCAGGCTTCTTATTAATCCTTCTACATGCTTTTGTGGACCATGACCGTATCTTGGCACTGTACTAAATTATGTTGGAAACGTTACTTTCAAACTTAATTTGCTTCCGCTTTTATCTATCAAACTCGGTTTGTAATAACTTTTATTCGTACTCTGATGGAGAAATATATCTGTGAACTTTATGTAATATGTGGCATGCATGTTAAATCATGTACGATCTTGGTTGTTGTAAATCGTTTATCGAGACTCATCGTGGTACTCGACGGACTACCGGGTTTATATGGGTTCAAGTATGACAGTGCGACCGTTTGCGGGCTGCCATTGTACTTGTACTCTTATAAATTGATCGGTTCTACGATAGACGGCACCGTCATCGCCTCACGTCACTCGGTGTCGTCACGGGGCTTAGAGAGAGAAGGTAGAGAAGAGAACGGTTAGATCTAGGGTTTTGAAGAGCTGCTCATTGCAGCGCGTGTGGAGATCAGGGCACCATCGCCCAAACCGCTCGACGGCGCCGCGCTCACCGGCTGGGGAACACGCGTGCCAGCGAGGGGGCCGACGACGGCGCCACCACCTCTCTTCGCTCTCATCTTTGCTCGCTCGCTCGCTGCTGCTGCGCTAAGAGAGAGGAGGAGAACAGAATGGCTTTAGGGTTTCAGCGGAGCAGCTGAGGTCGCCATTTTGATCAAGCGACGTGCGCGGACGGCCGTCGGATCTGATCCAACGGCTGGAACGTCATCGGGCCAAAATGAGCCCAGGCGGGATTGCAGTTTTCCGGCCCTAGCCTAGGTTGCGGCCTAGGCACGGGGGAGGCACCGCGGTTGCTACTGCAGGCCGGGCCACGCACTGTTGCTGCTAGGCCGTTTACTACAGCTGTAGGCCGGGCCAAAATGAACAGCAAGAAATGATCTAAAGTTTATTTAATTTTCACAAACAGATTTGAATGAATTTTGATGAATTTCGAAGGTTTAGAATTTCTGGTAAAATTACACCAACGTGTTACTTTTTTCTAGAAAGTAGATATGATTCAAGTTTCCACTGCAATGTTAAAGTTTATAATCTTCTAATTAAATTCGAACCAACGGGAGAATTTAATTTGAAGAGTGGTCAATTTTAATCAGTAAATTATAATATTATTTTTTTTCGACCAATGTTGATAATAGCAATATTATAATGTTTAATCATAAGTTTTCCATGCATTAATTCTATTTCTGCCCAACGGTGATATAGAATTAGTGTATAAGAATATTGTATGTTTTAATTTTGACCAACGTTAAATTAAAGCATGCAATTATAATGTCATATTTTCTCACTATCTCTGATGGTGTTTTTCAGGACTCAACTCAATCGCATTCATCTCGCACATACCACCTCTAGAAAGGGGCAATTATAGAGTATGGCGAGAGAAGTATGAGCTCGCACTCGCGACTGTTCGAGAATGACTTAGCGCTAACCTCCCTGTGTCCTACTGAGCTAGTGGATCTGGTGAGGGAAGAAAACGAGTTTGATACTGATTTCACTGTCGGCAGCGAGATCATGCAGAAGTGCGGATGAAGTATGATCTCGAACGTAAAAAATAGGACATATCAAACCACAAGTGCTTGATGGTGGCTAAGTCCATAATTTCAGATGCTATAAGGGGGTCTATCCCAGACTGTGATACCTCCACGGAGTACCTTAAGAAGGTGGAGAGTCAGTTCACAGACTCTTCAAAGGCTTATGCTAGTACATTGATCAAGAAATTGTTTAATAAAAAATATACTGGTGGCGACATCAGAGAGCACATATTGAAGATGAACAACACGGCTTCGAAGCTGAAGCCAATGAATTTGGGGCTCAAGGATGAGTTCCTGATTTATTTAGTTTTTTCTTCCTTGCCAAAGAAATATGAAATCTTTGTTGTTAACTACAACATGCAGCCCGACAAATGGGACATAGAGAAGCTCATCGTAATGTGTGTTCAAGAAGAGGAAAATGTTGAAGTTCTTACAGGGTGACTCTGCTAACCTTGTGAAGGACAAGAAAAAGAACTTCAATAAGAATGCCAAACCTCAAGAAAAAGCCCATCAAACTGAGCATCATCAGAAGAACAACAATGCTCAACTTGAAAAGGATCAGTGTAAATGGTGCAAAAAGTATGGACACTACCAGAGGGATTGTCCAAACTTCCTGAAAAACCTATTGAAGAGAGGTGAGGATTTCATTACATTCATAGATGAATCCTTGTATTTAAATTATGTAAAATCTACTTGGTGGATTGATTCAGGTCAAACTATTCACGTTGCAAATTCATTGCAGGGATTCCATACAAGGAGGACCATGCAAAGAGGAGAAAGAAGAATTAAAGTAGCAAATAGAGTTGAAGCTCAAGTTGAAGTCATTGGAGATCTTTATCTAGAATTAGTTGATGGTTTTCTACTTAAGCTTTCCGATGTTCTATTTGTACCCTCTTTGCGAAGAAACTTAATAAGTGTTTTACGTTTAGATGACGATGGATATGATTGTCATTTTGGTAATGGCAAAAGTTAGATTGTTTATAATAATAAATGTGTTGGTCTTGCCTTCCGACAAGACAAGCTTTATTTATTATCACTTTCTAAGATTGTGAATGATGTAAGTATTGAAAATGAAAATGCTTCCTCGTCTATGAATGCAACAAATAAGCGAAAGAGAGTGCATGATGTATCTTCGAAATTATGGCATTGTTGTTTAGGTCATATTTCGAGGGGGAGAATAGAGCGATTGATTGAGAAATCAATTCTTCCGCCTTTAGAATTTTCAGATTTATAACAATGCATAGATTGCTTTAAAAGAAAGTATGTTAAAAAATAAAGAAAGATGTCAAACGAAGCGCAGGAATTTTAGAAATAATTCACACAGACATCTGTGGTCCTTTTCCTGTGAAGAGTGTGAATGATTATGATTTATTTATAACATTCACAGATGACTACTCACGTTTTGGCTATATTTATCCAATTAAGGAAAGATTGAAAGCATTAGATAAATTTAAAATATTCAAGACTGAAGTAGAAAATCAGCAGAACCTAAAGATTAAGGTAGTAAGGTTCTACCGCAGGGGAGAGTACTACGGTCGACACATTCCATATGGTCAAGTTCCTGGACCCTTTGCTATGTACTTACAGGAAAATGGCATAGTAGCCCAGTATTCTACACCGGGCGAGCCTCAGTAGAATGGAGTAACTGAAAGACGCAACCGTACCTTAATGGATATGGTGAGAAGCATGATAAGTTACTCTACCTTACCGATAAGTTTATGGATGGAGGCGTTAAAAACCACCATTCATATTTTTAATCGAGTGCCAAGTAAGTCAGTGAATAAAACACCGTATGAGTTGTGGACAGAAAAGAAACCCTCACTAAACTATTTACATGTGTGGGGTTGTCCAGTTGAGGCAAAAATATTTAACCCAAACATAGGGAAGTTGGACTCCAAGACAGTCATCTGCCATTACATTGGCTATCTAGAAAAGTCAAAATGTTATCGCGTCTATTGTCTTGACAGACAAACGACGTTTGTAGAAACAAGACATGCTGTCTTCTTAGAGGATGATATGATCAAGGGAAGCATAGTATCGTGAGAAATAAGTTTTGAAGATAAGCAAGTATATGTGCCCACTCCTATGGTTCAGGAGCTATTCTTCACGCTACCTGTTGTTATTGTACCAACAGTATAAAACACTATAGTAACAGCACCTATTGTTAGTTCTCCTATGATAACAATGAATGAACATGAGGAACCTGTCTTTCAGGATCGCCAAGAACCCATTGTCACACATGAGGAAGAGCAACAACAGCCTCATATAGAACAAGCGTGATCTAACGAGGCCCCTAGAAGGTCTTAAAGAGTCAGGAGATCAGTTATTCCTGATGATTATGAAGTTTATGAAAGTGAGGAATTTCAAATGGAGGGTGATCCCACCTCATTTGAAGAAGTCATGAGAAGCGCTCACTCATCCAAGTGGCTTGAAGCCATGGAAGATGAAATGAAATCAATGAAAACCAACAGAGTTTGAAACTTAGAAATAATTTTTAAATAAGCTAAGACAGTAGGTTGTAAATGGGTCTACAAAACCAAACATGACTCCAAAGGAATTATAAAATGGTTTAAAGCGTGACTTATAGCGAAAGGTTTCACGCAAAGAGAAGGCATAGATTATAATGAGACATTTTTTCCAGTCTCATATAAGGATTCTTTTAGAATCATAATGGCGCTTGTAGCACATTACGACTTAGAATTACATTAGATGGATGTAAAGATGGCGTTCCTAAATGGGGATTCGGAGGAAAATGTTTACATGGCACAACCGAAAGGTTTTGTTTTGGAAGGAAAAGAACGTATGGGATGCCGCCTAAAGAAATCAATTTACGGATTAAAACAAGCTTCAAGACAGTGGTATTTAAAGTTTGATAGTATAATAAAAAAGTTTGAGTTTTAAGAAAATATAGAAGACAATTGCGTTTATGTAAAGTTCAAGAATGGGAAATATATTTTTCTAGTCTTGTATGTGGATGACATCTTGCTCGCTAGCATTGATGTCAATCTACTACTAGAAACAAAGAAGTTTTTGTCCTCAAAGTTTGATATGAAGGATCTCGGTGAAGCTTCGTTCGTCCTAGGAATAGAGATTCATCGAGATAGAGAAAAAAGGGTTTTAGGATTATCACAAAATGCATACTTAGAAAAAGTTCTAAAGAAATACAGTATGTAAAATTGTAAGTCATCACCTGCTCCCATAATCAAGGTCGACAGATGTGGGGAATTTCAATGTCCAAGAAACCAATATGAGATCGATCAAATGAAAGCGGTTCCATATAGTTCAGCTGTCAGAAGTTTACAGTATGCTCAAGTGTGTACTCGTCCTGACTTAGCGTTTGTTACCGGGTTGCTTGGCAGATATCAGAGTAATCCAGGAATAGAACACTGGAAATTAGTAAAGAAAGTTTTGCGTTACCTGCAAGGTACGAAGGGTTTCATGCTAACGTACAAAAGATCTGATTTCCTGCACATAGAGAGGTATACAGATTCTGATTATGCGGGAGATGAAAGAAAGTCAACGTCAGGATACATATTTACTCTCGCAGGAGGAGCTATATCGTGGAAAAGCTCAAAGCAAACCGTCACTACATCGTCCATAATGTATGCTGAGTTTGTAGCATGTTATGAGGCCACAGGACAGGTGAATTGGCTAAAGAAATTCATGCCCGGATTAAAAGTGGTAGACGACATAAATAAACCACTTAAGTTATACTACAATAATAGTCCAACAATATGTTATGCTCACAACAATAAGTTAAGTGGTGTTACCAAACAAATTGACATAAAGTATTATGTTGTGAAAGATAAAGTCTGGGGTCATATAATTAGTCTTGGGCATATAAGAACAGAAAAGATGCTCGTGGATCCGCTTACAAAAGGCTTACCACCCAGCGTGTTCAGAGAACACTTAGCCGACATGGGTTTAAGGGAAAGCCTATGATTTCTGGACAAGAAGGGTCTAGTTAAGAAACTATTTCAAAATAGAGAGGTGCATTGTAGCTGTTTAATCTAATGGCAAGAGACCGTGACGATGAGGCACGCTCTATGCACTGATATGTGATGGAACGGGAACACGAGAAAGTAAGTAAGTTAAGTTTAAGTTATAAATGAGATCAAGAGGGAGAATGTTAGTTGATCTCTCTACCGGTCAATTGAGCCCTTGGAATCGCGTCTTGATCGGGGACGCCCAACCATAATATGGTTGTTGGACCCCCGTTGCACAGCGCCATAAATAAGAGGTGGGGTCAAGCCGTCAAGCACGAGGTTTGTCTGAGCCGCCTAGCACCCTACCTACAGTCCTAAACCTAACCAATTACATAGGGGCGCTGCTAGCGACGAAAAGCACCGCCACCGACCAATGCCGTCATTGCACCGCTGCCCTTCGACACAATACCACCACTGGGTCTTTACCAAGCACCGCGATGGCGGATCCGTCTTCCTCAAAGGCGGACGATGATTTACACCCCCTTACTTCTCTCTCACTCTATCTATTAATCTGTACTAAGATGTCTTCAGATTTACTGTTTATTCAAAAAGCTATCGCCGGTGATCTTTTTTAGTCTATCACCAGCATCAGCATGCATGACAGTACGCAGTAATTAATACGAAAGATGACCCATTCCCGTCGAGATTTCCATGGCGAGGAAGGAAGGCGTCCGTGTACATGCGGTTCTAACTGTTGGGCGCATGTACACGTACGTTCGGACGTACCGATCCACTGTTGAGCGTGAAAACTGAATATAGATCGACGATCAGGCAGGCAGCGCTACAGGGAGGCTACCTTCTCTCTCTCTCTCTCTGGTGTGTGGAGTCTGGCTGTGCATCGTCCTTGCAAGCCACACATGTGGTGAGATGACATCCACACGTGCGGTGGGGACGCCCGATGCTTTGTTAAACTCGGTGAAAGCCATGAGAGATGGCAGCAGTGGTGGTGGTAGTAGTAGACAGCTGGGACAGTGACAAGCCTTGCGTGCAGTAAGATCTTCTGCACCTTGCTAGGTCACCCCCTCTCCTTCAGTTTTACCGCACTCATCACACATGACACCCTTGTAAAAACACCATGATGCACTGTAGGAGTGTATTTTCCAGTTCCGTGCTTTGCACTTGGTCTTTTTCAAAAAGTTTTTGCCATATACAGTACGTGTATGTTGATAGACTAGTAACTTTCTTTTCTTTTGCAAACTGATTGATGATCCAAAGCAAGCAGTCTGTATCTGTATGCATATCTCGTAAAATACAATCAAACCGTGTAATTAGTTTTTGATTTCATCAATATTTAATACTCTATATATATATACCGTAAATTTGATATGATAGAATCTTCTTTTTACATAGTATCAAAGTTAGGAATTTGGAAGGCTAAACACACCCAAAGATAAATGTTAGAGTGGAGTAACATAAGCTGGTGGCTGGTCGCCCCACGCCCCCACCCCGGCCGTAGCTATCGAGGCCTTGTTTAGATGCCATCTAAATTGTAAGTTTTTTATTTTTTTTCATCGCATCAATTTTTAGTTGTTTGTATGGAGTATTAAATGTAGATAAAAAAAATAACTAATTATACAGTTTAGTTGAAAATTATGAGATGAATCTTTTGATTGTCTACAATTGATCCGTCCCATTGATTGTCGTTGGAAAACCGTGCCCAATAATCCCGCTTATCAAATAACGGACGACGGAAATTTGTTAAATAAAACGAAAGTGGTACGCAAAAATTTGCAAACAAGGCGCGACTTGTGCCCTGCAATCCCCGACCCGGAGCAGCCACCACCGGCGCGCATAAATGGGTGTCGGCGACCCGCGAGCCAGCTTGCCCAGCACAGACGATCCCTCCCTCCCCCTTCCCGCCCGCACTGCTCAGCCCCAGCAGGAGCAGCTGCTAGCCTATCCAACAGTGAAAAGCACACGCGCTCCGGCCGGCCCTCCCCTCCCTCCTCCTGCGGTTTAGACAGGGAGCGCGCGCGCCGTGCGGTGCGGCCGAGCGATCCATCCATCTGATCTGACGGGAACGAACGAGAGGGTGCGTGCGTGCGTGCGTGGGGGTGAGAAGTGAGATGCCTGCCTCCCTCTCCCTGTAGTGTAGGCGTAGCTCTGGCCTCTTCCTCTAGCTCCAGCCGTGCGGGTTTATGCTGCTGCGGAAGAAGAGCGAGCAGTACCTGTCCTCCTGCTCGCACGCGCACACCCTCATCTCGTCTCCCGCGGCCGGCCACGCAGGCACGATGCCGTGCTCGTCGCCGGCCCCGACGTGGCTGCTGCGGGTGGCGTCAGCAGCGGCCGACCAGGCCTCGTCCTCGTCCTCGTCCAAGGGCGGCGGCCGCGTGCTCACGGCCGGCACCACCACCATGGACACGGCCGCCACCACCGCTGCCGCCTGTGGCGGTGGGGGCTGCGGCGGGGGCAATGCCGCCGACCTCCAGGAGAGCAGCAGCAGCGGGCAGTCCCGGCTCGCGGCGCGCGGCCACTGGCGCCCCGCCGAGGACGCCAAGCTCCGGGAGCTCGTCGCGCTCTACGGGCCCCAGAACTGGAACCTCATCGCCGAGAAGCTCGACGGCAGATCCGGTACGCACGTCGGTCGATCTCACGTGTCGATCTGTCTGTCCATCATCATCTTCTAGTGCTTTGGCTGCTGGCCACATTCATCTGGCGATCTTCGAGGGCGCGCGCTCCACCGATGGAGAGAGAGACACACACATGTGGTGTAATGTAATGCTGCTTGCTGCGCATGCAGGGAAGAGCTGCCGCCTCCGGTGGTTCAACCAGCTGGACCCGCGGATCAGCAAGCGGCCCTTCAGCGACGAGGAGGAGGAGCGGCTGATGGCGGCGCACCGCTTCTACGGCAACAAGTGGGCCATGATCGCGCGGCTGTTCCCCGGGCGCACGGACAACGCCGTCAAGAACCACTGGCACGTCATCATGGCGCGCAAGTACCGCGAGCAGTCCACGGCGTACCGCCGCCGCAAGCTCAACCAGGCGGTCCAGCGGAAGCTCGAGGCCGCCTCCGCCGCGGTCGTCGCAACAATGCCGCCGGGCGCGGGCAGCACGGGAGACGTCGTCGGCCACCACCACCTCCTGGCCGCCGCCGCCGCGGCCCACGCCCACGACGCCGCATACAGCTTCGCCGCGGCGGACCCCTACGGCGCCTTCGGCTTCGGCCAATACTGCAGCAGCTTCCCGTCGTTCCCGCCAGCTTCGGCCGAGGACCCGCCGCCGCCGCCTCCCTTCTGCTTGTTCCCTGGTGAGCACTCCGGCAATCCTCCCTTCCCGACCGCCATTGCCTAGCACGACACGACACCGCATTCGCACTCGTACACCACGGACGGAGTGTATGTATGCATGACAGGCGGACCCCTCCCCTGGCACAGTAACTCCCTCCCGGCTGATTGTTCCCTCCCCCACCGTGTCCGACCGGCAACGGCAAGCAACACTGGCTGACAGATGAGCCCGGCCGAGAAGCTCCCCGAGCCCATCTATCCGCGAGTGTCACGAGACTGTTCTCCCAGTCCCAGCCAGTGATGGATCCTGGGTGGCCGCCATGGCCGGATTCATTTTTTACTGTAGGTATGTGTGACGACCAAGCCGACCTTTTTGTTACAGCTGCCCGTGTGACGAGACCTATCCCCATCTACCTGGGGGCGCTGTACGGTTGCGGCTGCAGCGTCCAGCGTTTCCACTGTAGAGGGAGGATGAGGAGGAGAAGTCCGCACGGTTGGGCGCTCAGTACATTCAGGCATTCAGGCGCACAGCATCGATGAACCATGATTCCATGGTAGGCAGACACGGGCGGAATCAACGGAGGCCCCGATCGGGCGGTGCACTGCTCGCCGCACGGCCTCCGATCCGTCCGATCCCGCGCGCACTGGTAGCCAGGCAGCCTTGCCCTTGCTTGCCACCGGGCCACCGGCCCCTGGCGGGCGTAAATGCCTTTGCTTGAAATAGGAAGCGCTGCGGGCGAGATCTCGTCGGCATCGGAGACCAGGCATGCACAGGCCGCCCGGGAAGACTTGGACTTTCAGCACGGCGCCACAGTGCCGCTGCTGCACACACGCACACACACTGCCAACTGCCAACTGCCAAGCCAAGAGATGAGGGAGGGGCAGGGGCAGGGGCTGGGGCTGGGAGTCCGCGCGGCGCAGCGAGCAGTGAGGCTTTCGATGGCGTGCCAAGGCGATGCTGCTGCCATCAATGCGGGCGCTCTGCTAGCTGCCCCTTGTTGGCTGTTGCTCTCACTCACACTCACCTATGGACTATGGTCACCTCACCTGCTGTGCCGTGCCTTCTTCTGTTGGCCGTCCACACCACACATACAAAGATCTCATGTGTGCGCGTGCGTGTTCTTTTCTTGGAGGCTTTTTTGTTTGCTTCTTAATTTCCCCTCCTGATTATTATTATTGGTTTCTTGATTGGCGGCGTCGCTTTGTGGTGGTCTCTAGCTTCCAAGATGCGCAACACACATACAGCCACCACTTCAATTATTCAGTCGCTAAAACATAACACCACACTGTCTCTCACGCGAGCTGCAAAAATCTGCTTGTCTTTTGATCCATGGCTTGTATACAGGGCCCAGCAGCGCGGCGGCGCACGCCGACAGCAGGCGCCTGCTTCCCTGGCCGTCGTCGTCGGACGCTGCCGGCGGTGGCGCCGGCCGGTACGGGGAGCCGCATCAGCCGCTCCTGCTGCCCGTTCACGGTGGCAGCTGGATCGACTGCGTCGGCGTCGGCGTCGGCGTCGGCGTGGCTGGCGGCCACCACGAGGCGCAGTTCGTCTTGGGCAACAGCGGGGGCGCGGCCGCCGCCGCCTTTGAAGGGACGACGACAAGACAGCAGGGCGCCGGCGGCGCTCATTTTGAAGCTGCCGCGGCGGCGCCGCGGCCAGCGTTCATAGATTTCCTCGGGGTCGGAGCCACATGAATGAGCGCGCGCATGCATGTGCATGCATGCTCCACTTCAACACATGCGCCTTGCTTGCAGTTGCCGGTGGATCTAGCTAGGACAAGTAGCTCGGGCTCGATCTAGCAGCCTCTATCTAGCTAGCTAGCTACCTTTGCCATATGAGTACTATACATCCAAGGCTTAGCTTATGTAGTAGCTTATGTAGTAGCACTATGTATGTATGTATGTATGTATGTATGTATGTATGTATGTATGTATGTATGTATGTATGTATGTATGTATGTATGTATGTATGTATGTATGTATGTATGTATGTATGTATGTATGTATGTATGTATGTATGTATGTATGTATGTATGTATGTATGTATGTGTATCTACCTAGGAGCTGGTGACTGAGATTGAGCTTATTTCGGGGCTTTGTAGAGGAGGGACTAGGGAGGGATGCTTGGACTTTGATCATTTGGGATCGGATCTAGTTACTTGATTAGCCCCCAGCCATATATGCTGTATGTATGCAGGCAAGAAAGATCGATGATGGTGAATTGGAGTGCTAAATTTGCAGTGACCGATTCTTTTTACTAGCCAAGTGTAGAAGCATGAGGGGAGGGACTGAGCCTAGCTAAGCCAGTAGATGGAATAGCCGAGTATACGTTCTTTTTCAGTTGTCCTTCAACACCTTATTACTCGGGAGCTCCCAGTTGTGTGTGCGCGCGCGCGCGTCTTGGCATGGCATTGATTTCTATACAAATACAAATGTGTGTGATGTAATGCGTCGATGATGATTGCCGTACCTTTTTAGAATTGTTGCCTTATTTTAGTAATTATATTTAACCTCTCAAAACCGAGCAAATTCAAGATTTCAATCACCACATTTTAAAATTGCAACGTTTCGTTAGTGTTGTTGCATGATGTACTAGAAAAAAAAATCCTACAAACTTTTATTAAAATTGAAAACATATGGGTATCAAATCAGTACAAGTCAATCATCATTGGCAATAACAGTGGCAGCCATGGACACTACTGGAATCCTCAAATTTGTCGAGTGTTTTTATGTTTGTCGAGTGTATTTCCTTCGGACACTCGGTGAACAAGTTATTTGTCGAGTGTAAAAAAAAAACACTCGGCAAAGAGAGGTGCAAAGATAAGGTTTGCCGAGTGTAAAAAGAAAAAACACTCGGCAAAGAAATAAATTCTTTTTTCTAGAAAAGAAGAAGAAGAAAAAAAAAAAAAACTTTGCCGAGTGCTCAGATATAGAACACTCGGCAAAGAAATAAAATCTTTTTTCTGAAAAAATGAAAAAAAATGAAAAAATACTTTGCCGAGTGCCTAAATCTAGGACACTCGGCAAACAAAAAAATATCTTCTTTAACACACCCAGCGCCCCACCCTCCTTCCTCTACACCCGCCCTAGCGCCCCTCCCTTTTCTTCCCCCCCCCCAGCCCCCCCCCTCCCGGGCGCCCCCCCTCTCTCTCCCTCTCTTCCCAGATCCGTGAGCCGCCCCTCCTCTCCCTCTCTTCCTCACTTCCCGGATCCGGCGGCCCCCTCTCCTCTCCGGATCGGATCCGGCGGCCGCCTCTCCTCTCCCTCTCTTTCTCGGATTCGGCGTGGCCGGTGGTGGTGGTGGCCGGTGGTGGTGTGGTGGTGGTGGCGGTGGCGGCGGTGGTGGAGCTTCCGGGCGTGGCGGGTGGTGGCGTGGTGGTGGTGGGCGGCGGTGGCGTGGTGGTGGTGGCTCGTGGCGGCGGCCGTGAAGCCGGGGAGTGGAGGTGAGACGGAGAGCGTGAAGCTGGGCCGCAGCGCAGGGGAAGGGCGCCGCCGAGGAGACCGACGGCGGCCGGCGGAGACCAGCCGGTGGTGGCTTTTTTTTTTTTTTTTGGCGGCGGAGACCGGCCGGTGGTGTCTTTTTTTCCGAAAAAATGTTTGCCGAGTGTATTTTGGGCAGTCGGCAAAGTCTTTGCCGATTGTCTGATAAAAAACACTCGACAAAGTCTATTTGCCGTTAAAAGTTTCACCGAGTGTCGTTTGCCGAGTGTTACACTCGGCAAACCCTTTTCTGATTCCGGTAGTAGGTTTTCTTAGAAATCAACCACCACGATTATTATTATTAGAATAGTTTAATATATAGTGCCCTCAATCTGCATCTGAACTATCCATTTATCTATATCTCTTGTAAACCTAATCCCACTAATTTTTCAACCTCTTAATGTAAGCTATCCACGTTATTTTTATTTAATTTCATTCTAAATTCTTCGTGATCCCCGCAACAACGTGCAAGGTATCTACTAGTTCACATTATAAAAAAAATACCCTTAACGAACATCTTGTGTTTTCTTCAAAATTACCCATCTATGCCACTATGAAAACTAATATGAAGTAACAAATTAAATCTTCATTTAAATTACTTACCTATGTCATTATTAAAAAGATAATAAAAAGTAACCTACTAAATTTGCATATGTAAAATGCTCGCATATGTCATTACCAAACATGACCGGCCTCAAAAGTGGATTCTTTGACTGCCTTGTCCAATTTTAATAAGAGTGGATGTAAAAACCATGTAGGTTTAACTCATACATATAACGGTTTTATTTTTAAAAAAGTTCCGCAGCAACGTGTGGTATCTTCTAGTATATATTACTTAAAAACGAAGACATCATATTGCTACTGCTACACACTTAATAAGCAGTAAACCTGCCAGGAAAAGAGGGCATTAGGAGTAGTATTATAGAGTCAGAAGATTCTCTGGTATTCCACGGAATATTGATAGCATGTGAGGTTTTTTCCACGACAGTAATATCGAGTTTCATTACGACAGTAACGAAATTACAGAGTTCAACATTTTGAAAGTGCTAGAAATCTAAAACTAGAATCCAATTCTACGATTCTGATCACCAGAGGATCGGATCAGCCATAGAGGAAACAAAACAAGTTACCAAATCAGACACGCCACTCCGCATCCAGCGTTGTCACCTAGTAGCAAAAGTGATAAGAGGATCCTGAACTGTTGTTTGCTCATTGATTTTAAGTCAGGACTTATTAATTAATTAATAATATTTTTTTTTATAATAAACAAGTATCAATCAAGTTTATCAACTCAGAAACATTCAACAAATAGCCGTCAACGTGGTAGCATTATGTGGTAGTACTACTAGATCAGTAGATCACTGATAAAGCTGATGCACCTAGTACTGGCTATGTTGACTAGCTGGAGGACCGGCTTAATATGCACCTGTTCGCTTCACTGTCTCATGACGAGTGACACGCACAATTAATCCTAGCTAAACTAGGGCTGGCCAGCTTCTCGTTGTACTGCGACTCTGCGACCACATCTACAGTACATGGTGCTTTGTAATCATAACTACGGCCGGTTTTTGTGTACTATGCTACTTGTCCGTCCGTCCGTGGCCTGTTACGCGTGTTCTGGCCCGTACGTACTAGGCTATCATCAGCGAGGGCGAAACTAGGAGCTAGTGGCCACCTCGCATGCATGGCAGTACGTAAGATGGGAATGCAGTCCGATAATGCTGAGCGTTCCGATGAGTCGGCATTCAAGAGGCTCCAGTCGAAGCGGGCGGCCATGAGAGAGCTATTCCCCGGCCGCCGCGGCCACGCCGCTATCGCCTAAGGCGTGCGCGTTGTCTGCAAGCCGCTCAACCCGTGTGCCATGAAATCTAACACCGCGCGCGCAGCACCCGGATGCGCATGAATACATACGCCGCGCGAGCTGAGGGTGGCTCGTGGCCGGGACCCGGGAGGAGGGTGTCGCCGTCGCGGCCGCGCGCGTACGTCGATCAGCTTGCGTGCTGCCTGCCGGCCGGGAGGGTCGCCGCGCCGAGCCCGCCGGGGGCGCGGTCGGCCGCGGGGTCCTGGCGTAGTGGCTTATTCGTGTTTTTCGTGCTCGCAGCTGTTGTCCTGATCATGCACGCTTGCTCGGTGGATGGGAAAGGTCCAAGATCGCACGGACCACTCGTAGCTCCGCCGTACGTGTATACTACGTAGTACTACAACAGCAACCGCCGGCCCACCGAGTCGCATGGATGGCTCATGGTCATGGCGACGGCGAGCGACACGCTTCTTCTATGCGCCGCGCGGCTACATGTGGAAAGGGCAGCGGAAGGAATGGGCTCGCTCAGGCAAGCCGGCGGGCTCCGCCGCTCTGGGGCCCGATCCAGCTG
This sequence comes from Miscanthus lutarioriparius, assembly GCA_904845875.1. Classification (NCBI taxonomy): domain Eukaryota; kingdom Viridiplantae; phylum Streptophyta; class Magnoliopsida; order Poales; family Poaceae; genus Miscanthus; species Miscanthus lutarioriparius. The sequence goes on along the minus strand of CAJGYO010000007.1, from coordinate 76,710,442 downwards.
TATCACCGCCGTGTCGTCAGCGGCAACCGGCAGGCCGTCTGCCGTCTGCGTCTGTCCGCCAGAGGAAGAGAGGATTCTCCCCGCCCTCGTGCAACACCCGCACGCACGCAGGCAGGCGCAGGCCACAGTGCTGGTGGTGAGTCTGCCGAGGCGGACGTGACGGGCAGGCGCCGCGGGGCCCGCCTGGCCTCCCGGGATCCACTGCGACGGCCTGTTCATCCACGCAGTTCTTCCAAGGGTCGGTGCACTCCACTCCACTCCACTTGCTTGTTGCTTTGCTCCCCCGCCCGGGGTTCGAGAGTGCCCGTGCGTCCCTGTTGGGCCCAGCAGGCCGGTGAGAGGGAACTGGGAAGGAAGGCGTTATGCCACCTTTCGTTTCGTCCACTGGCGCTGCCTGCGTCGCCTGGCCGTACCAGTGTCGAGTGTCGACCACCACCGGTGGCCGGTGGCCGGTGGCCGGTGCCGGTGGGTGGGTGGGTGTTGGGCTGGTCTGCGTGCTCGCCCGCCGGTATCGTACCATACATACGTACGCGGACCCGCACAGACGCACTGTAGCCGCGTTCGTGCATGACGCCGCGCCTGGCACCCGGCCGGTGTCCGTCACCCACGGACCACCGCCGCGTTCCTGTGCCAGCGTCATGGAACACGAGCGCCGGTGTCCGTTCCCGTTATGGCCCATGGGGACGGCGTGCCTCCCACTGTCCGGACTCCGGAGCGGTGCCGCGGTTAAAAATGTTGCAGATTGTTAAGCCTAAACCTGACCAGCCGAACGGGCTCGAAGGAAAAGAGAAGGTGAAATCATAATCCTTGTTTGTAGTGGGTTTTTACTAAATTTTTAGGTTTTGACAGGACAATATATATGTAGGAGCTCTATGTTGTAATTACCAATATTCAGATGAATATAGAATGATCTCTCTATCTCGTGTCTACTTGTTCTTCTACTTTTATCTACTATGTTGACCATGAGAGACGGAGAGGAAATGTCCTAACCGCGGTGACATGTTTTATAACACCACACATCATGAATCATATATCATGTACTTGTAAGAATAAATCTTGAATGATTACACTAAACATGGTATAAGGTATATGAGCTTTCTATAAATCCTGTAGACCTTAGACTTATCATATTTGAGAGGCTCATATCTGTTTGTTCTAGCATAATGAATTTTTGAGATGAATGAATGGTTGGTATTAATTCTAAAAATTTGCATATACCATAATTAAAAAATGCTAGGATGATTCCGCTATCTTTTTGCGTATACCATAATTAAAAAAATTGTATAACCGTCCGTTATCTTTTTGCACTTTGCCACTTATTTACATGCAGTAAACTCATACGCACATGATGATTCCGGTAATAATAATATATGTATACCTTCATGAAGAAAGAATATCCTAGATTTGTCCTGAATGACAGAATTATATAGCATGGTCATTTATTAAATTCTAATATGATATTCTACTGCCACTGAAGTGGAGTGAACCTTAAGCATTATAGTTCTTTATATTACTCTCAAAGAATAAGTACGTGACCAAGCTAAATTCTAAAGGTCTTATGGGACTCACTGAATGAGAAATTCTAGAAGATATCCTACATTATGATTGCATAATGCTATAAATATTAAAAATTGAATTTTCAAGCTATCTGACCATATGGAATATAATGCTGCTCTATAAACAAATACAATAAGCTTGAAGCTTTGTGATTAAAAGTCATAGAAGACGAGATGGTAAATAAGACTTTGTCTAATTCCAGAAGAAATATTTCTTGAAATAGAAAGACCGAGAGCATTAAAGTACTAGAAGTATTCAAATTTATCATCCACAATTACTCAATTCCGAGTTGAAATTGAGTTATAATTTTTGGACAGCATTGTGAATCAGGATATATGACTTGCATATGTTGTACTCCTAAAAGGATCATGATTACATATCACAACTATGAAGTAGAGCATGCATGAAGCTGCTAAATGTCAAGCATAGAAGCTAAGACATGTAAGAATGGATAAGAATTAGAATATTTAAATGTTCTCTTGAAGAAGAGCTTAGCTATGTGCTTATAGACTTGTATGTCTTTAAACTTACTATTGTGGCAGAACCTCCTAAATTATAGGGCCCACATGCACCTGTCACTGTCCAACGACCTTTGACATTTATGCATATGTTACCGATAACTTAAGAAGACTGTCGGGTGTCCGCGGGGAACCCCGAATCATCCACGATTTCCGAGCAGGATCACATTACAGAGTCATTGCAGTATTACAACAGTTTATTCAAATAGATATATCAGAGTAAAATATAGCGGAAGCATTATAGCAACTTAGTTTACAAACCAGTTGTTTCAAACCTTACAAACTAAGTATAATTATTAATACAAAACGAAGTAGTGGAGTGGCATTATAATATAATACAAAACACACAATAAAACTGCCCTGTCCAAGGGCCACACATTTACTTCTCGTCATCAGATCGAACTATAGTCATGCAAAGACGATCCAAAAGCAGATCAACTCATGAGGCGCACAAGTACAAGGGTCATCGAACCACGAGTACAAAAGTACTCAACAAGACTTAACCGAAATAACAAATAAGAATCGGGAATGCAGGCTTAGGAATTCAAGGTAGGGCTTTAACAATAATCAAAGTTATTTTATGCGTAAAAGCTTTGTAACAAAATTCTTTTATCAACATTTAACATTTCATAAGATCTTATACAAATCGACACGATCCGTAATGAGATCATGAAACTTCATATCCAACACTTTCTCAAATTGTCCTCAAGTTACGAGTTATTAAACTACGATGATGATCGAGAATTGAGTCTCCATAACCGAGAGCAACGACGATTGAACCGATTATAAACCCAAATGGGAATTCCAGACCACCACGATATATGTAGGTCCCCGACCTACATATATCAACCTACCTCCGGATCCTCTACACAAGAACGGGTCCATAGCCACCCGAAATACATACTCCACACTCCGGTCCATTGCCACGTGGGTACACGCTATTCCCGCCATCTCTCCACTCCCAAAGGCGCGAGTAGCCATTCTCGTAATAGAATAGCCAAGTTAAGGCTTACCGGAGTATGTGGTTAGTACTACAAATTCTCAACTCACACAGTCAACAACAGTACGGACCTTAATCGACACAAAGTGAAAGAACCCGCTCACAAGACCTCCATGTCTTGTGGCTCACACACACCGAGTCCGCCTGGTCTAGATTTATTACTTCACATGCTCATATTTCATGATAACATAAGTAACCAAAGTTCCATATAAAACTCGCGCGGTGACGGTAATCACCCGACTTTTATTATCTAAGCATGACTAAGCATAACTAGCCATATCTGAATTAAAATGGTTAACAAGGTAGATAAGGAAAACGAGGTTGGTAATGCATCAATTAGGTTTCCACTTGACTTCTAATCACTTAATGCAGTATTGAAAAGCAAAAGCGAAATCAATTTGTAAAACACAAGGTAGGTTTAAATGCATCCGGGGCTTGCCTTCGTTGACGGAAAAGTCCGATTCAGGAGTCGGTCCACAGTTATCCAACCCGACCTCAACCGACGGATTAACCTCCTCAACCGCTTGATTAACCACTACTGAGTTCACCTTCGTTCACTACACGTAGTAATAATACTATGCTTAACATGATGCGAGATACAAAATATGATGCTCGATGATGGATGCAAAAGTTAGCAACTTGAATACAACTTTCCTTCACGGTACAGTTACAAGCTAATCTAACTAAATCATTTCGTAATACACACATCAATTGCCAAAGATCATTATCCACTAATGACCCAAGGACATCACCCAATCAAAACCTAAATCATTAAAGGTTACTATTTGCTTTTATGAATTAATTATTTAATTAAGAATTATGAAATAAATCAACTTATTCCAATTGGGCTCAAAATTTTTGTAAATGTTCATTACATGATAACTAAGTGGCAAAACAATTTTCATAATTTTTGGATAATTAATTAAGCCTAGAAAAATCATGGAAAGTCATTTATTAATTAATTGAGCAATTTTTATCATACCCCAAAAATACTTAAAATCAATATTTCAAATTTTTGTCACATAATATACATCACAAAGAAGTCACACAAAAATTTTCATAATTTTTGGAGCTCTAAATAAATTTACACAAAAATAACAAATTCCAGCACTATTCATATAAATCAAAAAACGAAAACTCATTAGAACGCCGAGTCACCGACATTCGGACCCCACATGTCATCTTCAACCTTCGCTGCTGACTACGACGACGACGGCGCTGACCGGCGCAAACTCGTCGACGGTGAATCCAAAGGCGACGGTCAAGGTACCAAAATGACCACATCATCACGGCGCATCGATTGAAGGCACTAGCTAGGCGAGTTACTACGAGCTCGAGCTTGGCATCGGCCATGGCGGACGCGGCGCGCTCGGCGGCACTTATAGGAGCTCGGTAGCGATTAAATAAGCGGTACAGAGAAGCACCAGTAGCTCACCACGAACACGACGGAGCGGAGAGAAATTTGGAGCGGCGTGAAGCGCGGGTCGACGCACACAAGAACGGCGGCGGCGGAGCAAGGATCGTCGGTGATGGTGTGCCGGTGATCTGTGGTGATCAAAATGAGCAAGCAACAACGGATTAAGCATCACAAAGATCGAGGCGAAGCTGGAGCTACGCTAATCGAAGCAACACCTCACCGGAGGGCCGACCACGGTGAAACGGGATCACCGAAGTTGCTGCCGACGCGAAGAAGAAGTACGTTATGCGCGGCGTTCCGGCGAAATCGAGACTAAATTGAGGGGTTAGCTGGACGTGCAAGGAGTAGGCGGAGCTGGAGCTAGCTTATCGGCGATGGCGAACACGACAAAGGGCAACGCAGGCTCACCGGAGATGAGCAAGGTGACGGGAAGAAAAGCGAGCAAAGGAAAAGAAGAACGGCGACGACTCCAGAGCTTTATAGGGCAGCCAAGGAAGCGCAAAGGAAGCCACGACGAAGCCTTCAATGGCATGGCCAACGCGACGCCTGGACGGCCACGCCACTGACTAAATCGAAGTTCACGCATGTAGCAAGAGCGGTGAACACTGTTCATCAATATTACAGTAATTGCCATTCTCCAAAATTCACAAATTACTCTCAAAATTTCATAACAACTCAAAAATCTCCAAAACAAAAGTTGTTTAAAATCAAAAGTTCTACAACTTTGCTTTTGAAACCATATCCAAATTCATTTTACATTTTGAAATTCAAATTTGAATTCAAAAGGGACACTTTAAAGAATTATGCCTTTTCAAATTACTTCAAATTTTACTAAACAACTTTGAAAACTCCAAACACCAACTTTGTACAACTTGACAAGATCTACACTTTTGCTTTTAAGCTCAACCCCAAAATATGCTTAGATTTTGAAATGAGTTTTAGGGTAGAATTTAAATCTGAAATTAAGGTTTTCTTTCAATTTCAAAACAATGTATTTCAAACTTGATTCAAACAATACAATTCAACACTTATACATGAATGTAAACTTGTTTTAGTGAATGCATATCAACGTTTGCAATATGACCAAATGCTTTGCAATGCATATGATGACATGACAGTTTTAGTATTTAAAACACCCGGGGTGTTACAACTATCCTGAAGTATTTGTAGTAGTGGTGATGGTGCTTCAAGTTTTAGTTCCCGTTGAATTAAACGGATTATGTAAACTCATAGAAGAGTTAATGGTTACTTTATTAGCTTGAAGACTAATAAGAAGCGTTTATATATTCTTACTTGCAGTAACATGTGTCAATCTTGCATGGAATAAATAAGTTTTATATGTTCCACATATAAATTATTATCTATTTTTGCCTATCTAAATAAGTTTGCAATGATTTATCCATAAAGAAGCCTCAATTAACCATGAATGTTATAGTTCTTTGTGCACTACTACCATGTAAGTAGAAGAAAAATTGAATTTTTTAGAAGCACATGAACAATTGGACTATACTGACATATAAACTGATCTTAGAAGGATCAATTTAGCCAAGAAATAGTATAATCCATAAACTAAGTATTTAATACTTAAACCTAGAAACTAGAAATTTATATCCTACCTTGAATCTGTTGTTGTACACTGAATAGTATACTGGATATGCGAATTTCATGCTAGAACTATCAAATACTAGAAGTATGATTAAATTCTATGGAACATTTGAAATGATTATTCATAGATGCATGAAGCTTATTACTACTTGAAGTAATTATGACATGAAAAGGGGAGGAATTTTGGGTAATTGTATAAGAAAATATGGGTAATATATATTTAATAGGCATAGCCTTCCTGAATCTATCTTTAAGTGCATGTATCATGACTTAAAGTCCTAGCCGCATCCTTTCAGCTGAGTTAACTTTCTCTACATTGCACTAATTGCATGTAAGCTTGTAGCTTTGTATTTTGTTGTTATCTATTACGTTGGATTGAATATCAACATTCCACATTACACACGAATGTGTATCACTATGCTATGCTCTCGTTGAGCTTCAACTATCTTCACTCCTGTATGAATACTAGCATAGAACCTATATTCGTAGCTTGTAGCTACTACCTTTTCCCCTCATAATTTTAAATTGGCTAGCTAGTATGTTAGTTTTCGTTGAACTAAGAAACATTTTGCTTTCAATGCATTGCATGTATAAACAATACATTGGTATATGGCCAAGTAGCCTAAGATCAGGGGGAGTCGGTTAGTCTGAAATTAGCTAAATGGAGAAGTGACCCAATTGATGGGATGAATAATTGTGGAATTAAGATGGTGGATAACACACTTAGATGATTTAGGATTTTTGAAGAAAAGGCATTTCAGAAATTCTACATTAATGGCGGTAGAAATTTCTAGAAGAAATTCCATGTGATTTTGAATGTTGCGTATTTTATATATTTGAAGTATATGGTCTATTTTTTATGTATGAGTAATTGGATCGATTTTTTTTTGCTAAACAATAAAGAAGCTAGACGATGAAATAGTTTTCTAAACCATGATATGTGCAAAACAGGGGGAGAACATCCCTGAGTTTGTAGGAATGTTGAACATTCTTAAGTGCACTATATGTATTCTAGCTCGCTGTATTTAGTGAATAATAACCTCTGTGTTAAAATATGTGCGTGAATATTTTCCATAAAACTACATCATAGCATACAAGAATGGGCCTCCACTTATAGTTGGAGATACATGAATTTGAATTATTTTAAGCCCATGATAGGGGATATCATTTAAAGTATGCTATAAAAAAATCTAATATTAGTATTAGGGGGAGAGAAAGCCTATGTTGAATGGAAAATATTATTTTCATAGAAGAAAAATGGTCTTAAGAGAAAAATATTCCTTGAAGCTTGAAGCAGAAATAGTATCACGCACTAAATCAAATAATAGTTTGACTAATGCTCTTGTGAAGCATGAAGCGGAGCATATGCCAGATATTTTAGAAAAATAAGAGGAGTAACTTGAAGTTATAAACCAAAAGTTGTGTTTACTAGTAGTAAACTAAATGTTGTATACTATCAAGCTAAAATCTACAGGGACGCCTGTAGATTCTAGTTTAGTGTATACTTGTTAAATGAAATAAGAACAAATTCATCCATTCTCATGAAGAGAACACCTCATGAAGAAGGTTAAGCACCTCATGAAGAGGATCATCATGAAGATGAAATCCAACACACTAGGCGCGCGCATTATGAGTGTTGGGTATGCAGAACAACAAATCATCTCTTATTTGGGAAATGACAAAGAGATAGAATAATATCACATTGTGAGAATATTGGAAGAAAATAATAGTTGTCGACAACGCTACCTCTATAAGTGCAAATATTTTTCTTACGAGAACCCGGATCCGGAAAACAAAGTCCATGGCAAAGTCGCCTGTAGCGGTTATATCGGGTCAATGAAGAAAGCAATTGATGTTGAATCTCCAACTAAGAAGAAATAAATATTCTGCTATATCTCTGGTAAATGAAATGAATGAATATGAAATATGTAGTTAATAAGTAGATTACGAAGATCCATATAGTTCCTGAAGAATATAAATCACAACATATGAAAATTAAATCTCATACCAAGTATTACAAAATCTAAGGTATAATATATTCCTGAATGAATATTAAAGTCTCAAGAGGAGCATGTCCTAGAAGGAATAGTCATCTAGTGACTTTGTAAGTGAATAGCACTATCACATTATGTATATCACATAATAATCTCTTATGTAGTTGAGATTATATCTCATAGAAGAGAAATGTTATTCACTAAGAATGAGAATATCCTCGAAAGATTTAATCCATGAAGGATTTACCAGTCAATTCTTGAAAAAAAACACCATTAATACCTGAAGTGGATGTAGACCCGAGAAAAATAAAATGAGAAATGCTAAATATCATGAAGGTGTCATACAAACACTCAGAAAGTGTATATTGTAAAGCTAGCAACAAATTGTTGATATCCTCTAAAATACTATAGAAGGTATAAGAATAATGGTGACTTTGACAATTGAATTATCCCCTAAATGCCAAATGCAAGACTGGATTTATTATTTAGTGGTACAATCAAAATCCTGAAGATTTGTAGAACATATAATTGAAAAATCCACTAAGAAAGAATTATAAGTATTCAAACTCTAGTATAACTTTGATGCACTATCTAGAAGATATTGAATATTGTAAACTATTTAATCCCATAATTCTCTGAAATGATTTATTATTCTAAAGGATAATTTTTTTTGCTTTGCACAACTAATAAGTGGTCATTTATGCATGAAGCATATTGCTCTTGTTTACTCATATTATAATTCATAGAAGAAATGCGAGCCAATATTTTGAAAGATATAATATTGTGGTGCTGCATACCATTATTAAGCACACATTTATAAAAAGTGTGGTTTGAACAATGATGTTCAAATGATGGCTTTATAAGGGGGAGCAGTTTGATTGAATATACCTTTAAGGTAATTAAAACCACTAGAATTGCAAAGATCAAGTAGATCATATATGCTACAATATTAAAGTTTATGCATAGATCATGAAGATCAATATCTATTCATGAAGAATAGAATATCATGAAGAATACATGACCAAGAAGGTTAAATGTTGTACTCTTTTTTTCTATGTGAGTTTTTACTTGAAGGTTTCTCACACAAGGTTTTTAATGAGACAACATGTGCAATGCAATTAACGAATGCGATGTACTCTTTTCTCCAAGAACCGTTTTTTCCTACTGGGTTTTCGAATGGAATTTTTAAAGAGGCATGTGCATATCGTGGTAATTGCCCAAGGGGGAGTGTTGTAAAACATCCGGACTCTTTCCTAGAAGAAAAGGAGAAGGTGAAATCCTAATCCTGGTCTGTTTGTATGTGGGTTCTTACCAAACTTTTAGGTCTTCACAGGACTATATATATGTTGGAACTCTATGTTGTAATTATCAATATTTAGAGAAATAAAGAATAGTCTCTCTATCTTGTGTGTATTTGTTCTTTTACTTTCATCTACTATGTTGACCACGAGAGACGAAGAGAAAAAAGTTCTAACCGCTGGTAACATGTTTTATAAAAAAATATCAGAGGCGGCCACGGCGGGGCCGCAATTGGAACCGGACAGGCTTGTGCACATATATGGTTCACTCCCGCGCTTTAGGAACGGTGCATTTCTAGCCAGGCAGCCGCCGGTACATTTTTTTATATATATTTTACCAAACCAACGGCCCCAATATGCTCACCCGAACTATTGCTAGGAGGATGTTCGGAATGCATGAATTTCACATGAATTATGTAAGAATTTTACAAAAATCAGTTCAATTTCATAGAAAAAAACTTAGTAACATATTTTTTTCCCGTGTTTCAAATAGGCACTAAATCAAATCATTTTTTATAATTGATTGCTAAGGCATGATCCATTGTCAAATAGGCCCTAAACCAAATCTGTCCTAAAGTTGCTAGGAATTCATTCTCTCAGGGACAGAGGGATTATTACAACAAATGAATCCTTTGTGTTGTCAAATTACGATCTCCAAAGCACAGCTTTGACTAGTCCATTTTGTTGTGCGATGTCTAAAATATACGACAATGATTTTCTATGAAACTTGCTTTCATGAAACTAATCTACTCATCATTCTCAAGTACCAAAACTTAATCCATACTTAATGTCAAAAGAGAGTACTCTTTCTCCAAATTTTGATTTGTTTTCTCTCTGTGTCTCAACACGTCTGTCCCTTCACTCACCTACTCCCTCCGTCCCATTGAGTTTGTCGTTGGAAAACCGTGCCCCCCTCACAATCCCGCTTCCCGAGCGACAATCTTAACGGGACGGAGGGAGTAGCATAAGAATCATGACCGATTTTATTAAGAGCATTAATACATGATGAATAAGGATAAGACTTATAATAGGTTTATTGTCCCATAATCCGTGCCCCAAACTCATGACCCATACAACTTAGAATAGCGCGTAGCCAGCCATGATACAAATTTCAATTTAAAAATGTGTTGGAATAGATGAGTCAAGCTATACATCACGCTCAAATGCATAGGTATATATGCGTTAATACAATCAAAACATTACTATTTATGACTAAAGAGAGTTCAAGCAATGGATATTCAAGATTGAAAATGGATACACATATTTTCCTGATTTATTCTTCTAATATTCTTTCAATGCAACAGTATATAATTGCACAAAAATGTTTTGACAAAGTACTAAGATGTCAGTGGTTGCGAACTGAGTGTAACTCAGTTAGGCCTTGTTTAGATTGGGGTTAGGAATCAATATTTGGCACTGTAACACTTTCGTTTGTATTTAATAATTATTGTCCAATCATGGTCTAACTAGGCTCAAAAGATTCGTCTCGTAATTTACAATCAAACTGTGTAATTAGTTATTTTTTTATCTACATTTAATACTCCATGCATATGTCCAAAGATTTGAGTGAAAAAACTTGCTAAACTAAGCCTTAGTAAAATTTCTTGTGGTGAAGTCTATTTTTCTGGCTTTAAGTATTTGGCTTAGCATGACTGTTTGTATTTTCTTGTATTTATTCTAGAATTCAACAATGTCATTTTTCAGTGTCTATCAACAGCAAAGCCTACAAGACTATCAATTTCGAAATTTGTGAGTCCAGCTCAGTGCTCATAGGAACATGATGCGCATGCGTGTATGTGAGGATCTTCATATGTACTGGGTTAAAAAAAAACAATGTCAGTGGTTCAGTGACCATAATGTTGGACTTGAAGTTGAATAAATTCACAGCTCGCCGATAATTGCTCAGATTTCACAACAAAAAACGACAATCATGGTCATACTTCGACTTTCTATATTCTAAGGGATTCTTTGGAGGAAACAATGTCCTGTAGGTCTTGTTGTGACAGCAGCTTTGTAGAAGGCACAAATTCGTCATCACTGGAAAGAATTGCTTGTAGACCCATGGGCTGAACGGAGAAGTGTTCTCCCAGGGCCGCAATGACCCCATCGGTGAAAACTGAACGCGAAGGTATATACTCCTTCATGCGGCACAAGAAATCTGTGTGGTTTCTTGCCTGCAAAGAAAATGAGAAATCAACATTAATGGTGAACATTTTGAGTTGACAATCACCTTTCGTAAATCTAAACTGTAAAAAATGAGTGATACCATATATCTGAAAAGGCTCAGTTCAAGTGTAAAACATACACAACCAGGAACATGAGTGGTACTGTCACAGAAATAAGTACAGTTCAACTGCAAGATTTCCAAAGCTGAAGGTATTTTGAGTACAAATGAAAAATAATGCATTAATGGAGTGTTTCGTTTGGGGAATCAATCCATACTATGAGGTGATGCATCATTAATCTATTCCTCAAATTTAGTGGAATGACCTCATTCCTAATGCTAGTACTAATTATTAGCTCATGGTAATGGGTCTCATTCTATTCCACAAAATAAACCAAAAACTAGAGAGTGAGATGATGATGGACCACTTCATTCTAAAACCAAACACCCCCTAAGTTTCTATATATAAAGAATCGGGCCCATTCCCCGCCGTAATCCACGGAACCATTTCCACGCAAAAACTGGATCAAGAATCAAGATAGTTAAGAACTAAGAGCCCGTGGTGAAACCAATATCATTTGCAGCATATGTACCCAGAAAGTTCCAAATGACAGCTCTAACTCTACAGACATATCAATGAAGGTTATATGATAACAACAATAGTCCTCAACTCTGGTCTAGGCCCAAGTCCAACAGTTTGCCCTTAAAAACTTTGCACTCTACCTTCAGTCCTTCACATCACAAACTCAATCATTATTCAGTTACAGCTCGTTCTTGTGTAAAGTGGGTCAATGATTGCACTGAGTTTTGGCAATCCATGCCATTACTAGGCAATACTTCCACAGTCGAAGTTCCACCAGAAATCAACTAGCCAAGCCAAGCTGCTGTCGAAGCTCATCATTGCATCCAATAATTGATCAAATACCAAACTGCTTTATTTCTACCCAGCACTTTTCATCTCATCTAGGTTATCATTCAAGTACAACAACAAAGCACTTACAGTAAAACCATCAAACTTTTTCAGGTTTCAGTATAATGTCCGACCGAGAGGAATCCACAATAGAGCGTACAGAGTCTTGTCTGGAGATAGAATTTAATCCCCTAACATTAGGCTCAGATGTGGTTATGTTCCTTCGTCCAGAAGCTGGTGACATTGCTGTAACTTTGGGTATCCTCAATTTGTTTGGTGAAGCAACTGGGCTCAAGACAAACTTACAAAAAAGCAATGTGCTGCCCATCAGATGTGGTGCCACAGAGCTAGCAGCAATGCAAAACCTGCTGCCCTGTGCACTCACAGACTTCCCATGCAAATATTTGGGGCTGCCTCTATCTTTAAAGAAGCTCACCAAGGAACAAATCCAGCCTATTATTGACCGCATTGCAGATCAACTTCCTGGCTGGAAAGCGGATTTGATGACCAAGGTTGGAAGAAATGTTCAGGTTCAGTTTGTGCTCACTGGTATGCTCATCTATCTAGTCATGGCATTCGATTTATCACCTTGGGTTATCAGAGCAGTGGATAAAATTCGGCATGGGTTCCTTTGGAGAGGCCGCAGAGATGCGAAAGGAGGGCATTGTCTTGTTGCTTGGGGTAAGGTCTGTCTCCCTAAAGAACTTGGGGGTTTGGGAATTTCAGATCTCAAATCTCTTGGCTGGGCACTAAGTATGAGATGGGTCTGGTTACAAAAAACAGAGCCACATCGTACAATCTTCCAATTCAAGTGCCTGAACAGGTTAGAGCCTTCTTCGCAGTGGCTGTTTATTCTGAAGTCGGAGATGGAACAAAAACCCTTTTCTGGACAGATAGATGGCTTCATGGCCAATGTATCACAGATCTTGCACCTCGTCTTTTCGCCGTCATTCCTAAAAGGGGGCTGAAACAGCGAGCTGTCCAGGACACCCTCACCAACCGGACTTGGACTTCTGACATAAAAGGGGCTCTTACTGTTGGTGTAATGGTTGATTACTTCCACCTATGGGACATCCTAGCTGATTTCCACTTGCAACCAGATGTTGAAGATAGACATATTTGGCGGTTTTCTTCAGATGGACAGTATTCGGCGAAGACTGCATACAAGGGATTTTCTGTGGGGTCTATATCTTTTGAGCCATGGGAAAGAGTTTGGAAGACTTGGGCACCACCCAAATGCCGTTTCTTTGTTTGGTTGGTCGCTCATAACCGATGTTGGACAGCGGATCGCCTTGCACGCCGTGGACTCCCTCATCCTGAGCATTGCCCTTTGTGTGGCCAGGCTGCGGAGACTATTGATCATCTCTTAGTCCTTTGTGTCTTTGCAAGAGAGTTCTGGTTCCGGCTATTTTCTCAGATTGGACTCCAAGCCTTTTCCCCGCAGCACACAGAAACATCCTTCCATAATTGGTGGGAAAGAGTGAGCAATGTTGCTAGTGAGATGTTAAGGAAAGGAATTAACTCTCTCATAATTCTGGGAGAATGGACCTTATGGACACACCGCAACAAATGTGTGTTCGATGGTGCAGCTCCAAGTGTTGCAAGCGCACTTGCTGTAGCTGAAGATGAAAGAAGGTCGTGGTCTTTGGAGGGGGCTCGAGGTCTATCCCTCTTGGCTGCCTTTGCTTCGGGTGGTTAGCGCCCTGCTTCTTTTAGGTCATGTTTAGTGCTTTGTTTCCCTAGCAGCAGCAGTGAAGTGTGTGTGTGGGTTTAGAGTTGTGTGTGGGGTTTTGTGTTGTTTTGTATGGGTTCTTGTCCCATTTTTATCTTCTTAATATAATGATGCGCAGCTCTCCTGCGTTTTCGAGAAAAAAAAAAGGTTTCAGTATAAGCACTTACAGTAAAACCCATTTAACTCTCCAGGCTTCGGTATTAGTACTGCTCAACTCTTTGGTCTGGCAATCACTGTTAAAACTTTTTCTTAAACAATATATACACATCGAGTAATCACTAATGCTGGTAAAGTAAGCCATGATTAACCAACTTCAACCTGTTCTTGGACCTTACCAGATCAGGGGTCACAACTCACAACAATTATTGACAGTTCACACCAATAAGGGGCAAAAGTTGACTTCGGGTAGTTACGCAAAACATCAGGCACCAGCGATTATGATAACACACTACTGATGTACAGGTTTCCTACCTGACTACCTCTGAGTAACATATATCAACACTAAAGATGCTCAAATTTGATAATCTCATTGGAGAAGCTCATGCTAAACATCATTCTCAATGCCTATGCAAAGGATGCTAAAAATCAGATCATAGACATAAACAGATAGGATCATACCAGTCGATATTCAGGTGCACGCTTTGGGATTTTGAGATAATCCATGTTTTTCACATCATAATCCCACAAGAACGACGTGTGATGAACCCAACGATTTTTTGTTATTGACTGAGCATTTCCGCCAAACTTTCGATGACTAAATGCATAGTCTAAAAAAACATGCATAATAAGTTAATCACTTGGGCAGTATTGCAGATCGTCAGCATTGAAAATAAGTTTCCCAACATATTTGGATACACGCTGGTGACAAGGTAATCAGCGACCAATGTAAATTCGAATTTTGTTATCTAGAAATAGATTATGTTAAACGAAGGATAGTAAACTATTGTCCACTTAAATGTAAGAACATAAGCCACAATTTTCTATCCTGGATATACTGGGATACAATGCATTCGAACATGGAATTTCGCTCACTGTAAGAAACAAAATATTAAGCTGGCAAATGATGAAACTCTGATTTTCCATACCATTCTCACGTAGATGAAATTCGCCAAATCTGTCAAAAACTTTGCCATATAGCTGACCACTCCATGACATTATGTCCCGTGGATAGGGCTGCAGCCCGGCAACGGCATTCTTGTTGCAAATGAAAGTCACAAACACCGTTCCCTGATCAACAATGACGGTGCCACCACCACTGAACCTCCTGACGACCGGCACCTGGTCCCTGAGGACAGGCTGTATCTCGACAAGCTCCGACACTCTCCTGCATCACACAAAACCAAATTAGCAAGTCAACAAGGGGGCTGATGCACGATTCAATCATCCTTCCTTACAAAATCCTAGAGTTTAGTTTATACCCAGACACACCCATGACAATGGTAGCAGGATCCGTGCCATCATTGATGACACACCAGTTGTTTGGTGTGCAGCGCAGGAGCTGCTCCTCCAGGTGCAGCTGCTGCAGGATTGGCATGCTGCTCATGGTGACGAGCCTCATGAGAGGGCGAGCCGCACCGCTCACCCCAGCCAACCCGGCAGAAGCCATACTTGAATCTTGACCAGGGGCAGATCCAGACTAAAATAGTAGGCAGGGCTGAACTCTAAGGAAGACACAAACACATCCCATACATAAAATTTGCTAGTCCAAATCCAAAGCAGATTCATGCGCAAATATATACGTTCACACATTCACAGCGAACTTAGTTCTACAACAATGAACATACCCAACTTATTTGTTTAATACAACTAAAAGTTCATGATCAATCTATATAATGTTGAAGCTACTACAGTTACGAAATATACTACCATGTAAATATATTTTAACTCTTTGGCCTAGCATCCCTACTGTAGGTTTGTTACATCTGTTGGAATCCATCAGTTCAGTCCCAAAATCCATAAACAGAAGTTATGAGACAATTTTAATGGATTAATTGGTTGTACAATTTTATAATGGGCCAATAAACAATTAAATATCAAATTTTACATTCATAGAGCACTGATATGCACTCAGGGAAGTACCACTAATATTGACATTGCTTGAACAAAAAAAAATGTGAGCACAAAAATGTTCTTCTCGTCACGTTGAGTTGATTATAATCTTTCATTAAATCACTAATCAATTGCTGAGAATCTACAATGCACAAGTGGGGCAAATTACAGACAACGGAGAACTGAACTTATATATACCTATAGGTACTTCGTGCTTCCAGCCTTGCTGCCGCCTGCGGCTGCTCACTGGCTGCAAGACTACTCGGCTGCTCGGCGCCCTGCAGCCCTGCCCGCTTCCGGTATGCCTCCTGCTGTGGCGGAGTGCTGACGTCCCGGATGACTGGATCCCGCCCGCGGCGCCACGCTTCGCTAGGCCCCGCCGGCCGCCGCACCTGGCACTCGTCTCGCAGGGTTTAACGGTCCAGGCACTAGCCTCTAGCTAGGTATGGGCGGTGACAGTGGACGGGGAAGGGGAACGCACTGGGAGGGGGCGAGAGCCGGTTGACGCCCGGAGATGGCGGCGTCTGGTGCCGGGCGGCGGCGGATTGCGATTCGCGGGCGTCCGGGGAAGAAGAAGAGTAAACTTGTGTCACTCAACAGGGCCTCGGTGGTGGGTGTTGGGGAATGGGGACTAGCTTGCTTTCGGCCCAATTAAGGTGGCATCTTTCAGCCCACTGGTTAGGTTCAAATGTTAGAATCACAGAAGGCCCAACTAATAGTCAATGCATTGGGGGATCCAGTATATTTCTTTGCTGCACTGGACGTGTTCGACAGAATGCTCAGCAGGGCTTGGACCTTCGGCGGCATTGCTTGTATTAGTGAGAGCATAGTTGTCCGGATGCCGTAGTATATAGATAGATGGTTTTCTGACCGGTCACTAAGGGTCTGTTTGGGATAGCTTTATCGGCTCTAGATCCACAGAAAAAATAGCTCAACTCTACGAAAAGTTTCTCAAACACTTCGCTCCACCAAATCTGGATTCACCAAAAGGTGGATCTGGGGCAGATTCATCAATTTGGTAGATCTCATCAAGGGTGCTCTACAAAACTCGAATCGGTGGAGTTGGAGAAAATTACCCACCACTATCACTGGTTACGTAAACATATCGTTTTGTTCTAACTTTTCCCCGTCTCCTCTTTCTCCGTCGCGACGACCGCGTGCTCACCCCTCCCCAGCCACCGTGGCCGGCGAGCCTCCACGGCCACCGCGCGCCCGCCCGGCCCTATGCGCCCCTCCCGGCCCCGCGCGCTAGCCCCTCGCCGCCCCCCACCTCTCTCAGGTCTTCATCTCCGGCGAGCCGCCCTGGCCGGCTTCGGCATTACCAGGGTGCGGCCGCTGGCCGCCGGCGCAGCTTGCCTGGCCTGGCCTAATTTAGAACGTCTAACAAAAGACTAATTTGCCCCTCACTACTAAGTTAGTTCTACTGTTGATTTGCTTAATTTAGTAAGGCATAGTTTAAAAAAGGCATGTATGCATGTCATTGATTTTGGTTACCAATTACAACGAGTCATTTTAGGCAAAATGATGTTTAAAGGCCTAGGGCCATTATCAAAACGTATATACCATCTGCATCAGATCAAAATACCGCTTGTGCCGGGTCTAATACCGATACATATACCAATTTTCACAACCAATTAAAAATTGTGTTTCTCTCAGTTTGAACCATCTTAATAGCAAGATCTCCAAGGTTGTGACAACGACAAGAAAAACTATAATCAATTAATTCATGGAAATTAATAGCAAGTCTCTACATCTACATACTACAAAAATTGACATAATCTATTAATGATTCATGGAAATATAGAATTTGTATTAGATCAGAAACAGTACAACATCAAATTTGTTTTTTTAAGGAGAGGATCTCTACTTTTATTGAAAGCAAATTTGTTCAAGTTCAGCAGCTAAAAGACACATTAAATTTGTATTAGAAATTACAATGGCAAATTACCTACCAAGCTTAGAAGTTAGAGCTGTGGCTGCAGCGTGCGGCCTGGTGCCCTGGCAGGCGGTGGCCTGCCTCTGCTGCCAACGCGGGTACGCAGCCACACCGATAGTGGCAAAGGAGTAGATTCCAGGGGGTGTATTTGTCTTGTAATACAGGTGCATATATAGTGAAATTTTAAACAAATCTATGGTTTTTGTAATTTTTTTTGGGGCGGGGCATTTGCACCTCTAGAAATAACCGTCCAGTTTGTTTGGACTGCTTTAGCTTATAAGTCATGGCTGAAAGTACGGTTGGCTGATTTGTTGTGAGAGAAAAATACAGTTCGTTTGCTGATAAGCCATGGCTTATAAGCCAGATACGAGCAAGCGAACAGGCTGAACATAGCTTAGCCCCTGCACACCGAGATGTCGGCTTGCTTTCTGTCGGCAGCTGCGACCTGTGGCTAGGCAGGCCCAGTGTTGGTATTTGTGTGCGCACACAGATAAACTCGCAAGCGTCACGGATACCGCTGTAGCTTTCACCGGGGAGTATTCCAAGGTATCGTATTTATCTGCAGGAATACAATGGTTAAAGAAGTTGATAGTTCACCATTATGTATCTACTCACTATTATATCAACTGAACTAAAGTGGGGGTATGTGTTGATGATGATAAGAGTTATGAATAATAACACACCTAGGAGAATTCCATGGTATATAAATAAGCAGTCTAGCTAAATTGAGAGGACAATGGTTGAGTTCAAGGTTCCTAAATACTTCTCTATTACTTTGGTTCTATTCTAGTTTAGATTAGAGGGTATAACTAAAGCATGTGTAGATATAGTGATCACACACAATAGCACTTTGGGACATCGGAACACTAGCCACAGAAAGAGATGAGAAAGGAACTAGGAAGCTCCGACTATACTCCTACAAACACTAACCCAAACGTAGTGGCCTACATCGGCCATCAGGGCTGTCACCACCGGGGCTACCACAACTATCCGTGGAGTTGGGTGCAATCTTAGGTAACTCATAGTTTAGACACCACATCTACACTACTAATTACGACTCTAATCACATATAATAACTAGAGCACTCGATGCGAGCGGAGATCCCATGCTAAGGGATGATAACTATACTAACCATACACATAAAAGGCATAAAAGTGAATAGAGAAGATAACTATATTAAAGCATAAGTCTTGCAAAAGTAAGATACAAAGATATACCCGACCTCCGAAGATTTCTCCAGAACCTGAGAATGGCTCGACTCTCTCTAACTCTCAACTAGAGCTATTCTACTTCTACATCTTGAGAGCTGGCTCTGATCCTAACGAAGAGGATATGAATTAGGGTTTCAGGGATCTGGTGAGGGAGGGGGTATGGGTTGCTATATATAGGCCAGAGGTAGAGTAGCGGCCAAAGAATCAAGGTGGAGTAATGGGCAAAGACTCTAGGAGGAGTAGGGGGCAAGGAATTGCTACGTCATCGATCCACGTCAACTCTCCCGACCACAGTTGGATGAACCGACCTAAAACCGTCTTAGAATCAACGATGTAGAACGTAAGAAGGAGTACGCGGCGGCGGAGGGCGATGGGCCACCCCCAAGGGCGGGTGGCCTCCCTAGTGGGCCGGCCGGCCCACTATGGTGCTAGGTGGGCTCCTCCTTCTGGTGGCGAGTCTTGGGCTCCCTCTTGAGTCAACTTTCGTAGGTGTCGCAGGTAGAATCACTTGTTGATGTTGGTTTGCTTGTTTGGAGTGTATGACAGTGGTCCCGGGAGCTGTTTTCTAGATAAATCCTCCCGCAGTCATGAAATCACCAAAGCTCGTGGAATTTATTAGTTTAAACCCTAAACCTTCATTGGTGATTACATTTATACCCTTATACATGTTTAATTGACGGTTTATAATGGTTGTTAACTACCGTCAACAACTCTCCCAAGCTTAACCTTTGCTAGTCCCTTAGCAAAGCTAAACTCAACAATAGATCAGGAGTTGTTACTATGCTTTCACGCCTCAAAAGTACATATACATTCAAACAAGAATTCTCCTTCGGATTAGAATAAACTGACCTGACTTTCAAACTTACCCGTATTACCTTCAACTATGAGGCTTCTCAGCCTTCACTTGGGTCTTGAGTAATTGAAAGATAGAACGATCAAGTCAAGCACTATGTCTCAAGTTCTTTGTTCCACCATTGTGTTAGAGTTTTTATAAGTTTTCAAAATAAAACTCAGAGATTTTATTGTATGATACTCTCAAGTCTCTCAATATATGTGGTATTTGTGGATCCTTACCAAGGCAATAAAGATGTTATACATTTTTCTCTTCCTACCACTAAGGCTTATGTGGAGTTCATAGGGAGGGAGAAAGCTAGAGCATACTTGCAATGCATATATTATAAAGTCAAACAATGGATCCAAAGAGAGTTGAGTCATACAATCAAATTAAGATGTGCATGTTTGAGGATATATGTGGTGAATATATATGGTGACTAACCTATAATTTTACTTTGCTCTTTGAAAAGATATCATATTCATCTCTCTTTTTTTCAGGCGGACATCTGAGTATCCATTGTTTTAAATATCTCGAGACACTTTTGTGTCTTTTTTTTCAACTTCTTTTTTTTTCTTTTTTTATGAATAACTTTTGCCTAGCCCCATGTCTTTTTTCTGCAACAAAACTTTTGAGAAATAGCAACAAGAAGTTGGAGCATCTATTTGGTGGATGGCAAACATATCAAGCATGTTTTTGGGTTTACTCCTAGTGTGGGAGTAAAATATTTTTAGGTAGATCTAGATGGAAGGCATATTTTTGCGCATACCCCCTGGGTAGGAGTAGTGCATATTTGGGCGGTGTGTACGTGATCTTGATTTTAAGAGCATGACAAACCTCTCATAAGGGTCAACAAAGCTTGAAAAAACTCAATGCAAAAGTAAGTAACATATATGTGGAAGTTTTTCTAGCCTAAATAACATGTGTGGCTCTGGTGGGAATTCAAGCTTTGTCATACAGGAACTCATCATGTAGCATTTTTGTGTTTTTAGAAGTTAAATCTCCAAAACTTTGGTGTCACTTGGAACAAGACAAACAGCGGCTCAGACCTTCTTATATCATATTCGTCAATTTTCTAGACTTAGATCAAGCAATTGCTACCAACGAGTTTAAAGTTCAGAGTAAATCCTTATATCAAAACAATCTTATCCAAAACTCGAGAAAATTCAAGGCTGAAAACTAGGTACTTGAAATAAATTACAACAGAGAAACTATTTATTATTTCTATTTTAAGAGATTATCTTCAGAGTCCCATTTTATTTATTTAGCTCTTAAAAAAATTAAAGCAAACTAGACACACTTTTTTTATTTTGTTTTCATTTTTAGTTCACGCATTATTACTATATATATTTCTATAAAGATAACTTTTTATTTTATTTTAGTTATTCATCTTTCTTTTAGATATATAAAGCGAACTAAGAATAATAAAAATAATAAGGAAAAAGAGATACTTAGCTGGATACATGGGGGATGCTACTCCCCCAAGCTAGTTGTTGACGTGGTTGCTCAACGAGGTGGCCGAATGTGGAGGTGCTGGAACAGAGCCTCCAATTTTGATTTTGTTGTTACTGTTGTTGCTAGAGGCTAGCCATCTCTTGTCCCATGCTTATCTGTCATTATGTGTGTTTGTGTAACATACCTTGTATGGCAGCATTTGTCTCTTCAATGGTTGCGAGTCTGTTGTCGAAATGGTGGAAGGCCTATTGAGAGTCATAATACCCTCGTCTAGAGAAAGACATGCGTCCTCCCTAATGCCCACTTGAGGTTGCTTCATGATCTTGCCCTTGGTAGCTGTGGAAGTGCATTGTACCTCAGTTTGCTCTTGAAGATGAGGATTCTTGAGGTGGCGCCTCCAGTAGTGGCGTTTCCAATGGTGATGCCACCTTCTTTTGTCAAACCCGTCTTGGTTTTAAATTTGATTTTAGTCTGACAAGTTCATCTTTCTTGACTTGTTCTCCCTCCTTGTTCAGGCATTAGTAGTAGAAGTTGGCGACATCTTGTGTGCATCATTATTGGTGGTTCAGAACTTCCACTTATAGAATTTGGGGGATCAACTCCCCCACACTTTGCTCGAAGTGTGTTATGCTCATAAAGACAAGGTAGAGATCAAGTGCATGGGTTCTATTGGTGGGAAGACACCAACAGAACCAAAACTTTATTTATTATTTTATCTAGTCTAGGCATATCGAATCATGTTACGGTTGACGTTATGTGCATTCATTCTTACAACATGGGTGATAAGATCAGAAGGATGAGTATTAATGTGGCATTTGAATACATTTGTCAAAAAATGTGGAGTTGCTTAACCTATGAAAGGACTGTCTATAATGTATCTAACCTTACATGATTATGACTATCATCTTTTAAAGATAAGATATACAAAATTTTAGCTTATTTGATTAAGAGTATGAGATCAAGAAAGTGATGCTATGAACAAGCTTAAGGAACAAGACATGTTGAGTTAATCAGGTTGGATCAAGCAAAGTTGTAACTCAAACTTGTTTGTTTCTTCATTTATGTGAATACCAAGATCAAAGGGAAGCTTTCTAAATACTGACCACTTACCTTAAGATGTTACCTTTAGCATTGGAGCATGATGACACCATGTGACGAAGGTAGATGACTGTGGTGATCCTTTCTTCCTGTTTTGAAGCTTTCCTTGCTTGAGTTGTTCATGAGCATCTTGTCTTCTATATCGCACTCCTTCTTTCTCATTCTTTTATGATGCCATCTTTTTCTTCTTTCTTTTGTGAATCTTGGCATTTTGTTTAGGCCTTCTGCTCCATTCATTGTTTCATTCATACAAAAGATTAGTGGACAACACATACCCGAAGGGATGTACAAATAATTTGAAACAAGGATAGTGTTGTCATAGAGCTAAAGGTCATCTTCTATGCTACAATAGAATTGGTTTTAACATTTTAATTAGCATAGAATCTTTATCCCATATTTTAAATAATGTGCCTCAATTGTTGCAAAAACTTATTCTCGCAAGGATTGATTTTAATTTATATCTTAAGTTTGATTTTCATATATGAAATTTGTGAACATATTCAAACTTGTAGAAACAAAGCAATATTGAGCAGAGGGATTGCAAACCAGCGTGTCAGAGCGATGGGAGCCTGGGAGGAAGAAGAGCAGGGTTGTATCTACCATAGAAAAGTCAACCTTCCTCCCCCTCACTTGGACCTTTACGTCACTCGACACTATCGGCAAGAACTCATGGTTTTAGGTCCATTGAGCAGGACCTCTCCCTTGCTTTTAGCTTTTCTTTGCACCATCTGATCCTAGAGATGAGGATGTAGATAGTTGCAGGCTCTTCTTACATCAACCCTTCTTGATTTTTGTTGATTATTGATTGATGAGTTGAGGTTCATTAGAGATGTAAACTCAAGTTCCTCCTTGATTGTCTAACGGCGTGGCGAAGAGTAGTTCTTCCTTGTTTGTTGGTGATACGCCAACCGTCTTGATGGTCAAAGAAGAAACCTCATTGGTACTGCGTGAAAGCTTCATCTCCAATGACTAAGGGATGTTGTCTTGCGTCCATGGTCATTTGTGGCCTTACGAGACACCGTCCATAGACCTCATTGATTACCGATGCTTGTTGACACAATGATGCACGCCATGATGTAGTGGCATCTCGTTGTCTTGGTCCTTGTTGCCAATGTGCGAGCTAGTCCCTTCGAATATAATGAAAGCAGGCATATTCTGGCTAATACAAGGTGGGTTTCATCCTGCTTCTCATCAGCATCCTAGCTTGAGTCTTGGAAAGGCTCAATGCTAGGTTGTCTTTGATGTTGCTCATAGCCTATCGATATGTTCGTCCACTTCTACGGCTATAGTGGTGATTTCTGGATTTGCAGGTTCATACCATGAACAGGCATAGCTTATACTCATTTTTTCTGCAAAATGTTAGTGGACACATACCGAGGAATAAAACAAATTTGCATTACGGGTTGTTGTCCATAACTTTTATAGTTTTCCTCTATGCTAATGAAAGGATAGTTTTAGGATTACTTTAGCATAGAGTTTTTTATTAACAAACTTTATTTGTTGGCTCCATTCTAGCTTGATCCAAGGCTTAAGATAACTTGCAACAAAGATAAGTGAATAAACATTGATACTCGCAGTTCTTTCTTTCATGAAGAATGAGCTGAGTCTTCTTTGTGCAAAGTTTTTAGAATTCATATGCCTTGCTTCATCTCCGGTGTGAATTTATCTTAGGACTTCCCCAATTTTAGTTTGAGAGTTTTCTACAGGGGTTAGTCCAACAAAATAACCAGTATCTACTATAGCAAGTTTTAGTTTAATAACCAAACTAAACTCCATGTCTAATTTGATTAAGGAAGGCATTTTAACCTAAGCACCATGCTTAATTTAAAAAACCTTTGAAAGTAAGATCAACATTCTTAAACTAAGCACCATGCTTAATTTATGAGATGTATGAACATACTTCTAACCTTGAACATACTATAGTAAACAAAGGTGGCATGAAAGCAGAGATTTATTCAAATAGAGATAAAAGAGCATGATCATGGTGAGAGATTTTTTTAATAAACAATGCAAGTGGCATGAATGTATGGAAGGAACTAAATATGTTGTATATTTGATATGAGAGAATTTAAACTTAAATGAGTGGATGCATGGATTATTCAAAGTAAACGTGCAGTGAAAAGCAAAAATTTAGAGATAACTACTCATTAAGTTTAAAGTCCATGAGCAAGACTATCTCACCTTTCTCGATCATACTTACCATGACTCATAACATGGAATTTGTGAGTAGTGTAGCGTCTGTATTCATCACTTGAGATGTGATTTGAATTCTTGTGACATCGACCTTTTTCTTCGATCTACACATGGTTAGAACAATATATATATGTTTATACAAACCTATGAGATAGCAGGGTTCTAATATTGATGGATCTTGAATATTCAGGCACCCTGGGTTCTTCAATGTTTCTTCTTTCTTTGTTGAAACTCACTGAAAGATCGCAACAACATCTATTGTCCTGTCTTTTCCACAATTCAACAGAACAGGGGTAATCGAACAAAAGCTAGTTGTAACTAGATTAGCAGATATCAAGCTAGTATCAAAATCTTTACACCAATTGTTTCCCCGGCAACGGCGCCAGAAAGCTTGTTGGTATTTTTAAACGCACATAGATAAATCTGCAAGCACACGGATACCGTTGTAGCTTTCATCGGGGAGTATTCCAAGGTATCGTATTTATCCACAGGGAAACAATGGTTAAAGAAGTTGATAGTTCACCATCATGTATCTAATCACTAGTATACCAACTAAACTAAAGTGGGGGTAGGTGTTGATGATGATAAGAGTTTTGAATAATAACACGCCTAGGAGAATTCCATGGTATATAAATAAGCAGTCTAGCTAAATTGAGAGGACAACAGTTGAGTTCAAGGTTCCTAAATACTTCTCTATTACTTTGGTTCTATTCTAGTTTAGACTAGAGGGTATAACTAAAGCATGGGTAGATATAGCGATCACACACAATAGCACTTTGGGACATCGGAACACTAGCCACAGAAAGGGATGAGAAAGGGACTAGAAAGCTCCGACTATGGTCCTACAAACACCAACCCAAACATGGTGGACTACATCGTCCATCAGGGCTGTCACCACCTGGGGCTACCACAACTATCCGCGGGATTGGGTGCAATCTTAGGTAACTCATAGTTTAGACACCACGTCTACACTACTAATTACTACTCTAATAACATATAATAACTAGAGCACTCGATGCGAGCGGAGATCCCATGCTAAGGTATGATAACTATACTAACCATACACATGAAAGGCATAAAAGTGAATAGAGAAGATAACTATATTAAAGCATAAGTCTTGCAAAAGTAAGATACAAAGATATACCCGACCTCTGAAGATTTCTCCAGAACCTGAGCATGGCTCAACTCTCTCTAACTCTCAACTAGAGCTATTCTACTTCTACATCTTGAGAGCTGGCTCTGATCCTAACGAGAAGGATATGAATTAGGGTTTCAGGGATCTTGTGAGGAAGGGGGGTATGGGCTGCTATATATAGGCCAGAGGTAGAGTAGCGGCCAAGGAATCAAGGTGGAGTAGTGGGCAAGGACTCTAGGAGGAGTAGGGGGCAAGGAATTGCCACATCATTGATCCGCGTCAACTCTCCCAACCACAATTGGATGAACCAACCTAAAACCACCTTAGAATCAACGGTGTAGATCGTAGGAAGGAGTACGCAGCGGTGGAGGGCGATTGGCCACCCCCATGGGCCGGGCGGCCTTCCTAGTGGGCCAGCCGGCCCACTATGGTGCCAGGTGGGTTCCTTCCGGTGGCGAGGCTTGGGCTCCATCTTGAGTCGACTTTCGTAGGTGTCATGGGTAGAATCACTTGTTGATGTCGGTTTGTTTGTTTGTTTGGAGTGTATGACAGTGGTCTCAAGAGCTATTTTCTAGATAAATCCTCCTGCAGTCATGAAATCACCAAAGCTCATGGAATTCATTAGTATAAACCCCTAAACCTTCATTGGTGATTACATTTATGCCCTTATACATGTTTAATTGACGATTTATAATGGTTTTAACTACCGTCAACACCCAGGCGGGTGCTGGGCGTGGGGCAGTAGTGGCGGGCTAGCCGGTGAATGCTGTCAGTCGTCTAGGCTGCGAGCGGCCCACGGCGGGGACACGGAGTGGAGTACCAGCGGGACCACAGGAGGGCAAGCGGCGGTCGATGGCTAGGGTTAGCAAGCTCGTCGCTCGATAGAGAAAGCAGTGTTCACAGAGCAAAAACGTGTGCGACACTTGCGAGTGTGAGTCATGCGTGAAGATTTCATTCCTGTGTTGGGCCAAGAGTCCAAAATATTTGGCTCAACATCTAGGGCTAGGCTAAAACTACATAAGTTTTTTGGGCCACGCCTAGAGCCATGGGCCTATTGGCCCTAGGCCCAAATCCGCCCCTTAGCATGGATGATGTTTCAAAGGAGGGGACAGATGGGGGAATTCTATAGGATATAAGTTTTGAATCATCGATACCTTGTATTTCTAGATGGATGGGTATTACTAACCCAAATATAGTAACCTAGAAGGACTCACTACTACAATAAATCTTTTCCATGGTGTTTGCCAAATGGTCTCGGAGGCAGGCGGGCCGGTTGCCCGCCTCCATTATTGGGTGGCCGGACAGCCAGCCCAGCAACCGCCTCGGTTAATTATTAACCGAGGCGGGCATCCTAACGCAACCACCTCGATAAATCATTAACCGAGGCGGGCATTCTAACTCAACCGCCTTGGTAAAATAGGCCCAGCCCACTAGCCCCACACCAGCCCACTATCATCACCAATATATAAACGCAGGGGTTAGGGTTTTCCACTCCTCACTTCTGTCTCCCCATATCGTAGTCGAGGCTGAGCGGCGCGCCCCTCACGGAGGGAGAGCCTAACCACGCGCCCCTCAGCAGGGCCGAGCCCCTCTCCCTCCATACTCCGACGGCGGCGCAGGTGGCTCCCTCTCCGGCGTGGAGGCGAGGAGGACCAATGGCGCGCCTCCCTCTCCAGCGTGGAGGCGAGGAGGACCACTGGTATGCCTCCCTCTCTGGCGATGAGGACCACCGGCACGCCTCCCTCTCCCTCCGGCGGCGTGGCCTCCCTCTCCCTTCGGTGAGCGAAGCAGCGGCGGTGCAGATCCAGAGGCTCCCTCTTCTCCCTCCCCTCCACGGATCCGGCGGCGGCCTGCGTGGGGCGGTGGATCAGGCATGCAGGGGAGGCGGCGCGAGGCTCAGATCCTTCCCTGGTGGTGGATCCAGCAGCCCATGCAAGAGATCCATCAGCGGCAGCGTGTCTAGGTGCGGCCTAGATCTGACCGACAGCGAGGAGCAGCAGTCCCGACGGATCCACCGGTGGCCCCAATGAGCAGGTGACTGGATCCAGCCAGTGGGCTCCTGGATCCGGTGGCGGCGCGCTGATCCAGCTGCGATGGCGCCTAGATGGGCTCAGCGGGCCCTTGGATGGGCTCGGTGAGCCTATCCATGGATTTTCCTCTTTTATGTTTTTTATTTGATTAACCAAGGCAAGCAGACAACCGCCTCGGTAGTTTGTTAGAAGTACATGGTGACGTGTTTTATGTGCAGACATATTGTTACTTTCAGGATGAATTTAGAAAATTAGGTGCACTCGTGCCATGCAATTTTAGGAATTGAACTCAAATGCAAAGGTTCTACTATAAAAACCTGATTAATTAAGTTACACATGTGCCATGCAATTTTTGGAATTGAACTCAAACGAAAAGGTTCTACCAAAAGAACCCAATTAATTAAGTTACTCTCAGTTCACATATTAGATACATTTTGCATTCCACGAGAGACAACCTACCCTATCGACTAATTAAGTTACTCTCAATTCACATATTAGATACATTTTTTATTCCACGAGAGACAACCTACCCGTAATCGTTGTTTCTTAATGTTGCATCCTAGCCGCCTCAGCCCCCCCTTCCCCTCTCCTCTTTTTTTTTGGCAAAACATAATATCACACAATTGCTCACATACACACAAAATCCATGTAGATCAGGTTGTTAAAAATCTACTTTATCATATGTTTTAGGAGCAAGTACAATAATTGGCTTATAGCTAAGCTAATTAATATTTTTGCTGACGTGGAAGAGAGAAGGATAGAGAAGAGAGCTTGGCTCTTATACAAACAACAAGCTGAGCACGGGAGCCTGTGCAGTAATGGACATAGAATTTTATGTGACAAGAAATCTCCTACAACTAAAAAGAACAAAGTGTGGACACTTTTTGTGCGACATTTGTTTTGGGTCTGCCTCTTTGCCAACGACGTGCGACCGCGACTCTTCTTCTTTCGAAGCGCTGGCCGGTGGGACCGAATCGTCCGTCTCATCGCGCCCACTCCTCCTTGTGCGACGCCTCCTCCTCCTCCTCGTGCGACGCCCTCGCGAGACCGCGAGACCGTGGCCTCCTCCTCGCGATGTCGCCGCCTCGTGCGACGCCCTCGCGAGACCTCGTGACACCGCGGCCTCCTCCTCGCGACCTCGGCTCCGTCCTCCTCAATCCCGATCCATCGATCGTCTTGACACCACCGGACGTCGGAGTTGCGCCGCTGACTCGACGCCACCGGACGCCGCCGCCTCCACGATCGCCCGCCGCTGCTCCGACGCGACGCAGCAGGATCACCAGGTGTGCCAATCCCTTCTCATCCCTTCCTACTATGCGAAAGTGCGAAACCGAGCACCGAACCCTAATCCTTCCACGCCGCCAGACGAGGCCGCCTCCAGGATAGCCCACCGGCGTGTTCCTGCTGTGCGAAAGTGTGAAATCGAGCACCGAACCCTAACTTAAGCTAATTGGCTATTTTTATTCCGCACTGATCTAATTGCATGTGTCTACATGTATTATGCTTGCTAACTTCGATCCCTTCCAAAGATTATCATGCGTACATGTGCACACCCATATCCTTTACTGGATCTGCGCCTGCAGTCTTCGATCCCTTCCAAAGCTTATCATGCGTACATGTTCACACCCATGTCCTTTACTGGATCTGCGTCTGTAGATCTGTGTGCTTTGCACTGAATGTTCCTAGCCCTTCTACTCTTCATCCTCCCCATCTTGGTGGCATTTGGATAGATAGTGCAAATGGAATCAAGATATGTGGTTTTCTGGCTTGGGTGCAACTACTGATGTTGAAATTTAGATGGACATTCTCAGATACATTTTTCTCAACATGGATTTAATGTGTATATGTTCCTGTATCTTTAGCCTCAGTTTAAGCTCACGAAGCTATGGAGCATAATGATTTTTTAACTTCAACTTCACTTTAGACTCATGAAGCTATGGAGCATGATGATCTTTTAATTTGCCGCTAACAGTTTACGCTCATGTAGCGATGGAGCATAACGTCTGACTAGGTATGGAACATCATCCTAAATCAATCTTGACTACTACGAAATATTTCATTAGAAGTAATTTATTCATGTGTGTTATGTATGGAACTTGAATAGGAGCAACATGATTTGGTAAAGGTAGACCAATTAATTGACGTATCATGTATCAAGTCTATTTGCATATCTGTTAGCTCTCGCACAAATATCCTTTGTGCGGGTATCTTGACCTTTTCTTTGTCTTGCATCACAAAATATGTCGATATGATCCATCTGGTCAACAAGTTAGTAACACCAAGTTATTCGTCTGCTACATTGCCCATCATACCTGGCAAACTGACATTGAGAACCTATTCAGTAAATATGGGAGGTGAGTAAATTAGTTTTGAACTTTTTTTAATGCAACAAATTAATTCTAAACTTACAACTTAGCCTTTTGTATTCCCGTTGGCAGTGGCTCCTGAATGAATTTGGGCTGGTTGGTTAAACTTCTTTTCTGATTATTTTTTTTGGTTACAAGTGTTCCCCACTAACTATAATTGGTTCTCTAAATGTTCGCTAAAAGTGAGCCATGTTACTAGAAATATGGATCTACTGCAAACTATTAAGACATTTAGTATAACCAATAGTATAAATTCCTATTGACACGCTCTATTTAGCTCACTAGCAAAAAAAAAAGATGTTTCCTGTAGCTACATTAGTGCTCCATAATTTGATCACTTTTGGCCTTCCACACACGTTTTCATATATTTTTTCTCATATGGATTATAATGTTGGGTTCTTGGCTGTTTGCACTCTGAATGGATTTTTTGGTGCATGTCATGAAAGGTACACAAATTATCCTTCTGGCCTACTTCTCACATTTTTTGACTCATGCAACAATGTGGAGTTAACCAAGATATCTCAGACCCTGAATGTTTTCATGACCTCGCTTCTAGAGCCGATGTCAAGCCATTCTCGGATGGCACCCAGATAATGCTTGATAATTTCTTGTTTGAGTAATTACAACATGCATATTTATTAACAAAAAAAAATTGGATTGTGGCATCCATTATGTTTCTTTTTTGGCACAGATACTGCACATGTGTAAATCCCGCTAGACAAATAGTTTGGCAGGGTTTTCTTTTGTTAATGGCATGGGATTCATAGTTTTTATTATAATTGCAGGAAAGTGCATTCAGTCATCATTGGTGATTGTCACTGATGTTAGCAGTTAGCACTGTCTCTATTTTTTTCTTATTTGAGTTAGCTCGTTTATTCATCATGCACCGGAATCATTTTACTATGCCATCACACGGTAATATTTAATTTTTTGAGAAAAAAATGATGGTGATACGATTGTATGCTCATTCTGCATTGTGGCTCTGCCACTGTAATATTAGATTTTGTTGAGCTGGATTTACGGCCTAGCATCTGGACCATCCTAGGCCGAGAGCGGCCTGTGCGGAAGGGAGAGCTGATTTTAGATTTAAATTAGTAGTTTCAGAGTCACTGGTTTCAGATTTTAGAATAGCAATATCAATATATTTGATGGTCGATTACACATGTGATGTGGTAAATCAGTAGTTTTAGAGTAATTGTGGCCGATTTGCATTTGCATCACTGTCGATTCTGCAGAATTGGGAACTAGAAAGGCAGGCAGCCATGGTGTAGGTGCAACTGGCCATGGCCTAGGAGCAGCTTGGTGCATGTGCACACAGTTGGCCTAATTATGCCCCGTCACTGGTGTCTAGGGGCCAGCCCACCTCACTTGAACAGATACAAAGTTCAGAAACCTCTTTCACTTGTAGCCTATGCTTGATCAGAAGGTACTATATATAGCAAGAGATATTATCGAGATATTTGGTTTCTAGCTGTTTTGTGTTTGTCTTGAGATGCATCCAATTTGACTGTTGATCAGGGTGATGTGTAGTACTACATCGTGTGGTTTGTGTCGACTTTACTGAAGACTTGCATATCTGTGCCTCCTAACACAAATTACCTGCAAAAAATAGAAAAAAAGGCAGAGAAATTTGTCATGACTCCCACTAAATTTTGGGTACCTTACTTTCCAAATAAATTTCCTTGCAAGAAATCTTAGTTGTCTTATGCACTATCCTGAGCTGTTCATTTAGAACATTAAGAAAACTGCTGAGAATATTGACAAGGCTGCAAACGAGCTTCCCCATGCTAATTTGTTCAGACTAAACAAATACACATTTTGTTTAAAAAAATTAAGTATGGCTGGGCACTTCCAACAAAAACTTATAGAACAGGGACCTGACAAGTAGCTCTTTTGTTTATTTGGATCAAATAGTGACAGGCAAAATTGATTTATTCTTTTGCGGCCAAGAAAAAATAGCAATTGCATAAGTTTTTTTGTAACCTGACAAAGCTGATCCATAGTTTGCAATGATGTGCTTTCACAACACTTTTGGACCTAATATTATCAATGTAATATGAGACACCAGGAACTTTATATTTATCAAAGCTAACTCTTTTGGTTGTACTTTGTTTCTTTTTATTTCAGATTGGTTTTATTAACTTAGAGAATGAAGACTTCTCCAAGGATACTGTAGATACCACACAGGCTAACCTACAGCTACAGGTACCTTTTAAAAAAAACAAAAAAGAAGGCAGTACAATTTGACACCGGAGTGCAGAGTTTATAAAAGACTTGAGAGAGAAAAAACGGAGTGCCACTCAACTTAGAAAGGAGAAGAAAAAGAAAACAAAGGAGGCAGCAACAGCTACAGGGAGAGGAAGCTAATTACAAGAAGTCAAACCAGAGCTGGATCAAGGTCTTAAAAACTTCCTTTAATCTAAGGGACTGAGAACCTAAAGGTAGCCTTATTTGTCCATTACATGAACACTCTTTTATAATTTTAAGGTCATAGCTTTAAGAGTGACTGATGCCTTGACCGCAGGATGCCTTGCACAATGAAAATCATGATAGAATAGGGTGTCGCTGTGATTTTCTCAGTGGCATTTTAAGTAAAATTTACTTTGCTTTTGTCTTCATGTAGTTAATTATTGGTTTCCTACGTGTCCTTAGTTGCATCGCTTGTAGTTTTATAGTCAGCCATGATGTCTTCTTTTGAATTGACAATGATCTGCATGAATAAGAACCTATACACTCCCTCCATTTGTTTTTAGTTTTCCCTACTAAGAAATAACGTAATAGTTGTTTGGTTCCTTATGGTTTATATTTTTCAAGGTAATGCCTAAATGAATTTTAAGGGGATATCTTTTATCATATTTTGTTACTCTGCACTGCTTGTTCATGGTGATAGGTTCCATTAATTTTCAGTCCTCGATATAATTTGGCTTTACTAACGTTCTATCTGAACAACTGATTGTACATGAGGAGGTAATTGCTGCATGTCAATGTTGTAAAGGACCAGTGACAACAAGTTGGAGATCCAAGCACTTGCGAAAAGAAGTATCATAAAAAAGCCATGCATTATCGGATCACATAACCAATGCTATAAGAAGTATTGTGAGTTCCACACTTAAAACTTGTTGGCATCTGCACAGTGAAATTTCTTAGGCTCAATTCAGCTACAGTTGTGCTCGAGCGGTCCAGGGCCGTGCATGAGAAGAAGTAATCATCCCGACTCTTGCATTGGATGGGATGCTTACTCTGAGATTGGCATCTCCGATGAAGTCAAGGAACACGTAATATACGTGCATTGTTTGCCAACATTTGGTAAAATGAAATGATCCATCGTGTTCTCTTTTCTGATGCAAACCGCAACTGCTTTGGTGATTTCAGGTTGACCTCATCAATGCACAAGGACATGGAACTCTCCATGGATTTTACGATGATACTCCAGAACTAGGAGGAAGCAAATGCAGATAGAGCTATATTGGAAACGCTAGCCAAGAAACTCAAGCTGCAAAGCCTGGTGGATTTTATAGCAGAGACTATGGCCATTAAAAAGCTCATAAATGGGAGGAATGGCCACCAACGAGAAAGCACCAAGCACATAATAGAACTACTCAACAAGTTCAAGGAGATTACAGGCATCGATGAAAAGAACATCCTTGGGATGTCTCCATACCAAAATATCTAGAGAAATGCCCATCTTTGATGATCCTAAATGAATTTCTCTGTCCAATATCACCGGAGATCATTACTGACCTTGTCATCATTGCGAGCGTGAGGGTATGCTTTGTGTTATGCCATTCATGTTCCCTGATTGCAAAGCGGGATTTATTGTCTCACAGTCCATATTTCACCTGATTTGCAGACTAAAGAGAGAAGTATCAGAAGTGGTTAGATGCTGGGCAGTGGACATGCCCAAAGACACAGCAACCATTAGCTAACTGCAAGAAGTTTCAGGTTCCAGCCCGCGGAAGTGCGGAATTATGGTAAGGACTCTGCTTGTGGTTTTTTCGTCTTTGAAATCAATGCTTATGTTCTCTTCTTGTGTCAAGAAGAAACGATTACCATGGGAATGGAACCATATGACTGTTCACCAGGCAACATGCATGTGTTCCCACTTCTCACTCAAGAAAATGCAATATCAACCATATTTGGATGCACAGCACTGCAAATCTAGCTTTGAGTTGTTTCTGTCTCAACAACAAAATGGTTCAAACAAAATGGTTCAATGTAGGGAAGCTTGACAGCATCTGCTAACTGGAACTGGATAGTTGGTCTTAGGTTGGATGGGGAGAGAAACACAATATATATCGAGGCATACATTAAGTTAATCCTTGTTGTATTGGACAACATAAGTTTGATCCTTTTTGATAATGATATAATAACCCTGTAAGTTTGTATCACTCCTTTTTCTGTGAATCTTCAATCTATTTATTTTATACCGCGTTTGGCTATTACTTTGCATCACCTAAAATGTGATCGTGGTGTTAGCCCGGGGCAATATACGCTCTTCACCAGTCTGAATTCTCATGGGTAGCTCAAAGGTTGGCAGGCGAATGATGGTGATCCTTGTAGCCATTCATGGTAGGGCATTACTTGCTTAGGATCAGGGTCTCTAAAATGTGAGCCTTGTGATGTGGTGGAACTTATTCGTGGATTTATTGACGAACGAAAGAAATATATATCGGATATTTCTTCCTGCTGATATAAAATATTATCTTACCCGCATCACGGAAAGGTCTATATAGACATACAACAGAGTTTGTAAGCCTGCGACGCCGCGCTCTCCATGACCGCGTTAATTTCACGAACTTTGCTTTTTGGATTAAATGTCGCTTTAACGTCGGTATTTAATTTCACAGTATTATTATCTTATCGTGCGATCCGTGTATTTTTAGTACAAAAATTTAGTTGTCACGTAGCAACGCACGGGCATGCTACCTAGTAGGAAAAAGAATAGAAGACATGGTGCTACATAATAATAAAAAAAAGATTTTATAGATAAATTAAAGACAATTATTGTATAGTCTGACTCTTGTAGCTTGATTATTGTCAAGCACATAGTCGGCCATGTAGCTTGAGCCCGTCGGCCCGGCCCAAGGCCCGTTTTTTTGGCCCGGCCCAAGCACGGCCCGGAGGAGCAGGCCGTGCATGGGCCTTACCCCTCAGCACACATGGGCGGCGCACGGCCGACACTCTCACAGAGCTGGCGGCATCAGCAGGCCACCAGCCTACCTACTAAGAGCCCCACCGTCCACAGCCCCCCCCTCCTCCCACGCCTCAACCCCTATCCTTGATTCCTCGCCTCCCCACGCGGTCGCCTCCTCCTCGCCTCCCCACGCGGCCGCCTCCCCGGCCCCGGCCCACCTCCTCTCGCCGCCTCCCCGCTGTGGCCACAAGCAAGCGCCACACCTCGAGCACGCCGTCGGCAATGCCTCCTCCCCCCAAGGCCCCCTGCAGCGGTGGTCTGCCTCGAGCCCCGTCCCTCAACCCTAAATCCTCACCTCGCAGCTCGCGCTTCCTCTCCCTCTTCCCCGTGCCAGGCGCTCTCTCCCCGCAAGCAGACGTCTGGGCAGGGGCGGCGCGGATCTCCTCCTCCGTGGCGGATCCGCTCCCCGCGTCCTCCCTCCCTCCCTTCTCTAGTGGATCCAGTGAACAGCGGCGGCGGCGCGTGGATATGGGCTAAGGAGCGGCAGATCCGGCACCGGTGCAACGGATCCGGCGAGCGGTGACGACGGATGTGGGATTCCGGCAAGCTGCGGCGGTGCTCCTGCGGATCCGCGTCGAGCTCCTCCTGTTCTTCCCTTTCCTCTCTCTGATGCCGCCGACGCGGCCGGCGGCCCCCTCAACCTCGACGTCGTCATCGCCTGCTGAAGCGGGCATTGGGCTGGCCCGGCCTCCCTGACAGGCCGTGCTTACCGGGCCGGCCCGGCACGAAAAACAGCCTAGCAGACCGTGCCTGGGCTGTCGGCCAGGCACGAAGCCCAGCTCGGCACGGCCCGGGAGGCCCGGCGTGCCGTGCCGGCCCGACCACTATCGGGCTGTGCTTTCACGGGCCCGGGCCGGGCCGGCCCGTTGGCCATCTATAGTCAAGCACTTGGCTCTATTATTGGCCTTGTTCTTGTGAATTTACGATCTGGATTAATGGGCTTGCCTGATCTGCACGCACACCTACCTCTGTTTGTTGGCTGTTGATGAATGATCTGTAGGTTGGTTTCCCAGCTAGCACCGTGAGGTTGTTTCACTTTATAATACTACACTATTTTCTTCGTACCACTGAAGTAGCTTCCGAATAATATTGTGCTTTCCTGTTGGTTACCATTATCAGGGCTTTCACGTACGTTGAGTTTTTAGCTAGAAGTCGTGCTTAATTATATATATATATATAAGCCTACTAGTTCTCGTACTAATACATGTGTTTCCACACTGAACCATGCACTGGCAAGCAAGAAGGAAGCACAAAAGGAACCCCATCGGGATAGATGATACTGATCAAACAATCTCTACCCTTAGCCTCCCCTTCAATTATTAATGTACATATACCAGTCACTCCTCAGCCCTCACTCTCTTTATACAGTGCATTACAACCCGGTCCGAATCTATACCCTCCAGATCGATTAACAACACATCACACAAACTGATCCAGAAAGGAATTAACATCGACGACCGCGCTTCAATGTTTGTCTTCCAGTCCCTATCAGCTCACCAGCGATGGATCACATGACCTGGATCGTCGACTCAACCGGAGAGGGTCTGGATGATGGTGTTGTGCCATGGGTCAGACAGGTGCTGCAGCAGGTTGTCGAAGGGCCCCTTGCCGGTGACGTTGTGCTGGATCAGGAAGGCCAGGAACGCCAGCATGGCCAGCCTCCCTGCACGCAGAATCAATAACCGGATGCATGATTAGTCGTCGTCAGAGAAGGATCGTCGGAAGTGGCCGGCCGGTCGGCCGGCAGCCGTGCGAGCGGTCACTGTTGAGACGGTACTGCCACTACTCACCGTTGGCGAGCTCCTTCTCCTTGGCCTCGAGCGTGGGCGCGAAGTTGAGCGGGTTGAAGACGCTGCCGGGGTAGCCGCACTCGTGCGGCGGCAGGCTGTAGCTCTTGAAGATGGGGTCCTGGTTGACGCTGCCGGGGTTCTTGATGTCCTGCCACCGCCGGATCTCCACGTAGTGGAAGAGGATGAACTCGATCACGAACAGCGTCGACGACGACGCGAAGTACTCCGACTTGCCGGCGTCGTACCACTGCGGCGCGTTGATGAGGCCGGCCTTGGTCAGCACCTCCGGGATGAGCATCCCGGCCACGCCGAGCATCGCCCACCGCCCGTTCACCAGCTCCGCCTGCACGAACCACCGCAGGTTCTCGGGGTCCTCCGCCAGGCCCAACGGGTCGAACCCATTGTCACCCGGCAGGCTGCGCGCGGTACACGTACATGGGCATGTCAGTCGGCTGCCTTCGCTGCGGGCGACCGGCCAGAGTTAGGAAAAGAAACACTGACCTGCCGTCGAGGTAGGCTGGGGAGGGAAGGCCGGGGAGCCACTCGCCCTTGGCCTCCGCCTTGAGGCTGCGCCTCGTCGGCGACGCGGTGCGGCCGAGGCGGCTAGAGTGGCCAAGGAAGGCCGACGACGACGACTTGAGCGACGCCGACGGGCGCAGGACCGCGACCGGGGCGCGGGCGGTGACGGACGCCATGCTTCGTAGCTTCCAGGCGGGGACTGAGGAGATGGGAGTGGCGGAGGGAGATCGATCGAGCACGTTGGCTTTTGCCGCCAGAGGCAGCCTGGTTTGTCCTGTATTAAACTGCCGCCTGCCGGGCCGGGGCGGCGGGTGTGGCCAGGGGGCGCCGGCGGCGGCCGACGGCGGAGATACGCCGCGCGGCCGGATCGGACGGACGGGATGCTGCCCGGGACGGGTGTGGCCAATGAGAAGCCGCGTCTCTTATCCAGCGTTATCCGGATGCTGGGATCGATACGGGGGAATCAAACCGAGTGTTGCCATTGGATGGCGGTGTCAGCCATGGCTAGTGCTGGCTGCCACGTCGGACAGGCAGGCGTGACAAATGTCTGGTCCAGATCTTTCGTGTCTAGATTCTTTCAACATCTTATTACTGCGCTGTGGTGGCCTGGCCTAGGGAAAAAATCTCGATGGCACTGACCGAGTGACCGACCGACAGGAGGAGTATCTTCCTGCACAGTCAAAAGTTTTGGATTAACAGTTGACTTGGAAGCCAACAGTAGCTCTTGATAGACCTAAGGATTTTGGTGGATTGGGTTTTCGTGATGTGAGAATGATGAGTACATGTTTGATGTGCAAATGGATTGACAAGTTAGAAAGAGGTTATGATAGCATTTTGTTGTGGGCTTCTAAGGAAAAAGTATCTATGTTAGTAGAGTATATTTAAAATCAAAAGGAAGAGTGGGTCTCAGCTTTGGAGGAGCCTGTTACAACTAAGAGATAAATATCATATGGGTAGAAAATTATTAGAGTGAAGAGTGGTAATCAAACCAGGTTTTGGAGAGTTGTGTGGTTGGGTAACACTCTCTAGAGGTAGAATTCTGGCAACTATTTTAGATATGTGAAGACCCTGAGTTAGAAGTTGCTAAGGTATGGGTGGATAATCAATGTCAATTGAGGTTCAGGAGATCATCGGATGAGTTTCTCATGAGGGAATGGGAAAGATTGCTAGCTATGCTAGATGATGTCCATCTGTCTATGAGAGGCGAGGTGTTTTGGGTTCTAGAGAACTCTGGAAAATTCACTACCAGGTCTTTGTATAGGCATTTGTCTTTTAATTTGGAGGAGTTAAGAATGCAAGTGTGTGTGATTTGGGGGTGCAGGGCCTCCCTAAAGGTTCAAATTTTTCTTTGGATGGCTTACCATGACAGGATTCAATGTGGAGTACAATTGAAGAAGAGAAAATGGTCTAGTTTAGCTAACTGTAATCTGTGAGCTTGTGGACACTACTGATCATATTTTGTTCCAGTGTCCCATGCATAGCGTCGTATTTGTGGATGTTTTTCGTTGCTTGCTTGGGTGGTCCATATCCCCCACAAGCCTGGATGTACCGTTTGTAGAGGTGTTGGATCATATGAGACTTTTTTGTGGACGCAGGTGCTCTATGGACATTATGGAAGTCCAGGAATGATGTGGTCTTTAACGATAAGATCATGGCTTCCCCGTCGGTGGTTATACACAAGACGATTATGCTGCTCAAGAGGTGGAGACCCCTACTCAAGCCAAAGTCCAAGGTTGTGGCGGAGACAATTTTTGAGAAGCTTCACCAAGGTCTCATCGAGGCGTGAAGTATGGCTAGTGAAGGTGTTTTGTTGATGTGTAATGGTCACTTTGCTCATGGATGGTATATGGTTGTTGCTATCTTAGTCCCTGATTGGTAGAGATCTTTTGAACTGTTGGTGTTAGAAGCCCCGTTCGTTTCGCTGAAAAAACAAACTCGAAATACTCTTCCGGCTGATTTGTTGTGAGAGAAAAGCACTGTTCCGGCTGAAAAAACAAACTGAAAAAGACGAATTATAAGAGAAGTGAACAGGGCCAGAGGTATGGCGCCTGTTATGTTGAGGCACCTAGTTTTCTTTATACTCTTCTCTGGTAAGCTAGTAACCCCAGTTATGCCTTTTGGATGTTGTCGGATTCACCTCAATCAAAATATGTTAGGATTAGTGTAGAATTTAATTTAAGTTCCACTCAAATCACCAAACAAGGCAGGATCAGAATTTCATTAGGCTTTCTAATAAAGTTGGGCTGGGCCTTTGATTAAAAAAAACAAAAATAGCCTCTTCACATTCAGTACAAACTCTAAAAGATAAGTCATTAAAAAATTTTATGTTACAATTTACTAAAGCCTCCCAGGTCCATACTCTTTTAACTAGATAAAAGCACATTTCCATACAAATTGTGTCAAAATTAAAGATTGATTGGAATCTGCATCGGAATGATTCAGCAGTACACATAGGGGATAGGAAAACAACCAACCAGGTAACAATTCCCACTTGTTCTCAGCGCTCTACCATAGCACTTCTTGCTACAAAAGGCACGGCCACGCCAAAAGCAGAGCGCAGTTTTTTACAAGAAAAAACTGCATAAGAAATCACTGAGGCATCAAAACAGCTCGACATTGAGATCAAAACCAATAATATACCATGCAGGCTAATATGTTAACACTATTTTTGACAGTTTTACAGACAGCCAGCGCTGAGGTATTCTTGCGAAGGGCGCTCGCAAGTTACAAGAGCTACAATGCACTTCCAAAAATTTCAAGATGGCATTTGCAGACCACAATTGTTGCAGGTAACATGCGTGATTGCTCTCTGATAATATTGAACCAAAACCACTTATTTCGGGAAGTACATTGGTTGGCCAGCTGGTGGTGCGTGCGGCGGAGCACCAGGGGGCATGCCATACTGTGGCATCTGCTGTGAAGCCTGAAACGATACTGGCAGGGCACCAGAACTCGATCCAATAGCAGGATAGTGAGGCATGGAGTTGGCCATTAATGGTTGGTTGGGGTACGCAGTCGATGCAGGTGCAAAACCCCCTGCCTGCATGTTTGGATTCCAAGCAGGCACTTGTCCAACAGGAGTTGAAGCCGCTGTGCTTGCATAAAAAGGAGCAGCTGGTGCTGATGCAGTGTTGTGCCATGCCACTCCCGGAGAGCTTAGAACTGGCGCTTGTGCAGCAGCTTGCAGCTGCACGTTAGGGTCTGAAAGAGTGTAGTCCCTGCTTCTCTCATCATGCGCCTGAATGCAAACAAATAGGTAACTGATTAGAACAAAGCAAAAGCAGGCAATACTAAGAACCAAGGAAAAAATATGTTGAGAAAGCGTACTGTGTCAAATTGCATGAACAATAGGTACTCTTTTTATACTAATTGAGCAAAATTCATTATTCATTAGTCCAGAAGGATATATACTTAAATTATTTGCTAATTTACACAGCCTGAAACTACTATTTATACCTTTACATTGAGATCAGTATGACGAGAGTATGACAGATGAAGCTTACAGTAACCACCATCATATATGCAGTGTCCCTCCAAAGCTTGTTTAGCAACGGCTGCGGTTGTTGTATCTAAAAAAAAGATTTTATCAGTCATACGAATCTATTGTCCATCAAATATTAATGCTACAGTGCCATGGCAAAGGGACACTTGCCCATAAAGAATAAATTTTGAGATACTCCATATTCCAGGGACATAATGTTAAAAGTGTGGGTGGAAGGGTATTTAGAGCTTCTTGTTTCATCAAAGCAGTTCAATTACGACTACACCACTAACCAGTACAAACAGTATTGAGCACCAATAAGATGAGTGTCATTTGAATTGTCACACTTTTCAAAGACATTTATCTCAAGAAGCTAGAGAAGGCCCACAAATAGATATAAAGACGTTTATGATAAGACATGTTGATTATAGACGTCCTGACAAACAATCTAATCCCCGACACGTTAAGCAGGTAAAAATACCTAAATCAGGACTCGGCAAATGTCACAAGGAAAGTGCAGTGATGGCAGAATGAAAGTTTGAAGCAAGCCTCTAGTAAGAAAGAGAGTACGCTTACAGCAAAAGGTAAAAAATGATCAAGAAATTACTACAGGCAACTTTATAGCTGCGGAAAGTTGCAGATGTCCATTTTAAGCCTTCACGAACTCCAACACCTCTCTGCTGAAGTTTCCCAACTTAGAAACTTATGATGCAAAAAGGGAGAGAATAACAGTGTGACTGGTTTACTCATAAATGTCATTGCATAAACACGGTACATTCCAAACCAAGTCTGAAAAAAAAAACTACAGGCCTCGATACTTCCAAACAGAGGGAGCAAGATATATAAAGTGCACTCAACTGTGTACAAGTTACAGCGACATGCCAATGCAATAAATTGCCAATTTATGAATGTATCACGGTGCACCAAGGTGAAGAGCATATCCTGTTGGGTGCACTGGTGAGCACATACCTGGATATTGGATTAGAGCCTGCATTCCACTGTTCTTCTCAAACATTGCAATTTTTTGAACACTACCAAAAGCAGAAAACACCTGAAATTATCACATTATAATGTAATTAGCTTGCTTTCAAGTCAGCTCTTTATTTGAAATAAACAAAAGGTACTAGATTATTCTCGTTCTTACAGTGTGCAGAACATCCACCGTCACAGCATATTGCATGTTCTCAATTGATGCTAAAAGTACATTGCTCTCAGGCTCCTTTATCTTCCCATCAGGGCCTACTATGGGCTGCAAATTTTCCATTGAGTAAGCACCAATAAAAATAAAAAAGGGGAGGGGGAGGGGGTGAAACATCATGAGATTATGAAGCATACCTGCACAATCCCCTCAATTGCCGTTTGGTTCACAGGAAGATAAGGATTGGTGTAATCCCTGTTAAATCGACAAAATAGTATCACAAGGGGTAGATGGTTAATAAATAGAATAACTCTTAAGAAGATAATAATATCTTTTAAGCATTATCAACAGGAAGACACAAGGCTTGAAGTTTATGCTACTTTCTTGTACCTGCTGCGATGCGACTGAAATTTGATATTCAAATCCTTATGCGCAGAAAAGGTGATGCGCATGTGGCAGGCGCTGATATGTTCTGGAAGTAAATATCTGAAAGAGAGGAGTCACATGAGTAACTTTGTATTGGAGGCCTGATAATCAACAATAGCAATTAGCAAAACTATAAAATGCATTACTTTGGGATGCTTCTTCCATCCAATGAGTTTTTAGCTTCAAGAGCAGTTGGGGCATCAGTATACTGGATAAGCGCCTGTGAAAAGTCCGACCGTTAAGCTCAATGTAGAATAGAATAATGTGTAGGCAAATAGGCAGAAGAAACACATTACCTGGAAACCAGCTGCTTTCTCAAATGTAGCTATCTTGTGAACAAACCCAAATGCTGAAAATACCTAAATTAGGCACAACCAATTGTCAGACAATTGAGGATTAGCCTATTCTCAACCAAATGGCAGAGTAGCAAGCGCAAGGTTACATGAAGAACAGATGGAGCACATCGGTGAATTGTGCTGGAGGCATGAATTCACAAGGTAGCTACTATACATCAGAAAATATGTAATACAGAGAAAAGTTCCATGCTAAAGAAGCAGAATTCAACAAACAACAAACTTAATTAAAAGACGTTTCTGAATCTTTTTGTTGATTTGGTGTTCTCAGTGAAGTACTTGCCTTGTGCCCATCTGCACTATTATTCAGGGAAGAATCCAATGCCGACATTTTGGACTTCCTAACGGTCTTATATTTCTTGCCAAGAACCAGGATATACGTCCTAAATTAACAGAGTGCAATCAACAATAGTGTTGCACGTTTTAAGACAAAATTTACTGAGTTTTTCAATAGATAGAAAGATATGGGTCATGTACAATCATTAAGTCGACATGCTTCGAAAAGATGTATAGCAACTGAAAAAAGATTTCCTAAAAATGTTGTTATCATCACCACAAATGTTCAATGAGAAACATATACTAATAAATAAATAAATTTGTACAGACCAAGCAATGCAGGAAGCTGCTCTGCCATTTAAGTGAATCCATTCATACATATATATAGAGAATACTAACACTTACCAAATGAATGACTTCTATGGTAACATCATTAGGCTGGACACCTTCAAAAGTGACAAGTAGGACATTGCCAGAAGAATCACCAGTGCCTTTATTGTTGGTAATTTCTTGCCTGTTTGAATATTGGATATATACAGTTTTACCACGAACTTGAGCAGGTTCTGAAGATGAAGCATAATAGGACACCATTGAAATTGCCTGGTTTTGATCTGCCTGAAAATGAGCATGTTGAAGGGAAAACAGTAAGGAACACATTGACTAAGCTGGAAATTCAAATCATATATACAACTAAAAGCTCTGCAAGTTCAGCATACAGTCCACAACTTAAATTTCTTATAAATAAATATTGAAAAGCAATTTTCTTGAAGGGCGGGCCTGGTGCAAGAGGTAGAGTCTTACCGCCTGTGACCGGAAGGTCCCGGGTTCGAGTCGCGGTCTCCTCGCATTGCACAGGCGAGGGTAAGGCTTGCCACTGACACCCTTCCCCAAACCCCGCACAGAGCGGGAGCTCTCTACACTGGGTACGCCCTTTATTGAAAAGCAATTTTCTTCTACTAAAAAGTGTTTCCTCTTTTGCAAAGAATAAAACATCTTTATACAAGCTGTCGTCCCTGAGGCCCCTCATGAAAGTCAACAGATCTTATACGTTACAAGAAGCCAGGAAACGAAGTTTCTGTTGCTAGTAGTTAACATAATATTGATGCTAGTCCTTTTTATCCGATGTTAACTTGTCTGACAACATTACACATGGGATGGAGTGGATTGTTGATTACTAAGAGATTTTTTGTTTCTCATCCTATAG
This sequence comes from Miscanthus lutarioriparius, assembly GCA_904845875.1. Taxonomy (NCBI): domain Eukaryota; kingdom Viridiplantae; phylum Streptophyta; class Magnoliopsida; order Poales; family Poaceae; genus Miscanthus; species Miscanthus lutarioriparius. The sequence goes on along the minus strand of CAJGYO010000007.1, from coordinate 76,665,561 downwards.
TATGTGGCTAGGCGGTGACTAATACATGCATATATACTTAAAAAAAAGAAAAAATAGGAGATAAGTGGTCAATATTGGAGAGAAAGAGGAGAAGGCCCAGTTAAAAGCCCAAGTCTTGTGTTGTAAGCCTGTAACCCCCACCGACACCTTATCCCCTTATCCCCTCCTCTCCTGGCCTCTCCTCCCTCTCTCCCTCCCGAAGACCCGAACTCCTCTGCTCGCGTCCGCCATCTCGCCCGCGCGCTGCCTCCTTCCCCACCAGCCGCCGCCACCCCCGTCGATGTTATCTCCTCCCCCCACCGCCGTCTGACGTCCGCGCCGCCCCCACGCGTGCCTGCCTTGGCGGATCTGCCTGCTGCGACCGCCTTACGTCGCCTCTTACCCAACCGGCCGCCGCTACCCCACGTTACCTCCTTCCCCATCGTTGCCTGACCTTGGCGGATCTGGCCTCCTTTCGCCGCCAACAGTTGGCCGCCGCCTAGGTACCCGCCTACCCCCCTAGGCGAGGCGGTACCACGTCGCCCAGCGCATAAGCGCGCCCAGGCGGCCGCCTAGCGTCGCCTTTTTGAACATTGTTCCTAATGCATGTCTTAAAGTCAATGCATCTCATCTAATAGTGGCACTTGTTGTTGTAAGCTGGCACCTGAGCTGGAACGGTATGCAATTATGGAAACAGCAGTCCACCCTAAAAGTTTGATCAAATAATATGAACCACCCCCAACCAGCACCCTGACATTCACAAACAAGAAACATCTAAATAGATGAGATCAAATATCATGAATCACCTAAATCATGATCATGCAAGAAACCTAGTGGCTGACAGGTCATTGCTTACAGTTTACCACACTGAACACCATGCAAATCACTAGATGCAATCTCGTAACACCTAAATCGCACTGACAATCGTGAATTCCTCGTAATCTCAATCATTCCTACAGCAGCCACGGGGCACAAATCGCTACCAGTATCACAATCGATCGGAGGAGGGAGTGGAGCAGGGGCTTACAAACTCGACGAAGGCCTGGTTGCGGTTGGCGCCGACGTTGCACATGGTGTTTACAACCCTGCCGAAGGGTTTGCAGAGCTTGACGAGCTCCTCCTCGGTGCATTCCCACGGCATGTTCCGCAGGTGCAGCACCTTGGACGGCGTCTGCGTGTACCGGAATTGCGTGGCCGACCCGGACGGCATCCTTGCTGGCTCGGCTTCCTCTCCGGGGGCCGGGGGCCGGGCGCCGGGGACGCGGGCGGTGGTGGCACTGCTGCTAGGGTTAGGGTTTGGTGGGTTTTCTTATCGCGGCGCAGGGGTGGAGCCGCACGGTTGCTGAGGAGAGGGACGGGGTTGGCCTGTTGGGGATTGGCATGGGGGTGGCTGGGCTGGGTTTGGGTGGTTCCAGAACCAGAAGGTGACGATGCTGAGGCGCATCCGGCGAGCGGGCGAGCGGGCGCGCGTGTGGCCCCACGTGCAAAGCGACGAATAGCGCGGCTCTGCTGCAACCGGCGACGATTGACCAATGGGTCTGTTCGCTGATGCGTGTCGGTGCTGGTTTGAATTGGCTGGTGTTGATTTTTTTGAGAAAAAAACTATTATTGGCTGATTGATTTGGGTTGGCTGAAACTAACAAATGAACAAGCTGAATACCTCTCCTTTATCTCAACTAGAAATGGAAGTGCGCTTCGCGGCGCTCTACCAATGCTTCATTAGAGCTCAATTTAAGATTGTAAGGAAGCAGAACTCATAAAAAAACATGATATTGATAACACTAATTGCATGGTCTATACATATAATTTCAGAAATGCTATAAAAAAACACATGGATTTTGTCCCGGCCTTTGTATGTGTGCATGGACATGTGGAGGCCGTGTACTGGTGTTACTGTTACTGACGAAGGTGTGCATCAGGACCAGGACGAGCAGGCGCGGCCGGATTGATGAATTGATCAGCAGGCCACCACACCCAGCACCCAGCAGGGAGGAAGAGGAGGCGTCGTCGTCTGGCCAGCAGCGTACGATGCGTCGTCGTCGTTGCCCCAGGCCACGTCGCACGAACCAGTGGGGAGGCGCCACCTCACCCTGTGGGCTCCGCGTGTCATTGACTCTGTCTTCTTATCCTTACATAAAAAAAAATTGTGATCTGTGATGTGTGATAATCTGTGATGTGTGATCTGTGGAGACTGAAGATAGAAGAAGGGTGGAGGCTGTTGGATCTTAATCATATGGTGCAAAAAAAATTTATATGTTAAAACTACATAAAACATATGGTTGTGCAATAAACAGGCTCTATAATTTACACGAAGACTTGAATTCATTACTACATCGACTGTTTTCTCAGTAGTTTAGAACACTGGTACAAATTTGCATCCAAAGTACTAAATGGGTTACTGATGGTAATAACGAAAAGAGGCAGCCTGTTCACCCAGATATCCGGTTGACTAAAATAGTAGCAAGTTCCTTCAACACCACAGGTAAAGAGTGGCCTAGGCAGTTCCTGTTCGCAGATGTTTGGTAGTTTTTCGCGGTGCTTAACACGATACCCATTCAATAGTATAGGTCATCTACAGTGAACGGGTCACGGACCCAAATCTCGCCTTCACCAACAGACCCTGATCCCGAAGTCTCCCAACCACAAGTTTACTTGGTAAAAAAAATCTTACCAGCCACCCCCTCCTCCTCGCAAAAAAGAAGCCGCCCGGTCTCTCTCTCTCTTTCCCAGGGCGGCGGCCAGGCGTGGCGACAGCCCACCACCACCGTGGGGTGGCGTGGCGGCCGGCGCCCCTTCCCTCCGCCTCCTTCCTCCTCTCTCTCTCTCTTGCTCTTGACCTCCTCTCTCTTTGCCTCTCTCTCTCCACGCACGCCCGGCAAGATCTAGGCGGATAGGACGAGGCGGCCAAGCGGCCACCGGCCCGCCGGCCAGCAAAATGGCCTGAAGGAGCGCGCCAGTGGTGCCTCTCTCTCTCTCTCCTCTCCCTCTCTCTCAAATTTATATCCAGCATTGGTCGGCCTTGGCAGAGCCGCACGTGGCCAGCCTCGTGGTGGTGTGTGATCGCCTCCCCCTCCCATTGCACAGCATCTCTCACAAGACGCTTTCTGGGTGGGGTGGCGGCGCGCCACCAAGCACGAGCACCGACGGATCCCATTGCGTGTGCGCTGGCGCACACCAAAGATGAGCTGCTTCGGGTCCGTGCCTCCGACACGGCGCCAGCGACGAAGCGGGCACCGCCGGTGGCCGCGGCTCCCCCGAGCCTCCCTCCCCGTCGTCGTTCGCTGTGTTTTGCGTCGTCGAAAGAGACGACGCTTTTTTTGCCTCCCGACTCGCCTGCTACACAAAATGGCTGTCTTGTTTGCGTCCTCTGTTGGAGTGTGTTTTTGGGGCGCAAAACACTGTGCACGACGTATTTTACGTTTGAGTCACCCTTTGCCTGCGCTGTTGGAGACAGTCTTAGGGGTGTTTGGTTCCTCCTTCTAAACTTTAGTCGTTGTCCCATCGGATGTTTGGACACATGCATGGAGTATTAAATTTAGACTAATTACGAAACTAATTACACAGTTTACGACTAATTTGCGAGACGAATCTTTTAAGCCTAATTAGTCCATGATTTGACAATGCGGTGCTACAGTAACATGCGCTAATGGTGGGTTAATTAGGCTTAATTAATTCGTCTCGTGGAGTACTGACTGATTCTGTAATTTATTTTTTTATTAGTATCCAAATACCTCATACGACACCTCTCTATGGAGTAAATTCTCTGATGGGAGTAAATTCAGGTTCGCACCTTTCTATGGAGTGACCTGCATAGTACATAGAAGTGCCATAGAAATTTAGACATCTGTACACGTACATCATTTGCATTTGGCAGAAAGATCAACTGATAAAGAAAACAAAGCAAGCTTGTCTGATTATTCGGTTCTGTAGCTAGTGGGTAGTGGCTGCACTAGTTATATATAAACATATCAAATCAAATAAAACAACTAAACACGTGGAGCATATCACTGCTTATTACATTCTCGTATTTCACTATTAAGCAATTTGGACCAAATAGTAATGTAGAATAAGCCTCACTGGACTCGCCAGCTGCTGAGATCCTCAGTTTCCTCACGCGCCAAGGCCGGGGGATCTTCCAAGAAACCCGCGACGTGCCCTCGCGAGCTCGTGGCACTTCCATGCCATGGACTGATGGATCCTCTGGAGGCTGGTCCTCCCCTGGCAGCCACCACACTCGAGCTCGCCAGCGGTGCCGGAATCTGGCGGCGCCCGAGCAGCCTTCTAGCAGCGGAGAGAGATATGAAGGGAACAGAGAAAGAGACAGGGGAAAGGAGATGGGTGAGAGATACGGTGCTCACGGCTTAGCATGCCCTGTGACCCATCGTCGAGACCACGACGCCTCACTTCTACAATCTACACCCGTCCTCACTGCCCGGGTCCACGCGCCCCAGGGACCACTGGGCCAGTGAAAATTCAGTTTTGCACCGGACAGGAGGCGGGATGGCCGCGAGGTGTTGGGCCTGTTGGCTCACGCTCCCTGAACCAGAGCCCCCTCTCTGCATCTGGGCTCTCGCTATACTATGGTCCATCCGTCAGTGAGTCATGTTGGAAATTCGCTTGCAGCACAACGCAAATGCGACGACGACGAGGTGCGTGCTCGGACGCTGATACACGCTGCGCTGCTATGTGTCGATACGGCAAGTACCCCGCGAATCCGTGAAGCGCGGAGGGAGCTCCAATTCACGATAGGTTTTGATTCTTCTTGAAAACAAGAAATGACAAATAAATAAAAATTGGAAAACGCTAATAGAAGATCGTGCATGCTCACGCGGCTTGAGCCCGCACACCCACCACAGCCCCCGACGCAAGTTCCCCTCCCCGCCTTGTACTCTCTCTCTATCCCTTGCTCGCTCTCTCTCTCTCTCTCTCGCACCTCTCTCTCACCGGAAGCCGATGACCCCACCGCCTCCCCACCTCCCCTGCGCTCGCGTTGGCCATGGCAGATCCAGCGACGGCGGCGGTGGATCCGCCGATTCGGTGGCAGGTAGGCCTCTCCTCCTCCTCTCTCTCTCTCCTCTTTCCTCTTGGATCCGCTTTTCTAGGGTTCTGGCGAGCTCTTCCCTTTCTTCTCCAACTCCGGTGGGGTATAGAAGGGCTCGGCCGGGGAGAGGCATGTAGGCCAGGTGGTAGGAAAGGTCAACGGGCGGTTTGTGGCGACCGGGCCAGGTCGGGGCGGGGGAGCTCCGGCCATGGTGGCGGCGGCGGCCATGGCGCCATGCATGGCGAGGGAGGGGAAGAAGGTGGCGCCAAGCAAGCGAAGCTAGGGTTTCACGGGCCAGCAATGGCAGATGCGGCAGCGATGGCGGCAGGCAAGGGCACCGTAGTCGGGGAAGAGGGAGCTGCTGAGTTTTTTTTTGCAACTCAAATCTGTGTGCTACAGAGGTGTGCGTGATGTATGTTGAAATCCTACGCTTGGACGCTCTAGCAACGTCCATAAAAATTATAGAAGTCAATTCATATAATCCCTCTGATCCAAATTATATGTCGCTTTGACTTTTTTATACATCGATTTTGCTATGTAACAGATATAATATTGTGTTTTGGTTTTATTCATTTAACTCATTAGGCATAATATAATATGGTGCTAAGTTCTCTTATACATTTTATGGAGGAACATAAAAGTATGCATTTTATTTAGACGTGATTACCAATTCAACTCCAAGAGTTAAAAAAAGTAGCAGTAATATGGAATATCTCTAATTTGATTAGATTAAAAATCTAAACCTAAATAATTACCGAGGTTCATTCCAACATGTGCCATGTTCGCTTGGCTAATAAGCCATGGCTAAAAATACTATTGGCTGATTTATTGTGAGAGAAAAATATTATTCATTGGCTGAAAAAGTACGACTTATAAGCCAAACGAACCGGACGATGATTAGCATACCATCTCTCCATGCACACCGGCCCCTCATTAAATATATAAATATTGTTGTCTCACCGGATAGGATCAACTAAAAAATCTTTTTTCTTCGAAGTGGCTAACGCCCGAACGTTCAGACGTTAGCCTCTCGTTCAGACACCCGCGCCCGCCCCGCCGGCTACGCCCGTCCCGCCTGCCACGCATGCTGCTTATCTGCCCCGCCTTTTCCAAAAAAAAAGCCTGCCCCGCATGCAACTCTACGCCTGCACGTCGCTGCATGCAACTACTGCCCCTACACGCCCCCCTTACATGCTAGTGCACTTACGCATGCACTTACGTGCCTCGTGCCTGCTGATGTGCATGTAGGTGAGGACCGCTACGCCCGTGGGAACCGCATCTGCATGCGTTCGCTTCCTAGGCCTATTAATGTTGCAACATAAAAACACTTCTGCAATATAGGTCTGAAACATGTGAAATATTTATAAGCATACATTTGCAACATACGTGTATACCAACTAAAATCATATCATACAAATCTTTAGTTTCTGAGACAACCTCCCAACACTGCCCCCGCTACAGTCCTACAACCTTGCCATCCCATCCATTCATTCACAGCCTTCCAATCTCAGCCGTCCGTTCATTTATCCAGCAACAGCGCCCGTCCTCCCCAAAAGCTTCTGGCCGAACCCGGTCGTATCCTTTCCTCCACCTGCGTGGTTGCGCCTGTCTCATCAAAACCAAAAACACATCGCCTCGCTGCCTCCGCCTGCGACCGCGGCACGCTGCCTCCGCCTACGCCCCTCGCTTCCTTGCTTCTCTCCTCCTCTCCTCGGCCGACGACGCTTCCTCTCCCCCGGGGCCAGTGCGGTGCCTGGCCCTGCATGTGACTGCGTGGATGAATCGCGTCGTCTCCTCTTCCTTCCCCCGACGGATACGAGAGTAGGTGCGATGGCCGGACTTGCCGGCGCCGGCGGCTGTGTGGGACGGCGGGCCTCGCCGGCGGCTGTCCGCGCGGATCAGGACCCGCACCCGTAGTCGAGTACCTCACCGCTGTCCTCCAGTGCCTCGATGACCTCCTGATGGTGCTGTGCGTATAGCCTCTATCACCTCCCTAAAATCGATTTGGTTCTTATGTTCCCACATCAATTTTGTTCTCCATCTAGGGTTCCACAACGATTTGGTTCTTTTCTTATGTGCCCATATCGATTGGGTTCTTCATGTAGGGTTCCAGATTGATTTGATTCTTCATCTATAGTTCCGGCTACTATGGCTCCAAACTTTAATTCTTGCCTCCGGTTAGTTCGTTCGGAGGTGACACAGGCACAGGTTCCATATTTGTAATTTCATGTTGTTTCAGATGGAATTTTATAGTTGCCGCCTCTCAATACAGCTTCAATTTTTGGTGGAATTCATGTGATAAGGTTACCTGTAATTCTGCAGAAATGTTGCCAAATCTGTATGACCGAGTTTAATTGTATAGATTTCATTTGTATGCGAGCGCGGATTACTGATACATGTTTCTGTTTGTTCGTGCCCTGTAGGGCTGTAGGTGAGGCACTTATGCATTTGACGGTCCATAGCCTTTACAGACATGAGGGAAGTATTTCTCTACGAGCTCGTCAGGTTTGTAGCTTTTGCATCAATCTAAAAATGCTACTTTAGTGACGAAGAAATCTATTTTGTTTGGCTTCCTTTCATCCTTGAACCTAACATATCTAGATGAAGTAATTGGTGTGACAGGAAAATAGTCTCTTCTCTTGCCTTGTCGTCAATGTCAAATATCAGATGAATTAGGTACATCATACAAATCTTTAGTTAGTTTTCTAATTAATGCGAACATAGGATTACAATATCAGGTTCATATATCAAGCACCTGTGATGTGGGGTTTTGTAGATATGAGCCCATGTCTTCATCTAAAAAAAGATCCAAATGCCACTTATCTTCTTGCAGTTATGAGGCAGATGGCATGCAGCTAAATAGCTTTAGTGGTCACTGTGTTTATTGTTTGAATGAGTCGCGAGTTTATTTGATCCGTCTACCTTTATCCTAGTTTTACTTTTGTGGAGAACGCAAGCACATCCCATGAACACAAAAGTTTGCTTCAATATGTGAATACTGAAAGCTGGTTGTGCCATATCATTTACCTTGCATTTGTAGCCTACTTATTGCATATCCTATATTATCCTACACTATATCATATAAGATCTTTAGTTTTTGAGCCCTGGATACTAAGTCTTTGAGAAAAATTAGATATGTTAATTTGGGCTGCAACTAAGTGCTATTATTATAATGCATGCATCTCCGAATTCACATTGCTATATGCTACCTCAGTGCTCGGTGCATGTAAAAATCGTTTTTGCTCATGCACCATCTATTGATGTTCCATTGTCAGCTGACAGCGGTGCAAATGATGAAAATATTTGCTCTTCTATAGCCTGTGATGAAAATGGCATGATGTTACTTGAGAATATAGGCTGATGATATTGCTCAGCGATTAGCATAGTTAACATTAGGATTTGTTCCTAAGACTTTTGTGTTTATATGTTTAAAAGAAAGAGCGTACCCAGTGCAGAGAGCTTCCGCTCTGTGCGGGGTCTGGGGTAGGGTGTTAGTGGCAAGCCTTACCCTCGCCTGTGCAACGTGAGGAGACCGCGACTCAAACCCGGAACCTTCCAGTCACAGGCGGTAAGACTCTATCGCTGGAACCTTACCCTTGCCTGTGCACCAGACTTTGTGTTTATATGTTTCTTGATTTTTTTGATTTGCAGGTTCTAATTTCTATGATTGCTATTGTTATATAATATATTATCACTACAGATGAAAGACCTTACCTGTTTCTATGATATTGTCAGTAGGGACTCGCAATCTATCTGGTTGTACATGATTATCAGGACCACACCATCCTACAAGAGGCTAGGTAACTATTTTTTAGCATGCCTTGCGAATGTTGAAACACTTCTCAGCTTTCAGGCATGGGGATGTTATAAAGCCTGAAACCATATCATCACAGTTATGAAACACAAGTTTTTGTTAACTAAAACCTAGGCTGATTCCCACTGACCAAATGGACCTGCACTTGATCTATTCTAATAGGTGTGGCACATATCGTGCTGAGAACTCCTACGTCTTTTTTTTCCGGCACGGTAGTCCTGCCTGCCTATATAGCACATAGTTATCGCTGAACCAAGTGAACAATGGTGTGATCTGGTCTCCTATTTTGTGGCAATTATCGCCTCTGCAGATGCTACATATCTTACCCTGACGCATCAATGAGGTAATATGGTAATATGAAACATAGCTTCTAATTCATTAGGCTGCCTAGATAATATACTCATTCTTCCTGACGAAACACATATTGGTTCTCACAGAGCATAATGTTCTGTTCTCACACAAGTATTCTGCATATTTCATATATGATATATGAATCTTTGTGCTTCGAACTAAAATCATTCCAGTCAAACTGTTGGATATATTATGGGCTTCGCCCATATAATATTTAATAAATCAAATAAAACTCTATGGTACGTAACATTAAGCGTTGTATGGTTTAATACCATACAGGATTTTGACTGAACGTTGACTCGGCTTATATGGTTGGAAATTATTCATCTTAATTGAGAAGCTGAGAAAAGGACATAGGCGTGCCACACGCGCGCGAGCGCCGCCGCCGCCGGTCGGGCCGTGGCGAGGCAGACAAGCAGGCGGCGAGCGGGCGGGCGGGCGTGGCTAGTCTTTTGCCACTTAATCCACATAATTGCGGGAGTTTTCTCTCCTTGATGGTGGAGGCGAACAGATTGCGCCAGTTACCGTCCCTTCTGCTTTCCATCTCTTGGGATTCTTCGCTGTCTTTCTCCCTTCCCGTCGCAGCCATATATCCGTAGTCCTCCGTCAGTCCATATCTCCAGCTTTCACAAACGCTCCCGAGAGAAACCACATCTCAGCAGCCCTCTGGCTTTCTCGTCCCGTACCTCTGCGCGCACGGAGTAGCGGGAGAGCAGGTGCCTCTAGAACCCTCGTCCGCCTGAGAACCTTGCACGAGGTGTGCAGCGATTAGGTTTTTGAGGAGCGATCCACGACTGCTCGTCCACGTATGCCTTCTTCCTGGTGGTGATCGCTCTCGGAACCCGTCTTCTTCCCGGTGATTGCTTGCGGAACAGCAAGACGTCTTCTTCCTGGTGGTGATTGCTTGCGGAACAGCTTACTCCTGAGGAGGAGCAAAAGTTCTTGGCTGCCGATAACCTATTTCGATGCGCCATGATTAGTGCACTTCATCCTAAGTATGAGAAAAACTACATATCTTACACATCAGGCAAAGAGTTATGGGATGCTCTTGAGGCAAAGTTTGGAGTTTCTGATGGTGGTAGTGAGTTGTACCTTATGGAGCAGCTGTATGACTATAAAATGGTTGAAAACCGTTCTGTGGTCAAACAGGCTCATGAGATATAAGTGCTAGCAAAGGAACTAGAATATTTTCCATGCCTGTTGTCCGACAAGTTTGTGGCCGGCGATATAATCGCTAAGCTACCACCTTCTTGGAGGGATTTTGCTACTTCTCTAAAACACAAGAGACAGGAGTTTAGCGTGGCTGAACTTATCGGATCTCTTGAAGTTGAGGAGAGGGCGAGAACAAAAGACAACCGTGGAAAGGGAATTGAGTCTTCCACTGCCAATATGGTGCAGAAGAAAAACTCATTTGCATCCCGTAATAAAAAGAAGAATAACATGCAAGAGAACAACAATGCAAAGCCTAAGCAAACTACGTAGTTTAAGAAAAACAACAACAAGAAAGGTGGAGGTTGCTTTATTTACGGGAGTGATGAGCATTGGGCAAGTGCGTGCCCAGACCGTAAATATAAACAAGAAAAGAAATCAGCAAATGTGGTGATTAGCGAGACTGGAGGAGGAACATCTGGGTATGGTAATTCTTTACCTTTTGTTCTCTCAGTTTGTCTTTCACCTAAGTGGTGGATGGACAGCGGTGTTAATATTCATGTGTGTGCTGATGTTTCTTTGTTTACTTCCTATCAGGCCGGCAGGACTGGAGCCTTGCTGATAGAAAATGGTTCGCATGCGCGTGTTCTTGGTGCTGGTATGGTCGTTCTGAAGTTTATTTCAGGAAAGATGGTGCTATTAAAGAACGTGCAGCATGTCCCCTCAATCAAGAAGAATCTTATTAGCGGTTCTCAGATGTATCGCAATGGCTTTAAAATTATGCTTGAGTCCAATAAGTGTGTTGTATCGAGACATGGAACATTTGTTGGAAAAGGTTATAATTGCGGAGGCTTGTTCCGCTTATCTTTGCTTGATGATGTGTGTAATAAAGTGGTGAACAATGTTAATATTTTGGATGAGTCGAATATATGGCATTCACGACTTTGTCATATTAATTTTGGCTGTCTCACGCGGCTTGCAAATCTGAATTTAATCCTGAAATTTAACTTAGTCAAAGATTCTAAGTGCCAGGTGTGTGCAATCGAAGCAACCGCGCAAGCCTCACAAGGTTGCTGAGGCGAGAAACTTGGCACCATTAAAACTCGTTCATTCTGATTTTTGCGAAATGAATGACGAATTGACTAAAGGCGATAGACGATTCTTCATGACATTTATAGATGATTGTACTAGATTTTGCTACGTGTATTTATTGAAAAGTAAAGATGAAGTGTTGCATTATTTTAAAGTCTATAAAGCTGAGGTAGAAAATCAACTTGAGAAGAAAATCAAGCGTTTGCGGTCCGATCTCAGGGGAGAATATTTCTCAAATGAATTTTCTAAGTTTTGCGCAGTGCATGGAATTATTCATGAGAGGACGCCACCATACTCACCATAGTCCAATGGGATTGCAGAGAGAAAGAACCGTACTCTAACTGATTTGGTTAATGCCATGTTAGAGACTGCGGGACTATCTAAGGAATGGTAGGGTGAGGCTATATTGACAGTATGTCATGTCCTGAATAGAGTGGCCACAAAGAACAAAGAAATTACACCATTCGAGAAATGGGTGAAAAAGAGATTAAATCTCTCTTACCTGCGAACTTGGGGTTGTTTGGCAAAGGTAAATGTGCCAATAAATAAAAAGCGAAAGCTTAGACCAAAGACTGTTGATTGTGTTTTTCTTGGTTATGCTATTCACAGCGTGGGTTATACATTTTTAAACATAAATTCTAGTGTTTCTAAGATGACTATTGATACAATCATGAAATCTAGAGATGCTATATTTTTTGAGAATGAGTTTTTCATGAAAAATGCACCTAGCATGATTGGTCATGAGTTTATAATTCCCCATGAGCATAAAAATTTTACTCCGATAGAACAAACTGAGGAACCCTATATGCAAAATCCTGAGGAGGATGACACTATAGTCACTAGAAAAAGTAAGAAACAGAGGACTACAAAGTTTTTTGGTGATGACTATATTGTGTACCTTGTGGATGATACACCAACGACCATTGAAGAGGCATATTCCTCTTTTAATGCTGACTTATGGAAGGAAGCAGTACAGAGTGAGATGAATTTTGTTATGTCTAATGGAACTTGGGAAATAGTTGATCGTCCCTATGGGTGCAAGCCTATAGGGTGCAAATAGGTGTTCAAGAAAAAGCTTAGGCCTGATGGTACTATCAAGAGGTACAAGGCAAGGTTTGTGGCCAAGGGTTATACTCAAAAGGAAGGTGAGGATTTCTTTGATATTTATTCATCGGTTGCCCGATTGACCACAATTCGAGTTTTGCTTTCCCTGGCAGCCTCTTATGGTCTCATCGTTCATCAAATGGACGTTAAGATAGCTTTTCTAAACGAAGAGTTAGAGGAGGAGATCTATATGGATCATCCGGATGGGTTTGTAGCAAATGGTTAAGAAGACAAGGTGTGTAAATTATTAAAGTCATTATATGGCCTAAAACAAGCTCCTAAGCAGTGGCATGAGGAGTTCGACAGAACTTTAACATCTACTGGCTTTGTTGTGAATGAAGCTGACAAATGTGTGTACTATCGATATGGTGGGGGTGAAGGAGTTATTTTGTGCTTATATGTTGATGACATGCTGATCTTTGGATCTAGCCTCAAAGTGATCGAGGAGGTGAAAGAATTTTTATCTAAAAATTTTGAGATAAAAGATTTGGGAGAGGCTGATGTTATTCTTAATATCAAGCTTCTGAGAGAAGGTGATGGTGGGATAACTCTATTACAATCCTACTATGTGGAAAATGTGCTGAGTCGCTTTGGGTTTAGTGAGTGTGCACCTGCTCCTATACCTTATAACCCGAGTGTGCTATTGAGGAAAATCGGAGAATAGCAAGAGATCAGTTGAGATATTCTCAGGTCATTGGTTCGCTCATGTATTTTGCTAGTGCAACAATGCTTGACATCTCATTTGCTGTGTGCAAGCTGAGTCGGTTTGTGTTAAACCCAGGAGATGATCACTAGCGTGCTCTTGAGAGAGTGATGCGCTATCTAAAAGGCACCATGAGCTATGGTATTTGTTATACCGGACATCCGAAAGTGCTAGAAGGCTATTGTGATGCCAACTGGATCTCTGATGCTGATGAGCTTTATGCCACAAGTGGAGATGTGTTTTCGCTTGGAGGTGGCGCTGTTTCCTGGAAGTCTTGCAAGCAGACTATCTTAACGAAGTCTACAATGGAAGCAGAACTCACAGCATTAGACACCGCTGGCTCTGAGGCCGAGTGGCTTCATGATCTCCTTATAGATTTACCGGTTGTTGAAAAATCCATACCGGCTATTTCTATGAACTGCGATAACCAGACAGTGATTACAAAGGTTAACAGTTCTAAGGACAACATAAAGTCCACAAGGCATGTTAAGAGACGACTAAAATCTATCAGAAAATTAAGAAACTTCGGAGTAATAGCGTTGGACTATCTTCACACGTCTAACAATCTGACAGATCAGTTCACTAAGGGTCTGTCACGCAATATGATAGAAAGTGCATCGAGAGAGATGGGTTTGAGACCCACTTGAAATTTACTATAGTGGTAACATATTCTATGTGATCGAAGATCTCGTAAAGTAGAATGGTGAAACAAACTAGTAGTAAATTATGAGAAAAAAATACTTAGTAAGACTTATTTATGATGCATATTTTTCTATCTGTAAGACAGGTTGGTTTTTACTTTAATGTGTTCCAAGTGGCTTGCTAAAACAAAGATATTGTCCTACAGAACATCTTTTGAGGAGCACACCTATATGAGTCAGACTGCTGGTCACAGTCTATGAGATTTGGGTGATCTCTAAATACTCATAAAAGGCACTGGAGTATGACTTATATGCTTCAAATAGAGGGGATGCCTTTTACAGCAAAGTATTAGCTAAGAACTGTAGTGACATTCACCTCACACAAAACTTACAATTCAAGGCTTAGTCCATTGTTCAGTTGTGACTAAGTAAAACTATTGCTCTAGATGGATGTTTAACTTAACAGTCTTCATCGAAACACTGGTATATAAAAGAAATGTGGTTCTGAGACTAATTTGTTACAAACCCTAGAGTTTGGTGGGAATTATTGGATATATTATGGGCTTGGCCCATATAATATTTAATAAATTAAATAAAACTCTATGGTACGTAACATTAAGCGTTGTATGGTTTAATATCATACGAGATTTGACTGAACGTTGACTCAGCTTATATGGTTGGAAATTATTCATCTTAATTGAGAAGCTGAGAAAAGAACATAGACGTGCCACGCGCGCGCCGCCGCCGCCGGCCGGGCCGGGGCGAGGCCGTGGTGAGGTAGGCGGGCGGCGAGCGAGCGTGGCAAGTATTTTGCCACTTAATCCACATAATTACGGGAGTTTTCTCTTCTTGATAGTGGAGGCGAACTGATTGCGCCAGTTATCGTCCCTTCCGCTTTCCGTCTCTTGGGATTCTCCGCTGCCTTTCTCCCTTCCCGTCGCAGCCATATATCCGTAGTCCTCCGTCAGTCAAGATCTCCAGCTTCCGCAACCGCTTCCGAGAGAAACCACATCTCAGCAGCCCTCTGGTTTCTCCGCCTCGTATCTCTGCGTGCACGGAGTAGCGGGAGAGCAGGTGCCTCTAGAACCCTCGTCCGCCTGAGAACCTTGCACGGGGTGTGCGGCGATTAGGTTTTTGGGGAGCGATCCACGACTGCTCGTCCACGTACGCCATCTTTCTGGTGGTGATCGCTCTTGGAACCCGTCTTCTTCCCGGTGATTGCTTGCGGAACAGCAAGACGTCTTCTTGCTGGTGATACGTTCGTGGGACTGCACTGTGAACATCGTCTTGCATCGACTGTGGTCCACGACTTCGAGCAACGCACTATGTCGACTAGTGCGAATGGAGCCTCCGATGCCCTCGGCATAGGACCCTCCGTGGGGTACAATCTAATCTCTGTGATTACTGTACTTTGCGCTTTTACTGTATCCATCTGTATATCATGTCTGCATGCTGTAGTGTTCATTAGAGATATACAAATGTACATATATGCCGTCACAAAGCTGCTGATGTTATATTTCTGGATTAAATTGACCATGAAAATACCTAATTTTCTAACACAAACTAAAACAATACCAGTGGCTCGGCTGTTCCGGACTTCACATTATGGGATTATTCACATGTGCACTTAATTTAGTGCTATTTCATTCCTTTCTTTCTATTTTGGCAGTCACTGCAATGTCTTTGTTTTACGCCTAGAGCAGTTGGGCGTCCATATGTGTACGTCTCCATTTTCAAGTTGTCGTTAACAAGGTTTGGCCATACACATGTCCGCAGTCCGCCTGCATGTATATGCCATCTCTGTTTTTTTGTCCTTCTACATGCACATTGTCCATTTCAGCTTGGCTTGACCCATACACTATTTTGGAAGGGCTGTTAGCATATGGTGGCATGGTGCAGATTGTCAGGTTCATTAGGTTGGTCCTACAATGTTTTTGAAGGGCGATGCAAGATCAGAGGCTCTCAAGTTTTTTTTTTCATTTGCCTCCTTAGCGCCCACTATGAACATGGTTTCATCGTTTCCGAACACATAAAAATATTACATGTTGTGTTGCTGCCCCTAACTATTGCAAACATTACATGTAAGCGTTTCCTAACACATAAAAAAACATGTTTCATTTGTATTATTGCCCTTATTTTGCTTGCTCTTGCTTTTGTATTAAATTCCCCTTTTCAGGTTTATATGATCATATGATTTTATTGCTTTGATACAGTGTCACACTGACAGTATGTTTATTGCTTTTCCAAAGTGTAACATCGACATGTCTAATTCAGTGAGCATATGTTACTTATAATTCCCACCTACAAAATATCTGTACTACTTGAGCTTTTCCACCTCCCTAGGTAGTACATCTTTCTTTTATTTAGGTTTTGTTTGATGCACGTGTATTCAACTCAATCCATGTGTGTTTGAGTGGAATGAATTAAAACTTAATTTAATTCCACTTCAATTCACTTTAACATATATATAAATTGAGTTGAATACATGCGTATCTAAACAAGGCCTTAGAATATATACAACAATCTAATCTTAGATTTTCTTATGTTATCTGTGCTTAAGCTCAGATGGAAACCAACCCGCAGCGAAGCGCGGGGGACCAGCCAGTGAAATCTTTAGTTTTTCCCGTCGCGCTACTATTCATTCACTACTGTTTCATCTACAGTGCGCACGGTCAAGCCCTCCCCCCGTGCACCTAGTCCACGCTCGCAGGCCTAGGCCCAGCCACCCCCACCGGATCCTTCGCGTTCTTTCTCAGGGAAAAAAAAACTCCTTCGAGTCCAGCCGTCGCCCGCCTCGTGCCCTCCGCTCGCGTCCGGTGAAGTCTCCGCCCGATTCCGGCCTTCTCCGCCGGTGCCCGCTATCCCGCTCGATTCACGGGTCTTCTCCGCTGCCGTCCATGTCCTTCTCCTCCTCCACGACTAGCCTCTGGGCCGTAGCCCAACGCCGCCACCGCCCCTAATTGGAGATCCTCGGGGCCGCCGGCGACGCCGCTGCCAAGGTCCCGCCCACCTCCCGCTGTCCGCCGCCGCTTCTTCGTCGCCCAAACCCTAGGTGCGGTACTGACCCCTCGCGTGCGCAGCTGCTGGAGGTCGACGAGATGAAGCACCCGCTCAAGGTCGCCAAGAAGATGCAAGGTTGGGGCACCACCGGCCCCGGGTGAAAGCGCTTCCCTCATCTTCATCTCTGCCCAAGCCTGGTCCTCCCCAGGGTCGAGGTTTGCGCCTCCTTCTTCTCAGTCTGACAGTACATAGGCACAAAGAGGTAGTGGCCTGTGTCAGCAAATGGGATTTGTGTTTCACATGCTGCGTTTTGTTCAGGCAATTTGCGATGCACACTCTATACATTATGATGTGTCTCTTCATCTTCTTTCCAGGCGCACCTAGCGATTGGAATTTCGAGTGTAGGTGAACCGACAACTTCTCTTTTAGTTGCCTTCAAGTGATTCCGAATTTCCAACCATTCTACGGGTTTATTTATATTAAATAGTACTTTTATTACCTTTCTCAGGTACGATTTTTTTTTTACAATTGACAAAGCAACCATTCCATAATCTTTGCAGCATATTATTTTATTAATTTCTTGGCGTCAGCACCATTTGACCACTTTTTTGTGTTCCTAGATGCTCAATGCAGGAGAGGACGACAAATCACTTGGACTTGCACAACCGCTTAGGTTCCAAAGGTCAGAGGGAGGGGAAGGTCTTTTATTACAGGTAAAAGAAGATAGCATGAGCGCATACGTATTTATTGGACAAATATTTATAGGAATAATCCGTGATTTAACATTCCATATGCAGACCATTTGATGTTGAGTTGCTAACAAGCATCGTTTGGCCTCACATACTTATAGCAATCATGGACATATTTCATTGCTTACTTTTGTATTGTTATGTACTTTGTTGTATATACATGGTGCAGGGTCAATGAGCTTCGGGTTGTACAATTTCTGTATGGCCTATGTGATAAGATGCAACATTATACCTTAAAGAAGGTAGGAACTAAAATTTATAATTGTTTTAGAATTCATATATTAGTGATGCTGCATCCCTTTTCTATGTACCAAGCGCTATAAACGTGCCATAAAAGTGAACTGGGTTTTCACTTTTTAGAGTACTTTGAATATGCTAGGCATTTAACCGCCTAAAATATTTTTTGTATCCATTTGGAATCTGGCGAAAAAGGATGGGTTAGAGTAACAGACTGGAATAGCTTTCAAACTGGTGTTTTTTACCAGCTTTAATGCTCCTGTTTACTCTTCTGATGGCCTGTTACTATATTGAAACTTAGAGGCCGAAGTGCAATGTCAATCCATAGTTTCGAAAAATGCAGCCACCAGGTTCAGAACTTTGTTTTTTATAGTTGTTGTATGTGCTTGCATGATAGACCTATTACAAGACTTGCGCCAAAAATAGACTTATTACAGGCAATTGAGATTCAGTTATGTAAATATAGAGTCTTGGAGGATGGTGCAAAAAGAGATGGCCTTAGTAATTAATCCAAGGCAAGGAAATGAGCTTGCATTTTCTTTGTAGAAGTTAAGTCCTGCTCCCAGTTATCACTTAGTTATCTGTGCTTAATTATGTTTCTGCTATTAAGGCCTTGGGCAGCACAAGTGACTGTGCAAGTACCCAGGCAGTTAGCTGTTTAGTTAATGCTCTAATGAGCCATCAATGTAATCAATGTGCTACTTATCTCCTATATATGAAAGAGCGATGCTTTGGGTTTGTAAGCCACTGCTGATTATTTCTCTGTTACCTCCAACATTTGGTACCAGAGCTTAGGTTAGACACCTTCTCACCTTCTCATCTTCTCCATGACGTCAACCTCCTCTGAGCGCCGGGCTAGGAAGACCAAGGGAGCCACCGAGGCGAGCTGGGGCGACCCCTTCTGGCAGGCTGCGCTGAAGGCAAAGAGAGGAGGCGCGGCGGCGGCATTGGCTTCAAGACAAAGAACAGCGCAAGCATGCCAATGAGGCAGCAGGCCAGATAGCCAGAGCTGCGGGCGGAGATAGCAGAGAAGAAGGAGATGAGGAGGAGGAGGAGGAAGAAGAAGAGGAGGACCGGAGGAACCCGGCGGCCATGACTCTCCGCATGGAAAGCGCCGCCAGCATCCATCCTGCTGCGTGACCGGAAAGCGTCGTGGCGTGATGTATGAGTCGCCGCAAGGCGGGGTGGTCTCATCATGATTCCGGCAGCGTGCACATCATGGCCAATGCTGGACAAGACCAATTATTATGAGTGGAGCCAGACGATGAAGCTCGGGATGCGGCGCGACCTTGGGAAGTCTGTCGAAGGAGGCCCAGTCATATTTAGCGACGACGAGGCGAGCTCTGAGGTGATCGTCATTTGCCCAAGGAGTTGGGGCTCCCGCTCCTAGACAAGGCAACGGCAAAAGAGGCATGGGATGCCATCGCTGCGACTCAGACGGTGTGGGCGAGGTCCGCCGAAGCGGCGCTTCGGCAGCGATCGCGTCGAGGAGTGGAGAACATTGACGTCAAGCTGGCCGGCGAGCCGGTGGAGGATTTTGCCTGCGGTATCAACTCTGCACCAGTAAATGGTGCTTCATGGAGACGAGGACATCGATGAGGCGCGTGTTGTGGAAAAGTTTTCTGCGCGCGGTGCCGACCAAGCAATGCAGAGATCGTCGTTGCCATTGAGCGGTTCCTCGACTTGAGGCGCTCACGCTTGAAGAGGTGACAGAAGGCTCAAGGCGGTGGATGACCGTGAAGCGCAAGTCAGGATGAGCCAGTGTCCATCAACGGCAAGCTGCTTTGTATGCGAGGAGCGATGGCGTCGCGTTTGAGGAAGGAGAAGAAAGGTGCGAGAAGAAGTGGCGGTTCTAGTTTCAAGAACCGGTAGCGGCGGTGGCAGGGACCCAGCCCATGAGGTGGACGCGGACGGGCAGAGAGTCTTTGGCCGTGGCGGCAGACGTGGAGAAGGCAATGGCGCCGGCCGTGTTGGCTAACACGTGTCTCAACCGCCATCGGGAAGGGCATTGGGCGCGTGCGGAATGTCCCCGGCCAACCGCGCCGTGATGGAGCAGGCGCGCGGCGGGGGGAGGAAATCATGGTGGGCACGCGGCGGCGAAACCGTGGAGGAGGCCGTGGCGGTTTGAAGGGCGTGCCCGGGCTTTTGAGTGTGAGGAAGATGCAGCTCTGTTCTGTCTCACGGCTTCATTGAGATGGAACAGCAGCACGCCGGAGCTCAACTATACTGCCAGCAGTAGCGTTGAGTTCTTTGAGCCACGTCGCGTGCTTATCTGAGAGCAGATGATGAAGAGATGGTCAAGCGGTCTACCTTGATTGAGCGCAACACACCACATGACTGGGCGGCGTGATTTTGTTTTCGGACCTGAACACGGACGTTCGAGGCACGCAGTTCGGTTCGGGACGCGTCAAGGTGGAAATCAAGGCGTTGGCTCAATTGTTTTTGAAGCAAAGACCGGTGAGCATCGTGTTCTTCATGGAGTTTATTTCATTCCGGCGTTGAAGAACTCGATCATGAGCCTCGTCAACTTGATGAGAATGGCTCAAAGGTGGTGATTGATGATGGAGTACTGCGGATTTGGGAACGCAGCAGCGGTCGCCTACTGGCCAAGGTGAGGCGTGGCGCGAACCGGGCTGTATGTCTTGATATGAAGACAAAGACTGACCGGTGTGTCTTCTTTGCCTTGCAGGATGAGGAAGCGTGGAAATGGCATGAGCGTTTTGGGCATCTGAATTTTGAGGCCCTGCGGAGGCTTGGCAAGGAGGAAATGGCAAGAGGGATGCCAAAGATCGATCATGTTGAGCAAGTGTGTGACACTTGTGTCACCACCAAATGAGAGGAGGCGATCATTTCCTGCTGCTGCAAGAACATATCGTGCTCGGGATCACCTTGAATTGGTGCATGGTGATCTCTGTGGGCCGATTACACCAGCAACTTCGGTAATCGCTATATTCTGCTTTGCTTGTAGATGATGCCACACGATTCATGTGGGCGATCTTCTTTGTCATCTAAGGATCTTGCGGCAGATGCTATCAAGAAGGTGAAGGCTGCTGCGAGAGGTGGAGAGTGGGCGTAAAGCTGAAAGTTCTGCACGCGATGATAATGGAGGAGAGTTTATTGTTGCGAAATTTGCTACTTATTGTGCCAATGAAGGAGTCAAAAGGCATTACGATGCTCCTCATTCACCACAATGAAATGGCGTGGTGGAGCGTAGAAATCAAACCGTGGTGGCCATGGCACGTGCCTTACTCAAGCCGCCGGATGCCAAAGTTTTGGGGGAGGCGATGATGATCGCTGTGCATATTCTGAATCGGTCACCAACCAAGGCTCTAGGTGATATCACTCCCTATGAAGCATGGCATGGCCGAGCACCCACTGTTGGCCATCTGAAGGTGTTTGGTTGTGTGGCATATACTACGCCGTTTGTCTCATTCAGAAACTTGATGATCGTGGTGAAGCTGGAGTATTTATTGGCTATCTTTGAAGGAGCAAAGCCTATCGAGTTTTGATCCAACATCTCGGCGATGTCACGTGTCGGCCGAGATGTGGTTTTTGATGAAGGAAGAGGTTGGGATTGGACATCACCAGGTGAGCAGTACGTCTGGGCAGGTGGTAGTGATTTTGTGGTGGAATTTCCTTGGGAGGAAGAAGTCCTGGAGCTGGAGGTTCAGTCAGTCACACTCATCTCCTCACCCCCATTCTCCTCACACAAGCCTTCAAAGCAGCAGAATCGGTGCTTGATACTGAGAGAAGAGGTGTCAGACATCCGTAACGCCTTCACCATCACCAGCTCCAGCCATTTCACAAGTGGAGCACGTGACTCCTTGGAAGATGATGAGGAACGGCTGGATACTTATCACAACGACGAAGCAACATGCGCTATCGTACCATAGATGGCATATTGGGCGGGGAATGTAAAGTTCCGCCACGCCCAGCATGCATAACTTGTTCGCAGAGCTCCACCTCACCCACTGGGGAACCCATTTCTTATCAGAGGCAAAAGATGATCCTGCATGGCGGAGCAAAGAATGAAAGAGGAGTCTGCTGATTGTTGAGCGCAATGGCACTGGGAGCTTGTGTCTCCCGAGCTGGCCATCGGCCAATTTCTCTAAAATGGGTCTACAAGTGAAGAAAGATGAGAAAGGAGATGTGATCAAGCACAAGGCTCGGCTTGTTGCTCGTGGGTTTGTGCAGCAAGAGGGTGTTGATTATGAGGATGTGTTCGCTCCTGTTGCGCGCATAGAATCGATGAGACTACTGCTTGCTCTAGCTGCCCAGGAAGGATGGACTGCCCATCATATGGATGTCAAGTCAGCTTTTCTAAATGGAGAGCTCAAGGAAGAAGTATATGTCCAGCAGCCCACAGGTTTGCTATTCCCAGGGAAGAAAGCAAGGTATATCGCCTCAAGCACAAAGCTTTGTATGGGCTGAAGCAGGCACCTGGCGTGGGCAACGCTAAGTTGGACTCTACTACGAAGGAAATGGGGTTCAAACAGAGCAAACATGAAGCAAACAATCTCACAGGAAAGGTTCGGAGGGCTCGGTGTTCTTTGGTTGGG
Source organism: Miscanthus lutarioriparius (assembly GCA_904845875.1). NCBI lineage: Eukaryota > Viridiplantae > Streptophyta > Magnoliopsida > Poales > Poaceae > Miscanthus > Miscanthus lutarioriparius. Next base: position 76,643,142 of record CAJGYO010000007.1, on the reverse strand, counting down.
GTCTATGTTGATGATCCGATCATCACCGGAGCGATCAAAGATGAAGTAAAGGCTTTCAAGGAAAGGATGAAATCCACTTTTGAGATGAGTGACTTGGGTTTGCTCGGTTTCTACCTTGGCATTGAAGTGCAACAAGGCAAGAATGGGATCACCATGAGGCGGACTCACTATGCCAAGAAAATCCTAGAACTGGGAAGCATGTCTGATTGCAATCCAAAGACTTACACCAATGGAAGAGCGCTGAAGCTCAAAAGCAAGCATAGCATGCCAAGGAGGTGAATCCAACTCGATATAGGAGGCTGGTTGGAAGCTTGAGATACCTGGTTCATACCAGGCTGATTTAAAGCTTTCTCGGTGGGCTATGTGAGCAGATTCTTGGAGAAACCGACCACTGAGCACCAACAAGCGATCAAGAGGTCTTTGAGGTACTTGGTTGGAACATTGGACTATGGTCTGCAGTTCAAAAGAGCCCCAAATTCTGCTAGGTTTGTGGGCTCTCGTGATTCGAACCTAGCCGGTGATATTGACTCAGCAAAAAGCACAACAAAGTTGTTTGTTCTTCTTTAGCAACAGCTTGGTCACCGGGCAATCTATCAAGCGGAGGGTGGTGGCTTTGTCTAGTTGTGAGGCTGAATATGTGGCTATGACTTCAGCAGCAACACAAGCCCTGTGGTTGTCAAGATTGTTGGCTGATTTGTTGGGAAGAAAGGTGGAGACTGTGGAACCGAGGGTTGACAACCATCTGCAATAGCACTTGCAAAGAACCTGTCTTTCATGATGAAAGCAAGCATATCGAATCATCAAACAACACTTCATCGAGAGATTGTGTTGAAGAAGGCAACATCAAGACCGAGTTTGTCGCCACAAATGATCAATGGCGGACATTACGACTAAGGCCTTAGGCAAGGCCAAGTTTGAAGACATGAGAAGCAAGATTGGGATCATGAAGATCAAGGATGGGGAAGCAGGTCTTAGGGGAGAACTGTAGAAGTTAAGTCCTGCTCCCGGTTATCACTTAGTTATCTGTGCTTAATTATGTTTACGCTATTAAGGCCTTGGGCAGCACAAGTGGTATTGTGCAAGTACCCAGGCAGATTAGCTGTTTAGTTAATGCTCTAATGAGCCATCAATGTAATCAATGTGCTACTTATCTCCTATATATGAAAGAGCAGTCGCCTGGGTTTGTAAGCCCTGGCTGATTATTTCTCTGTTACCTCCAACATTCTTATGGTAAATCACAATGCTGAATGCTTGCCAAGCAAAGAACAAGCACTGCCTTTGGGTTTGCTTTGCTCCACTGTAGTAAAACATTTATCTGTGTGTAAGGACTGTTTCTAAATATGTAACATTTATTGGTTATTGTCATTGTTTTTGCAGAAAAGAAGGCAGCAGCACGAGCGCATTCCAAAAATTGTCCACGTTAATATTTTCCAAGTAATTTAAAAAAAATGACTGATTGAATAGAAACATATATTTTCTGAAAGTTGATATGCCTTTATCTGTATGCATATATCAGATACATGTGTAGTTCTTAAGGGACATGCGTTCCCTAATACAATGCAGCTGCAGGTAATACATCTGAAGGAAACCATTGCCTTCATTTCCTTCACATAATGTCTCTGTTGTTTTATAACGTATACATGCTGTCCTTCTCTTCTGGTGCCAACAATAACAGCCAATGATGTGTGCTATTTCCAAATGATAAACACCCTTTTTTGTTATGACGCTGATGGATAGCACTCGCTTACATTATTCTGAACATTGCAATTCACTCTGATTTATCTGTTGCCTTGACTAACAGGTATGGAGGTCTTTGGTCTACCTTTCAAAGGGAATGAAATTGTATGATTCGGCATTTCAAATGTTTGAGCATGTGAATTCACTGCAAAAAATGATTGCCACAGGCTTGGGTGTCCTGATGCAACACTTACTGTGCCTTTGAAGAAGTGAGATGACAGAGAACTCAAGGTTAGTGCCCTGCTCATGCATTGGTCAGCCTAAGAGCGAACTATCAATTTTAATTACTGCTAATTGCAAATCCAAATTTAATGAACCCTGATGCCTTCTGTGCAACAAAAATACGAATTACGGCTAGCCTAATATTATGTGCTTTTAGGTTAACTCTACTTTCAATAACACGGAGTAGGTGTTGATGGTCACTAAACACCTATTTTAGCCATCAACAATGCCAACATTCTGAAGAAAAATCAACATAAAATGCAAAGCTTTGGTTTATTACTAACGGAATTACACTTGTACATGAAGTCTATTTGAATGCAGGAAAAACAGTGAAAAATGTGCAAAATATGTGACATGGAGACATCAGGACGTGGCAGGGGCCTCTGGGCCCACACTGCCACACCGGCCAGTGGCCATGTGGCGCCACCCTGTCTTCGTCCACGTCACTGATCCGTGGGATGGCTCCTACACTGCCTCACAAGCGTCGATTTCATGTCGGTTCAAGCGATGGACGAGATTTGTTCATCGTGGATTCATGGGCCTATCATCATTCACTTGGAGGCCATCAACCGACCTTGCAACCGCCTTTTGGACCAAATCTTCACACGTGCTGGAAAGGGAACCGACTTTGGGAGCCAACCTTGACCCTACGATGCAAAGTTGGTGCATCGGAGGGCCGCCTGGCGCCCAAGGAAGCTCCACCGCCTCTCCATTGCCTACAAATACCCTCCTAGCTCCTTAGTGCTATAAATAGAGGTGTCCACCGCAGTTGTAAAGCGTCCCAAGTATAATCATTCTCTCTACTCCTAAGTTTAGGTTAGTAGTGAGAGTGAGAGTGAAGAAGTGAAGAGCTAGGACCTTGGAGAAGTCTTCTGGAGTCTGTAAGCTCTTGTAAGCTACTTTTGCTTTCTATATATTTCCTTTAGTACTTGTCTTATTTTTAGCATTTACTTTCTTGTATTAGAGTAAAGTTGTGTTGCGAATATTTTGATCATTTCTTGTTTAGTTAGGAAGTTTTGGATATACGTGATACTCGTCACTAGTTGGTGCTATGATCTTAGCGCAAGGTTAGAGTAGTATCACTTAGTGTAAGCGTTGTGCTTAGACTATATGGTACCTTTGGTTGTGGCTAATTCTCTAGATAGATTGTGGTAGGCGGCAGGTGGTGATAGTCCTATCCATTCTATGTATTCCACCACGTTGGAATTAGTTATTAAATCATAGGGCTTGTGGTGCTTTGTGTCTAATCAATCTTAGGGTGAGTTTATGGCAGGTACGCCCCGAAGTATATTCATCGCTTATCTTGCTGGACAATTGATAGGTTGAATCAATTAAGATAGTACTTAATTTATCTTCACCTACTCTGTGACTATCGTAGTGTTTCTTTTGTTTTATTATTTTAGTTAGTTTAGGTACTTTCATTTGCTCCATTACATTCGTGCCAAGATAATTTACTAAAAATAAATCAATTATTTGTTTGAGTCATATTACGTCGTCTCTGTGGAAATAAATAAGATACATAGTATACTCCCAAGTGAAGTGCTACATCGATATATTCTGTGCGTTTATGGAATTAGTCCGATAGTTATAAGAAATATCAACAAGCATTTCTGGCGCCGTTGCCGGGGAAGACATTGGCCTAAGCATTTGGCTAGTATAGTTTTAGTGATTTTTCCTAGTTTAGAGTCTGCTTGCTTTGTTTATAACAAAATCAAGTATGGGTGGATTCAATTTGTCGGAAGATTTTCATGACGATCCTGAGGCTCTCCTTCGAAGGACGAGAGCTAGTCTCACCCCTCATCGGAGAAACCCTGCTCCGATCCGTCCAAATTCTTCACCATTTGACCAGTTCGTTCAGAGATTCTGACTGAACCGGTCTTTTCAGAGCCTCCATCCATTGAACCTATTCATCTTAGCAGTATTGCATCAACCAGTTTTGGTGCATCTGTTAAGTCAATTCGCGATTATTCCTTTCCTACTATCTCTAATGTAGCCGTAGGTCCTAATATTCTTAGTGGAAAAGAAGAGTTTGTGCTTAAGCCAGCACTAATAACCATGGTGAAGCAAGCCCTTTTCTTGGCAAACCTTCCGAGAATGCCAATGCTCATCTTCAGAATTTTCTAAAGATTTGCAACACAATCTCAATTAGAGGAGTCCCACAAGACGCCATTAGACTCCGACTTTTTCCTTTCTCATTGCTCGAAAAGGCAAAGCATTGGTTCTATACCAACATGGGGACCTTGAATACCTGGGAGAAGTGTTCTAATGACTTCCTCGTTAAGTTCTTCCCTGTTGGTAAAACCAATCTTCTTCGTAGCAAAATTTCTAACTTTCAACAGCAAGCCTGAGAATCCGTTCCTGAGGCATGGGAGCGACTCCAAGAGTACGTTCAAGCATGCCCTCACCACGGAATGGAGGACTGGTTGCTCATCCAAAACTTCTACCATGGACTTGCAATGGAGTCCTGACGACACCTCGATGTTGCCGTCGGAGGAGCATTCTTCTCCCTGAAGGTGGACCAAGCAAAGGAGTTGATCGAGAAGATGGTGAAAAACCAAGGATGGACTGATGAACATCTCAAAGGTATGACCCATAGTTATGAAGTTAATTCTTTATCTATGGAATATCTTTTGAATAGGTTAGAAGAAAGAACAAATTGGAAAAGAGATCGTGCCGCTATAGAATATTTTGCAGCCAAACAGCCACAGGTAAGCCTGCCATGTGAAGAATGCGGAGGCATGAATCACACTAGTGATACCTACCCCAGTAGAGACCTCAAATCTCTTATCAATGATGATGGATACAGACCACCTCCATATCAGCTTTACTAGAGATGGAATCCACGTATAAATCAAGGTAATTTACCCATTCATCCTTCTGCATATTCTTCTCTTAGAGATCTTGTTTTTAGTTAAGCCAAAATTAATGAGCAAACACATAGTAAGTTGCTTGATCATGATAGGATCTTAGGAGATATTCATGCCAGACTTGATGAATTTTCTTTAGCTTTAAGGAATCAGCTTAACTTTAATGAAAAGTTAGAAAATCGATTAGCTACTTTGATTTAAAAATTTCACATAATGAAAAAGTTAATGCTATAAATGGAAAAAACACTCGTGATCCACCTTATCCTGAAGCAACAAAGAAAAAAGTAGTAATTGAAGTTCTAGCTGAAGAAGAAGCCCCATTGTGCCTCAAGAAAAGGAAAGACAACCCCTCATGAGTTTTATGACACTGAGGTGTTGCCATTTTCGGAGCGCAATAGAAAGGCAACAGAGGATGAACAATTCAAAAAATTCATCGAGGTAATTCAAAAATTATATATACATATACCGTTAGTTGACGCTATGCAGGTCCCCACATATGCCAAGTATTTAAAAGATATACTTAACAAAAGAAGCCATTGCCAAGCGTAGAGATGGTGAAATTAATCGAGGAGTGCAACGCAGCTATACTCAATCAGCTACCTGAAAAGAATGACCCATGGAATCCTACAATTTCATGCTCAATTGGTGCCCAGAAATTCGACCAAGCCCTCTGTGATCTTGGAGCAAGCGCCAGTGTCATGCCAAAGGTAGTGTATGATAAACTAAATCATAATTCATTATCCCCAACCACAATGTGTTTGCAGCTGGCCACCTTGTTCTTTGCTCCCCACTCACCTTGTCCTTGCCTCCAACAATTCAAATCCATTCACTCACCCCTTGGCCTCTTCCTTTCACTCATTCACCTGGTAGAGCACATGTGAGAGCATCTAGGAGAGAACCAAAACAAAAGGTGGTAGAAATGCCACTATAGGGGGCCGGCCGACGCCCTACTCTGGTGCCCTTTGGCACTTTGCTTCCCTCTCCACTCACTTATGTCCTTGTGAAGCTCACTCATTCATTCCACCAGCATTCTCACCACCAAGAGCTAAAGTTCCACTCCCCCTCTCCCTCGTACTCCTCACCATGAGCATATTTGATTAAGGCACTAAGCAAATGAATTATTATGGAGAGGAGAAGCATCGTAGTGGTGATGCACACATCATACAAGGGAGTAGTCTATTTGTTTTACTAATCCTTAACCCCTCTCTTGTCTCGACCTTGTCATTTGCTTGTAGGATCGTGAAGAATTTCAAGAATGCCTTGGGCCTTGGAAGTAGCAAGAGGACCAACAAGCACATTCAGTTTCCATCGGATAGCAACTCCGTCGTGGGAAGCCAAAGCAACCAGGATAGCAATGCCATGTCCGTCGACCAAGCAAGCCAAGAGAGTGGAGGTCAACAAGTTGATCAAGAAGAACTAATTCATGTTCTAACAAGTGATGAACAAATCATCTTGGTGGACGAACACGAGAGGCAAGCTTTTCGAATCCTACAAGACCGAACATTTCATCATACCCGCGCCTACGACCACGACTTCCTAAATTGCACAGGTATGATCACCGAGTTCCAAGTTATTTTTCTTGCAATAGGATGGGAAAATTTTTGGCGTGTGAATGAAGATGGGTGTAGGCAACTTACCATAGAATTTTTATGCACGCTCACTAGAACCGCTACTCATGCCACTTTTAGATTATTCGGTGAGCAGTATACCTACACATGGAAACAATTTAGTGTCTTGCTAGGCTTTGATAAAAATTGCAATCATAATTTGGATAGAGACGTAGAAGGATTTGATCGAGTTGACTTTTGGAAAGAAATTAGTGACAAAGATAGCAAAGATAGCTCTAGTCAACCAAGAACTAGTGAAATTCATAATCCAACCTTGCACTTTATGCACCGATGGCTTGCCATGACACTTTTTCCTAGGAATGATCTCTGTACTGTTAGAGTTGATGAAATGAAAATCATGTATGCCATGCTAAATAAAACTCGTATTTCTCCTGTCATTGGTATGATAGATTATTGGCTAGGAACTTTTCAACGTGATGAATATGTTGAGTGCACCTCCTTAATCACTAGACTTGCAAGAAACATGGGTCTTCTTGATAGGGCTTTAATTAATTACATACCCATTGATAGAGTCACTCTTGATTATGATCACTTCTTCCAAGCACACATGATGAAATTAGATCAAGATGATGATACTTATATCATGACTTATCGTGGGTGTGTCAATGAAATTCGTTTGCCCAACATGGAATATTGGTTAAGTAATGTTGACCGACTAACCATCCCATTGGAAACCATAGAAGCATACAACCGTAGGATTGCAGATGAAATGCAGGTGACACGGAGGATGACAAGAAGATAAGCTGCTGCTGCCTGAGCTGCTGCACAAGCTCAGGACGAACAAAATGTTCGTGATGCTCTCAACTGGGGACTGGGCACCCATCTCAGTGGGGAGCTTGGCCTGCCTCGCCTGGCTCACAAGAGGCGGAAGGATGTCACTGGCACCATCAGCCAGAACACCACTAGCAGCAGGCGCCAGAAGGGCTCTCCTTAGGATCAGCAGCAGTATGGAGGATCCCAGTTACACTCAGCGGGAGGATCACAATTGCACTCAGCAGGAGGCTCACAGTGGCTTCCTCCATTTGGAGAAGGCCCTTCTCATTTTGTAGGACGCAGAGATAGGTAGCTGTCTAGTTTAGAGGGATACCCCCCTACTCATGCAGGTCATCATTCCACTTCAGCTGTTCTTGGAGATTGGGAACGTGACATGGGCTTCATGCAACACTAGATGGAGGGAATCCGCCTCGACACCACGACACTTCGCGATGACTTTCATGCACATGTGTAGAACTTTCAGCAGTACCAGCAGGAGACTGGAGGAGAGCTAGCGGCCATACATGCGCTAGCTGAAGAAAATGACCATCATTAGGACGATGTTTATCGTCGCATGGGATGGAGACGCAACTGATCCCATGATAGAAGCAAGCTTGGGGGAAGAGCCCCCGCCAAGGTAAGTATTCTATGTCTCTACTTAGTAGTATTTATATTTCTGTCTCGCATTTTTAATTTCGTTAGCATTTAAAAAAATGTTGCTATGCTATGTAAATAAATAAATAAGCTAGTAACCCATAGTTCTGCTTTATTGCTTTTTAATTTCAAATAAAAACACTCTCACTACTGCCTAATAAGAATAAAAGGAAACAACTGTTGGACCAAATAAATGTTGCTCCATTAATTTCTGCACCACCTCATGTTTGCAACCACCGATGTTTTGGCATTATTAGTATATTTTTGCTTTTACCATGAACTTGAGTCCAGTGGGTTGCAAATGCTAGAGCTAAGTTTGAGTGGTAGAATATCATGATTAGCAAAGAATGGAGTAGGTTTTATCCTGTCTTGAGCAAGGTTTATCTCTGGAGAATTTCTTTTGAAAATATAAAAAGTTGCTTAGTTCTTCTGTGGCAAGAAACACCTACCAGAGCCATACATGTTTAGCACTTTGAAACTTCCACATATGCTACTTGCCTTAGTAGTGAGCCTAGTCAAGCCTTGTTGATTTTAGTTGAGAAACTTGTCATGTTCCCAAGACCGAGAGCACATACACCCACCTATGTAATTGCTACTCTTACACTGAGAGTATGCAACCACATGCTTTCCACTCCAAATATTTACTCCATGGCATATGTTTATTCCTCCATTGAAATGTCTCTCAAAAAGGAGCATGGCAATCTCTAAAAAAAGAAAAAAGAAGAAGAAAAAGATTTGGTTTCCTATGTCAAAAAAAGAGAGGGAAAATAGAGGTATCCATGCCTCCAACAAGGAGAAAAAGAGGAGCCATGAAAGGAGTAAACTCCACATATACCACACACATGCACTCTCTTGGTCTAGGTTTATGACTTGTTGCTCCTGTTATCTGTTGGTATTTATTAACTTGTCACTTGTTTAAGTAGCCACCTAATGTTGTTGATATTTCTTAACATCACTTTTGCTAAGTTGTCATCCCTAGCTATGATGCCAGAAATGCTTGTTGGTAGTTTCTAGCGTCACCTCTAGAATGGCACTAAGAAGTACTTAAGTATTTTATTATGACTAGAAAGAATATATATATGAAGAGATCTGCAAGAGCACAGATAATTTATCATTGTAGCATTTCATCTGGGAGTATTCTAGGTATCGTTATTTATATTTTTACCATAGGCAGACGGAATATGTTGATAACTTATACATATGATGTAGAGATAAACCATAACCAAGCTTCTACTCATAATAGGGGTAAGTCATAGGGTATATGATATATATGATAAATATAAGGTAAATGATCATTGATAATTAATAATTGAACACTCAGAGTACTCCTTTCTATGGCATTAGCATGACTAAGTAGATACAATAGAGAAATAATTCCTAAATTATTCTTAATTATAAGTCAAAGCATACTATGATTAGTGTTGATGGTCATTAACATCAATTATAAACCATCAACATATCCTGCATATATACTTAATTCCATCACCAAATATAGGTATTGGGGTTTAAACTAACAAATTCCACAAGTTTTGGTGAATCTGTGTTGTAGCAGGGTATATCTAGAAAACCATCAAGGATGACCTATTCGTCAAAGCAAACCACGTTTATCCACGACAAAAACAACTTAGGAAGACTCTAGAAGACTTCAGAGGGCAAACCACCAAAGATGGGGCCCATCTGATCACTGAGACAGGCCGGTCGGCCCACCACTAGGCTGGCCGGCCTATGGGGCCCACTTGTCAGCCCCCGCTTTGTATGTCGGTTTCCCATCGCCTTAAAGATTGCATCTACGTCGTCCTTTTAAGTTGATTTGATCCGAGGTTCTAGAATTGATGCTACCCCCTATATATACAGCCCTGTACCCTCCATGAGAGCCATCCCTGAAACCCTAATTCATATCTTTAGGATTAGAGCCAGTAATCAAGAGAAGATTAGTCCTCCATAGGATCTAGTCTTATAAATAGAAATAGTGAGATAGAGAGTGAGGGAAGAGTTTGGAGGAGGTCCGGCCTGTCGGTGCTCTCTCTCTATGGCTTGTACCTTGGCGGATCCAAGTTCTATCTGAGCTTGCCTCTGAGATTTCTCTGGTAATCAACTTCTGATTCAAGTAAGAATCTTGTTTATATTGTTCATTAGGATTACGACACTTTTGAGTGCTTTATTCCTGTTCTAGAGGGAGTAAAGTATTAATCGTAAGTGTAAGCGTGGTGCTTAGACTTGGGTTAATCGTGGATGCACCTTGCATTTCAGATCGGTGGTAGCTCACGAGGGTGACTCTTATAGCCTCATTGAATCCTTTGTAGTCCACCTCCTGTTTGTAGGCCAAGTAGGACCCAGTTATGAAGGAAAGCATCCTCTGCTGATGTCTTTCCCTTAGTAATGTCCCTAGTTGAATAGTAGAAGACATAACTTACCGAAGTCAGAACTAGAGAACTTTAGTTATCCTGTCTATGCTCCTATTTATCCTTAGCCTTGTTGCTACCCCTGGTTAAGTTAGACCGTAGTTAGTCTCACACATTTTCCTATGGATACCATACTTGGAATATTTTTAGGTGAAAGCTACAGTGATATCCGTACGCTTGTGGATTTATCTATGCGCGTTAATAAATACCAACAAGCTTTCTAGCGCCGTTGTCGGGAAAACGGTTGCTGAATTAACTACGAACCTAGCTTAACTCTTTATCTTTTGTTTTCTTTTGTTTTAAGTTAGCATGGATAACACACCTATATATCAATATGCTAAACCCACGAGCGCAAGCCTAGAGCCACCAAAATCTTCAGAGCCTATCCTAACACCTAGTTATGAGCTGTGCCCGTGTTTTATAAAATTGATTTGGGAATTATCCTTCTCGGGAAAAGGCAGTGAAAACCCATACTCACACCTACAGGAGTTTGAACAGACCTGTGCATGCTTGCATATCGCTGGCATGTCTGATGAAACCTTAAGATGGAAGTTGTTTCCATTCTCTTTGACGGGAAGAGCTAAACATTGGTACAATCGAACCGTAAGAAGTATGCAAGAAGATTGGGAAACACTATGCTCTAAATTTTGTTTATGTTTCTTTCCTATCTCTAAAGTGGTTAGCCTCCTAAAAGAGGTTCTAAATTTTAGACAACTAGAAGAAGAATCTCTTGGCACATTATGGGAACGTATTAATAGTCTTATCACCACTGGCCCAAACCTTACTATTTTAGACTCGATGTCCTTCAACATTTTTATATGTGTCTTAGCAAGGATTCTATGCAATCCCTTGATCAAGCCTCTAGAGGAGTTTTCCTTCATTTGTCTGCTAGTGAAGCAAGGTCTATGCTTGATAGAATTAGTGGAAAGACTCCCTATAGTAGCATTCATAATGAACTTCCCGAGGAAGAGAAGGAATCATCTCCCGATCAAGAAGAGGAAGTTTTGATAGCCAAATCACAACCACTCCAATCCCAAGATTTAGCTATCAATCCCGAACCATCAATTCCCCAAAATCCTCCAAGGGAAGAAGAAATTTCACCTTTAGAAATCCCTGTTGAAATTAAGGATGATCTTTTTGTGTGCTGATTTTGGGAAAAGCTTAAACTCTCTGCTATATAAAAGACCTTCAAGCGAATATAATTTAAATCATCTCAAGAAGGGATCTCTTAGAAAGCATCCTTATTCCCATATAGGACTTTGGGAATGACTCAAGGATAGTATGTCAAGTGATGCCATAGAAGGAGAGCCAAGTCATCTAGAAGCCAATCCTATCTTCTCCCCTTCTATGCTTGCAACCGATATAAGTTTTGAACCCATCCTTGACCCCGATGAATCCCCCGATGCTCTTACTCCTAAGTCTCTTGATGATCATAGAAATCCATTAAGACATCCAAAGCATAGGAGCCATGAAGACTACAAGGATGACCAAGAAGAGCCACAACAATGGCTGGAGGATGTTGAGAATTTATATGCCATTGAATGGATAGACAAGGCCAAAACCTTAAGGTTAGAACCCAAACCTGATCCAAACGGTGAGCTCAAGTCAATCTCCTTAATAAATATGACTCATCCAAGTTTGGAGAAGGCCTTAGATAAGATCAACATGAGAGTTACCAATCCAAGGGAAATCTTGGACAATATAATGTCCAATGAATGTCATAGGCATGGAATGATGGAGACAATGTTTCCGCCTATAGACATTCATGAAGAAACAACCTTGGAGCCTAAAAAGGAAGATGACATAGACGAGCATGGAAGTTATTTCATGAACACCTCTTCAAATCCATGCTCACATGAGAAATCTCCTAAATCAATTGGTCTCTCTAACATTGCCACAGACGAGATCTTCAACCCCCTCATACTCCCTGTTCATAAAGACTTTGAAAGGGTGGTTGTAGATGCACATGTTTATCATAAATATTGCAAATCTCGTTGGCATGAATCTTGAGATAGGCACCCAAAGGTTGGTGTTGGAGGGGAAACCACTTCACCAATTAGAAACATAATTCGAAGGTTTCCCAGGGGTCCTAAAACAAGCACTTTCAGGTGATAACATGAGCTTTCACCTTTTGCTATGATGCCTTTGTGAAATGAGCATATAAATATGATTGTCAAAATATTCCTTTGGGTATTTTTGTCACTAACCATTCTAGGTTTGAAGCAAAAAGAATGAAGGAGGATGGCCAAGGTATGTCCAACCAATTATCATGCAACATTGAATCACATTCATACATGAGAGTTCTATCATCCAAACTTGATTTTGCTACAAAATTCAAGATGGACGATGGACTTCTCTGAAAAATCCTATGCCATGTTGCTAATTCATCTTGGATGTTTCTACCTTTAAGCCATGCTCAATTTGCTAAATAAAAATCATGCTTTTTCATCTCCATTTGCGTAAATCTCTATAATGCTTTCATACTACCTTTGTTTGCTATAGTATATGCTTAGGTTTTGAAGTATTTTTCATACACCTTTTAAATTAGGCATGGTGCTTAGTTTAAATTGTTTTCCTGAATTAAATTAGACGAGGTGTCTAGTCTGATTCTAGAACCAAAAGGTGTGCTAATTTTACTTTCAAAGGCTTTTAAATTAAGCGTGGTGCCTAGGTTAAAATGCCTTCCTAAATCAAATTAGACGTGGTGTCTAGGTTGATTTTTGAGCCGATAGTATACTTTAGTAGATACTGGATACTTTGTTGGACTGACCCCTGTAGGAAACTCTCAATTCAATTTGGGTAAGTCACGAGATGAATTCAAATCAGAGATGAAGCATGGCACATGATGAACTCCAATAACATTGCGCAAAGAAGACACAACTCATTCATCATGGATGGAAGAACTGCATAAAACAATGAATGGGTGAGGCAGAAGGTCCAACAAAATGTCGAAGATCAAAGGGCAAAAAGTAGGCATAACAAAAGGATGAGAAAGAAAGGGTGCAATCTAGGAAATAAGAAGCTCATGAACATCTCAAGATGCAAGGCTAGCCGAACAAGGAAAACTTCAAGCAAAAGGGAAGGACCATCACGAGTCATCTACCCTTCGTCGTATGGTGTCATCGCGCTACAATGACAAATGTAACATCCAAAGGTAAATGGTCATTATTTAAAAAGCTTTTCCTTAATTCTGGTATGCACATAAATAAGTTTGAGTTACAACTTGCTTGATCCAACCTGATTAACTCAACATGTTTAGTTCTTTAAGATTGTTCCTAGCACCACTTTCTTGATCTCATAGTCTTAACCAAATAAGCTAAAAAGTGCACATCCTATCTCTGGAAAATGATGGTCATAACCATGTAAAGATTGATACATTATGTAGATAGACAATCCTTCCATGGATTAAGCAATTCAACCCTTTTTGCCAAATCTACTTAAATGAACGAAGCACATAACATCAACTTCATCTTATTCAATGTGCCTATGGATAGAGAAGGATAAATAAAGTTTTGGGTCTGTTGGTGTTTTCCCACCGATAGAGCCAATGCACTTGATCTCTACCTTGTCTTTATGAGCAGGACACACTTCAAGCAAAGTGTGGGAAAGACGATTCCCCAATTCTTACAAGTGAAGGTCTTGAACCTGTCAACTCAAAACCAAGACGGGTTTGGCGGAAGAAGGTGACATCACCATTAGAGGCATCATCACAAGAATCCTCATCTTCAGAGTGAACCGAGGTACTTGATCAATAAACTTCACAAGGAGATGTCCGGTTCAAAGAACTTACAACACCGAACCCTCACCAAAAGAGCTAGATTAGGGGAGAAGCACTCCCGTGAATCTAGGTAAGTATTCTTTCCCCTTTTGTTTTAGTTTTAGTTTCTTTTAAATAGGTAAAAAATGATAAATGAAAAAAAAAAAAAATTAATCTTTGCTTTAGTCATAATGTGTGATATAGTAAAATTGAAAACAAAATAAAAAGGTGTGTCTAGTTTGCTTTAATTTGTTTTTAAGAGCTGAATAAAATAAAGAGGACTCAAAATGATCTCTTAAATGGAAATGATGAATAGTTGCCCTGTTGTAATTCCTTTCAAGTACCTAGTTTTCAGCCTTGAATTCTCTCGAGTTTTGGATAAAATTGTTTTGATATAAGGATTTACTCTGAACTTGAAACTCGTGGGTAGCATATGCTTGATCTAAGTCTATGTAATTGACGGATGTGATATGAGAAGGTCTGAGCTGCTGTTTATCTTGTACCAAGTGACACTAAAGTTCTAGAGATTTACTTTTTGAAAAACACAAAAATACTATATGATGAGTTCCTATATGACAAAGCTTGAATTCCCACCAAACCAATAAATATTATTTAGGCTAGGAAAACATCCACTTATATGTTGCTTGTTTTGCATTGAGTTTTGTCAAGATTTGTTGACCCTTATGAGAGGTTTATCATGCTCTTAAAATCAAGATCACGTACACACCACCCACATATTCACTACTCCTAGATTGTGGGTAGGCGCAAAAATACCATTCCATCTAGATCCACCCAAAATGTTTTACTCCTATACTGGGAGAAAACACCAAAAATACTCTTGATAGGATTTTCCACCAAATAAATGCTCCATGTTCTTGTTGCTCTCTCTCAAAAGTCATGTTGCAGAAAAGAAGCTTGGGCTATGCAAAAGTTATTCATAAAAAAAAGAAAAAAAAGAAGAGTTGAGAAAAAATGGACAAGTGTCCGAGATATTTAAAACAATGGGTACTCAGATGCTTAGATGCCCGCTTGAAAAGAGAGAGAGATGAATAAGATAGTCCATGTTGTCTTGCAAAGTTGTTTCTAAATTCCAAAAGAAATATGTTTTCAAGGAGCATAGTAAAATTAGGTTAGCCACCATATATCCACTATACATCCACACACATGCACATCTTGATTTGATTATATGACTTAACTCTCTTTGGATCTGAGGTTTGACTTTACAATATATGTATTGCAAGTATGCTCTTTTGTGCTTTCTCCACTCCTATGAGCTCCTCATAAGCCTTAGTTATAGGAAGAGAAAGGCATAATATCACTATTACCTTAGTGAGGATCCACAAATACCACATATATTGAGAGACTTGAGTGTCATACAATGAAAGCTCTGAGTTTTATTTTGAAAATCTATAAAAACTCTAGAATAATGGTTGAGCAAAGAAGTTGAGACATAGTGCTTGACTTGATCATTCTTTCTTTCAATTGCTCAAGACCCAAGTGAAGGCTAAGAAGCCCCATGGTTAAAGGTAATATGGGTAAGTTTGAAAGTCAGATCGGTTTGTTCTAATCCAGAGGAGAATTCTTGTTTGAACGTGATGAGGACATCGCCACGCTGGACACACCGACGCCATGGTCTTCCCCAAGTTGCAATTCGTTCCCAACTCAGCTACCACGTCACCCTCGGATTCAGCGACACGTATCCTTTTTTGGTCATAACTTCCTCATACGACGTCGAAGCGGGCCGTTCTTGGATGCGTTGGAAAGGGACGACGACGCCGTCGTTTTGGATCTGGTCCCAGCTCCAGAAGGTCCGTGGATCATTCTGTGTGACCACGGCAAGGTGCTGCGTCACCTATTTGGGCCAACTTGGCCATGTATCGTGTCGGACCTTAAGCCCAAGTTGTGGGCGCCCAACCCTGGCCGTCCCCAACCCTAGGTCGAGTCTTAGACTATAAACACAGCCGTCGCCGCTGCTACACAATTGGGTTTTGTTTAGAGTTTAGTTTTCCATCGAGAAACTAATCGTTCATTGTAACCGGGTGACAAATCCTTTTCTGATGATCCGGGGTCCCGTTCTGAAATCGTGTCGATTAGTCCTTTGGAACCGAGTTCTTGAACCCTCTATTGATATTCGCGTCATTCATATTTGCAATATCGAGATTGCGTGTTTTACCTTCTTGCTTGTGCTCTTGATTAAACTTGCGGGAAAAGCCTTCTTGGCGAGGTCAATCAAGTTGTGCTTGGTTGATAACCAACGGAGCAGTGGTGTAACGGTTGCAGGGTTCGAATCGCGTCTGATTTGAAGCCGGATCGCCAACGTCGAGATCTCCACATATCGAACTTACCGGCTACCTCTCGGAAGATCGGGCCTGTACTCATCAATTGGTATCAGATATTTCAGGTTTACCGCGAGGTATAATCTCGTTTGTCTTAGATTCATATTTGTTCATTACCTAGAGTCCACAAAAAGCCCAAAAATATTTCAATTTCTGCTGTCCTATCGCCCTTTGTGCCTTTGCAATTTCGTCAGAACGCATGTGTACTTTTGAGGATTAAAAATATCGAAGCAACTCCTTATCCATTTGCTGAGTTTAGCTTTGCTCAGGGATGAGCAAAGGTTAAGCTTATGGGACTTTGTTGACAGTAGATAACAAACATTATAAACCATCAATATAACATGTATAAGGGTACGAAAGTAATCACCAACAAAGGTTTAAGGGTTTAAATTAACAAATTCCACGAGTTTTAGTGAATCTGTGCTTTCTGTAGGGTTTATCCAGAAAACCATCAAGGTGGACCCATATGTCAGAATTAATCATGCTTAATTGTGGCATAAACAACTCTAGAAGGTTCTAGAGGACACCAGAAGACACCACACCGTGGCGGAGGGCAAGAGGCCGCTAGGTAGGGCCGACCGGCCCCACCTACAGACCGGCTGGACCCCTGGCCCACCTGTCAGCCTCTACCTTGTTATGTCAATTCTCCACCGCCTTCTAGGTTGCATCTACGCCATCTATTCAAGTCGGTTTGATCCGAGGGCTCAGGATTGACCCTCTGGCCTATATATACTAGTCCCTGCCACCCCCCTGAGGCATCAAACCCTAAACAAGTTATTTGAGAAGATAGAAACCCTAATCATCCTCAGAACTCCACCATATTTTAGGGCATAGCTAGCTAGGCTAGGTCTAGAGGGAGGCAAGCTTCACTTGGATTCCTGATGTTGTCAAGAGCATGGCTTGATATAGCTTTTGTACCCTTCTATTTTGTATCTCTCATTACTTTTATATGTTTGCTACAAATGTTATGACATTGATTCTCATATTACTTGTGTTCCTAGTTATCATGTTCATCATTTACTTTGATTATATGCTTAGTATAGTTAGATTATCATCATGTTCAAGTATAAGTTCATATAGCACTCGCTCTAAAGTACACGGGGTGAGTGGTTAACATTGTGTAAGCGTGGTGCTTATACGTTGTTTACCTACGGAATGCACCCTATATTCTAGGCCATATGGTAGATCACGGATGTGACACTCCCATTGAGTCCTTTGTTGTCCACTCCCTGAATATAGGACAGGTAGGATCTAGTTACGAAGGAAGACAAGCTCTGTTCTTAATCTTCCCTAGTAATACCCCTTATGTGTAGATATGAAGTTGATCTTAGCCATGACTACTAAGTGTAATTGCACTAATCAACCTATGCCTTAACTTGTAATTAAGAATGACTTAGGAATTATTCCTCTAATCATTTATCATTTATCATTACTTATCATATTTATCTCTTGACTTACCCTGTTGTGAGTAGAATATTAGTTATGGTTTATCTCTCCACCATACGTATAAGTTATCAATATATTTCATTTGCCCATCGTTCCCTGTGGTAAAAATATAAATAACGATACCTAGAATACTCCCGAGTGAAGTGCTATAATGGTATAATTATCTGTGAGCTTGCAGATCCCTTTCATATATATATATATATTCTTTCTAGTCACATAAAATACTAAAGTAGTTCTTAGTGTCATTCTAGAGGCGGCACTAGATAGTACCAACAAGCATTTCTGGCACCATCGCTAGGGATGGCAACTTAGTAAAGTGATGCTAAGAAATATCAACAAACATTAGGTTGCTACTTAAATAAGTGACAAGTTAATAAATACCAACAAAGTTCTAGTTGTATAGGTTTGTGTGACCTTGCTTCTAGAATTAGTTAGGTGAGCTCTCGCAAGCCCGACACCTTAGTTGCTTAATTAGTATCTTTGTAAGGTGCTAGAGAACTTAGAGAGGTGTAGTCTTGTCTAGTCCGATAGTTTTATTTCCGCATTTATTTCGGTTAGCTGGCGTGTTTATTTTTTAGAAAGGACTATTCGCTCCCCCTCTAGCCTGTCATCTTGACCCTACAAGTGGTATCAGAGCTAGGTCTCTCATTTGTGGTCTTCACCAACCTGAGAGGATGATGGCTTATGGGCTAGATATTGAGTGTCCACACATTTTGATGGCACACACTTTACATGATGAAAAAATTAGATGATATGCAATTTTAAGTTTATTTGCCCTCAAATGTGGTGGATGGTAGATGTAGGCCTTTCTCATGTGTTGAATGAAAATAATCTAACTCAAGCACAAGAGAAATGCCTAGATCTCGACACCCAAGCTATTGACATCATTTATAGATCTTTGGATGATAGCATATTTGGAGAGATCATTGACATGAAAACCGCCCATGAGATTTGGAGTTATCTCAACAAGAAATATGGGATGGTCTCCAATGATGATGATGATGATGAGCCCAAGGAGGAGGCGCATGAGTGTGTTGAGCATGACCACAATTTGTGGATTGTGGAAGATGGCTCCACGTCATGGTCAAGTGATGATGATGATGATGATGATTCTACCATAAGATCACTTGATAAGATTGATGGTGATGATGATGGATCTTGCTCAGGCTATGAGAGTGATATTTCTACAAGCTCTCAAACTACATCACATTGCTTCATGTCACAAGGTGACACTAAGGTATCTAATGCAAATGTGATTGATCTTGATTCATATGAGGAGCTTCTAAATAGATATGGTTGCATGATCAAAGCTTTAGAAAAAGAGATGGCTAAAACCAAAAAATTAAAAAATGAAAACTCTTTTCTAAAGAACACATGTGAACAACAAAAGCATCTACTTTATGTTACTACTTGTTCACATAAAGAGCTAAAATTGGCTCATGAGGAACTTAGTGTTACTCATGATAACTTGGTACAAGACCATGCTTTTCTCACTAATAAGCTTTCCAATGAAGAAATTAAAACTAGTGAGAACTCATCACATGGGTCAAATGATCAATCACATAATGTTGCTAACTCTTGTGATGTAGGCAAGAAGCATGTATCCACCTCTTGTGATGATTTATTAGCTATGCCATGTTCTTCACATATAGATGCTTATTCTACTTCTATGTCTTGTGAGACTAACATTTTGAAGGAGAACATTGAGCTCAAAAGTGAAGTAAAGAATTGGAGCAACAAGTTAGGTGCTATAACTCAAAAGTCACCTTTGAGCATATGTTGAACAACAAAAGAAGCTACGGTGACATGAGTGGCATTGGCTTCAACAAGTGCAAGATCAAAGGAAAGAGATGGGGCAAGAAAAGATATGAAAGAGAGATGAAGAAGCAAGAACAAGAGAAGTTCTCTCATTTCATGTGCTTCAAATGCCATGAAGTGGGACATATTGCAAATGGTTGCCCCAATGAAGAAAAGCCCAAGTTGAAGAAAGAAGAGGAGAGGCTAAAGTATGTCAAATGCTTCAAGTGTCGCACATGGGGTCATCTCACTTTTATGTGCCCAACCAAGCAATTGGTGAAGCAACAAGTGAAGTCTCAACCAATGCCACAAGTTGAGCAAGAAAAGACACCCCAAGAGAAAATGAAGATCAACCATGAAGATGGTGGTGATTTAATGATGATGAAGAAGAAAACAAGAAGGGGTGGAAAGGCAAGAGAAAGAGCAATGCGTCCAAGAATGAATCAAGATGCAAAGCATGTGAGCAAGAACAAAGAAGAGAAGATGAAGAAGATTGCTAACATAAGGTGTTATAGTTGTGACATATTGGGCCACCAAGCTTTGATTGCCCAAACAAGCTTGAGAAGAAGGCTCAAGCAAATAAGGAGAAGCAAGGCAATTAGAAGCACCACATGAGCAAGGAAGAGAAGGCTCAATTAAAGAGAAAGTGCTACTCATGTCGGGAAAGAGGACACATGACTAATTCATGTCCTCTAGGTAATAATTCTATGCCCATTTCAATTGATGATAATATTGTGCTTAAAAAGGATGGTAATGGTACCTCATTGGTTGCTATTATAAAACATCCCACTACTCATACTAAAGCTATGCCTAATTATGTTGCTCCTAACTTGAGAGGACCCAAACTAGTTTGGGTACCATCAAAAAGTAGATGATTATTTGTAGGTACCATTGGCATTGGAGGCTTGATTCAATTGAATTCATATTATTCATCATATGATTGAGTCAAGTATTAAAGCTTAGTGCATATTCAATCCCAATGCCAAGTAAAGACAATTGAAGTCCAAATGTGCTACAACATACAAGTGCTATTATTCAAGTTGTGGTGATTTATTGGGATTATATAGTGGCTTGCAAATATTTAAGTTGAAGCTTTCTTTGAATGATCATGAGCTAACCAAGGTATATTTCTAGTTGATCTTATTCATTTGGGTGCATATGAGTTGATTGAATTGGATATATATATATACGTTGCTTACTATGAGATGTTTTAATGGATAAATTGCTTAGTAATCAAATTTGGATTGATTTGTGTTGGATAAGTTCATGAGTTGACTCTTATAAATGGATTGAATGGATACATGTCTTGTGAAAGTATTCAAACAAGTTAGTTTCAAGTTTGATTCACTTTTGATGAAGCATAGCTCAATTGATTGAAATGTGTCCTAATTTGCAAATCTGAGTGAGCTGTGATCTTAGTCTTGTTTGAATGACCACATCTTGTTGGAATGGCTTGAAATTTGGCATGAAAGCTCTAGACTTATGGTATAATATACTGTAGAAATTTCATGAGAATTGGATAAGAAATGCTTTGGTTTTGGAGTGGATCTTGTCAACTATAGTGTTGAAGTTTTCAGCATATAGCAGTGGTGGAAGATTTGAAATTTGGTAGCAATCTAGAAGTCAAATGAAGGTCAAATTTTGACAGCTACTAGAAGAATTAATGAGTCACATCTCCACCAAATTTCGTGGTCATGGGATCTATACATTGGGAATTATGGATATTTCATTGTAGGGTACAGAATCTGCCAGAAAAGTGACAAATATTGGATTGATCTAGAGTCACTTTGATTGAAAGGTCCTCAAGTTGGAAACATGTTTATAAGTGATTGAATCACCTAAGTTTGATTTTGGATTGATCTAGAAGCATGACAAGCAAAGAGAACAAGGTCATTTGATTGTGGAGTGTATTTGGCACATATTTGGTACTCAAATTGGAAGATCAAGATGAAACTCAAGATGAAGATGAATTTTAAGTTCTAGTGATTATTGAAGATATTTTGATAGAAAGAAAATGACCTAAACAAGTAGAAAGAAAAGCACTTAAAGAAATATTCAAGGTTACTCATCAAATTAAGTCCATCATATGGATCAATCAAACAAAGTCATTTCAAGTAAGTGTCAAGGATGGTTCTTTGGAGAGAGATCACTTCTCCCTATGTGTAGGGGCTTGCCGTCTATGTGTAGGTAAACCAAGTGTGGTACTTAGAAGGCTAACATGGAAGTGGTAATCTAAAGGACATTTGAGATACTTAGTTGAAGTTATCTAAAGGGTTGATCAAGAGGGCAAGCAACATCCAAAAGAGAGCAAATCTTTGGAATTCAAGTGGTATTCTCACAAGTAGCGCTCTCAAGCAAGCATTGATCAAAAGAAGAACAAGCTAATCACAACAAGATAGTGCACTTGATCTTATAAGTGGTTCTCAAGTCATATGGGTGAAAAATGGATTTGAATATTGATATAGGTCTTCACCAAGCTTAACAATTGGACTTCACATTGCTATTGCGGAGCTTAATTGGAATCTAAAGACTATCCTCTACTCCAATATAGCAAAGGTATCATTGTAATGTGCATGATCATTTCATCCCTTACTAGTATGCGGTTAGGGCATATAGTACATGCTTATTAGGATCATGCATAACAAATAAAAAGTTTAAATTCATAGCCTACCACTATTGCTTGAATGGTTAATTGATCTAGTGGTATGTGTTTGAGTTTAGTTCATGAGCTAGTAAACTCAAGTACTTGATTTATTTTGGTTTTCCAACAAGTGACAAGTACAACCTTGATAAGATAACCTCCAAATGAGTGTGAAGAAACTTAGAAAGGGTTCAAACCGGACTTGGAAACTAAGGCAAATCAATTTAGTTCAAGTCAATACTATAAGCTCATGAAGATGATAGGAGTACAAGCAAAAGACAACAATGCAAATGGATATCTAGTTTGTTTGTTTCAAGTGATATCTAGACTCAATTGATTTCTAAAGTGGTATTCACAAATTGTGTCTAGATCAACTTACAAGTGATATCCTACAAGTGGTACTCATGAAGATAGCAAGAGTTCAAGAAAATATCATAATTGACAATTCCAACAAATGGTTCCATGATAGTTGCTACATGTAGTATGTCTAGATTATCACATAGTTACAAGTGGCATTCATACATGTGATATCTAGCATATCAAATGGTGGTTCCACAAGTGATCCTCAACTTTAAGTGATCATCAAGTGAAGAAAGTTCCCTCACCAACAAGAGCTCAAGTTTATCAAGTGGATGACCCATGCTATGACATAGGGGGATGGAGCCCCACCGATCGGTATCAAGGTTAAAGATCCTATATGTGGTATCTCTAGAGCTATACAAGTGGTGCAATTCCAACTTATATGGTGGTGTCCATCAAAATGCAATATTTAAGTGTCAACCATCTACCCCTTAGTGCAACCCTTTGTATCAAGAGGCATACCTTTTATGGCAATTGATGACAAAGGGGGAGAGATTAGTACAAAGATATTGAGGGATGTTGGATTTGGACATGGACATAGACAAAGAGGGAGCAACATTGAGAAATGGAGAAGGATAAAAAATTCTTGGACAAGAGAAACACACAAGAAGGGGGAGCAAACTCATGAAATTGATTGCTTGCATTTGATATGTGCATTTTCATGTGCTTGCTTGCATTGCATAAGTTTTAAAATTTGATATACATGCTTGTGTGGTGTATGCTAGTAATAGAAGTTGAATGATGTTTGAATACTAGCATTCATAGGATGATAGCTAGACACTTGGTATGCTTTCAAGTAATGCTAGTACCTTGCTTCTAATGTTGATCTCATGGGGTATCTAGTGTTTTTGTTTCTAAGTGATGTCTAGCTAACCATGGTGCTAAGGATGCTGTTAAAAGTGCAACTCCAATTGGTATCATGCTTTAAAGGTTTATTCTTTACACCTTAGCATCATTTGGTAGTAATTACTCTCCCACAATTTCAATCTATGCATATGTGCAAGCTTAGAACCAAACTCTATAGCACATATGTAGGGGAGAGCTAATACTACCAATTCGGATTTGTGGTACTTGTCCAAAATCATTTACACATGCTAAAATTGGTTGGGCAAGCAACATGAATCCAAAAGTGCTTAATTTCCATGTCTTTGTAGAGTTGTCATCAATTACCAAAAAGAGAGAGATTAAAAGGTCCTTGTTTGATTTTGGTAATTGAGTGGCAACCTAGGTGGACTAATATGTGTTTATGAGAGATACACATGAGATTAGTCCATAGGCGAACATGTGATGAAGGAGCTCATTGCATATGAGACATGACAAGGAATCATGTGACTAAGGTGGAGAAGATCGAGACAAGACTTGGCTTGATGGACCGGTTGCAAGTGTGAAGGGCAAGTTGAGTGATGACTTGGCTCCGATGGATCGAAGCAACGGTGAAGAGCAAGTGAAGTCAAGATAGATGAACAAATGCAGTCACGTGATGATATGAAGTGGATCATATCATTTGGTGATATGGTTTGTGCATACGTTGCATCAACATCGGAGGAGATGGAATGGAATGCACAAGGCAAAGGTATAACCTTAGGGCATTTCATTTCACCGGTCATAGGTGTGTAGAGAAGATTATGAATGGGTTTAGGATAGATGAGCGTACTATCAAGAGGGGCAAACTTGTTTGCATATCGGTCATCTAGTGCCACTCAAGTGATCTAACTTTGCATTGTTGCTAGGATCGAGTGGCGTGGCAAGTTGAGTGATTAACCCTTGGAAAACATGTTTTAAAAAATACTAACACACGTGCACTTTGGTGAGACACTTTGTTGTTGGCAATTTAGAATCAAGGGTGAAGTGATCAAGTCATGAGAAATGAAAAGAAAAAGAAAAAGAGTGAGGTGTTGGGCTGTTGCCCTACGTCCACAGGAGGAGGGGCGTCTGGCTGCTGGGCCGGCCCATCATTACTTGGGGCAGAGCAGTAGGGTGCGACCTGGCCTCTCCAATTCCTGGCGTGGGAAACCGGACCTAGGGTCATGGGTCTGACGCTAGGATGGGGCACTGTTGTGGCACACGCGTGCTTGCGGACCGTGAAATCGAGTGCGGGTCTGGTCTTGGATTAGCGGGGCTCTTCGTTGGCAGAGTGGGTCTGATCAACCCATTCCTGTTGCGGGCACGTGGTACAAGGAGCTTGGCCTCGGTCTGGCCATCGCGGGTTCATTCCCTAGTCATGGCAGCGTGAGGGCCAAGAGCGCGGCGTCATCTCGTGGCTTTGGTCCTAAGGGGGCGCGAGTCCAGTTTGGCGGCCTTAGGGGGTTTGGCCCTTTGGCCTCAATCTTAGGGCAGCGGGTGAGGCATGGGATAGCGGCTGCGATGGGCGAGCGGTAGAGGCAAGCAGCAGCGCAGCACGAAGTAGAGGCCGCAGTCTTGCTTGTCATGGATGTGAGGAAGCGTGTCTTCGGACCTAGGCGGCAACAACATCGGACCCGGTGCACGAGCGGTTTCGGGCCCTCGTGTCACGATCCGGTTTCAACACATTGGCTCGATCTCCAAACCCAGTGGGTGCAGCGTCGGACCCTATGGAGGTCGTGGGTCCGATCGCGCGTAGGGAAGCCTAAGGACGCATGGCTTCTGTGGGTTCGCTAGAGGAAGCGTTGGACCCAGGGAGTTAGCCGGGAAGTTGAGTTCGGACCGGGTCCGGATCAGTTTCTCCTCTCTAGAACCTCTCTGTTGGGGTCGGACCCTGAAGGGAGTTGGTCTAGATCTTGGTTCGGAAGTAGGGTCTAGTTCCATGCAAACAGGCATGATAAATAGTGACCATTGGGATCTAACGGGCGCAGTTAAACGTTGGGACACGTGGCATGATTCGAGGGTCCGGACCTTCACTGTAGATGGTCCGGACCATGGGTCTGGAGCCTATGTCCGGATCTCCCCGAAGCCTATTTTTGTGTAACGGCTCTTTTAGCCCTTGGGGCTATGAGTAGTGACCTTGGCCGGCCTTGGGCTGGTTGCTGAGCACCCTTAAGCCTTGGTGGCTTGTATAGGTGTGCTTGGGAGCCCTCTAACTCACATACGCTTGATAGTGATCATCCAATTTAGTGTGAGTGCGATTCTAGTGCGATTGCATTGTGAGAGTGCATCGAGTGGCACTAGGTGATCGAGTTGCAAGCCGGTGGTGCTTGTTACTCTTGGAGATGCCACCTTTGGTGGTTGTCTCCTTCGAAGCACTTAAGAAAGATTGTGCGGTGCTCCGAAGTGATTGTGAGGGGTATTATGCTCACCCCGCGGGAGCCGCGAAGAGCAACACTAGTAGAGTGTGTCATTGAGCTACCCTCACTTTTGGGGTAGGTTCTTGCGGTGCCCAACGTGTTGGCTTGGCGGGTGATGCCAATTAATTAGCCACCGAACCACCAAGTGAGCGATCGACATAGCGGGGACTAGCTTGGTGGCAACCAAGTGAACCTCGAGAGAAAAATCATCATGTCAACATTGTTCTTCCCGTTGGTTTGCATTCCCCATACACAAGCTTGTATTTACTTTCATATATATTGTGCTTGTGTAGTTGCTCTTGTAGTTAGTTAGCTTGTGTAGCTTGCTAGTTACCTTCTTGCTTGTGTAGCATAGAAGTATCTCCCTTGCATAACTAATTTGGTTTTAGTAACCTTGTTAGTTACATTGCTTAGTTTGTGTAGCTAAGTAATTTGCGCTCTCTAATTTGGCATTAGTTGTCTTGTTATTGAGCATTGCTAGTGAGCTTAGGCTTTGTGCTTTTGCATACTAGTTGTGTAGGAGCTTCCCCATGCTTGAAGTTCTAGTTGCATAGGTTTATGTGACCTTGCTTCTAGAATTGGTTAGGTGAGCTCTAGCAAGCCTGACACCTTAGTTGCTTAATTAGTATCTTTGTAAGGCGCTAGAGAACTTAGATAGAGGGGTGTAGTCTTGGCAAGATAGATAGTTTTATTTCCGTATTTATTTTGGTTAGCCGGCGTGTTTATTTTTTAGAAAGGACTATTCACCCCTCTCTAGTCCGCCATCTCGACCCTACAATGATCGCGTTGGCAGTATTGAGGAATAGTCTTCCAAGGATGATTGGTACATCTTCTTCTTCTCCCATGTCAAGAATCATGAAGTCAGCAGGGACATAGTTATCTTGAATTTTTACCATGACGTCCTTTGCTATTCCCTCTAGAAATCGGATTGATTGGTCCACCATATGCAATCGTATATATGTAGGAAACAAAGGTTCATCACCAAACAAATAATCATATGTTACCTTGACATTATGTTGACACCCGATCCAATGTCGCAGAAGGTGTTGTGGAAGATTCTTTGTCCAATTGCACACTTGATCGTTGGTACACCAGGGTCTTTCTTCTTGGTAAGGAATGGTGAAGCGAGGAGGTGGTCATACTCTAATTAGAGTGTGTTGATCATCTTGACTGATTCTTCTCTTGGCTGCCTGGCCTTGTTCTTCTTCCTTCAGTTGTTTCTCTTCTTGGTCACTGTTGTCTCTTCGGGTAGGTACGCCATTTGTGGATGACTAGGAGAGTGGTGTATATGATTCTTGAAAGTGAATTTCTCCTTTCTATCATTTATTGTGAAATAGATCTTGGCACTAGTCCGCATAGATGATGGCTTTTGTGGTGCTTAGGAAATGTTGGCCCAAGATAATGGGTGCCCTTGCATCTCCACCTGTTTTCAAAATGACAAAATCTACGGGTACGTACGAGGCTCAAACTCGTACATAGATGTCTTCAAGAATTCCCTTGGGGTAGCAGAGTGACTGATCTACAAGCTACAAACGCATATTTATGTACAACAAAGTATCTCCATTGATTTTGTCATAAATTAGCTTTGGCATGATGTTAACACTTGCTTCGAAGTCATAGACAACTTCTTGGAATATATGAGGTCCAATGGCTATGGGGATGACAGGTCTTCCCGAATCACCTTTCTTGACGGGCATGGAATAATCCTCCCATCCTCCTCTAGAAGGTTCTATGTAGTATCCTACAACATTGTGAATATTGACAAGATTTGCAGTTTCGAGATCTTCTGGCTGTCCGGAATCTTACCTTTATCGGTCGAAGGAAACAACAGTCGCCAGCTAAGTTATTTGTGATTCTATCATTTTGTTAAAGCTATGCTGGTTTTAATAGCTAAGGAGAAGATATCCATTCTATTATTTGTGTTTTCTAATATTTTACCCTTGGAAGCTAGTTTTCTAGATAAGCCCTCCATAATTTTAGCTTGCCCAGAAACTAAGTCTCTCAAAGATGGTTGGTTATTGAAATTATTATAATTATTACCTTGATAGTTACCTTGGTAACTACCTTGGTAGTTTGGCCTTTGTTGCTAATTCCATCCTTGATTCTATTGAGGACAATAGTTGTCATTGATAAAGTTCACATCCTTGTGGGTTTTAGGACAGTTGTTCCCTGAATGCCCGGTGTTTCCACATTCTTCACACGTCATGCAGGAATCATGAATGTGCATGACTTCTTTCTTTTCATTAGCTCGCTCTTCAAGCCTCTTCATCAACAGATCCATCTTGGCAGATAGCATGTCTACCTCCTTGAGTTAATGCATACCTCCACCTCTCTTGTGGGTTTGAAGACATTCTTCATTCCAACCTTGGTTGGAGGCCATCTTCTCCACGAGAGTTGTTGCTTGTGCGATTGTGAGTGATAAAAATGCACCTCCAGCAGAGGCATCCATATTCTCATGGGTGCTATTTATCAACCCGTGGTAGAAAGTCTACATGAGTAGCCAATCCTCTATCCCATGATGAGGACATTCTGATATGTAGTCTTGAAAGCATTCCCATGCCTTAGGGACAGATTCATCATGTTGCTGTTGAAAGCTTAAAATTCTTCCACGTAGGGCGTTGGTTTTGCCCATGGAAAAGAACTTTGCTAGGAAGGCAGTGGAGCAGTTTTCCTATGTAGTATTTCTATCTTTGTTGGCATAGAACCATTACTTTGCCTTCCCCAAACGTGAAAATGGGAAGAGACTAAGTAAAATGGCATCTCTGGTAACTCCCTTGATGGTGAAAGTGCTACAAATCTCCAGGAAGTGTTGGAGATAAGCACTCGCATCTTCATGTGCCTTTCTACAAAATTGGCTGGCTTGCACCATGTTGATGAGAGCTGGCTTGAGCTCAAAAGCATTGTCCCCAATGTTGATCATCGGTCCATTATGGATGTTGGCCGTAGTTGGAGCAGAGAATTCACGGAGAGTCTTGTCAGCCATGGCTTCAAAAACTGGTGTTAAGCTTCACCTTGTCTAGTTGTCTTCTGATTCTAAAGCTGAAACTTTTTTGAGTTTGGCTTTAGTTGTAACACCTCGGGTGTTTAAAATACTAAAACCTGACATGTCATCATATGCATTGCAAAGCATTTGGCATTTGGTGAAAATTTTGAGATGCATACACTAAAACAAGTTTATATTCATGTGGTATGTGTTGAATTGTATTGTTTGACTTAAATTCAAAGTTTGTTTGGATTTTTGAATTTTTCGAGAAAACCCCGCTTTTCAGCATTTAAATCCTACCCTGAAAATCCATTCCAAAATCTAAGCATAATTTGGGGTTGATCCCAAAAGCAAAAGTGTAGAGCTTGGCAAGTTATACAAAGTTTGTTTTTGGAGTTTTTCAAGTTGTTTAGAAAAATTTTGAGTAATTCAAAAAGGCGTAATTCGTTAAATTTCCCTATTCAAATTCAAAAGTTCATTTTAAAATCTAAACCGAATTAGGAGATGGTTATAGAAGCAAAGTTGTAGAACTTTTGATTTTGAACAACTTTTGTTTTTGGAGATTTTTGAGTTGTTATGAAAATTTGAGAGTAATTTGTGAATTTTGGCGAATGGCAAACTTGTAATTACTGTGAACAGTGTCCACCGTCGAGACTACACCGCCGGCGACCTTCTTAGGCGTTCCAGGCGCGTCGTGGCCGTCCTTGGCGTCGCGCTGGCACGGAAACGGCTGCGTCGTGGCTTCCTTGAGCTTCTGAGTCGCGTTATAAGAACCGAGACGCCGTCGTCGTCGTTTTTCTTCCTCCTCTGCTTTTCCCGTCGCCACCACCGTAGCTCCGTCGAGCTCTTGCCGTCGACTTAGCACCATTGCCGTCTCGACAAAGCCTGTCCCAGCTCCGCCTTAACCTTACGCGTCCAACCGACCCACCAATTCAGTTTATCTCCACCGGAAACTCGCTGTCCACGTCTTTCTTCTTCACGGCCGGCAACTCCTCCGCCGAGTGCGATTCGCCGTGGCCAGAGCTCCACGGTGCATCTTCGTCCCTGGTTTTGGCTGATTCTGTTTCGTCTCGATGCTGTAGTACTTAATCCATAGCTGGTTGCCCATTTTGATTACTGCAGTCGCCGGTACACCATCGCCGACGATGTTTTGCTCCGCCGTGATCACCGTGATCGTTGTCACGCCTCTCCGTTGCTTCTCCGACCTCGCTCCTTGCTTCAACGCGTTCGGGGTGAGCCTCTGGTGCTTCCTAAATCCCTTGTTTGAGCTCTACCAGTCGCACACCGCCGACGTAGCGCTGTCGTGCCACCGCGTCCACCATGGTCGACGACGAGCTAGTATAGGGCCGTAATCAGTGCTGATAGGGACGTCAATCGATGCGCCTAGACTTGGTGATCATTTTGGTACGTTGGTCGTCGCCGGTGATCTCACCGTCGGCGAGAAATCGCCGGTCAGAGCCGTCGCTGCCGTGGTCAACGTCGGAGGTTAGGGATGACAGGTGGGGTCGGGTTGTCAGTGACTCAGCGTTCAAATGGATTTTTCTATTTTCATATTTGAATGAATAGTGTTTATTTTTGTTATTTTTGTGTAGATTTATTTAGAGCTCCAAAAATTATGAAATTTTTTTTGTGACTTCTCTGTGATGTATAGTATTTAAGAAAAATATAAAATAATGTTTTTCAGTAATTTTTGAATGTGATAAAAATTGCTCAATTCATTAATAAATGGATTTCCATGATTTTTCTAGGCTTATTTATTTATCCAAAAATTATGAAATTTGTTTTGCCACTTATTTATCATGTAATGAACATTTACAAAAATTTTGAGCTCAATTGGAATAAGTTGATTTATTTCATAATTTTGAATTAAATAATTAATTCATAAAAGTAAATAGTAACCTTTAATGATTTAGGTTTTGTTTGAAATTTTGATTGAGTGATGACCTTGGATCATTAGTTGATAATGATCCTTGGCAATTGATTAGGTGTTGCGAAAAAGGTTTGACTAGTTTGACTTGCAACTGTACCGCGAAGGAAAGTTGTATTCAAATTATTAATTTTGCATCCATCATCGAGCATCATGTTTCGTATTCCACATCATGTTAAACATGACATTGTTATTACGTGTAGTAAACGAAGGTGAACACGTGGTAGTTAATCAAGTGGTTGAGGAGGTTAATCCGTCTGTTGAGGTCGGACCGAATACTTGTGAAACGTCGCAGGAGCCGGACTTTTCCGTCAATGAAGGCAAGCCCCGGATGCATACAACCCTACCTTGTGTTTTACAAATTAATTTTGCTTTTGCTTTCCGTTACTGCATTAAGTGATTAGGAGTTAAGTAAGAGCCTAATTGGTGCATTACCATCCTTGTTATTCCATATTTACCATATTACCAGTTTTTAAACTCGTATATGCCTAGTTTTGCTTAGCTATGCGTAGAACGATGAAAGTCGGGTGATTACCTGCCACCTGCAAGTTTTAGGGCGTGTTTGGGACTGCTCCGCTCCACGTTTTTCAGCTCCGCTCCATGTTTTTTAGCCAAACGGTTTCAGCTCCACGCACTCTGCTCCAGGAAAAAGGGTGAAGTTGTGAGAGCACCTAAAGAGGTACTCCACAAACTCCAGTTTTTTGTGGAGCTGCTCCACGGTGGAGTTTGTGGAGCAGAGTTTGTGGAGCGGTCCCAAACACCCCCTTAAATGGAACATTGGTTAATTATGTTAGTATGTGATATGGGAATGTGGAGTAATAAATCTAGACCGGGCGGACTCGGTGTGTGTGAGCCACAAGACATGGAGGTCTTGTGAGCGGGTTCTTTCCGCCTGTGTCGATTAAGGCACGTCCGTTGTTGAATTGCATGAGGTGAGAATTTGTAGTACTAACCACATACTCCGGTAAGCCTGAACTTGGCGATTCTATTACGAGAATGGCTACTCGCGCACTGGGAGTGGAGAGATGGCAGGAATAGCATGTACCCACGTGGCTATGGGCTGGATTGGTGGAGTACTGTATTCTCTGGTGGCGCGGACCCGTTCTTGTTTCAGAGGATCTGAGGGTAGGTTGGTATATGTAGGTCGGGGACCTGCATATGTTGTGTGGTCTGGAATTCCCTGCTGGGTTTATAATCGGTTTGAATCGTCGTTGCTCCTCGGTTATGGAGACTCAACTCACTGTTCATCATCGTAGTATTAATAACTGGAACTTGAGAATGGTTGATGAAGGTGTTGGATATGAAGTTTCATGATCTCATTATGGATCGTGTCATCTTTGTATATGAGTTTATGAAGTTTAAATTGTTGAAATAAAGAATTTTGTTAAAGAGCTTTTACGCAAAATAACTTTGATTATTGCTAAAACCATGCCTTGAATCCCTGAGCCTGCATTCTTGAGTTATCAGTTCTTATTTTGGTTAAGTCTTGTTGAGTACTTTTGTACTCAGGGTTCGTTGACCCTTGTTGCAGGTGAGTCTCATGAGTAGATCTGTTGTGGATCGTGCTGCATGACAGTTGTACCTTGTGATGACGATGAGAAGTAATTGTGTGGCCCTTGGGCAGGGCAGCCTCATTGTGTGTTTTGTATTATATTATAATGCCGCTCCACTACTTTGGTTTGTATTAATATCGAACTTAGTTGTATGGTTTGAAACAAATGGTTTGTAAACTATGTTATTGTAAGTCTTCCGCTACTTTTACTCTGATGTATCTATTTGAATAAACTGTTGTAATACTGCAATGACTCTGTAATGTGATCCTGCTTGGAAATCGTGGATGATTCGGGGTTCCCCGAGGACACCCAACAGTCTTCTTAAATTACCAGGAACATATGCATAGATGTCAAAGGTCGTTGGACAGTGACAGGTGCATGTGGGCCCTATAATTTAGGAGGTTCTGCCATAGAATGGTATCAGAGCGATCGTTACAAGGTTTTTGTTGTTTTGTTTACAAAAAACTTCGAAATGAATTGGGATGACTAAATTAAACTTGCTAATTTAGTTCAAATTGCTTCTGACTTATCTTATTTCTTTCGCACCATTCCCTATTTAATTAAAAGGGTCTTGTGTGGTGGAGTAGTAATCTTACTATGCCCTATAAAAAATAAATGTTGTTTATGTGCATTATAAACTTTGATGTTTTTGTTCGTAAGAACGATTCATGCATCATTATTAATTCACTCGTTACTTCCTTCACCTCTTAGTCTGGAGTTGAGTAGTGAGACTGGTTTGAGTAATGTAATCCATCATAGCTGCTCTTTAGACTTTGATCAAATGGTCTTACTTGGATTAAATTGGTTTCCTACAGTATGGCTCGTGCCAAGATGACGCCCCGTAAGTCCACTGGACCCAAAGGAGTTCCTCGTCACCAACTTGCCCCTAGAAACGATGGTGCTAGCAAGATGGCGATTCTAGGCCCGATCCCCAGTGGAGATCTGGAGAATTTCTGCAGAAATTAGCACAAGCTACTAGAGATAGGGCTTTGGATGCTATACAGGTAGGAGAATTACAGGATCAATTGAGGCGTCTCACCACCGCACACAGGAACTGCGAAAGCATGTTAGTTTATACGGTGGAGGGACGAAATGAGGCTTGGCATAGGGAAAATGTAGCTAGAGCTAGAACTCATGAGCTAGAATTCTATGTAGAAGATTTAGAAGAACATAATACCTATCTACATGAGGAAGTTCATAGGCTTAGCAATCTACTAAACCCGAATCATGGGCCTCAAGCTGATGCCATGGACCCCGGTGTCATCCTTGCCGATGATAACGAATCAGAAGAGGAAGAAGAAGAAGATCCTGAAGAATTAGTAATGATCAATGAAAGTGATGATGAAGGCGGTAATAATTCGGAATGGATACCGAGCACGAAGTTTGAAGTAATCACGGAAAAGAGTAGAGTTGTATAATAGTTAATTATGGTTAAGCTATGTATCTTGTTTTGGTACATATAGGGTCCGTGTTTATAGTAATAAACCCTATGTTATGTGTCTGGAGTAAGTCACAGTGCAATTCAATAAAGGCTTGTGAATAAAGTTTGGTTTGTTATGAGCAGATCGTCGACGCTGGGATCGCATATTCTGGTACTTCACAAGATGATGATGATATCCCCAACCCGCCACCGATGCCGTAATAATCTGGCCGATGCTATCATTGCATTAGTCAATGTGGACTGTGGAAAATTCTTGTTTGCTTCATGAGATGGCTCAAAGTAATCGAGAATCGGATGCATGGAAACCGTGGCATAATCATAACAGGCATGAGGCTACCTATGTGGATTTCACGGATACAAAACCCCGGTGTTCACCAAGCCGATGAACCACTGGAGGTCGATGGACCGCTTAGGACCATGGAGCGTAAATTTGATCTTATTCACTACACGAGTTTCAAAACCGGTGTTTGCTTGCAAAGAACTTAGAGGTGCAAATTGGTGCTTGGTATGCAAATCTGATGGCCATGCAACCCAGCAGCGTTCCGTTAACTTGGACAGATTTCACACCGCTTTCAGAGCCCATTATATCCTGGAAGGAGTGATGGCTATGAAGTTGATGAATTCCTTGCTTTGAGGCAAGGGGATCAAACGGTTATGCAAAGATGTGGGAAGATTCAATCATCATCGCGATATGCATCCGAACATGTCAATACGGATGCCAAAAAAAAGAAATGGTTCATGAGAGGTCTAAATACCAAACTACAGACAATGATGACAGCCTGTACCAATATCACTTATCATGAGGTAGTAAATATTGCAATTGCTTCAGAGGCAAAGTATCGGCAGCATAAGGAGCTCAAGAAGAAAAAGAATGTGCCGTCTAGACCTTTTGGTGGAAATCAAAAGAGGCAGAGAGTGATTTATCATCCAATAAACCATTATCGTCCTCCTTAACGTCTGCCATAGTTCCAAGCCGGGCAACAGTCAAATGTCTGTCCTGCTATAACCTATCCAAACTCAGTCAACCAATGCTCCTGGTGGTAATGCTCCAATGTCACAGGGTCACAACTATCCGTGTTACAATTGTGGAAGGACTGGTAATTTCTCCAGGGAATGTCCATATCCTAGGCAGGCTAATCAAAATTATCAGAAGACCCCTGCCAATCAACAATAGGGTCAGGCACCAAACAAGAACCACAATCAGAATGCTCAGAAGGGCAAAGATGAGAGGAAGACAGGACGGGTGTTGTATATTCAAGCTGGAGAAATTCCGGAGGGGGAGCCAGTGATGATGGGTATGTTTCCTATTGCCAATCACCCTACAGTTATACTTTTTGATTCTGGCGCATCGCATTCATTCATCAATAGAACATTTGTCATGAAGTGTGAAATTTCAATTGGGGCAACAAAGGAAAGTTTCTTTGTACAGTCGCCCGGGGGACGTCTGTGTACTAAGGAAATGGTGTACCAGGTACCCATAAACCTGGGTGGGCATATTTTTCCCACTACCATGATTATCCTTAAGGATCAGGATATAGATGTAATCTTGGGAATGAATTGGATGTATCAGCATAAGGCTGTTATAGATGCTTTGAATAGGACCTTAAGAGTAAGTTTGCTTGATAGTAATTCTCAACTTCTCATCCAACTTCCAACCTTAAGAAGATCAGTGGGCAGAGTTTGTGCAACTGCCGTCAAAGAGATTAGAGATATCCCGGTAGTACGTGAATTTCCTGATGTGTTTCCTGAGGATTTACCCGGTCTATCACCTGATAGGGATGTACAGTTTAACATAGAGTTACAACCTGGAACAGCTCCGATTTCTCGGAGAGCTTATAGAATGCCGCCTAAGGAACTGGCCGAGTTGAAGGCTTAGTTACAAGAATTAATTGAGAAGGGGTTTATCCAACCTAGTTCCTCACCTTGGGGATGTCCGACAATTTTTGTGAAAAAGAAAGATGAGACCCTGAGGTTATGTGTTGACTATCGTCCGTTGAATGAAGTGACCATCAAGAATAAGTATCCATTACCTCGGATAGATTTGCTTTTTGATCAGTTGGCCGGAGCCAAAGTTTTCTCCAAGATAGATTTGAGATCAGGGTATCACCAAATTAAGATAAAGCCTGAAGATATTCCCAAAACGACATTTACCACAAGATACGGATTATATGAATACTTGGTGATGTCTTTTGGTTTGACAAATGCTCCTGCTCATTTCATGTATCTGATGATATGCCTGAGCTAGACAAGTTTGTAGTGGTATTTATAGATGATATACTAGTATATTCCAAGAATAAGACAGAACATGCAGAACACCTCAGAATTGTTCTGACTCGTTTGAGAGAACATCAATTGTATGCCAAGTTCAGCAAGTGTGATTTTTGGCTTAAGGAAGTGCAATTTCTTAGACATGTCTTGTTAGCCGAAGGAGTTGCAGTTGATCCCGGCAAAGTGAGGGATGTGCTGGATTGGAAACCGCCAACCACAGTTCATCAAGTTCGGAGTTTTCTTGGATTGGCGGGATATTACCATCGGTTTATTCTAGAATTCTCTAAAGTATCAAAACCTATAACTGAATTGTTGAAGAACCAAGGCAAGTTTGTCTGGTCATCAGATTGTGAAGAGGCTTTCTAGACTTTAAAAAGGCTGTTGACTACTGCACCAGTGTTAGCTCAACCTGATATCGAGAAGCCGTTTGATGTTTATTGTGATGCTTCAGGTATTGGTATTGGATGTGTGTTGATGCAAGAAGGCCGAGTCATTGCCTATGCGTCCAGGCAACTTAAGCAACATGAAGAACACTATCCTACTCATGAGTTGGAGTTAGCAGCTGTGGTTCATGCTCTGAAGATTTGGTGGCATTACCTGCTTGGTAATACGTGCCATATATATACAGATCACAAGAGCTTAAAATATATCTTTACTCAGTCAGAGTTGAACATGCGACTAAGAAGATGGTTAGAACTAATTAAGGATTACGATTTGGAAGTACATTATCACCTGGTAAAGCAAATGTAGTTGCGATGCTCTCGATCGAAAAAGCTATTACAATTGCTCCGACAAGAAGAACAATGGGTTTGACTTTATGTCAAGAGATGGAGAAGCTAAATGTAGAAGTAATTCAACAAGGTAGTTTGACCAACATAATTGTTGAAGCCACTATTCGAGATCAAGTTATTGCTGCTCAGAAGGAAAACTAGGGTGTAGCCCATATCAAGGAAAGAGTCAGGAATGGAAAGGCGGAATGTTTCAGTATAGATAATGAAGGTGTGCTATGGTTCAAGGATCGTTTGGTAGTACCAAAAGTTCCTGAGTTGCGGTAGTCAATTCTTGAAGAAGCACATGCTACTAGGTTATCTATCCATCCGGGAAGCAACAAGATGTACCATGACTTAAAACAAAGGTTTTGGTGGACAAAAATGAAGATAGAAATTGCGAGATATATAGCAGAGTGTGATACTTGTCAGAAGGTGAAAGCTATACATTTGAGGTCTGCTGGAGAACTACAATCATTACCTATTCTAGCTTGGAAGTGGGAGGACATAAGTATGGACTTTATTGTTGGCCTACCCAAGACAGCAAAGGGATTTGACTCAATATGGGTTATTGTAGATCGACTCACTAAGTCAGCACATTTTCTTCCTGTCAAGACTATATATCCCACTGTCCAATACGCCAAGATATATTTAGCAAGAATTATGAGTCTCCATGGAATACCAAAGACCATAGTGTCCGATCGGGTACACAGCTTTGTCTCCGCTTTTGGAAACAATTGCATTCTTCCTTAGATACCAAGCTCCTCAGATAGTACACTTATCATCCGTAGGTGATGGATGATGAAAGAGTCAATCAAGTGCTTGAAGATATGTTAAGGTGTTGTGTCCTTAATTATTCCAACAAGTGGGACGAATGCTTACCTTTGGCCGAGTTCTCATATAACAATAGTTATTAGGAAAGCATTAGAATGGCTCCATTTGAAGCACTCTATGGCCGTAGGTGCAGAACATCGCTGAGTTGGTCGGAGCCCGGAGAAAGAAGATTCTTTGGAGTTGACCTTGTGAAAGAAACGGAAGACAAGGTTAGGCAAATACAGGGTAATTTGAAAATAGCCCAGTCCCACCAAAAGAGTTATGTGGATAGACGACGGAGACCATTGGTGTTTAATAAAGGAGATTTTGTATATCTGAAAGTATCACCAATGAAGGGAGTTAACCGTTTTGGTGTTAAAGGCAAGTTGGCACCTCGATATATTGGACCATTTCAAATTTTGGAGAGATATGGAAAAGTGGCCTATCGCTTGAAATTACCAGAACATTTATCAGCTGTACATGATGTGTTCCATGTGTCTCAGCTTGAAGAAGTGTCTCAGAGTGCCCGAAGCGAATGTTGAAGTTGAAGGAGTGGAACTTGAACCAGATCGACTTATTCGAATATCCTATCCGAGTGTTGGATCAAAAGATCGTGTTACTTTGAGGAGAACAATAAAGTTCTACAAGATACAATGGAATCAACATTCAAGAGGAAGCTACACGGGAATCGAGAAGATTACTTGTGGGAAAAGTTTCCGAGTTTCTAGCGCCAATATAGAATAGAATAATGTTAGTTGAGCTCGGTTACTACAAATTGTGTTTTGTAAAGAACCTCAGTTGTTTTATGGAAAAGTTCTAGATGTTTTTGGATTGACACATTTCCTTTTCCATTACTTACTCTATGGCTTTGAATCTCGGCGAGATTTCTTTTAGGGGAAGGATTGTAACACCTCGGTGTTTAAAATACTAAAACCCCGACATGTCATCATATGCATTGTAAAGCATTTGGCATTTGGTGAAAATTTTGAGATGCATACACTAAAACAAGTTTATATTCATGTGATATGTGTTGAATTGTATTGTTTGACTTAAATTCAAAGTTTGTTTGGATTTTTGAATTTTTCGAGAAAACCCCGCTTTTCAGCATTTAATCCTACCCTGAAAATCCATTTCAAAATCTAAGCATAATTTGGGGTTGATCCCAAAAGAAAAAGTGTAGAGCTTGGCAAGTTATACAAAGTTTGTTTTTGGAGTTTTTCAAGTTGTTTAGAAAAATTTTGAGTAATTCAAAAAGGCGTAATTCGTTAAATTTTCCTATTCAAATTCAAAAGTTCATTTCAAAATCTAGACCGAATTAGGAGATGGTTATAGTAGCAAAGTTGTAGAACTTTTGATTTTGAACAACTTTTGTTTTTGGAGATTTTTGAGTTGTTATGAAAATTTGAGAGTAATTTGTGAATTTTGGCGAATGGCAAACTTGTAATTACTGTGAACAGTGTCCACCGTCGAGACTACACCGCCGGCGACCTTCTTAGGCGTTCCAGGCGTGTCGTGGCCGTCCTTGGCGTCGCGCTGGCACAGAAACGGCTCCGTCGTGGCTTCCTTGAGCTTCTGAGTCGCGTTATAAGAACCAAGACGCCGCCGTCGTGCGTTTTCTTCCTCTCCTCTTTTCCCGCCGCCACCACCGTAGCTCCGCCGAGCTCTCTTGCCGTCGACTTAGCGCCGTTGTGCGTCTCGGCAAAGCTCATCCCAGCTCCGCTTTAACCTTACGCGTCCCAACCGACCCACCAATTCAGTTTATCTCCACCGGAAACTCGCTGTCACGTCTTTTTTCATCGCGGTAAGCAACTCCTCCTCCGCCGAAAAGTCGCGATTCGCCGCGACGAGCTCCACGGTGCATCTTCGCCCCCGGTTTTGGCCGATTCTGCTTTCGTCTCGATCGTCAGTAGTACTTAATCCATAGCTGGTTGCTCATTTTGATCATCGCGCTGTCGGTCGGTACACCATCACCGACGACGTTTTGCTCGGCCGTGATCACCATGATCGTTATCACGCCTCTCGCTGCTTCTCCGACCTCGCTCCTTGCTTCAACGTGTTCGGGGTGAGCCTCTGGTGCTTCCTGAATCCCTTGTTTGAGCTCTACCGGTCGCACACAGCCGACGTAGCGCTGCCGTGCCACCGCGTCCGCCATGGTCGACAACGAGCTAGTATAGGGCCGTAATTAGTGCTGATAGGGACGTCAATCGATGCGCCTAGACTTGGTGATCATTTTGGTACGTTGGTCGTCGCCGGTGATCTCACCGTCGGCGAGAAATCGCCGGTCAGAGCCGTCGCTGCCGTGGTCAACGTCGGAGGTTAGGGATGACAGGTGGGGTCGGGTTGTCAGTGACTCAGCGTTCAAATGGATTTTTCTATTTTCATATTTGAATGAATAGTGTTTATTTTTGTTATTTTTGTGTAGATTTATTTAGAGCTCCAAAAATTATGAAATGTTTTTTGTGACTTCTCTGTGATGTATAGTATTTAAGAAAAATATAAAATAATGTTTTTCAGTAATTTTTGAATGTGATAAAAATTGCTCAATTCATTAATAAATGGATTTCCATGATTTTTCTAGGCTTATTTATTTATCCAAAAATTATGAAATTTGTTTTGCCACTTATTTATCATGTAATGAACATTTACAAAAATTTTGAGCTCAATTGGAATAAGTTGATTTATTTCATAATTTTGAATTAAATAATTAATTCATAAAAGTAAATAGTAACCTTTAATGATTTAGGTTTTGTTTGAAATTTTGATTGAGTGATGACCTTGGATCATTAGTTGATAATGATCCTTGGCAATTGATTGGGTGTTGCGAAAAAGGTTTGACTAGTTTGACTTGCAACTGTACCGCGAAGGAAAGTTGTATTCAAATTATTAATTTTGCATCCATCATCGAGCATCATGTTTCGTATTCCATCATCATGTTAAACATGACATTGTTATAACGTGTAGAAAACGAAGGTGAACACGTGGTAGTTAATCAAGTGGTTGAGGAGGTTAATCCGTCTGTTGAGGTCGGACCGAATACTTGTGAACGTCGCAGGAGCCGGACTTTTCCGTCAATGAAGGCAAGCCCCGGATGCATACAACCCTACCTTGTGTTTTACAAATTAATTTTGCTTTTGCTTTCCGTTCTTGCATTAAGTGATTAGGAGTTAAGTAAGAGCCTAATTGGTGCATTACCATCCTTGTTATTCCATATTTACCATATTACCGGTTTTTAAACTCAGTATATGCCTAGTTTTGCTTAGCTATCGTAGAACGATGAAAGTCGGGTGATTACCCGCCACACCGCAAGTTTTAAATGGAACATTGGTTAATTATGTTAGTATGTGATATGGGAATGTGGAGTAATAAATCTAGACCCAAGCGGACTCGGTGTGTGTGAGCCACAAGACATGGAGGTCTTGTGAGCGGGTTCTTTCCTTTGTGTCGATTAAGGCACGTCCGTTGTTGAATTGCATGAGGTGAGAATTTGTAGTACTAACCACATACTCCGGTAAGCCTGAACTTGGCGATTCTATTACGAGAATGGCTACTCGCGCACTGGGAGTGGAGAGATGGCAGGAATAGCATGTACCCACGTGGCTATGGGCTGGATTGGTGGAGTACTGTATTCTCTGGTGGCGCGGACCCGTTCTTGTTTCAGAGGATCTGAGGGTAGGTTGGTATATGTAGGTCGGGGACCTGCATATGTTGTGTGGTCTGAATTCCTCTGCTGGGTTTATAATCGGTTTGAATCGTCAAATGCGTTGCTCCTCGGTTATGGAGACTCAACTCACTGTTCATCATCGTAGTATTAATAACTGGAACTTGAGAATGGTTGATGAAGGTGTTGGATATGAAGTTTCATGATCTCATTATGGATCGTGTCATCTTTGTATATGAGTTTATGAAGTTTAAATTGTTGAAATAAAGAATTTTGTTAAAGAGCTTTTACGCAAAATAACTTTGATTATTGCTAAAACCATACCTTGAATCCCTGAGCCTGCATTCTTGAGTTATCAGTTCTTATTTCGGTTAAGTCTTGTTGAGTACTTTTGTACTCAGGGTTCGTTGACCCTTGTTGCAGGTGAGTCTCATGAGTAGATCTGTTGTGGATCGTGCTGCATGACAGTTGTACCTTGTGATGACGATGAGAAGTAATTGTGTGGCCCTTGGGCAGGGCAGCCTCATTGTGTGTTTTGTATTATATTATAATGCCGCTCCACTACTTTGGTTTGTATTAATATCGAACTTAGTTGTATGGTTTGAAACAAATGGTTTGTAAACTATGTTATTGTAAGTCTTCCGCTACTTTTACTCTGATGTATCTATTTGAATAAACTGTTGTAATACTGCAATGACTCTGTAATGTGATCCTGCTCGGAAATCATGGATGATTTGGGGTTCCCCGAGGACACCCGACAGTCTTCTTAAATTACCAGGAACATATGCATAGATGTCAAAGGTCGTTGGACAGTGACAGGTGCATGTGGGCCCTATAATTTAGGAGGTTCTGTCACATTAGTCCTCCTAAATAGTGCTTCTAGATCTTCAACGTAGTTTGTCGGAAGGTGAAAACCCATTACCCTACATAAAATATAAAAGTAGGCAAAACAAGGGTAAGCCTGTTTGAGCAGAGGTCAATGGTTTTCTCGATCACATCAATAAGTACAAATTTATCAATATTCCTTTTTTCCTAGCTACCTTCCCCGGTAACGGCGCCAGAAATGCTTGTTGGTATTTATTAACTTTTCACTTGTTTAAGTAGCCACCTAATGTTGTTGACATTTCTTAACATCACTTTTGCTAAGTTGTCATCCCTAGCTATGATGCTAGAAATGCTTGTTGGTACTTTCTAGCTTCACCTCTAGAATGACACTAAGAAGTACTTAAGTATTTTATTATGACTAGAAAGAATATATATATATATATGAAGAGATCTACAAGTGCATAGATAATTTACCATTGTAGCATTTCACCGGGAGTATTCCAGGCATCGTTATTTTTATTTTTACCACAGGGAAGGACTAGCAGATGCAGAATATGTTGATACCTTATACATATGATGGAGAGATAAACCAAAACCAAGCTTCTACTCATAACAGGGTAAGTCATAGGGTATATGATATATATGATAAATATAAGGTAAATGATCATTGATAATTAATAATTGAACACTCAGAGTACTCCTTTTTATGGCATTAGCATGACTAAGTAGATACAATAGAGAAATAATTCCTAAATCATTCTTAATTATAAGTCAAAGCATACTATGATTAGTGCAATTATACTTAATAGTCATGGCTAAGATCAACTTCATATCTACACATAAGGGATATTACTAAGGAAGATGAAGAATAAAGCATGACTTCCTTCGTAACTAGATCCTACTTGACCTATATTCGGGGAGTGGACTACAAAGGACTCAACGGAAGTGTCACATCCGCGATCTACCACATGGCCCAGAATATAGGGTGTATCCATAGGTAAACAACATATAAGCACCACGCTTATACAATGTCGAACACTCATCCCGTGTACTTTAGAGCGAGCGCTATACAAACTTATGCTTGAACATAAAGACAATATAGCTATACTAAGCATATAATCAAAGTAGATGATGGACATCATAACTAGGAACATGAATAATATTGAGAACAATGTCATATCAAATGTTGCAAACATATGAATAATGAAAGATACAAGAGAGGATACAGGGGCTATACCAAGCCATGCTCTTGGCAAGATCAGGAATCCAAGCAAAGCTTGCCTCCCTCTAGATCAAACCTAGCTAGCTATGCCCTAAAATATTGTGGAGCTCTAAGGTTCTTCTCTGATTAGGGTTTCTAGATGATGACTTGATCAATGATCAGGGTTATGCCCTAGGGGGTGGCAGGGGCTAGTATATATAGGGGAACCATCAATCATGACCCCTCAGATCAAACCAACTTAAAAGAATGGTGTAGATGCAATCCTTAAGGCAGTGGAGAACCGACATTCGAAGGAGGGGCTGACAGGTGGGGCCGGCCGGTCCCACTTGGCAGCCACATGCCCCCTGCTTTGGTGGTTTGCCTTTTAGAGTCTTCTAGAGTCTTCTGGAGTTGGTTTCACCATGGATAAGCACGATTAATTCTGACGTTTGGGTCCACCATGATGGTTTTCTGGATAAACCCTGCTAAAAACATGATTCACCAAAACATGTGGAATTTGTTAGTTTAAACCCCTAAACTTATGTTGGTGATCACTTTCATCCATTATATTGACTGTTTATGATGAGTGTTAACTACCATCAACATTATCCAAGTGTTTGACTTAGCAATAAATACTATGCAACGTATGCCTTCATATTTTCCTTGCCCATAACTCCACATAAGCTTTTGTGATACGAATGAAGGCACAATTTAAGCCTTTGGTAAGGAGCATAAACACTTATGC
The DNA here is from genome assembly GCA_904845875.1 of Miscanthus lutarioriparius. NCBI lineage: Eukaryota > Viridiplantae > Streptophyta > Magnoliopsida > Poales > Poaceae > Miscanthus > Miscanthus lutarioriparius. Next base: position 76,599,101 of record CAJGYO010000007.1, on the reverse strand, counting down.
GAGATTGAGTGTGCCATAGAAAGAACTAGAGCTTGTGATTTTTCTTGCCAAAATTTATAAAAATCTCTAGATGACATTTCTAAGCAAAATAGATAAGGAGAAAAGACTGTGGGGGGTCCGTGCATCTTCATCTCCATCACCAGTGCTGTCCGACCTCACCTCGCTAGTCCCCGAGCTGGACTGACGCTAGGGACTGCTCGGCTAGGCGTCTACAGCCCTTGGCCAATCCTCTGATGGCACCACCGAAAAGTACACCGCCCGGTCCTACCCATGAATCTTCAAGAATGTGCATGAATACAATGTACAAAGACAAAGTTCAATTACATGTTACAAGCAAACTCTTACCGCCGGGGGAAGGTTCACGACGCTGTATGACCTCTGCTGGTCGTTGATCGAAGTGCGCCCCATGAGGTTGAACAACATCGCGATGTGCCACATGACTTCATTCCGGTCAATCTCCTAGGGCACCTCATGGGTGCCGTTAGTGTCTCCTCGGAACTCATATCCAGGATGTGCCCTCTCTTTGCAGGTCTAGATCCGGTGGAAGGTGAAGTTCATTGCCACCATAACTCCATCTAGCCTCTTGCGATTTATTAGTGTCAGGAGCTCCCTCACCTGCTCCATTCCATCAGAATTGGGCCTCCCCGACCACTTGGGGTCGCTCACTAGGACTTGATCGACATCACACGGCACATACGGCTCCACCTGCCTGATGTTGAAACCATCTGCAGGCCCAGTACTTCACATTCATGTTAAGTGGGATGGCGATGTACTGACTTGCCATCCGATCTTGTAGCTACAGATAGGCGCTGCCAACCACCCTAGATCCAGACCCCCTAATTTTGAGGCAGAAGAAATAGCGAAACAGATCGAAATGGGGAAGGATTCCCAGATACGATTCACACAGATTGATAAAAATTGCAGCATGCAATATGGAGTTCGGGGAAAGATTGCACAGACTGATGCCATAATAAGCAATCAGATTGTGGAGAAAATGGTGAATAGGAACACCAAAACCACGAAAGAAATAATCCTCAAACATGACCAACTCATCGATACAGGGAGTGAGAAAGTCCTCACCGGCCACCGGCTGCCATCCCGCCATCGCCCTATCGAACAACATGCCGTACTCCACCAGGTTGTTGAGCATTGCTTCATCGCTGATGGATCGCACCCTGTCGGCGCAAAAATGTGTCAATGCGCCGGGCACATAGCAAACCATAAGGATATGCTTGATGGAGCAAGGCTGGAGATCCGCTTGGCTTCAACGCAGGGCTAACCGATCTTGTGAATCCCTCTTGAGGCATGCCAGTCAATTTGACCTACAATTGACAAGGAGAGAAAGTTTATCAGTAATTTAAGGTGGAACATGCCAGTTTTGCCTAGATAATTCCAAGTGTGCTGCTTCGAGAGCAGCCAGACGGGAAAATCAACTAAATAGCCGATACGCACAGAAATCGGCTGTTACGGACTGTAAAGCTCGTGGGTCATGATTGATTTTATCTTGACAAGTACAGTATGCGCAAATGTAAGTAAGATCATCAGCTAGGTAGATAATACCGGTGTAAAGCATTGAGCCGATGAATCTAACGAGAAAGGATATAGCATGCGAACAAATCAACTGTCTAGTACAAATGCATCTACAAACGCTTTAAATCTAATATGTTACCATCAACAGTGAGGTTTGACCGGATCGATAGTAGCTATGATGATAATAACAAACCAAAACCAAAGAATCCGTAAAACCATCTATACATTGACAGGCTTTCCAAAAGACACGCTATATGTGTGGATCCTCAGGCAAATCGGCTGAAATAGCAAATTCAGGTGAAAAGGGACTACAACATGTGAACAATCGACTATTTAACATGGACAAACCTATGAACTCATCAGACCTAACCTATTATCTCTAACAGTGGGGTTCTACCGGATCGATGGCAGCCGTGACAAAGACAACAAATCAAACCTTTAAAATACATAGATCTATTCATATTTTACAGAATCATGGAGACACACTATAGGCGTTAAAGCATCGGTGATCGGCTATTTAGCCGATGTAGGCATAACAAACAGTTAAGGTCACGCCTGATCGAGAACAAATCTACCAACTAGCATCCTCCGATCTAAAGTGCCATCAGTGGGGATCGACCGGATCGTTGCAGCCATAACAGTGAACTATTGACTAGATTTAACTAGCCAGCAAACCTCCTAAAGATCAGACATGCCTTAACCGCGTACTATGCACGATCAAGATCGAGGAAGAACAACCGATAAAACATAACCCGTCGTTCATTGTAAGAAATATCATTTTGTAACAAAGCAAACGATGGACTAAAAAGATGTGAGGCCGATCTAGATCGATCGTCAATCGGGCAGATTGATGTTGCTGAAAACTAATGACAATAAGAACATTAGCAAGATCGGTAACTTTATGAATCTTCCCAAAGGATGCCACTCTGAGGTAGAGCCGATAACTTGATCTTAATCTAATTCGAGTAGTGGAGGTCAAACTTAACCGATGTAGCCGTACTTGAACTAGATAAGAGTCAATAACTAGCTTATACTAGAGTTTACAGTGGAGGTCGAACTTAACTGATGCAGCCGTAGAAACAGAGGTATAAGCCATGACAGTACTTATAGACAAGCCGGAGGTTGGCCGGACTGATGCAGCCCTACTTGTTGAAGAACTCGCCGAGATCTACACTACTCCTACTTCTAAGGGGTGGCGTAAACCAAAAAGTAAAGGTACTGGTTTGATTGATCGATGAGAGGTCTATTACAATAGCCCGGGTCTAATATTTATACAATCTTTAGTACGACTAATTACAATCTTTAGTATGAATCCTACTCAAGTACGACTAATTACAATCTTTAGTATAAAAGAAAACATTCCTAACTTAAGATAACTTGGACCCTAATCTTTCCTTTTTGTAGAGTCCAACATGTATTTCCTGACGCCAGCCATAGCTCATTGTCGTTATCTGCTGACGTCATACGAAGAGAGCCAATTCCAATGCCGTATCTGAATCGACAGATATCGATCCTTATTCAATCGATTCCTTGATTTACACAATCTTGGAGGCTTCGAGTTCCCGCGTTCTTCTTTCCAAATTTTGGTGTAAACACATGCCCCTAATTTTGGGATAAAAATGATTTTATTTCAAAATTCCTATTTACCTGTTTACCACGTCGCAACCGTTTTATTCCGAGATATACGCGTGACTCCTGATTTCTCGATCTGAGTCTTATATAATATCCCAACAGTATCTTTTCCAACTCACTCGGCCCATTTGCTTCCCCTTCTTTCTCGAGCAAATCCTAAGAGCCGACGCCTCCATCGCCAAAGCCTCAACCCTAGCAAATCTTCTGCACTATCAAGCTTTTACTCAAGCGATCTTCCTCAGATTCAAATCCATTTTGGCTGCAATGGTGACTAGCGACCATGTCCCCGAGGTATGTTTTCAAGTTCCCACTCTCCAAGTATCGGCCACTACCCTGCATTTCCCTTTCTTCTCAAATTTATTTTATCTGATTTATAGGAAATGAGGAACGAAATCTTGATTCCATTGGCTGTTGCCCCCAATGTCTATTTTCTTGGGCCTATGGGTGACCCTGATCCATCTGATTTTATCCATCAAGAAACCAACCAAATCACTTTCAAACAATTTGTAGTGGATTCGTCCTCCTAGAACACCAAAACTTCCTTTAGAAACCGGCCAAAAATGCCTAGGGGATGGAGAGACTGATTTCGTAGGGTATCCGAGAAAAAGGCTGGAGATTGGGAGCTTTATGATTTGAATCAATGCTTGACACTCTCGTTGTCTGGGATGGAGAGGAATGATTCACTCCTGATTTCTACATCTTATTTTGGTCTAACACCCTAAATGCTTTCGTTTTTGGTCACGGCCCAATGACCATCACTTTGGCCGATGTTCATATGTTGACCGACCTTAGAATAATAGGATCGATGCAGCCTTATGATTTCTTAAGTGATGGATCCAAGAAATTAGCCAAAATATTAGACTGCATAGGATGGGCAAGCTACATTCTAAACCACATCAAAGACGGATCAATTGTTAGTGAAAGAGAATATGTGGCCTTTCTGAACATGTGGCTAGAGAGATTCATCTTCTGTGGGTCATCTTGTGGTTCGACTTACAATCACAAACTCATGGCAGAGCATCTGGTAGTAGGCACTGGTATTCCTCTTGGAAAGTATCTGTTAGGGGCTGCTTATCATCTGATGCACCAGATACCTGCCTAGTTATTGAAGAATGAACTAGTGCATACTATTAGTGGCCCTTGGTGGTTGATACAGCTATGGCTGAACCTATATATGCACAAGACTGTAAGACCTAATCTTAGAAACCTGAGCTTTCCTTCCTCCAACTTTGATGAGGAATATAGAGGTGAGGAAGGAAGAACCCGTCAGTGCATGAGCTATGGTGAGGCTGCATCGGCCATAACAATTGTTGTCGATGTTGCCCATCTCTTGAAAAAGTTTTATAGAGGGTTTGATGTAGATATCCTGACTTGGCTATCCTATGATGAGGATGAGAACAATGAGCTGGTCTTCCCATTCAAATTTCGATTTGAATCAGGCTGTTCAGACAAAACGACGGCTGCAATCTTCAATTCCTTCATCAAGCCCTACGTTCTTCCAGCTGAATTTCGTCATGGCCACGGCAAAATGTCTATAGGTTCCTTCCTTCTAGGCAACCTTCCAACCTACGAGTTTTACAACCCTTCCTTTGTAGCTCGTCAGTGTGGTCTTGGTCAACTGCCTCCTCAACTGTTCTTCAAGGATATACTGAGGCTAAGAGAGGGTATTAGTGAAGTAATGGAAGCCTCCAGAGTTTTCCAACTAGGATCAGATCTTCCTTCTCTTTACTTGCTTGACTGGACAAGAGTCAACTTCTCCTCCAATGTTTTTGACTCCTGGTGGCAAGAATGGTGCTCCCATCTCTTCTGTGGGTTGGCCCATCCTAGATGCATAGCTCTGGATGGAGAGTTTGCTTCCGACAGAGAGGTAACTTACCATTTCTTTTCAAAAAATCGTTCAATGAATTCTCCTGCCAACTGTTCTAACAGACCTTTTCAGGACGCTAAATTTGAGCCCCCAAGCTTGGACAGGAAGGGGCATTCTATAGATTATTAGCCACCATGTCCAGTTTCAAGGATAGGATCAACTGCACCCTACACTGAAGAAACTGATGAAAACTCAAGCTACCCCTACAATCATAATGTATCAACCTCCAAAACGTAAGACAACCCAAGGGACAACCCACAAAATTGTTACTGGGAAAAGACTTCATCGAACGAGACCATTAGCTACCCAGGTAAAACAATTCATCCTTTCTTCAAAAATGATATTCAACTTCTAATTCCCTTTCTTTACAGCTATCAACCATTGCATCCCAATCGGCTCTGGGTGTGGAACTGCTGTCCCTGGCATTCAAGTCAGCATCAACTGAACCTTCATCGGCTGATCCTCAAAAGGAGCCGATTTTGGTTGAAACAACTGATGTGTCCAAGGCAACAAAAGATGTAAGTCCTTCCATTTCACCCCCTAATGTTGCCAAGGTATTTCTCTTAAAATTCTTGATTTTTATTCAGTTTTCACCCTTCATCTGACCATTTATCATGCTAGATACTATCTGAGGAAACACCCATACAAGAGCAGGAGTCTGACAGTTTGCCTATTGACAATGATCCTGTTGGCATTGAGAATGATCCTATTGCTGTTGACACTCAAACCGTCGATTCCCTAGTTCAGCATACAACTGATGGTAAGAAAATCATATATTTATTTTATCCTTCTGCAACAATCATATACTAAAAATCTTCCTTGATGTTTGTAGATACCAATATTGAGAATTTAGAGCAATTCAACCAGATACCATTGGTGCATCATCAGCCGTTCCTTCTTCTCAGATGGAAGCTATCTCAGAGAAGGTATTGTACTTACTTCATCATTTATCTTATTATCAACTGATTCAATCCTCTTAACAAGATTTTCTTATATATAGGTACTTAATCTTCTAGCTCTGAGATACTCTTTTAATCTTGAAGAGTATCTAGATAAAGATGAAATCAACTCATCCGCCACCTCTTCTAAAGAAGCTCTATCAGAAGAGACCAGAAATCGGCTAAGGGATATACTGCCAATACTTGAGAAGAATATAGCTGATTTGGTCCAAGATGCGGATTCAATGCAAAGAGTCTCCTTGGCCTTTAAGGTTAATTCAGCCCTGGTTCTTACCAAGGTCTTGTCATCTTTGTCTGCCATTGAAGATCAAGCCCCAAAGGTGAAAAAGGCTCAGAGGAACCTATCTAACCGTGAAACTTTATTGGCCCAGAAGAACTCCAATAGGTAAGAGGCCAAAGAGCTGACACAGCTGATCAATGATTTGAAGAACTCCTCTCTCAGGATCGATCCAGAGCTAACCCAACTAGAAGCCAGGCGTGCAAAACTTGAGAAGGAACTAGAGAATGTGAGGGCTGCCATTGATCGCCACAAGTCCAATCTGGCTCAAATACCCGATGCCATTAAGCAGAAGAAACAAGAACTGTTGGCTAAGGTCAGAGAAGGCAGGACCATCTACAACAGTCTTGAGGATATTCCTGGATCAGCCGAAGAAGATAAGCAACAAATCGCAGAAATCGATGCTATCCGGCTAGAAGCATTAAAAGCAATCCAGGATGTTCTAGACTTGTAATCTATATGTCAACATGTATCTTGTGCAGAATCAATTATAACCATATTTTCTGTCGCCTTGTTGTATTTCTTGTTTCGGCTAAAGAGCCGATTCTAGACTTCTAACTTTAATCCGATTAAGTCTGAAAACATGGCATGTATTAAGAAAAACCCCTCAATCTTCTGTTCTCAACCACCAACGCCGTATTCCCTTCGGTATTAGTGAGGTGGTGCTTTGCCTTCTATTAATTGCCATTGCCTTTTGCACGTCCCGAGACGTCCACCACCTCGCTTCGTGGCTTCAAATACCGGGCGAGGGCTCTAGCCATGAACATATCTACACTCGCAACCGCTCCTATTCCTTTGCACTTCTCTACCCTCGTAAACTCTTTAGCGGCTTTCTTCCCCTTCTTGTAGATCCAACCAAACTTCATGGCCAGTGAGGACAACCGAGGCAAACGTGCGGCAAAGGAGATTCCGGAGGACATGCCGGTGAGCCAGCGCCTTCGTCGTATGAGGTGAGAGCGACATCTTCTGCTCATGGCGGTGAACTCTTCTAACTCATTTATAGGTTCGTCTTGAATGACAACCTTCGTCCTCTTCGCAGGGCCTGGCAGCCCTTTGATGCTGCATCCTCTTCGCTAGACTCGTCATCGGACTCCTCTGATTCTTACAACAGCAACGACGCCCGGCATTTCCTCAGAGAGTGGAGAGCAGCCTAGGACCGTTATTCTGAAGCAACTTAGGAAAATGGCCAACTTGAGATCCACCTCGGGGTCTCTTAAGCCGCTCTTCATGCCGCTGAGGAAGAGGCCAGTGCTGCTCGGGCACGGCTGGCCGAGTCCGATGCCATGGTGGCGGGTAAGATGGATTCTAGGAACACCTTTATTTTGATTCCACTACCTTTATCTTAATAGCTCTTCTATTTCTGCGATCGCCAGCCCTGATGGTGCAGTTGGAGTCCCTCCAACTGGCGACAAACGTGGCTACGGCGTCCATCAACACTGGGCCCCGTCATCAATGCCCGCCTCCATGATGTTCTGGCCCGCATCCAGGAGATCGCCCTTCATGGCGTTCATCATGGCTCATCGGTGGCGCTGGCCACGCAGTAGTCCAGACCGGGTACGAGCTCCATACCATGGAGACTGGTTTCCCGATGGGCGATGGCCCCGAGGAGCACGAGGACTTGATCGAGGAGTTTGTCGACACAGCGGAGGCCATAGTAGACATCACATCCGCTCAGGATGTGATAAACCATGTTTTTGATTATTTTGTATTTAGGGCAAACTAATCAATAAAATCTTTTATTTTCTATGATTGTATATCAGTGTGCTTTCTGCAATGCCTCTCGTATACATAATGGTTGCTTCTGTGTTTGTTTTTTCTCTATAGGCGATATATCTCATATCGGCTTTTCCCTTTTGGGTTTATTTTGAACTAGAGGCGATACTCTTTTGATACCGGCTATTAGAGCCAATGACTGAACAAATTGGCTATCAAGTGTTGATCCAAACATTAGGATAATATCCCTTCAAACATTTTTCATCGATCGCTTTTGATAGGTTGTACTAGAACTCTTCAGACCAAAGATTGAACAATCGACCGGTCTAGGCCAGGCATCTCATTAAGCAGAACAATCTTTAAATTTCCTTTAATAAATCTATCGATTCTGGCTTGTACTCAGGATTTGATTTAGTGCTCACATACATCGGCCTAGGCCCATCTCTAGGAGAATGCCTATATCCTTTAATCCACCGGCCAACACGAAGCCATGTCCTAGCTTATTACTTGTGCCATCCGTTGGATTATCCATTAAAACAAACTCTCAGAGCCGATGGCTTGGATCGGTTGTTGGCTTTCATCACTGATCTTAATGAAGCCTCCATCCCATAGTTTGCCAGAAAAACACTCGAAGTCTTCTAGCTCCCAATACACTGGATCGGCTATTGCGATACTCATAGATTCATCAGCGTGAACCAGTTCAACATCATCCCTATGCCACTGAATCAAACATTGATGCATGGTTGATGGAACACAATAATTTGCATGAATCCAGTCATGACCAAGGAGTAGATTGTATGAACCTTTTCCATCAATGATGAAGAATGTGGTGAGCAAACTCTTACTTTCGATTGTCAATTCAACGTTCATTGCCCCCCGGTCGTGGATGTATTACCCCCGAAATCCTTAAGCATCATGTCACCTCAATCAAATCTCATGGTCCCTTGCCAAGCTTGCGAAAAAATAGTATAAGGCATAAGATTGATAGAAGCACCTCCATCTACCAACATCTTGCTCATCGGCTTCCCATCAACAAAACCTTTTACATACAAAAGCCTTTAAGTGTCGATGTTTGACTGGCTTATCGAATATAGCCTGCTGTATCACTGTTAACTTGGCAACTATCTCTTCATACTCCGATTCATCAAAATCTGAATAGATTTCTTGGTCTGCTAGAGCGCTAAATTCCGATGGTAATAGAAAAGCCATTTGAATATTAGCCAATGGTTGACCCCTATTGGCTGTTTGTTTAGCACGCCACACTTGAGGTCTATCAGACGCCTAAGCCTGTTCTAGCTCTCTGTTCCTTAGGCGTTGCACCCTTCTTTTCTGGCTTCTTGTCAAACCTCCTGGACACCATTGGCCTTCCTTCCAAACACATTCTTCCTTATTACTTTCTTGTTCATAATCAGCCCAGTTTTGATCAATAACTTGCTTTCCCAGCTGATTATGAATACTTTTATTTTTTAAGCACCGATCCATATTATTATGATGACACTCATCTCGAGCATGGATAGACTGGCGGTTGGCTTGAGATTGCCTAAACTCCCAATATTGCTCGCTGCACTTTGGGCAATTATTTCTAGTAGGCAATTTTAAACCTTCATTCCAACAATGTCTAAAAAATGACAATTCCAATGTGATTCAGCTTGCTTTCTTTCATACCTCTCCTCTTCTTGTTGACGCTGGTATTCTTTCTCCTTCAACCAATGCTGATAATCCTTTTCCTTTTGTCACTGCCATTTATTCAATAGAATTCGAGATGTAACATGCGGCCTTGTCGCCCCATCCCTTGACGTTTCTCCCTGCTCACATCGGCTCTTTTGTTGGTCACGATGCCTTCTAATCTCTCTATATTCATCAGCCGATATTTGCATCTCGGGATCAACTGTTCCAGTTTCTCTTGATCTGGTTGATGTCAGGACCTTAGCCTTTCCTTTGAGCATCCTAGCATCAACTATGTTCTGATCTCTTGGGAAAGGATTATCATCAACTTTAATCTTTCGAGGCGTATCAAATTTGAGCATCCCTTGCTGAATAGCCCTTTGTATGTATTGCCAGAAGACTCTGCACTCATTAGTAGAATGAGAAGTAGCGTTGTGAAATTTGCATAACTTCTTATTCTTCAACTGATCGGGAGGCAACATAATATGATTATCGGGCAACTTGATCTGCCCCTTCTCAAGCAAGAAATCGAAGAACTTGTTCAATTTTGTGACGTCGAAATCATAGCTTTCTTCGACTCCTCTTCCCCAAGGATTTGGCACCATTACTGTCTTCTTACCCCAATTCCATTCAGCCATGTCAACCTCTTGTTGTTCATCGTCTTCATAGCCATCATCAACTGAATATGGATTATAGGTTTCGGCAATTGCAGTATTCTTCTAGAATCGGGTATCTCTGCGCATGTTCTGAAATTGGCTATTGAGTGCTGCCACTCGTTGAGCCAACTAACTTAAGTTGTCAAACTCTTGTCCCAGTAGCTTCTCTCTCCACATTGGCAACATTCCTTGAACGGCCAAAGCAGCTAGGTGATCATCGGTCAAGTTCAATGAGAAACACAAATTCCTGGTCTCTCGAAATCAATGAAGAAACTCGGTGTCCGATTCATTAGTTCTCTGCCTTATGGTCGTCAAATCGGTAAATTTCTTTTCTCCTGTCCCAGTATAAAAATATGTATGAAACTTCTTCTCTAGGTTAGCCTAATTAGCAATGGAGTTAACTGGCAGCGATGAAAACCAAGTAAAGGCTGGCCCTGACAGAGATAAGGAGAAGAAACAAACTCGATGGGCCTCTTCAATGGATGCTTTGCCCAACTGTGTAAGATACCGTCTGACATGTTCTATTATGTTTGTGCTATCTTGGCCAGTGAACTTAGCAAATTTTGGGAGCCTGTAATTTATAGGAAGAGCGACCAAATCATACCGTTCTGGATATGGGTGTTTGTACGAGAAGGTCTGCCCTTTTGGCTTCAAACCAAACTAATTCTTCATCATCTCGGTTACTCTAAGCAACAACTCATCAGCATTTGAATTTGGATTTCTCTGTAATTGATGACCCATCTGTGGATTAAAATTTTGGATACTTTGATACCCTAGATTTGGAATCATATGAAGGGTGTTGTAATCTATGCCATAATGATATCCTTGTGGAATGTCTATCTGTTGGGTCCTTTGCTGGTTTGCTGCTTAAAGTCTCTGGTTATAGATGTTAGGATCTATATCTCTACGAATCCTTTGAACCGATGGTGCTATTTTTTGAGCCGATGATGGTATTTGGCCTGATGTGCCAAAATTAACCATCTGGTTCTGACCTTGCCTCGTCGGCTGCTGCACATGCTACACTGACGATCTATGATTATACTGTATATGATTAGAAGTAGCACCTTGAACTTGCTTAGATGAACTCTGAACTGCCTGGACATCATCATTACCAGCTAGCGTTGCTTCTTGATGGCTAGTATCGTCTTGATTAGTCCCCTGAGTCGACGGATGTGGAATATTATAGTAAACCGGTCCAACCTGATCAATCAGATATCCATGAAACACCTCTTTCATGGTGTTGTGGAATGTGTTCAAGGAAACTATATTGTGGTTCAATATGGCATCATGAACAGATTTGTTTACAACCTCCATGAAGAAACGTCTATCCTCAGATTCATCTGTATCTGTCTGCCCATGCAATAGGACTCTTGGTAGTGGATATTTCTAAACAACTTTATTATCATGTGTCTTGGTGTTGGACAACAAACACTTATTCTGAAATTCTTCTATTGTTTTGCTGATGACATCTTTATCTTCATCAGGTAGGTCTTCATAAGGCATCATAAGAATGTCATTATTGCTGTAAGTCGCCATGACGATTGTGGGGTCCCACCAGGCGTGCCACAACGTGTGTCGGTGCAAAAACATGTCAACGTAGGGCTAACCGATCTTATGAATTCCTCCCGAGGCGTGCCAGTCAATTTGACCTGCAATTGACAAGGAGAGAAAGTTTATCAGTAATTTAAGGTGGAACATGCTGGTTTTGCCCAAACAGTTCCAACTATGCTGCTTCAGGAGCAGCCAGATGGGGAAAATCGACAAAATAGCCGATACGCACAGAAATCGGCTATTATGGACTATAAAGCTCGTGGGTCATGATTGATTTTATCTTGACAAGTACATTATGCGCAAATGTAAGTAAGATCATCAGCTAGGTAGATAATACTGGTGTAAAGCATTGAGCCGATGAATCTAACGAGAAAGGATATAGCATGCAAACAAATCGACTGTCTAGTACAAATGGATCTATAAACGCTCTGAATCTAATCTGTTACCATCAACAGTGAGGTTCGACCGGATTGATAGCAGCTATGATGATAATAACAAACTAAAACCAAAGAATCCATAAAACCATCTATACATTGACAGGCTTTCCGAAAGACACGCTATATGTGTGGATGCTCAGGCAAATCGGCTGAAATAGCCAATTCAGGTGAAAAGGGACTACATCATGTGAACAATCAACTATTTAACATGGACAAACCTATGAACTCATCAGACCTAACCTGTTATCTCTAACAGTGGGATTCGACCGGATCGATGGCAGCCGTGATAAAGACAACAAATCAAACCTTTAAATCACACAGATCTATTCACATTTAACAGAATCATGGAGACACACTGTAGGCGTTAAAGCATGGGCGATCGGCTATTTAGCCGATGCTAGCATAACAAATAGTTAAGGTCACGCCTGATCGAGAATAAATCTACCAACTAGCATCCTCTGATCTAAAGTGCCATTAGTGGGGATCGACCGGATCGTTACAGCCATAGCAGCGAACTATAGACTAGATTTAACCAGCTAGCAAACCTCCTCAAGATCGGACATGCCTTAACCGCATACTATGCACGATCAAGATCGAGGTAGAACAACCGATAAAACGTAACCCGTCGCTCATTGTAAGAAATATCATTTTGTAACAAAGCAAACGACGGACTAAAAAGATGTGAGGCCGATCTAGATCGATCTTCGATCGGGCAGATTGATGTTACTGAAAACTAATGACAATAAGAACATCAGCAAGATTGGTAACTTAATGAATCTACCCAAAGGATGCCACTCTTAGATAGAGCCGATAACTTGACCTTAATCTAATTCGAGCAGTGGAGGTTGAACTTAATCGATGTAGCCGTACTTGAACTAGATAAGAGTCGATAACTAGCTTATACTAGAGTTCACAGTGGAGGTCGAACTTAACCGATGTAGCCGTACAAACAGAAGTATAAGCCATAACGGTACTTATAGACAAGCCAGAGGTCGGTCGGACCGATGCAGCCCTGCTTGTTGAAGAACTCGCCGAGATCTACACTACTCCTACTCCTAAGGGTTGGCGTAAAGCCAAAAAAAGTTACTTGTATTGATTGATTGGATTCCTTTTTACGATAGCCGGGGTCCAATATTTATACCCGGAGCCTAAGTATAAATCCTACTCAAGTACGACTAATTACAATCTTTAGTATAAAAGAAAACATTCCTAACTTAAGATAACTTGGACCCTAATCTTTCCCTTTTTGTAGAGTCCAACTTGTATTTCCCGATGCCAGCCGTAGCTCATTGTCGTTATCTACTGACATCATCCGAAGAGAGCTGATTCTAGTGCCGTATCTGAATCGGCAGATGTCGATCCTTATTCAATTGATTCCTTGATTGACACAATGTTGGAGGCTTCAAGTTCCCACGTTCTTCTTCCCAAATTTTGGTGTAAACACACCCACACCTCATCGCGGTTGATCTCATGCGCTGCCTTCTTCGAGGCCCCGCGGCTTCTTTTTGGCGCCATCGAAGCGATCTGGGGAGTGGAGGTGGCTTGATGCTTGGATTTGCTCTAATGGTAGAGCAGTTGCGGTTGCCAGAATGCGAGGCGCGAGGACAACGAGGGGGCGAGTGGAGAAATGGTATGTTCATTTTGGAACTATGGTGGATTTATAACGATTTACCGCTGCCTTTTTGTCTCCAGGGTTTTTGGGAAATCATGTCGCGTCGCGCACGCCCTCTCCCGCAGTCGTCGCGCCACACGCATGCTTTAGCCGCAGTAATTGCGCGTCTCTCCGTTTTCTCTGTTTCTTCACTAATGGGCCATTCAACGGGCCGCTATTTGCCTTCGCCAGGAAACCACTAATGGGTAGCCTGTTTTCTCAATCTGCTCTGTTAATAAGTACATGATGGATTGTTGTGTGCCACAGTTACTAAGTACAAGATTTTCTACAAGCTGGTGGCATGTTTTTAAGGCTTTTCTTTGACCCTGCTATAAGATTCATTCTTTGTCTTCTAGCAGGCTCGGGGACTAAGTGTGTACACTTCACCTTGCAGTGAATGTACTAGTTTCTTGATGACTTAACTTCTTCGCAATGCCGGGAATTGGTTGCATACTTAGCTATGATGGGGACCGCATATTTTTCCTTGACCCTGCTACAACATTCATCATTTATCTTCCAGTAGGCTTGGGGACTACATTGTGTACAATGCACCTTGCGGTGCATGTGCTGTTTCTCCATGATGTTTTGGTTACACCAAGACTGTCATGAAAATACCTTTGCTCTGCTCTGGTGACTCGTCATTAGTGCAATCGCAGCTGGCACTTAAGTGTGTACACTTCACCGACCAAGAATTCTCAATTTTTTGTGTTGAGCTCCTTACATCCTAATTGGTGATTCTCACTTGGCTAAGTCCGAGGTCTTCCAGACAGCTAAACTGCTCAGCAGTTGTCCTCATAGGTCGGTAGGACAATTAAGATAGTCGGCAAACATTTTCACCGCTCAGGTCACCAGCTACGCTGGTCAGCTTTCATTTTCGCTGCTCGGATCTTCAGTCAAACTGGTCGGCTTCATGGCAAACTGCTCGGACTTGATCAAGGCGGCGTCAACAAGAGGATACAAGGCGCTCAGGGACTAGCTATGGGGGGTCTGACCCCAGGTACCCACGGCGATGCACATGGGCCGCACCAATAGGGATGGTCTAGCCCACAAGACAAAGGCTTGCGGCGCACGGCACAGCTCGGCGCACGCCGTAAAGCATCTTGGTGGCATCCTGAAGATCACGTTGAATCTATTAGGATATACTGAATGTATGATTCCATGTATAGATTATCTCTTACCCGATCGGACTCTGACCTGATCGGCATGTAACCCTACCCTCGGGATATATAAGGCGGGTAGGGGACCCCCTTAAAACACATGCAATCATATATGATAGCCAATACAAACAGACAGGACATAGGATTAGGGTATTACGTCAAGCTAACGGATTGAACCTATATAAATCTTGTGTCTTGTCACCATCTCGCTCCTGATCTCGCTCACCTCTCCGAACAATCTACCATCGCGGGTAGCACCCTCGGTGGACTGTCGAGCATCTTTTGTCGATAAAGACCCTCTTTCTAGCTAATCCATGTTCAACTCTCAGACAAGGTGAAGGCCAAAAGCCCCATGATGACAAAGGTAATATGTTTAAGAGTTTCTATGTTAACATTTCCAATTCAAAGGTTGGTATGTTTATGAGTAGGAATGCAGGAGTTAGTAAGCAACTGATATTTTCATGCTAAGTCCCCATCTTTGCTCAAGACGAGCGAAAGGCAAGCTTGGGGGAGCTTGTTGATGGTCACTAAACACCTATTTTAGCCATCAACAAAGCCAACATTCTGAAGGAAAATCAACATAAAATGCAAAGATTTGGTTTATTACTAACGGAATTCCACTTGTACATGAAGTCTATTTGAATACAGGAAAAACAGTGAAAAAGGTGCAAAATATGTGACATGGAGGCAGCAAAATGTGGCAGGGGCCTCTAGGCCCACACTGCCACGTCGACTGGTGGCCATGTGGCACCGCCCGGCGCCACCCTGTCCCCGTCCATGTCACCAATCCGTAGGATAGCTCCTACACTGCCTCACAAGCGTCGATTTCATGTCAGTTCAAGCGATGGACGAGATTTGTTCACCGTGGATTCATGGGCCCATCGTCATTCACTTGGAGGCCATCAACCAACCTTGCAACCGCCTTTTGGACCAAATCTTCACACATGCTAGAAAAGGAACAGACTTTGGGAGCCAACCATGACCCTATGATGCAAAGTCGGTGATCGGACGGCCGGCCGGCGCCCCATCCACGCTGCCCGGCACCCAAGGAAGCTCCACCGCCTCTCCACTGCCTACAAATACCCCCTAGCTCCTTAGTGCTATAAATAGAGGTGTCCACCTCAATTGTAAAGCGTCCCAAGTAGAATCATTCTCTCTACTCCTAAGTTTAGGTAAGTAGTGAGAGTGAAAGTGAAGAAGTGAAGAGCTAGGAGCTTGGAGAAGTCTTCCAGAGTCTCTCTGTACGCTCTTGTAAGCTACTTTGCTTTCTATATATTTCCTTTAGTACTTGTCTTATTTTCAGCATTTACTTTCTTGCATTAGAGTAAAGTAGTGTTGCGAATATTTCGATCATTTCTTATTTAGTTAGTAAGTTTCCGATATACGGGATCCTCGTCACTAGTTGGTGCTATAATCTTAGCGCAAGGTTAGAGTAGTATCACTTAGTGTAAGCATGTTGTTTAGACTACAGGGTACCTTGGATTGTGGCTAATTCTCTGGATAGATGGTGGTAGGTGGTGACAGCCCTGTCCATCCTATGTATTCCACCACGTTGGAATTAGTTATTAAATCATAGGGTTCATGGTGCTTTGTGCCTAATCAACCTTAGGGTGAGTTTAGGACAGGTACGCCCCAAAGTATATTCATCGCTTATCTTGCTAGACAATTGATAGGCTGAATCAATTAAGATAGTACTTAATTTATCTTCACCTACTATGTGCCCATCGTAGTGTTTCTTTTGTTTTATTATTTTAGTTAGTTTAGTTACTTTCATTTGCTCCATTACATTCGTGCCGAGGTAATTCACTAAAAATAAATCAATTATTTGTCTGAGTCGTACTACACTTTCTCTGTGGAAATAAATACGATACTTGGTATACTCCCAAATGAAAATGCTACATCGATATATTTTGTGCGCTTGTGGAATTAGTCCAATAGTCATAAGAAATATCAACATTAGGATGTCTGTGCTTTTAGATTGCCCTCCAATATTTGATACGACAGGTAATATTCCTATCCTAGGATAGTTAGTTGCTTTCCAGCTTTATTGAAACAGACTTGCCTTGGTACATGTCAGTCATAATATAACTACCAATGCAATAAGAAAAACCCACATCTGCCTTTTGTAATATAGGGGAATTAGCTATCTGCAGCGATACTGAATTCTTATTGTCATTTTCTTATACAGATACGGATCCTACATGGTCTTACTTTACTTGCCAAACATTATCAACTAAATGATGCAGAGAAATGTCAAGGTTAATAACATGACGTCCCTTATCAATCTGATAGCTTAACGTCTTTTGTCCAGTTCAAATTAGTAGATATTTTCTAATTGTATAAATCTAAAACTTAATGACCCATGCTACCTTTTGCTAAATGAAATCATTAATTAGATGTAGCAAAAAAAAATATTTGTGATTCAATTTACAATGTTTAATTTCATAGCCTACTCTCTCTCTCTCTCTCTCTCTCTCTCTCTCTCTCTCTCTATGTTTGTGCTTTCAGGACACTCTTTGCAATGGTCTCAGGTTTCAGAAATAGCTTTTCGTTGGCAAAACTTATAGGCTCCATTTCACTGTGTAATGACCAAACTTGCTTTTATAAATATCATTTCGACATCACCGTTGTTATTTCAATCAAATTGTTGTTAGCCTAAGTGTCATAATTTGCAATTAAACCATACAACTTGCCTTTTTCAGCTTCTATGTTGTGCCCGCGGCAACGCACGGGGTCCTGCTAGTTTAAACACAGTACTGGAAGGAAAACAGTACTAGAAGTCATTTTAATACTCATTTGGGCGCATCTCCATATATGCATGCATGCTGTGTGTGTTACACGGAAATAATTCAAATTGAAGACGCAGGTAGTCTCGAGCCTTAGAGTTGACGGCCGCATTATTACATTACGGCAGGATCTTAACATGCAAGCAAAAATATGGAGATGCAAATTATTCAGTTTAATGGGCTGATCTCTGAAACCACTTGATTTTCATATTATTGAGTCACATCCAAGCTTCGTTTTTGCCCTTTTCGTGGTTCCTTGGCACGTATCTTCGAGCCCACAAATGTTTTCCTCCTGCCACAAATTTGGCCTTCTCTTTCCCACCAAGTATGAATAGCAGTCTCCAGCGAGCCAAATGTGACTAGTGCATATTGAGGTGGCCTAATCTCAACTGGATCCTCTATGCTTAGGCTTTCCACATCACCAAAAATACTGCAAATAGAAGACCAAATAATAAGAACATGGGTGGATAGCAATATAGGATTTTAAATAAATGTGCAACAGTCTATCTTCTTCTTTCTCCTCCTCCACGTCTTCTCCGCAACGGAATTCCAATCGGGCGGCCATGGAGGGAAGGGGATTCCTTTGTAGATCGCCCACTGTTTGCGAGGTTTGTGCATAATTCTTCCTTTTTTTGTCATGAACTAGGAACCTACAAGTGCTGCTAACATTTCAAGGACGAATAAATATGAACTCTATGGCAGCATGAGGACGAGGGAGGGCATAGGCGATAGCAAAGGATACTAGAGGACCAGAAAGTGTAGGGAAGCAACAAGGAAAAAGAACTAGGATCTATGGATGGCATCAACCACGCCCTTTCTTCTCCTTCAGGTTATTTTTTTTCCTCAACCTTGTGCTCCCTTTCCCTTCTTCTTCTTCTTCTTCTTTGCTTATTCCTCCTCTTTAGTCTCCTTGTCCATCTTATATGACAAGTATCCTCTTTGCCTAACTCCTTGAGATTTTGATAATGATTTTAGGTATAGATCTCCACTCTTATTGACATAAAAAATCTCTTAATCTCCCTAAAGCACTTTGGTTTGTATTGTACTATTTGTTTAAAATACATTTAGTAACCTTTTTACCACTTGTCATGTATAATATATATAGTTTTTCATATCAATTTTAATAAAATAGCTTATGTACTATTGATTTGTGGTACCTCACCAGTCACTAAATCTAGATGCGGTGAGACACCATGCACCACCACCATCTACATCATGTGTTTTAACCTTACGTTTGTTGACAACGAGGGAGTAAGATATTTTCATTACACTTAATACTTATTATGCTCAAGTCACTTTTCCAAACGAGAAGTCATGAACAATAAGGAATATGAGGTGCATTTGACCTACTATACTAGAAGGTAGGTGCAAGAATTTCATCATTCTAAGATTTTTTTTGCTTCTTTTCTATTGTTAGCAAGAAGGCAATTTTCAATAACATTTTTCCTAGTAGGTATTGCATAGTGGCATATATCTAAGTTAATCTAGAGAAGATATATGGAAAACAAATAAAATGAATCAAATAGAAAAATGCTTTGTAATCTCACTATTAAAGAATTCATTTTAATATTTTGTTTCTAAATTCTTTAATAAAAGTAATTTAAAAAACTATGATACATGGATGTAAATAGGTAAGAATAAAGACAAAAATCTTACCTCATAAAAAAGTTATATACTTCCTCTTTAGTTAATGGATGTCTGATGGAGAAAGTGACAAATAATGTTCTATCATCTCGTGGAACAAGGGGATCATGTTGTATATGTAAATGAAAATGAGGGTTCATGTTTGTTGTAGAACTATGGGGAAATGTACCCTGCTCTGATGGGAATTGAGGAGAAATCATACACTACTCGAATAATAATTCCAAATCATCAACATTTGATCCAAAAGGAATTACTCCAATGGCTCTTTGTTGCTGAGGATTAATAATATCTAAATCTATTGAAAATCATTCATTGATTGGGCTCCATACCTCCTATTTACCATAACTTGAAGGCTTTGATTAGTGATAGGCATAGGGCTCGGTCTTGAATATATGTTTAGTCCAGTGTTTCTTTGTTGCCAGGGAATCATATTTCCTGAATCTCTCAAAAAAGAATTCATTGATTGAATTACATCCCTCGTTTTTACCATATCTTGGTGGCATTCAATATCCCAATGCATACTTCTAGAAGTTGCACTATCTCCTTCAAATTGATGGGGGCTCTGTATGGAAAAGAGTAAATGTAGAATCAAATCAAACTTCATTGTAGAAGGTAGATGGGGAAATTGTTAACGAGTGCCATCCATATAGGTGTCATATGCTATATTTGTGCTTACAATGCTTATGTGGGGCTGGTCCTTCATGTGTTGATCATGAACATGATAGCTTAAATTGGAAAATTCTTCCATATCATGAACTGCTAGAATTCCATCCCTTGTTTTTACCAGATCTTGAAAGAATTTAATATTCCTATGTACACCTTTAGAAATTGGGTTGTCTCCTTGATATTGATGAGAGCTATGTATGGAAAAGAGCAAATGTAAATGAAATAAAGTTCATTGTAGAAGTTAAATGGGGAAATTAGTAGTGCCATCCATATAAGTGTGAAATGCTTTTAAATGCAGGATAGTTCCACAAAATAAGTCGTGAGGTATATTATATTTGTGCTTACAGTGCTTATGTGGGGATGATCTTTCATGTATTGATGATGAACATGATAGCTTGAACTAGGAGATTCTTCCATGTCATGAATTGCTAGAATTTCATCCCTTATTTTTATCACATCTTGAAGGGAATTAATATCCCTATGTATACTTCTAGAAACTAAACCATCTCCTTGATGTTGATGAGAGCTCTGTATGGAAAAGAGCAAATGTAAAATCAAATAAAAGCTCAGTGCACAAGGTAAACAAGGAAAATTTATTAGTGACATCCATATAAGTGTCACAATGTTTTAAATGCAGTAAATTTAGGAAATTTCCACGAATTAGGTTGTGAGACATGCTATATTTGTGCTTACAGTGATCATGTGGGGCTGGTACTTCATGTATTGATGATGAACATGATAGCTTGAACCAGGGGATTCTTCCACATAATCAATTGCCATATGTTGCTCGGCCTTTTGTCTAAGATCGCTCAAGACTTTGTAGCAGACATTATTGAGGAAGAAACAAATTCCAAAAATAACATCTTCATGAAATTTTGATGCGAATCTGGATTTCAAACCACCAGGGTTGCCATGCATGGCATCAATAAACTATTTTCCCATATCAACGATTTCTAGAAACATATTGCCATGAAAGGAATTGATGTGTCGAAGGAAATCAACTTCGCCATTTCCTTCAACCAACAACCAAAAGGCAATTATTTCTATGGGAAGAGAAGGATCCATTCCAAGGAGAAACACTAATAAGCGATAGTAAAGTTGGCGCCCATGCTTAATGCAAGAATCTATAGCCTTTGGTAGATCAAAAGGAGCCACTGGAGGTGGAGGAAGACAGGCTAGTGAAGAAAGGATTGTGATAGCTATGATCGTAGGAAATGAGACGGGGAAGACAACTATGGCTGTTTTCTACACCCCAACTATAACTCCAAGCATGCGTAGTGCTACAAGATTGCTCACATGTTCCATCCAAGTGCATTGGCTATAAATAAATAAATAATGGATAGATAACGATAGCTAGTAGAAAGTCTTTACTCAAATAATATATTATTGTGCTCACATAAAAGGATAAATTGCTAATCTTTTATTATTTTATTTATTACATGTGAATATTGCCTAGTGAAACATGATAACTTCACATGTTATTAACATTCCTTGCAAGGCACCATTCCTTTGTGAAAAATAGGAAAATCCCTAATATGAGCCTACTATGCATAATCTCGTTTGAGATTTGCAAATACAATCCATCAATTTGCAAATAGATATGATCATAGATAGTAATATAGAAGATATAAGTTGACGTGTCATGGTTTACTCGTGGGGTGGCTCATACATGCATGCCATGAATAATAATGATGACATAAACTCCTAGTCAGTTAGTACTTTTTGTTGTCCTTAGTATGATTCACGCATGACTCATCACACATGACTCATCAGCATCTCATCAAATCAAACAAAGAAAACCACGTACGTAGCTGTTGGCGTGGAGAACGAAAAATGGTTTGGACCACCGCGCAGACAGCCTGTGTTCAGTTTCTTGTTTTGGCTCTACCTTTTCTCTGAGTGGCGTGTGCTGCAGCTATAGCACCCCTTTTGTACGAAAACTATGTAGTTTTGTATACTATGGGCGCGTTTGGTTGGCCGCATATGGCTGGGCCAGGCTGCCGAGATGCAAGACACATGCGTTTGGATGCCTGCGTGTGACCTTGGGCCAGGCCCGGCTCATGCAACCAGCTCCCGGCGGCCAGGCTCCCGGGAAACGAAATCAAAACTCGTTTCTCCGGAGCCAGGCACGCGAGCGCTCGGTGGCGCGACGCTTCCATGCGGTCCCCACACCATATTATCCGTCAACCAAACAGTTTCTCCCTGTATCTTGTATCTGCACACCCAAATAACCAAATACCAATACCTGTATGACCAGAGCCTGGCTGACGGTAGCCTGCATGCCGGATGCGACCCAGGCTGTCTAGAGAAGGCAATGTATATATCCATCACAAAACCACTGTTCAACTATACATTGCTTGTAAAGATTATTACACACACTAGCTAGTAGTGCCAAAAAAAAGTTGTTCAGAATTTGTCTGAACTTGTAACAGTAGACTAACACTTTTGTGTAGGATAGGATACAACAAATACAGGTACACCTAATGGTGGTCGGTTGCAAAAAGAGAGAGAGATAAAGTCACTTTGAGTTCTGAGGTGATTTGCACGCAAAGCTGTTGACGCATGGCCTCCCCTCCTCTCTCAACGCATGTTTCTGTTTGCACAAAGTAAGGAAAAATGATTTTGCGGTGTTTAACATCCAGTCCAATTAGGGAAAGGCAGCAGTATTATTAGAGCATCTCAAGAGTTCCCAATAGACTCCCAATCCTTCAATTTTTGGCAACATTAAAAAATACATACCCAACAACTTCAATCCCACCTCTTAACTTTTTGGCACTTGAAAAAAATGACCCCACGCGCCTATAAATGCGCGCGGTCGTGGTCGCGCATATCCATGCTCCACGCGCGCTCGCCTCGCTCCTTCCTCGAGCTCCTTGCCGCTGGGCTTGCTATGCGGGATTGACAAGGGACACGTGCCGCCACCGAAGAAGAAGGCTAGGGCAGCTTGGCGGTCGGTTCGGGCTCTATAGAAAGGGGGACAAGCTCCTCGGTCGTCGTCCGTGGCGGCCATGCTGACAATGCCGGTGGAGGTGCCGGCGCCGCCAACCCTCCTGCAGACGAGTTCGCTGCCGGTCTAGGCGGAGGCATCGGAAGTTCGGAGGAAGCAGGGGCTGGATGGGGTTCTTGGGAACTCCTTTAAAACAGATGAAACATTTTGAATAGACGCTTGCAACATATGTCTAAAATATATGCAACATCCAGATGAAACACTTGCAACATAGGTCTGAAACAGGTGAAACATTTGGAACATACACTTGCAACATATACATGTATAGTCATTGCAACATATGTAATATCCAGATAAAACACTTGCAGCATACGTTTGAAACAGCTGAAACATTTGAAACATACACTTGCAACATACGTGTATAACCATTGCAACATATACAACATCAGATCTACTTTTGTGCTCATCGACTTGCTGCCGTCCAAAGGAGGCTAGTTGACGTGGCATGGGGGAGCACAACGCAAGGCACCAGCGGGGGCATGAGGCGCAAGGCGAGGATGGCACGAAGCACGAGGCACGGGGCGCACGACGCGAGGCGTGTCCGGTGCGACCATGCGAGGCGTGATGTTTATTTTTTTGAGGAAAGTGCGAGGTGCGAGGCGCAAGGTGGGTCCGTCCAGTCCGGACGGACGGAGGTCCTAATAGGAACATTACTGTTTTTGCTTTGCTTCTTGGGCCTTCCAAGCAACAACGCATATACAGGTCCACGTAACCAGGCCGATGCATTGATAGATAACTAAAGAGAGCGAGAGAGAAAAGAGAAGAAACTTTAACATGAACACATGCACCATCTACGAGTTTAAGGACGACGGCGGCCTCCTGTCATATTCATGCTCCCGATGCTGAGCAGTTGGAGTCGGAGGGGAGGAGTGACGTCTACGATAGAGATGAGACGTGAGGAGGATTGGGAGCGTTGATAGGAAAGAGAGATAAATATGGGAGGAGAGAATAGAGAAAGGGACGCACAGGAGGCATTGTGTGCATGCGCAACGGGTAAAACTTTTTGGTGCAAAAAAAAGAGAGCGAGTGCGCAATAGTGCGGTGGAGAATAGGCAGACACACATGTTTTGGAATTTGCATCGTCCTTCATGGCTGGTCCACCTTACAATCAACCTCCTGTGTTACATGAAAAAATAGAACACACATAAGATTAGAGATGGGTATGATAGGTTTAGGTGAAAAGTATTTTTTCAATTCCTCTGCTCTTTTATAGTAAATAGATAGACATACTAGCAAATGTATACATGCATTGCACGGAGCCCAATACGTCTTAGAGTCAGACTTCATACCATTACTGATCGCGAGTTGTTCTAGCTCGTATGATCATAAGTCATGAGTCTAAGATACAAAAGATGTGAGGACAATTTAGGAAGTAAAAAATGAGATAAAAGAAAAGCTTAGATAAAGATAATAAAAATAATAGATAGATAGATTGATGAATTTGAGCGCATGAACAATCCCTAATTGAGAAGAGCTTTGTTCCGCGAAAGCACCGAATTTGCTACATCTAAAAATTGCATTGTGTGACCAGCCGATCGTAACATACAAAAATGGAGGACAGGATATAGGGGTTATTTTCAAATATAAAAGATAGACATTATTTACCTATTTAACACGTAAATATAATGAGTTTGTACATTTGTTTACCGAGGCCTATTAGCTCAGCTGGTTAGAGCGTCGTGCTAATAACGCGTAGGTCGCAGGTTGGAGACCTGCATGGGCCATCTTTATTTTTTCCCTTTGTGTACCTACATGGGCCATATTCTTTTTTCCTTTTGTTCTTTTTTTCCCCTTTGTGTACCTTCATGGGCCATATTTTTTTTCTTTGTGTACATGCATGGGCCATATTATTTTTTTGTTTTTTGTTTTTTTCTATTTTTCTTTGTGTACCTGCATGGGCCATTTTTTCCTTTTTTTTCTTTGTGTATCTGCATGGGCTATATTCTTTTTTTTTCTATTTTGTGTGAACGAGACTTTCACTCTTAATTGTGTGCGTTTTTTTTTTGTTTTTCTATTTGTGTGAACGAGACTTTCACTCTTCATTGTGTGCGTTCGCACACGAGAGTGACACACCAACAAACAAAATACTCATCGCTTTGTGTACCTGCATGGGCCATTTTCCATTTTCCTTTTTTCTTTTTTTTTCTTTTTTCTTTGTGTACCTGCATGGGCCATTTTTTTTCTTTTTTTTCTTTGTTTATCTGCATGGGCCATATTTTTTTTTGTTTTTTTCTATTTTGTGTGAACGAGACTTTCACTCTTAATTGTGTGCGTTTTTTTTGTTTTTCTATTTGTGTGAACGAGACTTTCACTCTTCATTGTGTGCGTTTTTTTTGTTTTTCTATTTGTGTGAACGAGACTTTCACTCTTCATTGTGTGCGTTCGCACACGAGAGTGACACACCAACAACCAAAATACTCATCGGTGATTTGCGATTGAAGACCACGTCTAAGGTACAGGTATACTATGAGCAAGTATAACAACTTGTCATAACACCGAACTGACTCGGCAAGCAAGATAGGTGGACGCGAGAATGTAGGGCGTTTGGTTGAGAGATATGGTGAGATAGGATGGTTCTGTCTCAGTTTTCAGGAGCGGGCGATTTCATTTGCTGTTTGGTTAAGAAGGGACACGGTGACTATGTTTTTTTGTTTGGTTCTGGGACATTAAAAATGGGATGAGCCATTGACATGTAGGACCCACCATTCATTAGTTTTTTTTTCTTTTTCTTTTTTCTTCTTTCTTACCTTTTCTTCTTGGTTCTTCCATTGCGGACCGCTTCACTCGCGAGTCGCAACCCTTCGCTCGCTGCACGGGCCTCCGCCCGCGACCTCCCCGCGCCTCCTCTGCCCTCCACCCGTGACCCCGCGCTGGCTGCCTGGGTCTCTGCCGGAGACCTCCCCACGCCTCCTATGCCCTCCACCCCGCGTCTCCTCTATCCCGTGCCCTGGGCCTCCTCGGCCCATGCCTCCTCCACTGGAGCTCATCGGGGTCGGGCACTGCTGTGCGCGGCATGGCCGCAGGCGAAGCTCGCCGAGGCCAGGCGTGGCGGCGCGCGACGAGGCCAGGAGCGGAGGTGCGTGACGAGGCCAAGCGTGGCTACGCGCGACATGGCCAGGCGTAGCTCGTTGGAGCCGGTGGTGGAGCCCGCGCCGGCCACCCTCTCTCCTCACTTCTCCTCTGCGTTGCGCGTAGAGCTCGTCCCAGGTGGTGGGACGCCCCCGTTCATCGAAAGCGCGACGACGGGGTTGCCCTCGAATCTTTGCCGAATATACCGACCGGGGATGACTCCGCCCCTGGCTGCCTCTCAACCAAACACGGGCTAGGCAGGACATCCCACCTGGGACGATCCCATCCTCGCAACCAAACGCTACCTAGGAGAGAGTTGCTTGTCGCTAGATTCGGCACTCAGTTCAACATGCTTGCCTATGTAGTTGTAGGACTATGGTGAGATTTAAAAAAAATACCCTGACGGGCTGATACCTCAATATGTATGGGCTCTGGACTTAAGGAAAGGATTAAAAATGCCTATATAAAACACTAAACGGTTATTGTTGTATGGAGCGGTTCTTGTACTGTTGATCTATTAGGTTAGTTTTAGTGAAAGTTTCATTTGGATCTCATTTGCATTTAATATTATGACACGTCAGTAGATTGAAATTTGATGGGTTGACAGATTAATTATGAAGTGAGAAATAAAGTGAGTTTCATTTAGATGAAACTTTTTTACGATTACCAACTTTCTATATATCATGAAATTAAATGTCTATAAAATCATAGAATGAAAGTTTATATCAAAAGTGAGAGTTCTATTTATGCTTTATTGTATTCTATATGACATACTAATCTTAATAATAACGTCATGGAACTCTTTATTATTGGTCTTGCGTTAAGCCATAGACGAAGTCCACTGACCGTCAGTGGTAATGTGAACGAACCAGCGAAGAACCCAATCAATGAACGGACAACGGTCCCATCGATCCGTTGGGCGTTAATGCGATGCAGCACATCGTCAGATCTATCATCCCGTATGAAAATCAGCGCCCTGCGCACCTGTTTCTCTGTGTTCACACCTCGGATCACATGGAACTTGACAGTTGTGACCCGCCGGTCGCAGCCACACTGCCACAGTACCTCCTTGCTCTTTTCACGGTTTTCAAACCACTGATTAACGTGGAAGTATGAGTGGCTAGCGCCCGTGCGTGAGACATTTGATTCACGTGTAGACTTGGCACCAAAACATGATTTTACTCTCTGTCGTGTCGGAGATATTTAAAGCCCAAACTTTAGTCTCTGAGATGATGTTGATTTTGTAGGTTTTTTTTTCAATCATTATTAGCAAAATCAATGGCAAATATCCCTGTTTTTACAATTTACTTATTTAAATTAAATGCCGACTACTCCATCTATCCCAAATTATCTGTCGTTTTTGGTTTCCGTGCCACAAATTTAACTCGATTTGTAGAAAATACGTGCAATATTTGTATCACCAAATAAATTTATTAAAAAACTAGATTCATCAATTATATATCATAAATATCAATATTTTTAATATATATTTTGTTAAAGTTGTTTCTCGAAAAGCGAAAACGACAGATATTTTGGGACGGAGGGAGTACATATGTGTTTTGTTATTTTGGAACGAAGAAGTTCATTTTTTTTATAACCAAACTATCATCGGAGTTTGTTGATTTTGGCTATGATACTTCAACACCATAAATTTTGACATTTCAACTATCAAAACCATAGTTTTAATATGGTTTTGGCTTACATGAACGATGCATGACACTGAGATCTGCATGTTAGGCCTCTTCTCTGCCATGTTCGGTAGGACGACATGTCACGTGAGAGAAGAGGTCATTCACATAGGTAAAACCCACACACATGATCCAGGCAGCTTATAACTCACCTTTTAACTATTTATTGAGATTAGTAAATATACCCATATGTTGCAATAGAAACGTGAATGACTTGCAGCTTGAAGATCTATTAAAAATGTGTAATGCAATCCATCTTGGAACTAAACTCCATAATGTGTATGGACGCACACTACTCTAGTTCGTATAGGCATGGTATGCTTATAGATTTTATCCAATAATCATATCAAGGGTTCCAGTTCGTTCTAGGATCCGACTCCCCACCATGTCTTGACATGCTGCTCGAACTTGTCGTGCATGGGGGAATTGAAGGATCACGGAAATACTCAATACTTTAATATTAGGATTATTTAGAGCCATAACATTGTAAACTCGATCTTTCTCAAAAAGGTCACTACTTCTCATCTTATAGGGTTAGTGCCATTACAATTCTTCCAAAGTATGAAATACGCCATTTTACACCCATGTGATGTCTTTAGGCCCACGTACAGGCATACATATCACTTTGTGTTTTCGTATGGAAGAAATGCCAATAATATTTTGGCTCTCTCCATCTAACCGACAAGCAAACCCCATGTATCATCCCTTTCCTCTCCCCTCTAATCCATCTCTCGGCCATAGCAACAGGAACTGCCACCACACAACAGGTGGGGGAGTGACACGACGGCATGCCCAACCCAGGGACGGAGCTCCCTGGCTGTATTGCCAGCCAAGGACAGACCGACTGCGTGCGCACAGAATGGTGCGAAAGGGCGGCCTGTGACATCCATAGGAAGAAAGAGAAGTCGAGGAGGAGACGGGGATGCAATAACGTGAGGAGAGGATGGTCGGGCACCTAGACAAACGGTGGACTCCATCGTCGCGGCGAGCACCGCCATTGTTCACACGATCATGTTCCATGACTCAAAAGAGATGCACATAACTTAAATGTATGTTGCGTGTTGAGCCAGCGGAGAATCCCGTCGCTGCTGTTGTCGTCCTTCTCTAATACCGACGCCAAGAGATTATGGACTAGAGAACCCATTGGTCAAATTGGAACGCTGCTGAGAGTGCACCGTAGCATGGTCAACCCTGTTAGCTTGAGCTCCTCAACGGTGTTGGAGATCACCGTGTTCGTTAGCATGGCGCAAGGCAAGTAGTGTTCAGGTACGCAGTCCACTAGTCCTCCCGACAAATGAAAGTTGGCGACAACTGTGAGTGGTGGAGTACAACCAAGGGGTGGTTCGATAATGAAGCACACAGCGGCCCGCGACACCACGCAGTGGCAAGCACTATGCGATGGTGTCGGATTGTTTTGCTCCGGCAATATCCAACAACTTGATCACATAGACGGAATCAGATGGTAGCACACGAGATACAAGGATTTATATTGGTTTGGGGCACGGTGCGCGCTAAACCCTACTCCAGTAGTGTGGCTGCTCTTGTATTGGTATGCTCAATTACAGGGGCTGTTGCTCCTAGCTACGAGGTAGATGGAATAGGTGGAAGATTTGATCCCGTGCCCGAGGTCCCTACCCTCCTTTATATAGGCAGGAGAGATAGGGTTACAGAGAGGGTGATCGAGCTAATAGATTGTGTTCCTAGTTTGTTACACAATATGTGCAATAGATTGACCCTAGCTATCATCCAGATACGCCTGCCTTGGTTTGCCTTGATCTCCACGTTGGTTGATCGCGTTAGCCCTTGCAGGTACCCCTAGCCCATATCTCTGACAGTAGCCCCCGTAGGACTTAATGATAAGCTAGCATGTAGCTCAAAGCCCTCGGGACGTCGTAGTCTCCCCTATAAGTTCTACGTACTGTGAGTACATAGTGAGCGTCTTCGGGCGCCGAAGCTCTGAGCAGTGCGCTTAGATAGTCCCAAGTATTGGGGAGCCGGTATGTTGCCGCTTGAGTACCAAGAGCATTTCTTGGGTAGCGAGAATCTTCTTCAAGCATCGAGTGAGGCGGTGGTACACCGTACATCAAGGAACGTTGTTCCCTGACAGTTGTAAGTACCTGGCTTGGGTTGTATACCCAACATCAGGAAACATAGTTTCCTAGGCGTAGCCCTCAGGATGTTGTTAACGTCGCATTCGGGTGGTGTACCCGATAACCGGAAGCGTAGCTTCTAGGACATCGTGGATGCCATGCTAGGGTAAAAATTCCGCTGTACTCGAGAAGTTGGTTCCAGATGTATTCTGGCGTGTAAATAGTGGTTGCGCATCATTAAGTCCTAGCCATAAAACAATAATGAGGATGGGGTAGGTGCACCTCCATCGCCCATGCATCACTAAGACAGTTGATTTTTAGAGTGACCTGTTGCAAGTTGTTTGTTCACGATCACTTAGGGCGTCACATTTTTCTTTGAGATCTGTCAAGTAACGTGATTTGAATTTTTGTGAGCCTCATTAGTGGAAAAGTGAGAACGTTGTCTCGGAGCCTTGAGGCCAATATAACAGTGTCCCAGGTCGGGCACCACTGTGGACGAGTAACAAACACGTGAGCAACTGTTAGCAGTTGCGTTTATTACTCTTCGAGCTGGTAACAGGTAGAACGAGTGAACGTCTGCTATCACTGAAAGGAAGTGGTAGGGTTAAGCCTGACCAGTAGGGGCACATCATAAAACTCTTTTTCTAGATTCTAGGAGCTCATACTTTGGTTACAGCCATGGGCCAAAAGGGGCACACATGCGATGAGTGTCAGAGGTTTTAGGATTAGACTGGTGACCCTCCTGAATACCCCCTGACTCTAGAGGGGCAGGGTCGATAATGAATGAATCACTATTGCTTACACTTGCTGAGGGGTGAGCCGGGCCAAGTACCCGATCTGAGTGTCAGATCACTCGCCTACACCAGCTCAGGTGATGGTGCGTTAGATTTTGGAACTTTTGGTCCCACGGCCTCCATGGTTACGTGGATGGGTTCCTTCTCTACGAAGTTGAGGCATAGGTTTTGGTGGCTCGTCTCCCCACGCGTCTATCTCGGAAGCTGTGACTCTCAGAGATCATGGAGGTGTAGCTAGGCCTTAACTCCTACCTTTGCCCATGGAGACTGCTGGATTCCATCGACCGTGCTCGTCCCCTACCTATAAAACAGAGGAAATAGAGGAGGTGAGTTAGTACATCTACATAGTAGCCTTTGCATGCTCACCTTCCTTCGCTCATCGCATCTCTTATCGTCGTCAGATCTTGCCTACCGTCCATGGTCGGAGAGAAGCGCCAGCGGGAGGAGCCTGAGGAGGGACTTTGCCGAGAGGGGCGTGCCTCCCTCCGCTCGAGCCTTTTGCCTAGGCTTGATGGGGTTTAGGTAAGGATAGATCTTGCCGTTGACTTCGTTGGGGATGAATCTAATGTGTTTCTTGGTGTAGTGGTTTCTCGTTGGTGCACTCGATGCTGTGGCCCGCCGCCAGCCGAGAGGCCCTATCGCCGTCACGTCCCCTAGCAACGCAGGCCGTGCTACCGCTAGCCTCACCTTCTTCCTTCGACGATGAGGAGGCTGAAGGAGACAAGCATGACATCCATACCATATGAGAGGAGCTGGCTGTGGCCGGGCAATCGCTCTGGAATGGGTGTCGGGAGGTGGAACGGCTAAAGGAGTGCCTTGCAGCGGCCAAGACAACACTCGGTGCCATGGATAGGGAGGTAGCTGATGCTAGGGCCACCAATGTGGCAACCCACACTGAGCTCACCAGTGAGTTGAACTTCTTTGTTTTCTTTGCGAAATTGCTTCTCGTCTTGACTTTGAACCTCCGCGTTTCTCAGCGGTTCAAGAGCAGCTAGACGCTATCCTGGCTGAAGCGGTGGAGCTTGGTCGAACCAACAAGGAGATGGCTGGCAGACTAGTGGAAGTGACTCATCTGCGTGATGAGTCAGCGGATTCACTACTACACTCGCACCCTTCATAGCCGCGTCGCAACCCACATAGCAGTCCAATTTTTGCCTCGGTATTAAGCTATCGGCAGTGATAGTCGTAGCCATCACCGTCGCTATCTCACACCAACTGGGAAGTACACAACACCACCACATTGGCTTATCAACCGTCCATGATAAGGTCCTTACTTTCGTTACATTGGAGCATGACCCGCCTGTGTCGGTATGCACTACCACCACCACATGGCCTATTATCCATCCATGATTAGATCCTTATCCCATCGCATTGAGGCTTGACCCTCCTATGTGGGTGTGGGGGTATTAACCCCTATACCCTTACGGCTAAGATTGGGTCCGGTCCACCAAAAGACGACGCACGGCTCGACCAACCTGTTCGGAGTCCCGCGCAAGGAGTCAAGACAGATTTGGCGATCAAGCAAGATCTTGGTCGGTTAGAATAGAAATCCTTATCTGGTCACCTATGGCAATTGTAACTGACTAGGATTAGTTTCCAGATCTGTAACCCTGCCCCTCGGACTATATAAGGCGGGCAGGGGACCCCTCTAAAAAAACATCTCTCATTGACATACAACAATACAATCAGACATAGGACGTAGGTATTACGCCTTCTCGGCGGCCGAACCTGGATAAAACCTCGTGTGTCTTGCGTCACCATATTGTTTGTGGCTTGCGCATCTGTCTGCCGACAATCTACTACCTTGGGCATACCCCTAGGTAGACTGCCGACCATATTTCGTCGACAGTGGCGCACCAGGTAGGGGGTGTGCGTACTACTCTCCAAGCGAACAAGATGGTCATCATCCCCGGCTTCATGGCTATGCCGAATGGCCTCACGTTCACCATCGGTCAGATCACCTGGACCACCGGCTCCAACGACTTCATCGCCACGATCACAGAGGAGGCGCGGATTCAATCTGCGTCGACCGCTGCTTCACCTGCATCAGCTATGGCTCCGACCACGGTGGATACGGCTCCGACCATGATGGATCTGGCTCCGACCATGCCCGCATCGCTTTCAGCCATGCGACAATCCGTCGTTCGCTTCCCCGCTACAAAGGAAGGCAGATCGACAACACCGACCTGCTCGACTCCATCGATCGGGTCGACACCAAGCTCGCTGAAACCCTAGCTCTGGTAAGTTCAATTCAAAGTGGACCTAATGAGCAGGTAACCACTTCCCACAACAGATCTACCCAACCGGCTTGGGCCAGTCGTCCTACACGACTTGGTACAGATCTCGTGGTCATATCTACTCCTGAAGGGCGCTCCGCTCGTTGCCGGCCAGTCTCCGCGACGGGTCTCTAGCTCTCCGAGTACGAAGCCTTGATGGAGAACTACTAGGCCCAGCCCTATAGCCTATGAAACGCTGCCTCCAACTACGCGTGTAATATACAACGCCACTTGGATCTGTGTTGACCTCAGTCGAAGCCACGAAATTTCGTCAACATGGTCCGGATTGAGGATTATCAAGAAGGATCCGTCCACACTGTCCAAGAGGGTGACTTCAACTCCTCGTCTGGCATCGCATCCAACGCCTCCGACCACACTAAGCTCCAGTGTCACAATGATGAAGGCGTCGAATACGATCTGGATATCCCATACCACGCCCCAAGGTACCCATAATTCCCATCCTTCCCACCAAGACGAGGGGATTTGATTGATGTTGTCAGTAATGATGAACCACCAGCAGTTGGTGAAACAGAACAGGAAAGGATTGCACGCAAAGCACGTAATATTGACCGGTTTAATCGCCGACAAATCGAAGCTGAAGCAGAAGAGGAGGCACAACGCATAAGGGTCCAACCACACGACCTCAACAATGCTTTTGACAGGGTGGGGGACAAATAGGTCTTCAGGACCCCAAGCGCCAACGTAGCCGTCGCTATTGCGACAATGCAACGGCTACCCAATACCCCGGAAACTCAGGCAGTTCGCGATGAAATACAAGCCTATCTGATGGCTGCTATGGCCTAGACCGCAGAGATTGTAAATCAAGCCCGGGCTCCCTCCATCTCAGTCGAGTCAAGCCACAGCCGCCAGTACTCATGCCGCTCACAGCCACCCAACCTACGTGGCTCGCGCAACAACGACCCATCAGATAACTGTCAAGGCGGAAACGGCGGCCATGATGGCGGTCGAGATGACAACCGCCGTCGATAGGACAATCGCCGCAATGTCCGAGACGACAACCGCCGTGACAACCACGGTCGTAGGGCTAATCTGGATGGCAACTGAGATCGCCGCGATGGCAATAACGATCTCCGCCACTACCTCGGAGGATGTGATCTGCGTGATTGCATCAACTAGAGAGCCAACGATCGTGCATCTCACGAGAGCTATCGCCGTATGGAATATGATACTGCCCACGGCCCGCCGGGTTTGAAGCAGTTTACTCCGCACCTTCGCCAAGTCATATGGCCCAAGAACTTCAAGCTCAAAAAACTTCAGAAGTATGACGGCAAGGAGAACCCTGAATTATGGGTCATGCTCTACGAAACCGCGTGCAGATCAGCCATGGCTGACGAGCACATCATGTCTAACTACTTTCCAGTAGCTGTTGGTCATGCAGGTCACCAGTGGCTGGTCAGCTTGCCGGCAAACTACTTCGATTCCTGGCAAGAACTCAGGCAAGCTTTCATCGACAACTTCATTGCCACTTGCGAGCAACCCAGCAACAAATATGATCTACAGTGGATTCGAGACCGGAAAGATGAGCCGCTGCGCGAGTACGTCCGGCGTTTCTTGGAGATGCGCATCAAGGTCCCGTCAATATCCGACAGCGAGGCAATCGAGGCTTTCATCACTGGCCTCCGCTTCCACGATGCTCTAAGGGACAAGGTCCTTCGCAAGAGGCCTGAGTCGGTCACAGCGCTCCTGGCCACCGCTAAGAAATATGCGGACGCCGACGACGCTAAAAAGATAATTATCGAAGAAGCAGCAAGTGTTCCATGCTCTGACCACCCCCACACCGTGACGACTACCGCGACAATCGTGGTCGGAGCGACAATTTTGACCGCTGCAACCAGCGCAACGACTCCCGCGACCACCGCGACCAACATAATCAGCGACGTAACCGCCGTGACGATTACAGGGGCAAGCGTGCTCGGGAAGACGATGGCGAAGTCAACACCGTCAAAAAAGGGGGTGGGCGTCGTAACTACGAAGAAGATTATGCCAAAGCATTGAAGGGGCCCTGCCAGCTCCATCCCAAGTCAAACCACACCATGGAGAACTGTCGCGTTCTCAAGTCTATCTACACGCATCAACAGGCTCCGGACATGTCCGACAAGCCTAACGATGCAGGGGAACAGCGTAATGAGGACAACAATGATGACGACGCAGATCCCCGTCACAAGTATGTCAAGCCAACCGATCGTGTACACACCATCATTGGAGGCAAAGTGTCCATCGAGACCAAGCGAGAACGCAAGCTGCTCGCCCGTGCTTGCTTGAACGTGGCCAACACAGACAACCTTATCGCCGATCCACGGCTCCCTCCTTGGTCTCACCGCGAGATCTGCTTCAGCAGAAAAGACCAATGGGCCGCAATACCCGAGCCAGGACGTTTTCCCCTGGTCCTTGATCCTTGTATCAACAAAGTTCAATTCGACAGAGTGCTGATTGATGGCGGCAGCTCCATCGATATATTGTTCAAGAACAGTCTGCCGGCCCTGAAGATAACCCAGGCGGATCTCAAGCCATACGAGCCACAGTTCTGGGGTGTTCTCCCCGGACAGAGCTCTACACCTCTCGGGCAGATCACGTTACCTGTGCAGTTCGGGACCCCAGACCACTTCCGCACCGACTACGTCAACTTCGTGGTCGCTGACTTCGACGGTACCTACCATGCTATCCTGGGTCGACCATCGCTCACCAAGTTCATGGCCATACCTCATTACAGGTATCTGGTGCTGAAGATGCCTACCGAGAAGGGAGTTCTAACTCTTAGGGGCAATGTATACGTAGCTTATACCTACGAGGATGATAGCTTCAGAGTAGCAGAGGCTCACAACCTCTCTATTCGCATGACCGCGACCATGCTCGATGCCTGGAAGACCTCGGCCGACCACCTGGAGATCCCAGAGCTCGAGGTTCCATGCAAGAACACTAAGTCCAAGGAGCACAAGGTGATCCAGCTGGTCGACGGCGATCCTAGCAAAACGGCCCTTATCGGGGCCAACCTGGATCCCAAATAGGAAGACACGCTCGTCAGGTTCTTGAGGAGCAACATGGATGTGTTCGCATGGAAACCTGCTGACATGCCCGGTGTACCTCGGAACTTGATCGAGCACTCCTTGAATGTCAACGGCAAGGCCAAACCTATCAAGCAGAAGCTATGATGGTTCGCTCGCGACAAGAAGGAGGCGATTAGGGTAGAAGTTACACGGCTTTTGGCAACCGGATTTATTAAAGAAGTGTATCATCCGGAGTGGTTATCCAACCCTGTTCTTGTACGCAAAAAGAATAATGCATGGAGAATGTGCGTTGATTATACTGATCTCAACAAACACTGCCCTAAGGACCCCTTCGGCTTACCTCGCATAGACAAGGTCATAGATTCAACCGCCGATTGCGAGCTGCTTTCCTTTCTCGATTGCTACTCTGGTTATCACCAGATCGCTCTCAAAAAGGACGACCAGATCAAGATATCTTTTATCACGCCTTTCGGCGCCTACTGCTACACGACCATGTTGTTTGGGCTCAAAAACGCCGGGGCTACCTACCAACACGCTATACAAGCTTGCCTCAAAGACGAAATAAAAGATGACCTCATCGAGGCTTATGTTGATGATGTAGTTGTCAAAACCAAGGAAGCGCATACCCTTGTTGACAACCTAGAACGCACCTTTGCAGCCCTTTACACATTCCAATGGAAATTAAACCCAAAGAAGTGTATCTTTGGTGTTCCTTCCGGCATGCTACTTGGCAACGTCATCAGTCATGACGGCATATGCCCTAACCTAGAGAAAGTCAAAGCTGTCTTGGACATGAAGCCGCCCAAAAAGGTGAAGGATGTTCAGAAGCTTACCGGATGCATGGCTGCTCTCAGCCGTTTCATATCAAGATTAGGCGAAAAGGGATTACCGTTCTTTAAACTGCTCAAAGCATCCAAGAAGTATGAGTGGTCGGAGGAAGCAGACGCTGCCTTCACACAGCTAAAACAATACCTTACGTCACCTCCGGTCCTCACTGCTCCCAGAGAAGACGAAACACTCCTGCTTTACATTGCGGCAACTAATCGAGTGGTTTCCACTGCCATGGTGGTCGAACGCGACGAGCCCGGCCATGTCTACAAGGTACAACGCCCAATCTATTTCATCAGTGAGGTGCTCAATGAATCCAAGACCAGGTACCCACAGATCCAGAAATTGATCTATGCCATACTGATAACATCCCAAAAGTTGAAACATTACTTCGACGGATATCATGTGGTGGTCATGACTGAGTACCCTCTGCGAGACATAATTAGCAACAAGGATGCGAATGGACGCATTGTCAAGTGGGCAATGGAGCTATGCCCTTTTTCCCTAGAATTCGCAAGCCGTACTACGATCAAGTCTTAGGCACTCATCGATTTAATCGTTGAGTGGACAGACTTAAGCATGCCTACCTCTCAGGGGCCCAACGAGTGTTGGAAGATGTACTTCGACGGTTCCCTCAACATCGATGGCGCAGGAGCAGGAGTCCTTTTTGTGTCGCCGTCCAAGGAGCAGCTCCGGTATGTCCTCAGGATTCATTTCCCAGCATCTAATAATGCCGCTGAATACGAAGCATGCCTACATGGTTTGCGCATTGCAGTTGAGCTCGGCGTTAAACGTCTCTATGTCTACGGAGACTCGGCTCTGGTCATCAACCAACTCAACAAAGACTAGGACACGACCAGTGAAAGGATGGATGCATACTACAAGTCGATCAGAAAGCTAGAAGGCAGGTTTTATGGCATCGAGTACACACACGTGGTCCGGGACAAAAATCAAGCAGCAGATGCGCTGTCCATGCTAGGATCATCCCGAGCCAAAGTCCCACATGGCGTATTCGTCCAAGACCTGCTCACGCCTTCCATTGAGGAGGAAGATCCCATGGTCGACAAGCCTCTAGACAAGCAATTGGTGGCTATGGTTCCGGTGTCGAGCACCACTGAGCCATATCCGACCATGCATGAGCCCGACTGGAGAGAACCTTTCATCAAGTACTGGCGGATGGCGGCGTTATATCTTGATCGGACGAGAAAAACAAGCGCCCGACATGCGTCGCGAAGCGATGTCTCGCTTTCGTCGATGGCAAGTTATGGCGCAAGAACGCAAAGGAGGAAATCTTGATGAAGTGTATAACCCGAGAGGACGACGAACGTCTCCTGGACCAAATCCACTCCGGCTCCTGCGCAACCACCACGACCCCGAGAACGCCGGTCGGTAAGGCTTTCCGGCGGGGTTCTATTAGCCGTCGGCCAGAGAGCCGACGTAGAGAAGCTAGTCCACCACTATGAGGGTTGTCGGTTCTTCGCCAAGAGAATCCATGTACCAAAGACATGAGATCCGCATAATACCAGCCTCTTGGCCCTTCGCATCTTTGCCGGGATCGGATATGATCGGGCCTTTCAAACCGGCTCCTAGGAAATTTACATGCGTCTTTGTGCCGATCGACAAATTTTCTAAGTGGATAGAATACATGCCTCCGTACAGCATCCTCGAAAAAGGCTATCACATTCCTCGACCAGTCATCCACCGCTTCAAAGATACCCAATAGCATCATCACCGATCTGGGCACTTTCAGCCACCGGGGAACGCTTTTTGGGACTTCTGTGATGAAAGGAGCATAGTAGTAAAATACGTCTCGGTGGCGCACCCTAGAGCTAATGGACAAGTCGAGCGGGCAAATGGAATGATTTTGGACACATTGAAGAAGAGGATGTACAGAGAAAATGACAAAGCTCCCGGAAGATGGCTCAAAGAGTTACCAGCCGTGGTCTGGGGCCTCAGAACTCGGCCCAGTCGTAACACCGACGTCTCACCGTACTTCATGGTTTACGGCACCGAGGCAGTCGTCCCAGCAGATATAGCTTTCAGATCAGCATGGGTAGAGAACTTCGATGAAGGCAAGGTCAATGAAGTATGGGAGCTAGAAGTGAATAGCGCAAAAGAGAAGCGACTCGATTCTTGTATACATACGGCCAAATACCTAGCTGTTTTGCGCAGGTACTACAACAAGAATGTTAAAGAGCGGTTTTTCATGGTCGGGGACCTGGTCCTAAAGTGGAAGATGAACCAGGCTGGTGTTCATAAACTCGCAACCCCATGGGAGGGGCCCTTCATGATCAAGGAAGTCACACGACCAACGTCTTATAGGTTAGCTCACCTGGACGGTACGGACGTACCAAACTCATGGCACATCGACAAGCTTAGATGTTTCTATGCTTAACCACTGAGATATGTACTCCTTTTGTACTTTCGATTTACTTCAATAAAGCTATTATGATTTCTTCGACCACTCTAATGTGTCACTTCGAATTTTATGGTTGTTCTAACTTAGCCAGTAAAAGCCGACCACCATTCCTTCTACGGTTTTCGGAGCAGGCCCTATCTCTGATTCCTCCCAACACGTGCATGGGATCCATTCTCTACGTTACGGGTGATCGGTAGGTCCCCCCTGGTTTGACTTGTCCGCGTCGACGTGTGCACAGGTCACGCACCTCACACTACGACCACATGGCAAACTAGGGCCGTACAAACTTCTCGAGATGACGTGTCGAGCAAAATGGTACAACTAAACAGAACATTAACATGTTCTCACTTAGTTACACCAACATGAGTATCAAGCTTAAATACGTTTTATACAAAGCAAACAAGCTTATGATGATATACAGTTACGTTATTACAAGCTTGCCTGAAGAGGCTCAAGTTTACAATAACACAACTATGTCCTCCTTCTACAGCTCTAAGCCTATTCCATTGGCTGGTCGGGGCACGTGGCACCTACTACTCGCTGTTTCCGATATCCTACTCGAGTCTCGGGGACTCCTGTGCTGGTCGAGCTAAAGAGGATGGCCCCGTCGATGCCTAGCTGGTCGAGACCACAGGCTTCGTTGGTTGGCTTGCAACTGATGGCGTTTCCAGTTGACTTGTCGATGGTGCACCCTATATAGGTGCTGTCCCACCTCCACACAGGTTAATATTGCCAATTATCTTTGACGACAGGTCCAGCTGGGCCATCCGTAGCTCCTCAGCCTTGTCTGGGTCTACCTCCTTCGGGTACCCAGCCTCCAGGCGCTTGAGATCAATCAGGGGGTAGTGGGCATGCACCATGCTTAGCACATGTGCACCCGTGTACTCACCCGCCTCCTTCACGAACTCTTGGAACCAACTCCATGCCTTTTGGCACCTCTCGACCAGTTCGAGCTCCAGCGTCCTTGGCGTTTCCTCTGTAAGCGCCGGATCGATAAGGTCGAGGACGGGCAAAATGCCAGTTGCCACTTCCTGGCACCGGTTCTTCCATGTGTCCCGAGCCTCGGTGGTCTCTAGGCATCGCGTCTTCCAGCCGTCACGATCTTTAATCACATCTTCTAGATGTTTCTTGGCATTGATTTTTAAAACTGCAAACCGTACAAGACATCAGAATGTAACGGCATGACAAGATAGGGCGGGCAACAGAATGAGCAAGGTGGTCTGGAACACTTACTTTTCAGTTCCTCCTTCATCTTAGTTGCGCGGTCTTGGAGTTTAGACTGGTTGCGCGCCAGTTTCTCGTTGTCCTCCTTCAGGCGACCACACTCTGCGATCACACGGATATTCTCCTCTTGGAGGCGGGTTACTTCGGCTTCTAATCCTGCGCTACAGCTGTCACTACCAACAATGGAACAATGCGTGTCATGCGCTTGCTGTGATAAAATGACAACTTACTTGTTTTTTCCTGCTCTTTGTTACTGAGCTGGACGACCAGATTCTGGTTTTTTGCATCTTGTTCCATCCTCTCCCGGTCGGCGGCTTCAAGCTGGCAGTGCAAGCGTTCCACCTCGGCCGCCAGTTCTCTATTGTTTGCCGTGATTCCCTCAATCTGGTCAAAGCACCTTTTTCGATACCTTGCGGTCTTCATCAAGTCCTGCATATAAACAAGCTAAGTCAGACAGTTCGACTAAATGGCAGGATCAAGTGGTCAAGCCAAACATACCTAAACTTCTATCACCAGATGTTTTGCCGCTCGTTCAACTTTTAGGGTCTCTTCGACCTCTGGGATTTCCTCATGTATAACCCACTCGTCGTTCCACCGGCGCGACACATATGCATGTTGTCGTTTGTCTTGGGGATGGCCCAGGATCTCTTCTACTTCGTCCTCTTTGGCCTCTTGTTTAGGAGGCGGCGCTGGTCTGGAGTTCATAGTCTCTACGACCACTATGGCTTTCCCACGAGCCGTAGCATCGGCAAGTGTGCTTTTTGCCACCTCCGGCTACTGCTCCTCGGCTTGGTCCGGTCCCCTTGGCGCCGAGGTATCCTCCTCAGCAGGGGTAGTGCTCGGAGCACTAGTACTTGGCTCGGCTCTCTCCTCGACCAGCTGCTCGGGGACTATCGTCTGGCCGCTCGTCTGCTGAGGTTCTGGTGGATTTTCTTCTACAGGTTCCTCCACATCCGGCTGCTGGGCAATTCTTTCTGTCATTCTTTGGCGGTTGCGCAAGACCTTTACAGTGGTCGGGATTTTCGGTGGACGCCGACCTAATATATCAGAGATAAGTTCAGAAAACAATAATATTCAATAGAAATTGTAAGTTTACATCAAGGTTGCAAATACTTACAGCTCGGAAGCACGGAATGACATGGCGAAGGAGCGTCTCTTCGACCGTGCTTGCTCCACGTGCTCGGCGGGTTCCACTGGGTCTTTTTCCACGACCAGTACCGATGTCGGGGCCTGGTGTTTGACCCCTTTGCCTCTTGTCATCTGTGTTGCAGTGGTCGGTGATGCAATCCCTGCTGACACAGAGGAGCCACCCTGCTCCGTCAACTCCAGTTGTCTCCTCCTCTTTCGAGGGACGAGTCAAAAGATGTCTGCATCCTCTGTTTCATCATCCGACAGAGACAAGATGGCCTGACAACGTTTTTTGGCCGCCGGTCGCTTGCCAGCAGCCCTGGCCGTTGCCTCCTCTCCAACCCCAAGTACGGCCCAGTCGACGTCTTCGGCCCTGTCACTGGTCTAGGGGGTTGGGCCGACAACTTGCGGCCAATCCACACCAGGGGTTGGAGACACGAACACTGATGCCCTGTCATGACCATTACTCTGGGAAACATAAAGGCGACAACACAGTCAATTTTTGTTACAACATAACTCTACAGGTACAAGGAAGCATAATTTACCTTTGGGGGAGGTCGAGCCAGCTTGAAGGCGTGCTCGATGTCATTTAACCTGACATAATTGGGATCTGCTAAGTTGAATAGCTCCCCAATCCTGACCTTGACTTCGATTTTGTCAAGCGCTTCCTTTCTAGTCCTCATTGGATCTGCGCTTCCCTGGTATTCGTAACCAGGATGTACCCTCTTCTGGCAGGGCTGGATCCTTCGGCTGATGAAGTTTCCGACCACACTTGGACCATCCAGCTTCCCCCATGGGATCATCCCGAGCAGTTCTACAACCTGTTCCAAGTGCTCGGGCTTCTCTGACCAACTATTTTTCTTCTC
The DNA here is from genome assembly GCA_904845875.1 of Miscanthus lutarioriparius. Taxonomy (NCBI): domain Eukaryota; kingdom Viridiplantae; phylum Streptophyta; class Magnoliopsida; order Poales; family Poaceae; genus Miscanthus; species Miscanthus lutarioriparius. The sequence goes on along the minus strand of CAJGYO010000007.1, from coordinate 76,556,495 downwards.
CGGAATGAACCCCATGTCGCACAGGGTGATCGTGTTTGGCTCTTTGCGTACGTAGAACCACTTCTTGTACCATTCGTCTAGCGATGTGTTCCAAGGGCAATGCAAGTACTAGGCTTTCATTCCGTCGCGCAGATTGAGATATGCGCCTCCGGCTATCTTCGAGCCGCCGCTCCCTTTCTTCCACAGACAGAATAGATGGCGAAAGAGGTCGAAATGGAGCTGGAAGCCACCATATGCTTCGTAAAGATGGATGAAGGTGGAGACAAGAAGAATCGAGTTGGGATGCAGATTGCAAATCCCAATCTCGTAGTACAAACAGAGCCCCTGGAGGAAAGGGTGCACTGGAACCCCAAAACCCCGCTTGAAGAAATCCTCAAAAACCACAATCTCACCTGGTTGTGGATCGGGGTAGCTTTCTCCTTCCGGCGCGTGCCATCCCACGAGTGCCTTGTTATGGAGCACTCCCATGGTGACAAGGTCTTCGATGGTCTGATCATTGCTCCTTGACCTCCACCACTCCTTCGCCATGACTCCGGCTTTCTTCTGGGCGTTTTTCTTCGCCATTAATCTATCCTTGCTAAAAGGGGCGGTTACAGTGGAGGGGTGATGGGCGATGATTTCAGAGGAATAGGGTTTGGCAAGAGGAAGAAGAAGGTTGCGGCGACGAATGATAATGGGGGTTGGTAAAAAATAACTTACCAGTTCTATATTATAAATAACCAAGATTTCCGTCATTTCATCCGCCCAAGATTCTTGGGAGATGTGCGCGCGTGCTGCAGACGGTTGTTTTCACAACCTCGAGATTTATGCCAGTAAATGCGCCCCTTCGTTACCAGTGTACGCGCCTCTTCGTTGCTAGTGTGAGAGGGCCCTGGCAGCGCACCTCTTTATAGGTGCCAAACGATTTGTTTGCTAGAAAGGGCAAGAAGATAGTATGACGTCTTCATACATCGCTTTTTGACCGACATATGCGATTGGACTTGACAGAGTAAGAAGATAAATAAATACACAAAATAATAGTACAAGCGGCGTTCATTTTTTTGCTGCATGTCTTGTGCTCAAGTATGGCATAGACCACTGCCGTGCTTGGGGACTGCATAGACCAATGCCGTGCTCGGGGACTGCACAGACCACTGCCGTGCTCAGGGACTACACAGACCACTGCCGTGCTCGGGGATTGCATAGACCACTGCCGTGCTCGGGCACTGCCTAGACCGCTGCCATGCTTGGTGACTGCCTAGACCACTGCCGTGCTCGGGGACTGCACAGACCACTACCGTGCTCGGGGACAGCCTAGACCACTGCCGTGCTCGGGGACTGCACATACCACTACCGTGCTTGGGGACTGCTCCGACCACCAATGTGCTCGAGAATTGTCCCGACCACCGCTCAGAGATTGTTCTCCTCAGCTACATGTGATTTGTACTCACATACAGTTGAGAGACATTTATTTCGACCTTGCTACAAGGCTTGTACTTCGCCTTCCAGCAAGCCCAGGGGCTACATCGGTACGATGCACCTGCCGGTGCATCTCGTATCGCCTGTACGATGATTGGGTTTTCAACTTAACTGGGAATTCTTTTTAGACCCTGGCACCACGTGCCTACGTCACCTACTACCAGGCTCGGGGACTAAGTGGGCACACTTCACCTTGCGGTGAATGTGTTTGTTTTTCGACCCTTATGCCTCTGATGATCAAGGATGCTACGCCTCAGGATCTACTTACATTTCTTTTTAGAAATTCAAGTGGGCACACTTCATAGGATGAAAATCTTTTTCTTTTTTCTGAAGAGCACCATACATTCTTCGGACAACCTACTTCTTCGGCAATAACGGTGGTCAGAAATGTCAAAAACTCAAGCTTTACTATTCGGAGAAGGTTAAAGTGGCGTGTCGCAGCAAAACACATGGTGCTCGGGGACTAGCTGTGGGGGTATTAACCCCTATACCCTTACGGCTAAGATTGGGCCGGCCCGGATCAGTGGGTCCGGTCCACCAAAAGACGACGTGCAGCCTGACCAACCTGTTCGGAGTCCCGCGTAAGGAGTCAAGACAGATTTGGCGATCAAGCAAGATCTCGATCGGTTAGAATAGGAATCCTTATCTGGTCACCTATGGCAATTGTAACCGACTAGGATTAGTTTCCAGATCTGTAACCCTGCCCCTTAGACTATATAAGGTGGGCAGGGGACCCCTCTAAAAACATCTCTCATTGACATACAACAATACAATCAGACGTAGGACGTAGGTATTACGCCTTCTCGGCGACCGAACCTGGATAAAACCTCATGTGTCTTGCGTCACCATCTTGTTTGTGGCTTGCGCATCTGTCTGCCGACAATCTACTACCTTGGGCATACCCCTGGGTAGACTGCCGACCATATTTCATCGACAGTGGGTATACACTGACACCGCCGTATTGGCTTATGATCCATCCGTCAACAGGTCCTTGTTTCCATCGCATTGGAGCACGACCCGCCTGTGTCCAGGTGAACATCACCATCGCTTCAGCGTATGAACCACCTGGTCATAGGGTATGGTCACTGTCGTGTTGCGGTATGATCCACCCATGATGATCCTTTAGTCGGTGTTGGTTTACTAAATGATTTGATGGTGATACACTATTGACCCCTGCTGCATCAGACGAATAGCGGCTGTGATGGATGTTTGCTTCACCCACGGCGAGTGGTAGGGCGGTGATGACAAAACAACCCATATCTGACGGTGATAGAATTGCATCCAGTTTTCATAATGTATTTACTAATTCAACTAGGTCTTAATAACTTAATGAACACACACCATATAGATATAATGATTAGACATCATTCATCATGTCCACAATGAAGAATACTTTTATAATAAGAAGTGACACTAACATAACAATTGTGTCAACTCAAGGATTAACACAAGCGGTAGTACATAGATAGGAGAATAAAGGTTTTGCTCCCTACAGACTTACATAACGAAAATGAGGTAGATGTGCTCTGCTCCTTCAGATTGGCACTCCTGCTTGCAAGGTAAAGCTTCCTTCAGCTTGGTAGCCAGTGCACCATGGAACCCCTCTTCTTCCTCCCTTAGCCATTGCAGGAAAATTGTTCAAAAGCGCTCAGACTCCACAACCTATACAAAGCAGCAACATTAATAATATTCAACATACAATTGCTTTAGTTACCAAGGCAAAATTAGACTGTATATAGAATCAAAACAACTCCCTACCTAAAGAAAGAATAACATATGCAACTTTCCTGCTCTCCTACTGACTCCATGAATAAGGAAACATAAGGAAGATAGTGAGGTCCCTCCGGACGTAGCCTCTAGGTAGGTCTACGATACTGCATGACCTGGGTAGGGAGGACAAGAACTTTTTTGAGGTTCATGTCATATGTGATCAATTTTTTGTCCTCGCCAACAAGGAAAATCAAATTTCATTCTAGGTGAACTACAATCACTCTGTAGTCCGCATCGCAAACATCATAACCAAATTGAATATTGTCCCATCCAAATATCTCTAGCATGGTCACCGTATGCTTCAGTGTCCAGTTATCAGTACCATAGTCTTCTAGGACCCAGAATGAAAGCTGATACTTCCTAAACATACTAGTAGTACATATACACAACTAACCCTGAGCTTCATGGATGGAGATTGCTTCACTACGTGGCCTATGAATTTTCCTCCATGTCTTTTCCTACATATCAACAACAACTATCTGGGACAATTCCAGCCAGTGCATAGAACCATTAAGGAACACACTTGTCGAATATGTGCATACAACACCCTCGTCCCATTCAGATTCCTTAAACATCCATGCTGCACTCTTAGATGAGTAGATGGTCACACCTATGGACTCACTGGCCCTCTTCTTCCCAGATTCAATCACATGGAAGTGCGAGGAGACTATCGGATCGAACCCCAACCGAGCTGAACCAAAAGAACGGTTGTTATCCGGTAGTAACCACCATTTCTTAGTCGCAGGATTGTAGACAACATAGCGAAACCTAACGCACCAGCATAGGATGAGCCCACGATAGCTATCTGAGATCACAACATCCTTAATGGGGAAGGGCAAGAAGATCAAGGAGGGGTGTTCACCAATGATGCTGGTGAACTTGTGTTTGCCTTTTCTGCTGCGATAGAAGAATCCGACGACAATCTGGGGCAGCTCCTTATGGTACTCGGATTTGGAGATGTGGTGGTTTCAGGAGTGACAGACACACTTGCAGTTGCACAAGGTGTGGGCGGTGAGGCATTGGAGGATGAGGACAAAGACATGGTCTATGAGGATGGCCACTTGGTTCCTCTTGTTGGGGGCTTCCTCCTCCATCTTTAGTTCTTGACTAGGGTCTGGTGGAGCAGGGCCAGCAATGAAAGCGGTGTTAGACCCCCTAATTCTAGGGTCCACTATGCATGTGTATCAGTCCCTGGATTAGTAGCTGATACGCACAACTCAACAAGATTGATATAAAAAACCATACTTTTATTGCTAATGGGAAAACATGGTATATGGTTCGGGTTTACATAGCTTGGGCCACTGGCCTTCTATCATCTATCAGAGTTTTAAGACAGGGTCCTATGTCGATGTGGCTCTATTCCTACAGGCAGCTTGGAGTGCATACATAACCCTAGACTTATTCCTCTTGCATAATCCTATATCGCAACATCGTAGTCCTAGCGTAGCTCTCTCATACGGCTCCGTCTTTGAGTATACTCTGGGTATCCTACCCTTGCATAGCTCTAGAAGTTCCATCCATGTTGAAAGCATCTAGGCCCCTAGTTGGGTTTCAACAATTAATGACGACATGTGATTACTATGACTAACGTGTGTTTTGCAGAGGCAATTTGAGTTATGTCATGGTAATTGCAATTGATTGGGCAATCATGGTTGTCATGCCCCTGTCGATGGAAATCATTTTGTTTTTCAAAGGATGTACAACAAGGTTAAGGACGGACTAGTTCTAAGTGTCGTTTGGTGTTGGAAAGACACTTAGAGTAGTTTAGGACTTTGTTTTTCCTTTGGCCATACTATTAAGGGGGTATGGACTAGTAGCTTGACCTATGTGAGTCTAGTGGGTTAGGTGTGGTGCACACTTGTCAAACCTAGCACTAGGTAGCTCAGGAATAGCCCTAAGATCAATTGGAGTAAACTTCATTCACATATGATTTTGAGTTAGAACTGAATGGAGGGTCAAATGATTGACCGGATGCTGGTCTGGTTGTGACCGGACACTGATGGGTGAGTCCGGTCAGTTCATTTGATCAATTGAAGTCATCTAGTACTGACCAGATGCTGAGTGAAAGTGCACCGGACGCTGGGTTCCTATGTCCGGTCAACTCCAGAGAGGTTCCAGAGAAACTTTTTCCTGACCGGACGCATCCGGTATGTGCTGATCAGACGCTGGTCAGGTTCTGGTTCATGATCAGACACTGAACAGTTAAGTGATCGGACTCTAGGTGTCATCATCCGGTCAATATCAGTAAGGTTCCAGATAGCATTTTTCTTGACCGGACGTGTCCGGTCAGTGCTAACCGAACACTGGTTAGAGTCCTGTCAGAGCTTAATGGCTCTCTCTGACAGAGTGGCAGGTATAACTGACCGGAGTGTCTGGTCATCCTGTAGAGTGATGACTTAGCCTCCAAACGTTATGTTTTGAATGAGGGGGTATAAATACTTACCCCACTCATCCATGGGAGGTCTCTTGCCCATTTGTTCAGCTGAGAAACACCTTTGGAGTGCAAGGGAGAGCAAGAGCCTAGTGAGGTGATTGACATTTGAGAATCCAAGATTAAGGACCTCATTAGTGCATAGAGAGTAGCAAGTGTGCATCCACCCTTCTCATTAGGCTTGGCTTGGTCAAGTGAGAGTTTGTGCTTGTTACTCTTGGTGATCGCAATCACCTAGATGGCTCGGTGGTGATTGGGAGCTTGGTGATCATCCGGTGGAGCTTGTGGATGACCCAACTCAAGTTGTGAGCGGTTGTGGGCGATTCACCATGATGGAGTGTCAAAGAATCAGCCCATAGAGAGCACTTTATCCTTGCATGGATCAAGGGGGAGCTACACCCTTGCGCGGGTGCTCCAACAAGGAGTAGTGGGGAGTGGCAACTCTCCGATACCTCGAGAAAACATCGTCGCCTTCCTTTTCCTCTCTTTACTTTGAGCATTTACATTTGAGCAATTCATTTCATGTCTTTACATTCCTAGAATTGCCATGCTAGAGTAGGATTGGAACCTAGGGTGTAAAACTTTTGTGCGTGAGAACAATAGAAACACATTCTAGGCACAAGAGGTGAAGTGGGCTAAGTGTAGGGCTTAATTATTGTGAAGAATTTGGAATTGGCCCAAGTAACCCCCCCTCTTGGGCATCTTGATCCTTTCACATGTATATCCTCTTGTAGCTTAACTCCTAAAAATGTGGAATGGAGGGGGTTGAGTACATAAAGTACTCAGCAAGCCCTAAACTTTGGGTGGAGGTGAGGTGGAAGGGGAAGGCTATATGTGGTGGAGGTGGTTATGGTGGTGGAGGTGGATAGGTAAAGTAGTTATAATTATAGGTTGGACCCGAGCAGAGTATTACCATTCTCACCAGTTCCTGTTGCTCATTATGATCACCAAATTAGTAAAATACATCTTACCAGATAGTTGTAGAAATCTAATAATTATATCCCATCCTAGCATTTGCCCATTCCAAGGACGTGGCTATTCGAATAGATTTAGTAACTCTACAGAGGTGTACAAATTTCCCCACATGATAGGCATAGTCGACACCAGAGCCAATGGCACGACAGGCCTAACGAGATCCCGTACCCGCTCGGTAGCTAACCTAGACTTCTATATAAGCTCTACTATGGCTTCTCAGGGGTTGGAAACACAAAACTGGGAAAATTCCCCCAAACATGATGATACCAAATCATCACAAAAGAAAACATGGCTCGAACATGGCCAAGAAAATAGTGGCTCAAACACGGCCTAAAAACCTAAAGCTTAACATGGAAGATCACATAGCATCCACGCCAACCGGACATGGAAGAAAACCTATTCGCCGTATTGGTTCCTGATATTCCGCTGCCTACACCAGCCTCCTAGTAGACATTATACTTCTATCTAATGGGGTGTGAGATCAAGTCTACCCATATAGATATGTGGCTGTATGTAAAAACTCACTAGGCGAGAGGGACTATGAACCGATTGTTATGTGACCGAGGCGAGTATCTTCCACATGAATCCTCTCTAGGCATTCCTACCGAGGTAATTTACCCCACATAAATTACCCCTACTCGCCCCATGTCAGGGTTTAATTAAATTTTACCAGTTCTAAGTTCCATAGTTATTATCTCAAGTTCATCATGGTAACCATTACCTTATCTTATTATCAAGTTTATATTTATATTTTCATTAATTCATAGAAGGTTTTCAAGTAATATAGGTTGGGTTTATTATTATTTGGTGGAGATAGATAGTCGAGGGTTTATGGTAGAGGCTAGCAATATGTGGTGGTGGTGGAAGCGAGGTGGTTATGGTATGGCATGTGATGTGGAGGGAAAAGGGGTAGGTGGGTGTTTGGAATTGCCTCCATTCGCTGATGATTATATCCTTGTCCAATTTCTTGTACCTTTTGCTCCTTTCTTCGGGACTCCATCTGGTCTCTCACGTCTTTTATCCTACGCGATCTAGCATCGACAAACAAGAGAACACACACATGGAAAATAACAAGCAAGGCATGTAAAACAAGCATAGGCAAACAAACGATCCTAGACGGGTTGGTCCTATTGGGTGATGGGTTGCTAACTAGGGTTATCATTATTATGTCAATTTGAAGTAAGGTTTGGATAGAGGTGTTCCATCCAGAAGGTAGGGTTCTACGGGTTAGGTTGAGGCGGGTGGTTGGTTTGATGAAAAACCAGACCACATTATTAGGGTTCACTATTATGTGAACCTGAAAGAGGAAGCCTGACCAAGTCATCATAGATGACCTAGCCGACCTCTTTAGGTCCACTAGGGTTAGCCACACATACGCATGTGCATATATGTGTGATTAGGGTTAATTAGGTGAGCTATGTTATGGTTAGGGTTAGTGGCATATGCGCTCATGATTATGTGGAATTGAGTAACTAGGTTGCTAGGGTTAGCCATACATAGGCGTATACCCGGGTATCGATCATATCTATGTATGTATAGGTGTCCTATTATATTAGGTGATTGGGTACGGTTATATTTGGGTATGTGTCATGGTGCATGTACATATGCGAATATACGAGGTTTACTACCAGGCGAAGAGTTTTTACTATAACTACTATTTAATTAATTATAAAAAGGAAAGCAATCAAGCTAGAACTTAAATGGGCACCAAAAATTAGGGGTAGGGGTATGATTATGTAGGGTTTTATTTTAGATGATTTATGGTCAAGGAATCACACAGTTCGGAATTAAAACGACGAAGTTGTGAATTATTAAAGTTTACCGATTGATTGCGAATGGAACGAAACATGGAAATTATTTCTACAATTTTATCTAATGAACCTGAGTGGTAAACTATATAGGTATGATCTAGGGTGACTGTTGTTTATTTACAAATTTTCTGGGAATTTTTCTGTAATTAATAAGCTTATCTTTATATATTCTGTGTACGATTCCCGTGTGTACCTAACAATTAACTGCGCCACAGTGGCTGACGCGTGGGTCCAATCATAGGTCAAAGCTGACCAGTGCTGGTCCACACTGTGTCGTGAGCCGATCTGGTGGACTTACTTCCTTCCCTCTATGGTCTTCGTGGACCGCGTCCATAGTAGAAAAGAGAGGGAGTGGAGTCCATGATTGGTAGGGCCCGTGGCCCGGCGTGGCTAGGCTTATCCCATCCCTGGCTCCCATTAGAACAAAACAGAGAGGGGGAGAGCAAAAGGGGAGAAAGAGGGAGCAAGAGGGAGGGAGAGATGGTGGAGAAATAGGGTACAACGAGTGGGTAGGGCAGGGCTCCGGGCGACAGCGTTGATTGGCGGCATCGGTGGCGGCATGGCTGGCGAGGGTTGTGGCGATGCTAGAGGCAAACGTGACGGCAGTGGCTTTGGTGATGAGCGGCGTGCGGTGACCAAGGGGACGCAAGGTGCAAGGGAAGACAGGGCAATAGGTGGCGTAGGGCAAAGCAAAGGATAGTGGCGGCGGTGAGCGCTCGACAGCGGCGCTGGGAAGAAGAGGAGGGAGAGAGAAAAGAGAGGGAAAGAGGAAAAGGGGCATGTCGGATGGAGAAAGGGAGAAGGGGACGTGGAAGGGCTAATTGGAGGAGGTAGAGCTGCGCGACGGCGGTGACCCCGGCTGCTTCGACACGACGAGCTTGGCGGTGCTCTGCGATGGCCATGGCAGGGCTATTTATAGCCGGTCACAAGGTGGGTCATGGGCAGAAAAATCTTCAGACCAGGAAAATGTTTGTCGGCAACAACGGCAGGGCACAGTGAGGTCGGCAACTACGGTGACCCATCGCACAGGAGGTCAGTGGCAAGCTGTCAACAGCGTTCTCCACGTGCTCATGGCGGACGCGGAGGCCACGCATAGGGGACATGGCGTCAACGACGGGGTGGCGGTTGGTCAGCTGCCGCGTTGGGGAAGAAAGGCTTGACGGCTGGGTCCCGCGGTGTAAGTGAGAGAGAGGGTGGGAGAAGGGAAGGTGGTTTGGGCCGCAGTCGCGGGCTGGGCCAAGCCGAAAGAGAAGGAGAGGGGAAAAGGAGAGAAGGATTGGGCGGGCTGGGCCAGTGACGGCCTAGGCGGGAAGAGGGGAAGAAGAGGAGGTGGGTTGGCCACGGGCCTGGTCGGGCCGAAAGGGAGGAAAGAGGGGAGGTGGGCCGAGGTTAATTCTGGGCTGAGCCCGTTCGGGGGAGTACATAAATTTTGTTTTCTATTTTCCTAGAAATCTAACTATTTATTCCTATATCTATTATAGCTAGATGATGTAAATCAAGAAAAAAATATGTGATGCATTATTCCTAGTGTATTTCTAAATTTCAAGAAATTATGAATTCCTAGATAACGAAATATATTTGTATTCGAGAGGTAGTTCTAAACATCTATGAGAATATAGCTATGTTATATTTCCTAACATGTAATATTATTTTGTTATAATTATATGGTGCTTCAAAAGAACAGATTTAAATAATTCAAAAATGGAATGGGAAATTAGGGTGAGTTATGTTGGTGCCGCAAATAAATTCCAGAAAAGCAATCAACCACGTAATCAACCATTCAAGCATTTCAAACATTCAACAATGCATCACATTGAGAAGGGGTGTTTCATCCATATTTCATTTTATTCTACATGACGTGGCAGTCTTGGAAACAACATAATGAAACTCTCCATTGAGAGTACGAAATAAACAAGAACTGAGTCCAACATTGTGGGGGGTACGACCCCAGATACCCACGGCGGACCACATGGGCTGCGCCCCTAGGGGCGGCCCAGCCCACAAGATGAAGCCTTGCGGGACACGATTCTGCTCGACGCCTCCCGCAAGATATAGGAAGGATATCCTGAAGATACTACGAGATCTGTTAGGATACGTATGATCCCATGATTCTTGTAATCTGTTATTACTTTCTGGTTATCTCTCAGATCTAACAGACTTGTAACCCTACCCCCTGGACTATATAAGGCAGGCAAGGACCCCCTCAAAATCACGGCATATCATACGATAGCTAATACAAACCAACAGACCACAGGAGTAAGGTATTACGTGATACTGACGGCCTGAACCTATATAACTCGTGTGTCTCTATCGCCTTCTTGTTCTTGATCACGCACTCCTCTGCCAATCAATCTACCTTCGTGGGATACCCCTCGGAGGACTGCCGACGATATTCTATCGACAGTTGGCGCGCTAGGTAGGGGTGTGCGTGCTGTTTCCTTGTCGAACAAGATGGCTTTTTCTGCAGGTTCTTTGTCCCTCCCGCAGCCCGGCCATATCTTCATGGTCGGATCCATCTCATGGGTCATCAACGCTGACGGAGTCGGAGAGCTCCTCGAGCCGGTGCAGATCCATTCTGCACCGACCACACCCGCACCTATACCTGTCGATCCGATCTTGGAACCACTTCCGAGGTCGTCTTCATCAACAACTCACCTCTCGCTTCCTTGTTACCAGAGGAGGCACATCAACAATGATGATCTGATCGAATCCATCGATCGGGTCGGTCTTAAGCTCGTCGATTGCCTCTCCATCGCTGAGTCGGCTCTGGACACTTTCGTTCAGCGCTGACCACCCTCCGATCCAGATCTATCGGAAGCTGCTCGGCAAACTCCGAGGGTTATGGCCCTACCCTTTGGGCTCACCAACACCGCCGCTACATACCAAGATGCCCTGAGGGGCAAATTCACCGACCCGATGGGGGATACCATCCTCTCGCCGACCAGATCGCCGATCAGCTCCCGCCGATGGTCAACATGCTACACGCCAGCCGAGGCCCCAGAGCATCCCTCTAAACCATCCTAGAGGAACATTCGGACTCTGAATCCTAGGGCTCCATGGAGACCCTCACCAAAACCATCCGTAGACGCCCGAGCTCGCCAAGGTCGCCGCTATGCTTAAAGCGACACACTGTCAAATTAATGAGATCCAAGAGGATCAGAGACCTTCGTGCTCCACGAGCACGATTCGCCGATCAGCTGTGCCTAGATCCAATCGCCACCCCAATCAAAGC